>VMOF01000388.1:46355241-46955241 GCA_011764245.1 Trialeurodes vaporariorum | reverse complement strand
ACTGAACCAGTGGCCGTCATTCGGTATTCGACCTTTTTCATGGGTTCAAATAAACAAAATACATTGTTGCCAAATTGCACTCCACACAGTGGTGAAAAAGAACACAGTGGTGGTTTTTAGTGAAAAAGAACTTTTTAAGTAGCAAAAGGAGATTCGCTGGTAATGTGAGTATTAGTGATGCAATTTTCAAAACGGGATTGATCTTTGGATCTAAAAACTTTTCCTAATATCTAATGCCAGATGAGAGGTAGACTAAGTTGGCAGCTGCGCAACAGTTTTCTGAGCCATAATTCCGTTTTATTTTGCTTTGTCGCGGAAATTGTGATATTTTTTTTTTTTTACAACATTACGATACGATTACCACCATGCATTACAGTTCTGGTTCTTGAATGAAGTAAAAATGATAGAATGTGCATTTCAGTTGACCTTTTCTGCTATATTTCTCGTCTCGTCTCGTCTCGTCCAACAATCTCTGTTTGTGTAAAATGTTTGATGTTCAATTGAGTCTGTTTGTTGTTTCAAATCTTGCTTCGTCCTCATCCCATCCTTTCTCATCCTCAGAATGTTGGCGAAGAAGAAAATTCTCGGATCTCTCCCTTTATTTTCGTATGCCTACGTCTTGCTCCAGTATTTAATCTATAAGCTACATGCTCGTCGGACTGAACGTATGATATTTTCGATTTATATTCTACCTTAATTCGTCCGAATATCCACGATTCAAAAAACGATTGTACCGCAAATCGACTGAACACAAGTGCAATAGCTTGACTACCCCTCAAAATGCGTGATATAACCGATGCATTTTATTGAGCATAACTGTGAAATCTGCATGGCTTTCCGCATCTTTCTGTTTTTAATTATTTACTGCGTTGCGGCCGTGGCGCCTTTGAGGCACTTATAAATTTTCTCCTCTTGGAACACTTGAATGTTAAAATTTTATTTTTTCGTGTATCGTTATCCCTCCGGCATATATCGAGGAAAAATTTCGAGTTTTCACCGAAGTCTGAAAAAGCAGGACCCCACATGGTGCCATCTGAAAACAAAAGGAATACCTGTAGAAAACATATTTAACCGTTGACCGTTGGATTTAGCCTTGATTTTGCTCCCTATACCGCCCATGTTAAATTCAGTACTTTGCAGGCCTCTTGGACGCAACAATGAATGCTAGGAATTTTATAATATATTTCACTTTCATTTTGAGTCATAATCGATTGAAAAATCATGTTTTCGAATAAAACAAAAAAATCATGCAGCAAAGGTGTGAAGATTTTCCGCGACTTATAGCTGTACTTAAATGCCTGCTACCTTGGATCAGTGAAGGAAAGAGACAAAATGAACAAATTGAGAGAAATCCGTCGAATTCCGGCAAAGTTGAGAACTGTTTTCCAAGAATGATTCTGCGGTCTGAAAAGCGCATGGTCACTGAATGCGTTAATAGTATACGCACTCTTTTTTGTCTATTTTTTCTCTAAAGTGTATTAATTTTTTTTGGTCTGTTTTTGTTCGCAGGTAAATACAACACTTTCCTATGTAATTACAGAGCGCGCTCAGTTCTTTCCGGTAAGAATTCCTGAACAACTCCTTTTTCTTGTTTCGCAATAATCTCCATCTTTCTTTTCTTATCTCAATGCTTATTATTTTTCTTTAATTTTGCGTCGGATTGTCCTTTCTTCAGTCCCCCTTCGTTTAATTAGAAGGCCTAATCAGAAAAAAAACTTTAATTTAATGCACGTGTAAAAATAGTTGCCATTGATCATGTCGACTAGCAATTACATTGCAATTATACTCACACCTACACTTGATATTTTGAAAAATCTAAATAATCCTGTACATAACTCTACGCTGCCATTATTTTCTTCACAGCAACTAACTCCGGATCTCTCTTCATTAATTAATGTGAATCTGTTGTCACAGTGTTACGCGTTCGCTGTTTTGAAAACGATGAACCAAAATGTTAAGGTTATATCCGTATTTGGAACTGATTGTTTTTAATCGCAACGCCATTTTCGCGTCAGAAACATCATTCCAAAACGATCTGTATAGGCAGCTAACGGAGCTCTAAGAAGCCGTGCCTCGTTTGCAAGAATGCGATTCGGGAGGTCAAAGTATCAAGTTAGTGACCGTATATAGTTTAGGTTAAGTACCTCATGCCCAACACATACTTACAGGCGAAGCATTGAACAAAGAGAATGCTGTCGAATCACCATCACCAATTATTTTTGCTCCGCATGAAACGTTGCCAAACGTTGATAAAAAATTTTGATCGTATTCCTATTCGAATTTTTTAACATTTTGTCAGCCATATTTTTCAAAATGCAATGTTTTATGAAAGTTATATTATTTAAAACCTAAATTTTATTAATTGTAAATTTTCGAAGATTTGAAGTTGGCATTTTTTTTGTTTTTTGTTTTTTTTTTTTTTTTTTTTTTTTGTGTGTGTTAAAAAACGCTCGAATTCTGGAAGTTTTGAGCTGAAACCCGGTTTTCGCATCTAATTCATCAACTCAAAAGCGCCCATAAGTCTCTGAAGCCCCATTCAACTCTTAAAGGTAGAATTCATCTTACTCCAAATTTGATCATAAAAGCTGCGATAAACATTTAATTGGACTCAAAAAAGGGGTTTCAAGTCAAACCTGAACAATGTGGACCGTTAACAAGGAAATTACCGACTCAAAAATTTTCGAAAATTTTCAAAAGGTGCCCAAAATCACCTTAAGGATCGTGCTAATGGACGGTTGTTGTTTTATTTATTAAATACTAAAACTTGATTAGTTAATTTTTTGTCAATTTTTAGATTTCCTCTTTTTTAATGTGGGTCGAAATCGAACTTTGATTTTTGATAACTCGAAAAAACCTCAGCAACTTAAGGTGATTCCAGGCAAATTCCAGATTTCAATCTGATTTATAGCGCCACCTTTCGCTTACGGGAAAAGTCGTGTTTTCGGCATCTTAAGGTGAGTCTTCAGCGTTTAGTGCCGATTTCTGCCACCAGAGCGCTACCGTTCGATTAAAGTCAAATTACAAGCCGAAAGTAATTTATTTTTAAGAAAACGGAGTGTCAGTTACTAAATAATCATCTGAAGAGTGTCTCTGCAAAAAACCTCGCCAATAACTTCAAAAATAAGGCTGAAAGCACCAAAAAATGTAATATCGCAAATAGATTCTTGTATCGAAATGCGATATTTCATTTTTTGGTACTTACTTTCAGCCTTAATTTTTGAAGTTATTGACGAGATTTTTTGCAGAGACACTCTTCAGATGATTATCTATAGTAACTGACTCTCCTTTTTTTTAAAAAATAAATTACTCTCGACCTTTAATTTGACTTTAATCGAACGGTAGCGCTCTGGTTGCAGAAATCGGCATTAAACGCTGAAGAATCTCCTTAAATTGAAAACAAAGAAAAAACGTAAAATCCAAGAACGTCAGCTCCAACGAAATTTGTTCATGGATTTGTTGAGCCCAAAACGAGCACAATTGGTTGAGTATTAAAGCCGTAATTAATTTATGAAATTAATTTCGCCGTAAGCTCTCTCATTAAGACTTATGGGACGTATGGGATCGTACTTTATTATTTCCGGCCTTATTTATGAGTATTTCAGCTTGGACCTTTCAGGTTATCTTCATGAAGTAACTTTGCAGGTGATGACGTTCTTCAAGTTGTACATTTTGCGTGATTTCACTAATTTTAGCCGAAAATGTTGCCTTTTTGAGCAGCGCGACGTAACATCCACGGTTCGGTCTGATCGACCCTAGAGTCATCTTAGGGATCTTCATTGATTTGGTCTTTGGTTCGTTAAGAAAAAATGCAACCTAATCAAACTGGGTAACAATATTCAGTTCAGCGTCTAGCTACACCAAACATTAGAATCTCAAAAGCCAGGAATTTTATTCTTGGATATGGCAACGCTGGAAGTTCACGAATTTCGCTGCATTCACGTCCGCAAATTTATTGGGCGCTTGCAAAGAATTTTGTTTAAATGCGATCCACCCGCAAAACGATGGTTGTAAATGACTCGACCCCTTCGCCGTCATGGCTTTTTTTTCTTTTTTTCTCTCTTTAATAATCAGATAATCTTTTAGCTTTTCGACGGATAACCTTCGCGAAAATAACCGTAGCCATAGTCATTTGATGCCCATTGTTTGGCCACACTCTAGGCGTGACTCCCCACCGTCTCTTTGAATTGTTCTTTGTCAAATTCAGAGTTGCCATTTTGTACGCGGGCTGAGTCCATTTATGGGTTCCTTATAAAAGCTTGAACTCTCGTGTGGGGATTTCCTTTTCCTATCCAATGACTTGTGTTTGCAGGACATCAGTTTTACCAGTGTTATCATTGGGGAGGTCAGCTTGAATCTCGCTGCTTGCAGTGGAATCTTATTTTACCCCTCAAAGACTGAAAAGTGCTGTTTTTGATGTTAAAAATACCCTTTTGAACTAAGTCTGCGAGGATAGTGGTGCAATTTGAGCCCCGATGTTTTGAAACCATCAGCTTTACGTTGGTTACTTAACTGTATAAGTCGAAACCATGGGCTGTCGGAAAACAACTAATAAATCGTTGACTTACAGACCGGTCAGTAATCAAATTAGTCGCAAGTAACTCAGGTAGAGGTCGTTTCAGGAGTTTATGCGCACCAGAGATGATAAATAGAGACGGACACTAAAATCGCTGCAGCAGAGGCACGCTATATTCTCGCGGATTCATCAAAACCATTTTCAACACCTTCTTTTTGTCGCATGAATAAATAAATAGTAGAGCATACTTAGTTTTCAGCATGTCCCTCTTACGTTTACCGAAAATCATCGATCAACACCCTGCGACATTAGAAGGGTTTCGACAGATGTTTTTTTTTTTTTTTTTTTTTTTTTTTTTTTTTTTTTTAATCCGCGAGAATATAGCGTGACTTAAATCTGCCCTATGTATTTTAATGTAGTTCACCGTCTCTATTTGTCTCGTACGCGCACCTAGCCTTATAAACTTTGGACCTTTCTAACGTAATTTCTTATATGACATCTTTGCACTACGTTATTTGTCTACCTGAGCAGCTATCAACGAATTTACTGGCTTGCCGGACGATTATTTGACGACTTATGGTTTAGACTCAGTTTTGCCCAAGTCTGAGCACACTCCCGTGGTGATGTGACGATTAGAATTTCCCGCTGAAATTGTCAGTTTTAAACTTGTTTGTGATGAACCGGAGGGGGGGGGACTGAAAACACGTCCTCAAAGTTTTCGTTATTCCCGTGTACAGGTTTTACACGTGTGGAGCTTTTTTCCTTGACTCTGGTGGTTGGGACTGTGAATGCCGGTAATACCGGTGGCGAATAAATGTGCTACATGACAACGTAGCATTTTGTCCATTTGAATCCATTGAAAATGTCGGATTTGATGGCCATCGCCGATCTTTAGATAGTTCGATATTTTTCGTGGGTTTCGATATGAACCAAATGCAACGTTGCGAGATTGCACAGTTCGCCACTGTGGTTAATGTGGCTCTCATTCTCCGTACCTCTGAGCTCGGGCCGAAAACCTGAAGCCGCGTGCAGGACGCGGTAGAAGCCAGGAGAGGCATGGGTGGTAGAGGCCATCACACTCGCGCACACAATCTCGAGTCCTCGCAGCAGTCAATAGCCAATAGTCAATAGTCAATAGTTGCTGGATGGTGGTGATGTTAGTGATGCGTGTGTATGCGCGTCTGAAGCTAATTAGTTTTAACTCCAGGAGGTCGGATACGAAATTGAATCAGAGCAACGGAATCACACAATTCCTTCCCCCCTCCCCTCCCACCATCTCTTCTCGCCCTAACTCCTCGAATACCCCCGCGATAATCCGCCGTGAATATTCTCATAAGAAAAATATTATCGATCGAGGAGTCGAAATGCCGGCTGTGGTGCTCTTTCGACAAACTTAACTCTTTCTGTGTACTGACCACCGTGTAGCATTATTCATAGTAGTCAGATTGTGCACGATGGTATCTTTAAATTTGTCTATTTATATCAATGTCAAATCAATCGTTTTTTTGTGCGATCTATCAACGCTGAGAATTATTTCATTTCAATTTATTTATTAATTGTATTCATTTCATTTTTTTTATTCGTTATTAAGTTAATGTAATTTTATTTAATTTTCATTTTTTCAATATCGACGGCCCACAATTGGTCGAGTTTTTCTTAATTTTTGGCCACAAACAAACCGCGTTAATTTCCAATATAGTTACTGAAAAAGAAAATGCGGTAGCGCTCCGGAGGTAGAAATCGGCACCAAACGCTGAAGATTAACCTCAAGAATTTAATTGGGTACATACATGGAGGTCTCGGTTCCTTTTACCGAGAGTATGACTCAAATGCTCTCTTTCTTTTTCATTCGAAGTACCAAATCAAAGCTTTTCTTTTCCCATTTTTTCCGAGTATGCGACGCCCAGCGGGGCCGATTTATCGAATAATACGGACATCATTCGAGAAACAAAAAAATCCATATTATTAACCCTCTAAGGGTCACGTTATTTCAGAAGGACGCCACTCTTCCGTTTATAAAGGGAAGGTAGTAAGGGTAGGGGGGAAGGTTAACTGTTCGTACTTTGGGGAATTGAAATTGCCTATTGCATACATTGAAGGCGCCCGAAGACAACTTATCGTGTACTTGTTTTCATCAATAATCGCGGTTATCCGGAATGAAGAATGGAATAATGTGAAATAGACTAGAGAAGAAAAACGAGTATACTTGGGCTTGGCCCTTAAAGGGTTAACAAGGAACAGGAAGATAACAGAAAAAATTGTTCAAGTTTTAATGATACAGCTTAAAGTCATTCAAATTCTGTGGTTTATACGATGAAAATATGTACATTTAATTTTTTTAAAAACGAACGTTTTTTGTATCCCGAAAGAATTCATAACCACTGTGCCGTGCTACATCGATCCAACGCATGACGCATTATGCGTCGCCTTCTATCTTGGTCTCTCATAATAATTGGTACGCGTATTCTTCTAATCGAATAAGACTGGGCCGGTGGCAATAGAAATAGAATTGTAAGATTCATTAACTCATTGCAATAGTAAAACAGCTTCTCTCGTGCTCGACAAAAGTGAACTTTAAAGAGGAACCCGTGGTAAATCGAACCTTATTTCTTTTGTCTGTCAACCGAACGTCCGTGTTTTGCTTCGGCTCTCTCGGTTTAAACGAGAAATATCGGTTTTATTGGTCATCGGTTTTGAGAATCGGTTTTATTGATTATTTTGGCTCGGTCACTACGAGAGGCGGGAGTAGTCCTAATCTGAAATTCTGGTTTTAATAGAAAATTGCTTCGGGGGTAAGGATGTGTGACAAAGATCGCAGTACTGTTACTGGAAGTTGGGACTGAAAGGATTGATTGTATCGCAATGCTCATTCTGCTCTGTGATCATTTTTGAAGCTTGGAAGTTGCAATGAGGGTGCAATTTATGGACTTTACTTGAAATTCCGTTGACTTAACTCGAACTTGAAAAATCATGCCGATTTAAATTGAATTTCAGAATTGTCATTCATTCAGAATTGAACCCGGATTTGTGGAACTGCACATCTACTATAAAGAATGACTAATGGATTAAATGGAGCATCAGTCACAATAAGGGTTTGAAATTTGGTGTTTGTTGTGAAGAAAATGAAAGTGCCGAGAACAAATTTTTATGTGCCTCTGGTTTATTCCTAAGTGTCCCAGTTTCGGAGATACACTCGAGAAAAGCTGTAAAAAAGTGTGGGTGTTGAGTCACAAAGCGCTGACTTCCCATTTAACCCTTTCAATACCACATCCGAGTTATTAACATGACACAGTAAAAGCAATTCCAAAACATCAACGTTTGCAAATAATAAATCTTTTTGAGCGCATTCAATTTCCGGGATAGGCGACATGAACACCGAGATGTACGAATAGTTAACTACCCTCTAAATTTGAGCTAATTACAGCTTCGATTTCCTCTGGTAGCCTGAAACCTCGTAGTAACAGGGTTACCAGGTACTCTCAGAATCGGGCTTAATGACGGAGCTACGCAGGTATCATGGGAAATTCCTTTCTTATTTGAGAAATATATCTGTTATTCCATTGAGAAAGTGAAAAAGATTACACAGGAATCTTCCATGAATGGGCTCGTTTCAGAAGTGTAGGCGCGCTTAGACAATTATCTTTGGCGGATTTTCAATTTTTATTTCTTCAAATCAGAACAAAGCTTGCCTCCGACTTTAAACTTTTGATTTTAAAGCGTCCCTCCATGCAAATCCAATGCTCGTATTCATTTTCATCAATTCCCATTTTGTAACATGAGAAATAATGTTGACAAATTCCAAAGATTATCGGTCTAGGTGCACCCACACTTCTGAAACTACCTCTACCTGCATAGCTACGCTTTTATGATCCTGCCGTTACAGCTGTTTTCTGAGTTTATGACTGAATATTAGACTTCCTTAGTGTGATAATCATGATTTTCGCTGGTTTTTACATTAGATTTGACCATTCATTTGATCATGGCCAGAGTTTGCAAGAACTCCATCTTGGTTTTTGTGATATTTATAGTTTTTCCTTGGACTTTTCATTTGTGTAGCCAATGTCTCGCGGGGGATAAAAAATTAGGCACAACAATGTAGCAGCCTTTTAAAATAGCTTCGCAAAGCAGAAGTTCTAGCTCTCCAGGAGCAAAGTGCAGCTCTAACGCAGCACTACTTTGGTGAAGCATAAGCAAGAGAAAAGCTGTTTCTCTCCTGAGGTAGTGCTTCGGTACAGCTGCATTTTTCTTCGGTAGAGCTAGAGCTCTACGAAGCTATTTCACTGAGAGAATTCTTGTTTTAATCCAAGGTGTATTTCGTCTGAGTTAAAGAAACGACACAGTGAAATACCCGGCAATAAATTAATCGCCCTTCGGGCCAAACCGGGTGATCAATTTTTTGCCGGTTATTGACCGAGGGAACATTCGTTCAACCCAAGGAAAATGTCTGCTGCTACAAGTAAAAGATTCCTTGTTGTGACAGTGATTCTCCTTCATACAATTAGAGCTTTACTTCGCGCAAGGAAAACTGTCACAAGTAAACGTGTTTCCTTGTTTTTAAAGAAAAGGTTTCTCTGAGTGTTTAAAAGGCTCCTTCGGTTGTACCTAAATTTTGTTTTTTTTCAGTGCTGTAGAATGTAAAAATCCAACTTTTGCTTTTATCTGTCTATTATTTTATTAGATCTTTGCTGAGAACGGAACATCTCTGATCCGACCGTCCGTTGCGTCGTCAGCTTACTGGGCGACTGCGACCGATTCGGATTGCTTGCTGCCGCTCGCGCTGCTGCCTGGAGGAGGGGCAAGGTGACTGGGTCGGTTGCGTCATTCCGCGGGCATGAAAGTCAATTGTGTTTCGACCAAACTGGAGCACCGCGATCACGAAGAGCGGCGTGACGCGACGGTGAGCTCCGACGCGGCTGTGGCAGGCCCGGGCCAAGGGGGGGGGGGGGGGGGACTGCAGCTGAGTTCGGCTGCCCGTTCGTCTGCTTCTGCTCTCCGCAGCCCGGCTGCGCGCAACCGTCTCAAACTTAACTTCGTCCTAGGCGAAGCCAAGCGGCGCGAACGCGACCTACGCGCGTCATAGTGACTGCGAGTGCGACGCGACGCAGACTCGACGATGACGGTGGATTGGCTGCGAGTAAATGTAACGTGGTTATGGTTTATATTGCACTATCGATTATGTTACTGAACCACCGAATCAGCGTCGGAGGACTGAGTTTGAAATTTTAATTTAAAAATTCCTCCCATTGGAATCGTAGTCCTTGAACCAAAACAAATTTTGTTCTGTTCTGTTTCTCCAGTTTAAATTCAAGAATGTGTTTTTGAGGTATTTATCTTCCTCCCCCGGGAATCTTCAAATAAGTATTGCAGCTTTTGAACCAATTTTTGTCAAATTTTGGACTTTGCCGAAAAATACACACGTACACTTTGAATACTGCATAAACAATCATAACCCATACAATACATAACACGACATGAAAAAAAGGCACTGCCGCAAAGTTAAGATACCCACCTCTCTCCGCTTTTATTTGATCTGTATTAAACTGCTGTATCATGGTAAACATGCGTTTATTGTAAGCATCAAAACGATTGGAAGAAGCTTGCCTAACACGGCACGCTTAAAAAACGTAGCATAGATTGTTAAGTTTTAGAGTTCCGCAAATTTTCGAATGAAACGTTTGCGAGCCGCGCATACGGAGTAAAATCCAGGCGAAACCATAAGGCGATCCGTGGGTTCAAAATTGGGAGGGGGGATTATAATATTATAACTACATGGCCAGTTATGATCTGTTCTATTCATTTCCCGCATCTCACTATTTTTCAGCCTTTTCCTACCTGGAAAAGTTACATTACAAAAGCTACAGCTACATACTGTGGAGTTATGTAAATGTGGCGTCAGGTGAGGATTGACGACCTTCATTCTTTCCTTCGATTGCTCCCTTTTCCAAAAATTCCCTGAACACAGACCGCCAGTGGGTAAAAAAGTTGTAAATGGTTTTATTCACATTCAGATGGTGCCGCGGTATTTCATTGACTTTGCTGGACAGTGGACAGTCTAAACAAGTCCTCGATTTGTGCCTGAGGAATGTCAACACGCCACTCGTTAAAAAAATAATTTTTAACTTTTAAGTGCTCTAAATAGCGGGAATAGGTTATTTGCCTCGGAGGTACCACATTAATGTAGTACGTATTAAAGGGTCAAAGCATATTTTATTATCAGGACTCGGAACTTTTCTATCGACCAACGGAAGATTGTCTCATCATAACGATCGGCTCAGTGAAGAAATAAATAATCGGCTCACAGGTTGGTTATTTTAAATTTTTTGTCTAGATCAGATCGCCGTTTTAGAACACTGGTCCTTTTAAACCAATGTCAGTTGAAGTTACTCAAAAGTATTTTGCAAATTTAAAAGGCTAGCAATTAGGCTGCGTAGAGTCGCCTGCTATGCTTCACTTGTGGATCGAACTTACTATTTTAGCATAGTTTATCAATGTTTATAGCTCGTTGAGTTTGGGGCATAAACTTTGGAACTTCTATCTCTGCGGAAATATGCTCGCGCTTCGTCAAGTATTCACGTTTACTGTTCGATCCAGGGTTGCCTTATTTGGCGGGAAATTCAAAACTTTTACATTGAGTTAATGGGAAAATGCATGGAGTAAAATTACACGCAAAAGACAGCCTAGGTTCGATCACGTCAATATCGGAACGGACCTCATCCCTTTCATAAAGTTATGACTCTTTTCAATTATCAGGATCGCATAATTCATTTCGCGGGTTTTCTTCATCCATGGACTTTCAATGCACGCTGCGTTTATATCACAACACGAACTTGGTTGTTGTGCCAGGAGTCAGAGACGGGGGTCGGGGCTGGGGAATATCGAGCAAGAAAATCAAGCGCTCCGCACTGTTGCCAAATCCTGAAGAGAAATCTTCCTGTGTAACACTATAAATTGAGGAGTTATGTGCAATGGAAGCACTTTTCGAATGTATTTAATTAATGGGAGAAAAGGCCCATCACCCATATTGGAACCAACTAAATTTATTGTGAACTTAGCAACTAATCTAAATTCTCTGATAATTGAAGCAGCCACTCGCTAATACGTTTTGATGCTTTTCGGAAGCAAGCACAGCTAGTTTTCAGAACCCGATACTCAAAATGCGTGAGTTTAGACGAATCCGCCGAAACCGATCTCTAGGCAGTGTCAAGGAATAACGTCCCAATGTTTCTGGCATGGAAAAAGAATGGAACCTCCGGGATCGTCAAGTGAGTAGAACTTGGGTATTTGTTTGTTCCGATTATTTCCTTCCGACTGAAGGCGAGTCTTCAGTGTCTATATTGCCTATTTCTGCAACCTGAGTTCTACCGTTTGACTATTGTCAAATGTCTGCGAAAAATCTTGTCAATAACAACTTCCAAAATAAGGCTGAAAGTTTACCAAAAAGTGAAGTAAGTATTGCATTTTTTTTTTTTTAAAGAATCAATTTGTGATATTCCATTTTTTGGTACTTTTAGCCTTATTTTTGAAGTTATTGAAAAGATTTTTTGCAGAGACATTCTTTAGAGGATTATCTATCAACTAATAACCTTCCGTTTTCTTAAGGGGGTATACCACCCAAATTAAAAAAAATCGTTCCTGATGACTTAGAGCCCTCAATTTTTTTTTTGGTAACACATACTGATGTAAATTAGAGATCCTGAAATTTTTGTGAAGCTGGTTGCATACCTGCCCCTTAAAAAAAAATATTTCCTGAAAAAACGTTGACAACTTTCAAACAGCTTTTTTAGAGTTAGAATTGCTCAATCACCTTGGTCTTGGTCTCAAATGAAAGGTATCAGTGTCCTCTAGGGTCTCTTGTATGGACTTTTTTTTTTTGTCGAGAGGAAGTATTTTTTTCTTAATATTTCTTCGATGTGACATTTTTTTCATGTTTTTTTTTTTTTTTTTAAACATTAATAGATATTTGAGATGTTAGGTTGAGGGCAAATCCATACAACAGTACCTAGAGCATGAAATTCTGCACATTTTAAAAAAAACTGAAGTCTCTAGCTATCATAGTACTCGAGAAAAGCTGTTTTGAAGTTGAAAAAACAAGCGAAAAATTGATTTGAAAAATCCGAACTTTTTTCCAAAAAATTTTCCAATTTTCTCAATTTCGCAATGTTGACTCATAAACTTTAAAATTAATTTAAAAATACTTTCCGACCTCCTAAAAATTAGAAAAAAAATATCCTCGTATTCCCTGAATTGTCCTCTACAAAATTGGTGGGGGAAAAAAAATGAAAAAAATCGAAAAATTAGGGTGGTATACCCCCTTAAATATAAATTACTTTCGTCCTGTAATTGGACATTAATCGAGCAGTAACGCTGTGGCGGCAGAAATCGACACTAAACGCTGAAGAATCACCCTGAATGACGTAAGGAAATGGGATGTCAGTATACATTCGAGAGAAATCACTTCTTTAAAAACAGGGAAACACTAGTTTACTTGTGACATTTTTCCATGCGCGAAGTAAAGTTCTGTTGCATGAAGGAGAATCACTGTCTCAACAAGGAATCTTTTACTTGTTTGTAGTATCAGACATTTTCCTTGGGTTCAAGGAATTCCCTCTTTGTCAATATTTCACTGTGCAGTTTCTTTAACGCAGACGAAATACACCTTGGATTAAAAAAATAATTATCTCAGTGTAATATTCGGTAAATGCTGACTAAAAATCTGCTGTATCATTTCAAATTCAATGAAAAAGGAAGTTGGCAAACTTTCATCTGTAACCGAAAAAATCAAGCTGAAAAATCTGCCTCATTTTCTCGAAAGTATACATATAAGTGGGAGGTATATATAGACGAGTTTTTTTGTTTTTTCGTTTTTTCACGTGGCAACTGCTGGAGCATCCCTGCTGAGAATCGGCGATAGCGATCAGGTATCTAGTCTCCAAAGCCGTAGCGCATCTTCCAACATATTTCACTCATATTTTCCTTTCATTATAAAGAAGACAATCAATACCTCTGGAATATCTCCCGGGAGAGCGCCATAAAACTAGGCGAGACGTTGTTTTCTGGCAAACGAGTTTTTAATGGCCCTTTCATGCAAAATTATGATAGCGACCGGGATGTATCATTGTTTTTATGCGCTCTCTTTACAGCGGCGGCCAAGGTGAATCTTACAAGGGGAGGGGGGAGGGGGCGCAAATGAAAAGGCAACGTTATGACGGATAGCGTCACTTGTTTGTTTTAAGTTCCTCAACCCGCCGAGTCTCGGGAGTCTAGGGCGTCCAGGCTCGGCAGTCCTAGGGGACGGGCATGATGGGTTGATGGTGAGTCCTGTCAAAAAGTAATTTATAACTCAATAACCAAAATTACTCAGCACCAGATTTACAGTGTATATCTAGTATCTAGCTCGATGTTATTGCTTCTTTGCTATTTAAGGATCTGACATTCTTCATCTTAGTTTTTTTTTTTCTATCTCAGTATTTTTTTTCTTTTTTAATGAGCTTGTCCTAGGACTCCTCCATCGCAGTTATTCAGTTTGAATTTTAGAGTGAGGTCAAGCCGTCCATGTAGCAGTGTACTTAGCAATAATGCCGAGCCTGTTTTTTTTTTTTTTTTTTTTTTTTTTTTTTTTTTTTTTTTTTTTTTAAGCATGGATCGCGACCGACAGGCGACCCACCTCGTCATTTAACTCCGTATTTTCAATTGACGATCTGAAGATAACCCCTGAATATGATTGACAGATGAAGTACTTATTTCCAAGTCACAATGATGGGTAAAATTAAGATGGAAAACTAAACCAACTATAATACGCTTTTGGAAGTTATATATTGATAAATCACTAATTTTGTGTCGCAGATGGATTTTGTGTCCTTATACTTCTGCGACAAAGGTAAAGGTCGTCTCACCCTCACCAGCCAATTGCTGTGTAGGCAACACAAGTTACACGTATCTCTTAAGTCACTTCGCTGAAATTGATGCGTGTGTACTGCATGTTGTTGCGACATCGTATCGCCGGTGCTATACTTGCCTTTACTTTTGTCGCCGACTTTACATCAATTTTCAGATCATGAGGAAATGGTTACGATGATCTACTTTGAAAAAATTGGTTACGTAAACACTCACCTCTTCATGGTTAAAAAAACTAATAGTTTTGAAATGCTAATGTAAACATGGAAGTTGTAGTTCGTCACAAATCTTGATCAAGTTTTACAAAGACCCTTAACATTTTACAAATACTTTTCGCTGCTTTACTTGTGTATCTACTCACCTAATTCTTTTTAGAATGAGGCAAAAATGACAGTTTTTTCTATACTCTAGATTTACGGTAAAGGTTGTTTCAGAAGTGTAGGCGCACCTAGATACCGATAACCTTTGGCATTTTTCAACATTATTTTCCCTCGTTACACAGTGGAAAATAATGAGGATGAACTAACGCGTTGCCTTTTCACTGAGAAACGCTTTAAAATCAAAAGTTTCAAGTCGGAGATAAGCTAGTTTTGTTTTAATTTAAAAGAATGAAAATTGGAAATTTGCCAAAGATTATGGTCTAGGTGCGCCTACACTTCTGAAACGAGCTTTAGGAATGGAGCTCTTGCGAACTTTTGCTACAGGTGATTGAAGAGTTGATTCACGGAAAAAAACTACGGAGAAAAAAACCATACGGATACCTGATTTTGGCACCTGCTAGATGTTATGGTAATGTTAACCAGAAGTATACTATGTTTTGACTAGGGACTAGGTGATGTTACCTGATTCCATGTCAAATTTACTCAAGGTATCGGTAAATGTACCATACTTCTGGTCAAGTTTACCACAACATCTAGCAGGTGCCAAAATCAGGTATCCGTATGGTTATTTTCACTAATCTTTTTTTTTCCGTGTTCTTGCTTGAAAATCTGTAAAAATGACGATGAGTACCTTAAAAAATTATGAAATTCACTCTCAGAATCGAGCTTAATGACGGAACTAATCTGGTATCATGGGAGATTCCTACCTTATTTGAGAGATATCTCCGCTCCGTGTTTCCATAAAGTAATAAATTAGACATGAATCTTCCATGAGACCTATGCGTAGTTCCGCCATTACGATCTCGCGATTATAGCAGTTTCGTGAGTTATTTATTACTAAAATTTAGACTTTTTTACTGTGATTTTTGCTGGCTTTTACATCGGATCTGACTATTCATTTGCTTTTATTAGCAATAGTTTGCAAGAGCCCCATCGAGAGATTGAAAATTTCATTTTCCTTTTTATGTCTTAACATGCTTGAAGCGAGTGTACATACACTATAGACTACACACTACACAGCTTCTATGTAGTCGCATAGGTTAATATATTCTGTCGGTGATGTAAATGTTTGAATCTCAAAGGAGCTTGTAAACTGTGTATATTTTTTGATCGAAGACCCGCCCAGGGAAATGGCAATCCTTGGCACTTTACAGAGCGATAGATCACAAAACTGTTCTACTCCATCATTCATCAACAGTGGCAGCTGCCTGTATTCGCAGTTCGCACGCGCACTATTTTTCTATGAATGGAAATGAATCATTTTGCGTGCGTGAGTGTATCAAGAGTAATTTATTGCGCCCCGATCCTCGATAGCGGGCCACCCGCCACAGCCATAAAATCATTCTTTCTCTGATACATATTCTGGAACTTTTTTCTTCTTCTTTTTTCAGAAGAATGTTTGTTTAATTAATGGTGTCAAAAAACGTGTCGTAAAGTTCGCTGACCCAAAAAAAGAACTATGCCCATCTCGCACGCTCGTTTCAAGTAAGATCTTTGCTGAATGATGGGTATAGACCGGGGATGGGGGGATGAGAACTTCATAGTGTGGTGTGGGTGTAGATCGGTTTAGTGCAGTGATTTCGCTGATTCAAAAAGTCGTCTCTCTCTCTCTCTCTCTCTCTCTCTCTCTCTCTCTCTCTCTCTCTCTCTCTCTCTCTCTCTCTCTTTCTCTCTCTCCTCCCATTTGAATGTGTGCGTTGGAAAAGGACGAGGATAGGAGCTAGAGTCACGTAATGGATCCTTCAGCTATCCTTGTCTAACAAATATGTTAAAATGGCCGGAGAGAGAAAGACAAATTCCTGGATCCGCCCATAAGTGTGGCGTCTCAAGAGAAGTGTCGGGTTGTTCTGATTTATACTTCAAAACAATAACCACAAAATTTCACACGTTTTATGTCAAAAAACCTTTTTTTTTTCTTTCTTTTTTTTCAATCTCATACGTAGATGATTTAATTAGTGGAAATCGTTTAGAAAGAAACTTGATGTTTTTATTTTTGAAAATCAATCCTCACCTTGAATCAGTGGCGCGGCGTAGCGTGAAATTCGGCAACGTTGTATTGTGCCCATTCAAACCCATGGAAAAGATCGAACTATTGAATGTTCGGTGAACACCTTCGCATTCGACATTTTACGTGGGTTTAAATGGACACAATACAACGTTGCCAAAATGCACGCTATACGCCGCGCCACTGCCTTGAACTTTAGTTTAGGTGTGATTTCAAGCAACGAGCCATACACTTATCTAGAGTGGCTTTTATATATATATATATATATATATATATATAATATATATATATATATATATATATATATATATATATATATATATATATATATATATATATATATATATATATATATATATATAATATAAATAATTATATGAAACTGTTTTCTTTTTTTGTAACGATAGGAGATGACTACGTAGAATTTCATTTCGTTAGTTTTTAATTAAATCTGGCAATATGGGCAATGCGCGGATGTATACATCGTCTCTCTCGTGTACATTGAAGATGAACTTGATGGATTTGATTTTTATTCCGCGCGGCTCGGCTGGATCACTTTTTGTATAGATCCGTATCTTCCAGTGAGATGTGTCGCGACGTCCTCGGTATGGACACTCACACAGTCTCACAATCTGTATTTTCGCGCATGCAAATCCGATCATCGATCAATCGATCACCTCGTTTGCTCCTCCTCCCCCCCCCCTTCCCCACAAAAGAGCTTTGATGAATGCGCCATTGAAACGCACTTTCATAGTGATTCTAATTTTAGTATTGTATTAATAAGTGCACAGCGAAATCCGAATAGCGCAAAGAGGGTAGTGTCGGATTGGTGATGGAACAGCACCATCTGCAATTTTACTCTCAAAACCCAGTTTGGTTTATCAAGCGAGGATGGTATGGAATAAACAGAGATCAAAAATAGAACTTTTTTTAATTATAATTGCGAGCAAGCGAAAGAAGTAGTGTGTGTTTTTTGTTTTTTTTTTTGTTTTTTTGTTTTTTTGTTTTTTTGTTTGTTTTTTCTTCTCAAAGCAATGGTGAGCTCAACGATTGTTGAATGTTGACGAGTCGTAATAGGATTTAACCTAGCGCATGAGGAAGGGACATATGCATTAATTGTATCGTCATCTAACGCATTTTAATAAAAAGGGGGGAACTGTTTGACATTTAGAGTGTTCTTTTCAAAAGTATAGACGCAGTTTACCAATTTTAATTATTACCAATTTGTTACTATGTGTTCAGAGAAATAACATCAAAAAATCCCAAAGATTATCGGTACAGGTGCGCCTACCTCTATTTACCTTTTACACTATTTATTTGGAGGGGGGAGATTAGAAGATGTTCTGATTTTCTTGTTTCATTAATATATCTGATGGACAAGACCGACGTATAAGTGTGAAAACATTGTTTATTACATGGTTATTTTTGTGATGTTATCATTGCATCATGACTAATACCCAACTTTTACACAAATTCGGTTTTTAAAGTCTCAAACCATAAAGTCGAGCGATATCAAAACCTCATCGGGCTTCGTAAACCCATGATGTCCGTTGCCTTGCGCGCGTATAGCACAACAAGAAATAGAAAGTGCCAGCGTTCACACGCGCAACATCACACGGAGAATATAACTCGATTGCCATTTGTATGATGCCAGGTCGCCGGACAATCCATTAATAAAAATATATTATATCTATTAATGGACGTTTTGCATGAAGGACGCAGTATCGGGAGGAGCAAAATGTCGTGGAAAGAAATAACATTATTAGCTACTAACTTTGTCAAGTGAATAAAAAATTTTTCGGGAAATGGAGCTAGAAGACACATAAAAGAAACGGTGGGACGTATTTTTTAGGTTATTTTCGTGTCTTTTAGTGTGTTTTTTGCGGTTGAAAATGGAAATGTAAATTTTTGAAACGTCCTGTGTAATACGAAGCAACAATCACCTTTGTTTAAATCTTTGAACGGAGCGCGTTTGAGAAGGAAATCTGGTGAACTGAGTGGTTCAAGCTGCTGTAAAAGTCCTGAGTGCTTCTTTGGATGCCTCGATCTAAAAGCTGTACCCTAATTTGTTGGTTTCAGCAACTATGAGCCGAAAATGAAATTTATGATACTGTTAACTTCTTTTTGTTTTGCATAGTAGCGTAGAACTTGTCCTGAAAAATGATTTCCTACTTTACACAGTAGAAATGATCATTGCAATTTGCTGATGATAATGAAATTTCAATGATACACGGAAAAAAAGAATGGTACAGTTTACCATACGGTTAGCAAATTTTTGCCGTCCGCCAGAAAGTTTGGTAAACTTCGCCAGAATATGGTAAACTGTAGTTGGTTGTAGTCACTTTCCATCATAGACTCAATAATGTATATACACGGAAAAAAATAACTGCGGTAGAATTTACCATCTGCACAGCTGATTTTGGAGTTAGCTATCAAGTATGGTAAATTTCACTAAACGATGGTAAAATGTACCAACAAGTTACCGTGTCATACTCGCCAGTCCACTCAATCGTTTTTATAATTTATATTTCTTTCTCTGTTACAGGTGAGTTTGGACTTGCTAAATCTTAAGGAAAACACCAATCAGCTGAAGTGAGTTCTATTACAAACACCCAACTCAAAATATTGAATCTGAAGGTGCATTTTAATAGAGCTTTGAACTCTCCGCGATATGTGTCAACCTTGAGGCTTCAAAAAAACGCACTGGAGGGATTCTCTATCTTTCTCCATACTCCATTAAAACAAATGCATGTTTTAGACAACACGGAAGAAAAACTGGTATAATTTTCCGTACTCATAGTAGATTTCAGCGTCTGGAAGAAAGCATGGTAAACTTTGCCAGAGTATGGTAAACTTTACCAATCGTCGAGCCTAATTTACCACAACTTACGGTGCCATGTACTTTCTGGCAGACGCTAAAATCTGCCATGCGTACGGTAAATTGTACCATTATTTTTTCCGTGCAATCATCGCCGTCAGCGCAAAAAAAAAAAAAAAAAAAAAAAAAAAAAAAAATCCTTTTATCGTAGAACTCTTGTCATTTTCATTCTCGAGACTTTTTAAATTTAATTTTGTCAAGATTTTTTAAACATTTTTGAATTTATTTACGGGGGGGGGTGTTTGCTGATTTTCGTCGAATATATCCGATATGAGAGTGAAATGCAATTATTATTTTGTCGCATTTATTCGACGTATGAGTGGAAAGGGGTGCGTTCTATTCTATTTTATCATTTTTTATTTTATTTTTATTTTTATTTATTTTTTTTTATTATTTTATGATTTCTTTTATGGTCAATCGATTTAACAAATCCTGAAAATTGTTTCGTCGATTTTTCACACCGTTGCATCCGGCAACTTTGCGTGAGTCTACTACAATCGGTGAGCCTAATTTACCACAACTTACGGTGCCATGTACTTTCTGGCAGACGCTAAAATCTGCCATGCGTACGGTAATTTAAACCATTATTAATTTCCGTTCAATCGTCGCCGTCAGCAAAGAAAAAAAAAAAACAAAAAAAACAAAAAAACAACCTCCTTTTATCCTGAAACTCTTGTCATTTCCATTCTCGAGACTTTTTAATGTTAATTTTTTAAGATTTTTTAAACATTTTTTAATTTATTTGGGGGGGGGGGGGGGGGGTTGCTGATTTTTCTCGAATATATCCGACATGAGAGTGAAATGCAATTATTATTTTGTCGCATTTATTCGACGTATGAGTGGAAAGGGGTGCGTTCTATTCTATTTTATCATTTTTTATTTTATTTTTATTTTTATTTATTTTTTTTTTATTATCTTATGATTTCTTTTATGGTCGATCGATTTAACAAATCCCGGAAATCGTTTCGTCGATTTTTCACACCGTTGCATCCGGCAACTTCGCGTGAGTCTACTTGCGGAGCGTTTGCCGTATGGTGCGGTTGAGAGCGCGTGGCGCGCGACTCAGACTCAAAGCTCGCACTCTTTATTTTATTTTAATTACACCGCGCTATGCGTCTTGGTGTCTTAATTGTGCGGATAAGATGAACCTGAGCAATGAACGGAACGTTCGAAAGTGAGAAAGCTGAATCGGCGCGCGGAGGAGAGAGAGAACTGAATGAAAATAAAAATAAAAGAGCCAGTCGACTCTTACCGTAACCCCGGCACAGCGCGGCGGCGGTAAAGTTGAACTTGCGGTGCGTGTAGTGTCGGAGCACCTTACCGGGTAGGGTGGTAAAAGTGGGGTGAGAGAGAGAGAGAAAGGGAGGGGGGGGGGCTCACCGCAAAAATGATGGTGTCAACTCGTTTTATACTTACTAAACTCCTTTTCATCGCATCCACCATTCCAAGATGCTTTGACAAGCGGAGTCGCAACGCGTCTGGGCGACTTGTTACTTGTTCCCCCCGACCGGAGACTGCTCGCTTCCTTATTATTCGGAACATTTGACCTTCGCCCCCTGAAAGGCTTTTTGAATCGTCTTCCTGACGCCGTGCCAGCCATCGCCAAGTCTACTAACTTTCTTTTTCCTGCGCTTAAAGTGAGTCTGTCTTCAGTACGCTTTTTATTTATCGATCGATCCAAGGCTTAGATGTAATAATATTTAGATCTTCTTGGATGAACCTTTAATCAAAATTGATTTGAGTCAACTTGAGTTTTATTTCTCAATCCGACCCTTTCAATACTAAGCGCGAGAGTTTACGCGTTTCTGTGACGCACTCAATTTCAGTTTTGTATCCACAATATTTGCGACTCCAAATTGTTAAAATTTGAAAATAATGTTTTGCCTTCAATCCATTGTGTATGCAAAATCAACACCGCTATGTAGGACCATTTAACTACCTACTTATATTTTGAGCAAATGGACATAGATTTGTTTTTGTAACCTGTTAGTGAAAAAGTTAAGGAATTTTCTTGTTAAATACACATATATTTCAAGGGAGCTTCCAAATACTGTATTATCAGGTTGTGTTTTGCCTCGAGTTTGCAACCGTCGGAATTCGTCCAGATTGAATTAAACAGATTCCGAGGATTTTATCGCCATTATATGTTGGAGATTCGTTCGTCCGATTTGTTGCGGTAAATTTGCTCTCAAAATAGCATGGATTTCGATAAACCTTTACGTCCAAAACTCAGTGTTGAGATAAGGTGAAACGGGTATGCAGATTAATTTTTCACACGTCTTAATGTAAAATGTGTATTGCCAAATCTGGCAGTTCTGCGAAAAACTAAACTAAATTTCAGCCACCAAGCTCAATGAAAGCCTCATTTTCATTAATTGTAAAATTGAATGGCTCGTTGATGCAGAGGAAGAAGGGACGTAGAGAAAGGGACGTAGGGAACTACGTAGAGAATCTTATAATATGGTTTTCTTTTGTTTGTTACCTTCTGGTTTGGTTGGGCAGTCTAATTCTTCTCTCAACACAATATCTCATTTAAGTTTCGTGGTTCGTGCTATGGTCAGCTATGGATTCACTTAAAACGTTTTTGTTTTTGTTTTTTTTACTATACCACTGACCTTTCAAATTTGGTTCTTCTTAATTACAAGAAAATAAATGGAATGGGTATAAGGTAACCCTGAGTGGAAAATCAAACAATCGAACGTCCGTCATGCGCATGTCTGAAAGGGCAGTGCTATGGAGCAAATATACGAGGCATTTAAGAGTCAATGCAATAGCAACGGGGCGACATGCTGATCCGCTGATCTGCACCTGTTATTATTGATGACTTGATTGTGAGGTAACTGGATCTCCTTCGATGAACGATCTCCTTCGATCCTGATTGTGAGTCCTAGTGTCGATGTTTGTCGGGGGTCACCTGGAATGCGGCAAAATGGAGTGACGGTCGAGGAGTCGGGCGGGCCCCTGTAGTGCCTTACGCCCCACCCCACTCCGCCACACCACACCACACCTTGAGAGTCTTGTCTTAACTTTGTGACTTTGTGCATGGCCTTGCTTATGCATTCAAGTCGGTCTCGCATAATACCTGTGTCTCTCTTAGTTTTGCATATCCGCTACGCCTGCTTGTAATCATGATTACCGCTTCGTATTCGAAAGCAAAAGAAATTAAAAAAAAAAAAAAAAAAAAAAAAAAAAAAAAAAATGCGAATTCCATCGCTGACCAGTGGTGGCTTGCGCTATTTGGCAACCATGTTTTTTACCAATTGGACCTATGCAAAAGTATCGATTTCTCAGGGATTCGTGAATCCCCTGAAGATCTATTATTTTACTTAGGTCTAAACGGAGAGAGTCCGTTGTTGCCAGCGCATTGAACCTACTTGTGGACCGATTTCATTTTCAAAGTTTCTATCAAAGATCCAGGTTGCTCCAACTCCACACGATGTGCGCATCTTTATGATGTTCAGGGTTGAGTGAAAACAAGGAATAGAAGCGTTGTTTGTTTAAGGAAAATGAGCTGTTGGCAACAACTTTGCAACAGCCTGTTGCACCGGTAAACATCCAAATGCGCCAATTCTCAAAAGGGTTCGATCCAAAACCGCCAATTTATTTTTGGCGCTTATGGAGACGCTAAAACCGCCAATATTGGCGCACTTTGATGCACCATTTTAGCGCTTTTGGAGTATATGACTAGAGCCACGCAGAGAAAAGAAGGAGGGGAGAGAAAGAGATAGAAAGAGTGAGAAACCTTTCACAGCAAAATGAGAAGTTCGGGATATAAGCAAACAAATACGTGTGATCGGAATCGCATACCTACGATCAGGATCACCTATTGATGAAGCGACTTTGCGAAGCACGTTGCCCTATTATCTCTGTAATCAGTAATTTATGCCTTGCCTATTTTATTTCTTTTTAAATATTTAAATGTTTTTGATGTGGGGTCATTACACCCCCTTAAGTGCTAATAAACACGGACACTTTTTTCTATCAATTATTTTTCCATTGCATTTTAATCTAACATTTAAATTTTTTTGGCCTGGGGCCTTTTACACCCCCTAAGTGCGGATAAAAACATACAGGGTGTTTCTAAAACTTATGTCATCCTTTCTACCATGTATTCTTGAGATCAAAATAAGACTTTTTTTCCTTTAAACATGTGTCCGAAAACGCCCCCCCCCCCTTTTGATTTTTTTGCTGTGATTATTCTAGAAATGACTACGCTTAACATGTAATAATTTTGAAAGACATTCTCTAAAACCTAAAATTTTCAGGGATGGAAGATCACCAGATTACTTGCCGTTAGTATTTTTATCCATAATTTTTTCACCGAACCCCCTCCCCCTTTTCTTCTTTCTTTACTTCTAAGTGTGACGTCCGTTACCATGCTAATGGCTGAATACCAAATCGACTTGGTATTAAATTGGCAGGTATGCTGAAGAATGTCGTCAATCTTTATAGACATGGAGGCAGATGATCGTTGGATAAAAGGGCGTTGGGCAATATCCCAAGGTAGTTCTCCTCGTAATAGAGACTTGGAGGGGGTCATTAGACGCTTTGTAGGCGCATTCTATGCAGAATCTAAGTTCCTTATCTAATTATTCGATTTTGCATAATTGCTCCCTTTAGATGATATTATTTTTCTCTCTTTTAATATTTTTATGTTTCCTTCTCGTTTGTGTCAGGCAATGCCATCTCTACACGAACTTTCGACATCTTCTTCAGATAGATTGTGCCAACGAATCGTTATTTCCATATTAATTGTGTCGTCTGTATTCCCGTTTCTCCTATGTAATCCGTAATGTTCGATTCTATCCTTTTCCTGCAGTAGATGCTTTCAGTTGAACCAACGGGCTATAACATTAGAGAAGCGATGTCGTTTTATAAGTCCAATCCCACAGTGAGGTAGAACGGACAGTTTGTTTGCGTCCTTAATTTCAACTCTAAACCAACAATAGTAATTAATTCAGTTGAAGCTGGTTTTAACGAAATTGCGAGTATTTTCTTGAATCTTGACACAGAATTAAAATACAAAATATCTAGATGAAAATGTTTGCTTGTTCCTGTCACGTGTCATTATTTTTGTGTAAATCCTTCCAAAAGAAACAGTTGAATCGATTCCAGTGTTTGGATTGTCACCACAAAACACTTTCACCTTCATTCCAAACCAATTTTAATTGGATCCGTCTCTTTAATCTTAGGTTGAAAAGAGCCTTATTCAAAATGGGCAAAAATGGCTTCGGCCCAGTTTTGTTTGAGATTTCGGGAGGTGATAGAGCATGATTTGAGGCGTCCAAAACTGGCCTTGTTTTTGATCTAGCCCCAAGGGAACCGGGGGGGCGGGGGTGCAAAGTCAAAACACAAAATCCGCCAGAACTTTTGAACGCGTTGTTCGATTTGAAAAAACTTTTTTTCAATCGATAGATCTTTTTAAGACCTTTCTTTTTATATACATGTTTTTGTATTTTTCATGGTTTTGAGTCAAGTTTTGACGACTTTTTGTTTTTTTCAGTTTCAAAAAATTTACATTTTCCCCCCTGTGCAAAATTGTTTTGCATGGGTAAAAATAAAAAACAGTCGTAAGAAAAGCTCTTTCAATTTCCTTTTCAACCGTTTAAATCCGATCGCGGGGCAACGCTTCGTTACTGAGTTACGCGCGCTCAAAGTTGCCAAGGTCCGACCTGGCTGAATCTAGAGGCCTCCCGGTTTCCTGCCTCACACCTTTGACGCCGCGCTTTTTGCCTTATGCGACCAGCTGCTCAGCAGATATTTCGAAAGAAACATCTTTTCTATTATTCTAAGTAATTTCTACTCATATAAACCCCCACCCCGCACTTATGATTGACTCCGTGGAACCCAACTCCAAAGCCAAGCGGTTTAAATATTTCCAAAATATTGTCCCAGCCTCAAATATTCCTCACTTGTTCACTGACATGAGAATAGCGGCGGCAGAACATAATTGTTACTTTTCACGTCAGTTCAGCGACGATGATAATGTTGAAGTGGCAACCAGCATTCTTAAAAAGATGGACCAACCGAATTATCTGCAGAAACTTGTCGAGGATGAGAATTTGGTTAGAAAAAGGACCTTATTCGAGACTCTCTCCGCGCAACATTTCAATCAACTTCCTCCGTGGACGCCAAAAGATCTGCCTAAGTTCTCTGGAACCTATCAAATTAAGCTCGCTAAAAGCTATCTTGGCGATCATTTCGCTAACAAAAATTATGAATTCCTCATTGCCACAGATGATTATCTGCCGAAAATTGACCCGTATTACCCACACCCTGTTCAGAGACCCCTACTTATAAGGGCTAAACTCATATCGAGACATGTATCAAATAAAGTTTATAATATTTTCATACTTCTGGATTTGGAGCTGGTTTCTACGGAGTCAATTATAAGTGCGTTTTGTACCTGCAAAAATGGAGCAAGAACTGTCTCACCATGTGCCCATGTCGTTTCAATCGTTTGGTTCCTGTTCTACGGCCGCTACACACCAGGATTTTCGTCACCATCTGCCTTTTTGAATTCACGTTTCCCGCTAACGAAAAAATCCTTTGGAAATTACGAGTCGGAGAGTGAGGGCGAGGACTCAAGTAGCGAAAACTAACAAGGTGAGATTTCTATCTTGTATTTTATGCGTATTCTCCTTCAATTTAGACTTGAAACTTAAAAAACTTGCGTCTATTCAGGGGGAAGTATTGAACGTGATAGGGTATGAAGTGAGGGTGGTGGTGGTGGGGGGTGGGGGGTTTATATGAGTAGAAATTACTTAGAATAATAGAAAAGATGTTTCTTTCGAAATATCTGCTGAGCAGCTGGTCGCATAAGGCAAAAAGCGCGGCGTCAAAGGTGTGAGGCAGAAAACCGGGAGGCCTCTAGATTCAGCCAGGTCGGACCTTGGCAACTTTGAGCGCGCGTAACTCAGTAACGAAGCGTTGCCCCGCGATCGGATTTAAACGGTTGAAAAGGAAATTGAAAGAGCTTTTCTTACGACTGTTTTTTATTTTTACCCATGCAAAACAATTTTGCACAGGGGGGAAAATGTAAATTTTTTGAAACTGAAAAAAACAAAAAGTCGTCAAAACTTGACTCAAAACCATGAAAAATACAAAAACATGTATATAAAAAGAAAGGTCTTAAAAAGATCTATCGATTGAAAAAAAGTTTTTTCAAATCGAACAACGCGTTCAAAAGTTCTGGCGGATTTTGTGTTTTGACTTTGCACCCCCGCCCCCCCGGTTCCCTTGGGGCTAGATCAAAAACAAGGCCAGTTTTGGACGCCTCAAATCATGCTCTATCACCTCCCGAAATCTCAAACAAAACTGGGCCGAAGCCATTTTTGCCCATTTTGAATAAGGCTCTTAAGGCGGTAAACAAACTGAGCCCGTATAAAATGTCCATGAGAGCGCTTCAGCTTCTTCCGTGATGTAAACATACACAATTACATCTCAGAAAGCCTATCTATGGGTTATAGTTATACACCTCGTTATGGATGGATGCAGGAATTTGTCTTTCTCTCTCTCTCTAGTCATTTGAATACATGTGTTAGAAAAAGATAGCAGAGGGGGCCAACACGTGCCTTTGGCCCCTATCTCCGTCCTTTTCTAACATGAAATGTGTTGCTCGTTGAGTTGATGAACAGTTCGAAGACCTAGCCGCTAGAAAAAAAAAAAAATCTTTGTGAAGATTTTGATTGAGCTCCACCTCCACACTTCTGAAACGAGCTCTATGTGCGCTCTTGGGGAAGGACTGGATATTTTTATAAAATACGATCTCCCATCGTTTTAAGCCATAAATCTTTTTTCCGATAAGAGCTATGGGATAAGCTACGGAGGAAAGGGGGTCTCCTCCGCATGAACTATGGATGGTAAATGTTTGTTTTAGATGATAATTTGCACGGAGGCGATGTAAATTTTGTTTATTGTAATGACTTGCTATCATACAAGAAAAAGCGAATGAACTTTGATTGTCCAATTTATACATATATTTTGTTCGGGAAGTCTCTCTTACGGTATATCCACCAATATTAATCATACGACATATACGTATCGTGATCGCAACTTCCGATCTCTCGCTCTCGTTCGCTGGCGATTGTCAAGAGCAGCCAATTCAATGAATAAATATTGAACTTATGACTTATCGCGTGGAGAATGACACAGCAAGAAGAGATGATGATGGTGAGCAAACATGGCAACTGGTGTGCAGTGCGGTGGCGTAAATTTTAGGAGGAGGGCGTTTAACCCTTTCTCCGCCCCCAGCCCCTCTCACACACATCTGAGCTAAAGTCATATTGTTTTAACTTTTAGGATTGAAACATTTGCAAATGACAAGATATAAAGTAAGAGCAAATTCGTATTAACTACACAAAGAGAATTCTTCCTTTGATCCAATGTGTATTTCGTTTGTGTTAAAAAAACTTACTCAGTGAAATATTGACTATGGGGAAATTCCTTTAACCCAAAGAAAATGTCCACTGCTACAAGTAAAAGATTCTTTGTTGTGACAGTAGTGATTCTCCTTCATGCAACAGAACTTTACTTCGCGCAAGGAAAACTGTCTTAAGTAAATGTGTTTCCTTGTTTTTAAAGATGTGATTAATTCTCTCAGTGTACAGTCAATGTTGTATTTAATCAACTTTCTTAGAGAACCATTGGCCTTTCGATCTAAATTTTAACCCTTTCACGGAAAGTGGTTCACATTTATACCATTTTAGTAATATGGGATCCAATGGAATTTTAGTGGATATTTCACATACAGTTGTGTGATCCACCAAAGCTCATAGGAAATTGTCCTCTGAATGGTCTAAAAAGAAGCTCAAGAAAACTCAAATCCCAATCTGCTTGCGCATGAAAGGATAAAAAGTATTTGTTTAATATCCTTTTAAGCTACTGGTGATGATTTAGATTGGAAGGTACCTGGCTCGCTAATTTATAGTTTATTTGAACAAGATTGGCCTATTAATGTGATTTTTTTTCTCATTTTAGTTCTTTTTTCTTTTAAATTTTAAAAGGAAAATACACCCTTCCCCCCTCCCATCACAGTTTACGCTTAGGCCCTTCCGCTAACCTCCTGTCAGTGAAAGTCTGCACATCGTTAATATCATATGCGGTCCCTGCGCTGCAATAAGTAATTCCTTCTCAGATTGTCAGGGGCCGAATTAGATTGTTTTCATGAAGGTTAATGACGTCACTTAAAATCAGTTACGGCCCTACTCTGGTTCATTATGCGTCGCCTCGGTTTTCGATCGAGCTGTTTGCGCATTCCTTAGCTTAAACGTTGAGCATCACGTCAACAGACGTCGGTGGACGCATCCCGCGGCCGCCCCGCACAATCGGTCAAAATATGGAATTTCCAGGACATAATTTTATACGAATAAAAAGCTATGCTATGAGCAAGATATCATATAAACTTGTAAAACTACTCATCTTAGAATTTAATAATGCTTCAAATAACATGTTTTTTGCAAGAAAATATTAACACTAACATGTATGTAAAGCAAGAAAATAACAATTTTTTTTTTGTCCGAAAAAATCCATGTTTTGATTTACTGTGAGCTGAGCTGATCACGCTATTACGATTGCCACCGCTCGTCCGTCCGTTGCACTATTCACCGACGGGTGTCAATCGTAAGGTTGCCAGATTACAATGGAAAACTTATTTCAATGTAAGTACAGTAGGCGTAGTTTTTATTTTATTTTTATTTCACTTTTTGCAAATGCGTATAAACGGATTTACTTCTTTAAAACTCATGGTCGGATTTTTCCATCGCATCTAACAACAACGATTACTCCAGAAAAGTTATCTCTTTTCATTTTCTTTAAACGCTTTCACAGCCAGATTAAACGTCTGTCCTTTGATGGACATTTTTTGATCGAGTTCCGACTCGAGCTCAATGAGTTCTGATTGGTCGGTGGTTTTAGGTCGTCGCGGAGACGATCAGGAATCGGAGACATCAAAGACTCTACTCTTAAAAAAGATTAAAATTTAGAGTACTTTCTTGGGTTATATAGTCGAAGATATTATCTTACATAATTATACAGGTATACGCTTTATCATACAGGTGGAGTGCATAGCAAAATTCTTGAGGCAAACTTGCGGTACTTCGCTTACTCACCAAAAATGCTCAACAGTTATCAGTTCACTCGACGACTGCATCAACATGGAGATTTGTAATCTCTTTAAGGCAATATTTGGTGAAAACTGGTGACAAACAAACAGACATCATTTTGGGGGTGAATGAGAGTTGCACACCAATTTCAATTTTGTAAGTTATTTGGAGCTTTTCTTTTTTATCCAATATCTTACTACTGTCAAAATAAGGGTTTTTGAGTTGTGTTTCATCAATCTTTGATCACAATTTGTCGAAAGTAGTAAGTTTGGGCTAAGAGGTCATGTTCGTTTGTCCATCACCAGTTGAACGTTCCACTCCTAATAACAAACAATAGACTCTCGCTCGTCTGCCTACTGTAGAGCAGGAGAGGCCGCTATGTTTGTCTCACTCGGTCCAATGAATCATGGTCTGAGATAGAAAAAAAAATTGTGACAAAAATCAGTGAAAAAAGTCTGATAAATTCATCGTTTTTGACCTCTTAACCCTTTATAGACCAAGCCCGAGTTAACTCGTTTTTCTCCTCTAATCTATTTCACATTGGAAATTCTTCGTTCCAGATAACGCGATTATCGATGAAAACACTTACAAGATAAGGTTCCGCCGGGCGCCTTCAATTCTTCGTATAGGCAAGTCGAGCTCCTTCAAGTACGAATAGTTAACTACCTCCCTGTGCGTATTAACGGAAGAGTGGTGTTCTGTTGAACTAAGCTTGGGCCTTAAAGGGTTAAGCTTGTAGCTTAAAACTTTTCAGTGGCATTACTAGTATTAAATTCCTTGTTAAAAGTGTTCTCTGCGATCAAAATTGGTTTTGACATTTTTTAAATGATCAAGAAGAAAATGATTAAAAAGCTACTTTCGATTTTTGGCCACTCTTTGACGATCTCAGACCTCATTGCAATTTATCGGATGCACTCTTTCCATATGATATAATGTCTTTGGTTATAGTCACGCCGCTGAACCGGACATCGTAAGCTATTCGTCAACCGGTGGAAGTCATCGGTGAATCTAAAAATTCCTCTTATAAGTTCCGCAAAACGGCAGCCCTGCGCTTGCTACGGATTTTTCAACGTCATCTGACAGCTACGGTCGCGTCGCGTCGCGTCGGGCGTTGTGGACTCGCGGTCGTGCCAGCGAAAACGAGAGTAGATCAACTTTTAGCGCGGTGGCGGAGATGTAAAGTAAGAGAACGCGAATTGTGCTCGGTTAAATGGAATGGAGGGGTAAGGAGAGCGGAGAATGTGTTGCGGGCAGCGCGGGGTCAGGCGACACGGCACGGCCGCGGCGGCCGCGCTGTGAACGAAGCTTAGCCCGGGGCAAGGTAACGCCAGTAACGGGGATCTGGGATCTTGTGTTTCTGGTCCGGCCTTCTAGTCACCGCCATCGCCATCATCGCACTTCCACCAGCGTTGTCAGATGGGGTGGAGATAAAGCTAGAGACACAGAATAATACAATCAGAACGGAAATTCCCATAAGAGCCAATGGAAGCAAGTTTGGAATTTAACGGCACCAATAGGCAACGCTGTGGTCCTATTTCCCAACATGGCGGCGTGTGCGATTTGTGTTGAAACTCATTTATTTCTGGAAATTCTGAAAAGAAATCTTAAGTGGCCTCACTTTTATTCTAATGGCATTTCAGAAGGAAAATTTCGCGGATCATGTCCTATATTTTTTTTTCGCGCGCGAATCCAGATGTAAACATCCTATATCCCAACATGGCGGACGCGAAATGAATTTGCTTCCAAATCCGACAGAGTTTCCGTTCTGATTTTATTATTCTGTAATAGAGATACCCAACGCCAACACGTTATGGGGGTTTTAAATGGGTCTCTCCACCTGCGAATTTAAAAGTGCAAATAAACTGATTGAGCCAATGAGCTGGCTTGAAGTCGATAGGTCGAGTCCGATGTATCGACAACAAGGAAGCTCATTGGCTCAAGCAGCCAATTTGCGCTTTTAAATTCGCAGGTGGAGAGACCCCTTAAGGTCTCGGTAGACAGGTAGATCCGATAGCGCTGTTCAATAGAGTTCCTATAAATAGAGTCCTGTGGAGAGTTAAGACAAGAGGGTAGTCTATACGGAGCAAAATTTCTGATTGAAATTACGGAACATAGGAAGAATCCGTAAGTAATCCGTAATCCGTATCCTTATATCCCTAAGAAATTGGAGTAAAAAGAAATTCCCTTTAAAATAATAAGAATTCTTATTGATTCAACCAGAATTCTTATGAATGGAACGATTCTTTCTTATGATTCTTCTGAATCATCAGAACGTTCAATTAGACCAATGATAATTCTGGTTGAATCAACAAGAATTCTTATTATTTTAAAGGGAATTTCTTTGTACCCCATTTTCTTGCTTCGTTCCGTAATTTCAATCAGAAATTTTTTCTCCGTGCACTAGAGTCCCTGGATATACAGAGAACTCAGACAAATAAAACCCAGGGCGCTGCTATTAGATGCGTTTTAGCACATTTGTTTACATTCTGAGGACCGTTGTTGTGTTTTGGTTCAATATAAAGATTACAGTCCCGTAGACTTTCTATCGGTGGAATCTTTGACTGCCCTCGCTGGACGCTGATCGACACCTATTTACGTTTTTACAGATTCTTTCGGGCATTATAGAAATTCTACAGGTGCGTCATGATTAAAATTAACAGGTTCTTTGATGATTAACTCTTATATCCGTAAAACACAGTGGGACCCTATCGTTTGTAAGCAAACACATGTGCAAAAACGCATACAATATCGGCGCCCGTAGAGCCTAAAATTCATGATCAATCAAAAGTTGTCTACCCTCTTGTCTTAAAGCAGGACCATTTTGAGTTTCGGGCTCTGACAAGTAGATAGCGGTGCGTGCTTCCGAACTGCATTAAAACGCATCGGTGAGCGGTTGGTTAGCGCAGAGTTTCGACTCGTTGCTAATCAACCGCTCACCGATGCGCTTTGATGCGGTCCGGAAGCAAGCACCGCTACTTGTCAGAAACCCTTACTCAAAATGGCGCTGCTCTAACTCTCTGCATACAGGGACTCTAAGCGCCACCATTGGATGCGTTTTTGCTCATTTGTTTACCAAAGCGTGTTAGTGTACATTCTCAACAGAGGTTCGACTGTGTTTCGCGGATAAAAGTGTTGATTGTCGTTGAACCTGTTAATTTTAATCATCATGCACCTCAAGAATGTAGCTATAATACTCAAAAGAATCTTTAAAGCCGTAAATAGATGTCGATCAGCAAAGGCAGTGAAATATTCACTAATCACTATTATTCGTTAAAAACTCTACGGCACTGTAATCTTTGCATTGAACCGAAACACAACAACGGCCCTCAGATTGTAAGCAAATGTGCAAAAACGCATCCAATGTCGGGGCCCGTGGTTTCACTAGTCTTAACTCTCTACTGTGTAATCTTTAGCTCAGTTCCTCTATATAGCGGCGATTTCTCGCAATTCGATCTCGCGAAATCTGGAAATCAATTCTTATTCGAATACCATAGTTGCTTGGGTCCCCAAGACAGCGTTATCGGACTCATCTGTCTTTACATGGATCTTATGCGGGTGCATCCATTGTTTCCAAAACTCACCGCCCATTTTTGACCTGCGACTGACAAGCGGGCATGGGCGGCGCGTGGGGTCAAAAAGTGGGGGGGGGGGGCTAAAAATCAACAGCTTTTTTTTCTTTCTTTCTTTCTTTCTTTCTTTCTTTCTTTCTTTCTTTCTTTCTTTCTTTCTTCACCTTTTTCGCAATAACGTTAGACGCAGGCGGGGGGGATAAAGAACCTTTTTTCTTCTTTTTCTCTTTTTCTTTCTTTTTCCTTTTTCCCTGTTTTCCTTTTTTTCTCTAGTTCAAAAATTTTTTTAGCCCCTCGTTCCCAAAAAAGTGGGGGGGGGGCTTTAGCCCCAATAGCCCCTTATACGCGCCGCCTATGCAAGCGGGTTAAAAACCTACCAGGATCTCTCCTATCTCCCTCTTATTTCAAGCTCTAAATGTATTAGCTGGAAAAGGATAGAAAATGGCGGTTTTCCCCCACTCTATCTTTGTCCAACGTGTATGGCCTAGTAAGGGATAGAGAGAGATGGGAATACTGTATGTGCGTCGCGGCGGCCGTTGCCGCGCGTGGATTTGTTTGTTGCTGCAACTTCGGCAACGCTGACTTCTACTTTCTGCAACTAGCGCGGAGCTCCTTATCGCCCCTCCCCCCTTCTCTTTCGTTCTCCTTCTCAAGTAACGTTACGCCCTCCACTCTCATTTTTTCCCCCCTAGAGTCTTGCCTTCGTGACTTTCGAGCTCAGTTACTCCGATTTGCACCGTTCATCTGTGGGCCCCGTTTTATTTTTCGACGGACAATCGATTATCGAATTCACCGTTGTCAGCTGTAACAGATGTAGCTTTCAATTGAATAAAAACAAGATCCCTTAAGAACTCCTGGGTGAAATATTTCTTCGATAAAGGCGGAAAATCTCTCTTAACATTCAAGCAGGGCAGTATGGGGGTTGGTGTGGGTGGGGAAGGATGCACGCGTGTGCCTGATGAATTGTTTTCGAGGGCAGTAGCATGAAGGTCAACGGTTAAAAGAATAAGCGTAAGCACTCACGATGAAATATTTCTTCGAAGAGCAGCAAAATTGAACACTGCGTGCGTAGTGAATTTTGGAAGTGTCAAGTTGGCTCCGGCAGTTTATGATGAAATCTATTTGATCGTTTACGGAGGCATCAGGCCTTGTGCAATTCAAGCTTTTTCCGAAAGGGAAAAAAAAAAAAATGATTACTGTGATAATTGTTTGTAGGACACGTTCGGATGATTGTTGACCGTGGTGAAGAAGCGATGACCGTTGATCAGATAATAGTGAGCAGCTCTTGAGTCTCCAAAAGTCACTACAAACAATACGTGACCAATCGTTGCGGATTGAACCCGAAAATATATTCCATCGTTGTTTGTCTGATGAAAGCTGTTTTTAGCGACCCACCAAACAAATCCTTCAAATAAATAACTTTATCAAAAATTAGTTCCATTATCAATAGTCCGAAAACAACGATTTTCGCCGTGTAGCATTTTGTATTATGAAAATGTCATGTTGCTTTACCGACCTGTTTGATCAGACTTTTTGAGTATATTAGGAGGCCTTCTTATATTACGCTCATCACCGCTCAACAATCCCATCAGCTGGAACTGGTGCGCCGGTGGATTCACCGTTGAATTTGGGAATTTAATCAAATTCAAGCGAAACGGCAACCTTACTCAGCCGTCAACGTCCCACTCATCAGCGTCAACGTCCATCGAATTGTCGCGTCGCGTCCATGAGTCCGAGCTCGAGTCCGCCTTTTCGTCAATTACGGCTCAAGATACACATCAATAGATCGATGGATTGATTGATCCGCTATAATTAAAATGCGCCATTGTTTTCTTCAGCATGAATTAGGTGGTTATCAAACATTTAGAAGCCGGAGCGTTTTTTTGATTGAATCGACTTCCAAGTTTAGAAGGGCAAATCTGAGAGGCGCAGCTCTTAAATTCTTATTGCGTCTGATTTTACCACTGGTTTTTATCCACGATTATTTGAATGGATTTTCAGCAAAGCTGACGCAAGTTGAGATTATACGTCTAACAAAAATATTCGATTTGCCGGAAAGGCATGAAGACAGCACATCGGCTGAGTCGGTTAGCAACAAGTTTGAAGTATTTTTTCAAATGGAGTTTCTCCAGCGAGCTAATTTGTTGGCTGGTGAGATTTTTTTTGGGGGGTTGATGGTGGATGAATTAAATAGGATGCGCTCTCAATTTTTTGAAGCCTCAGCGGACCACTGAAGTAACTTTCAATGAAGTTTGATAAACTCGGACACATTGAACCATCACATATTGATCACCAAAACGAACCTCATCAACTACTCGGAAAATAAAAGACTGGTAGAACTTACCATGTGCATAGCTGATTTTGGAATCTGCTATCCAGTATTGTAAATTGTACCATTATAAATGCAACGTATCTTGAGGTGAAATGTACCAACAGGTTATCTTAATTTACCGCAAGGTACGTTGCATTTACCATACTTGATAGCAGACTCCATAATTAGCTATGCAGATGGAAAATTCTACCAGTCTTTTTTTCCGTATGTCAAAAAAGTCAGTTCGGCGAACTCAGTCTAATATTGTAAGGGCCAGTTGCTCGCTTTTAACAGATTCCACTTTTAATAGTTATACCTTTATGTGCCAGGGTAATGATAAACGGACCTAGGGCGTCTTTAGGATAAACGATCTCGTTTTAATTTTTAAGAATGTATACGTTTTCCTAGCATAAGGAGAGATTTGATTAAAGAAAGCATTGTCTCTGGGAGATATATTACGGCCATCAGGCAGAGAAATTGGATTCAATTCATTTATTGGATTGGTTTGTGTAATAGCAATTTTCTTCCATTTAACTTTCTGTATAATACTCGTGGAGTCAGTTGCCTCCAGAAAACCGATTGTTTTACATAGGTTTAAATGGAGTGAACCCACTGTTGCCAAAGTGCTTGTTTTGCTACTGTATACCAAAATCCACGAAGTATCATTCTGGCAACGTTGACTGATTGTGAGTTCGTGCTCATCCTTTTCGTGATTCTGTCACACTTTCATCACCTCCATCCCTCTCATCTTCACATCGCGAACCCCACTTTTTCCTCAGTCTTGTTAGAACATACGTCCCGATCGGTGCTTTTTGAGGTGTCCTCTGCAGTATTGCCAGTTTTACGGTTTGAATTACTGCTCACCAGCTGGTAATGCGTTGCAAGACTTAGTTGCCAAAACAACAGAAAATGAGCAAAAACAAATTCTCAGGAGGAAAGGATATCGAACTTTACTTTCCGGTCTAAAGTATGTTTAACCGAAGCATATAACCTATTAAAAAAAATCGTTCAATGCCACTGGGTAATTCCTTTTAAAAAACAAAAACAAAAAAATTAAAAACATAAGAAGGATCAGGATTTGTGTGACAGTACATTGAGAGAAATCACTGCTTTAAAAACAAGGAAACATGTTTACTTGAGACAGTATTCCTTGCGCGAAGCAAGTTCTGATTGCATGAAGGAGAATCTTTGTCACAACAAGGAATCTTTTACTTGTAGCAGCAGACATTTTTCTTGGGTTGAAGGAATTTCCCCTTAGTCAATATTTCACCGTGCAGTTTCTTCAACACAAACGATATACACCTTGGATTAAAAAAATTATTCTCTCAGTGAATATTCTTGTTGTCAGTCAGTGGCGGCGCGCGGAATGCCGCAGTACCGGATTCTCAGGTAAAATAATCTATCTTCAGGAGGTTCATCGAACTTCAAAGGAATTGATATTTTTGCACAGGTTTAAATGGCAAAATAGCATAGTTTCTAAATATAAACCGCCACTGTCGTCAGTAGCACTATCGTTGTCAGAGGATATGACTCCGAAATGTTTTCGAGGCTTAAATAGCGTTACTCACAGCACACGCCGATCATTTACTTCATCGATAAACCAAAGGCGGATTCAGCAATTTGGCAACCATGAATTCATCCCATTTGAACGTATGAGAAACAACCGATTCTTGAGGAGGCCATGACCCTGTTACTAATCGATTAGTTCTCATGCATTCAAATGGGAACCATGCAAAGGTGCCAGATCGCTGGATCCGCCTTTGCAATAAACCGATCGTTAAGGCTGTCTATGAGTGATGCTGCACTTCCAAAATTGTAAAACTTGGCTGTTAGCAGGGTAATCATATCGTTAAAGTGCCCGCTTTTTTAAGGCTACTCGTGAATGGCTTCATAAAAGTGAGGTACTTTAACGATGGTTACAATGGCAACAGCCAAGTCTTACAATTTTGGACCAAAAGAATCACTCGTAGATAGTCTTAACGATCGGTTTATCGGTGAAGTAAATGATCGGCCTCCAGAGTTCCAGCCAAGTTAATAGGAAAATATTTGTAGCATATGTTACCTGTGCGATACTCTTGCCGGCGTGACTGCCTTTACTTTTGTCGCCGATAGTACTCTTACATTGATGTGTTCAGCTCGTTAGCTGCGAAATCTTCAGTGAGCCAATGGGGCTATTGCACACTTTTGCTATAAGTGATTTAATAGTCAATTATTGCGTAAAAACCTCAAAAAATAACGATGGCGGCACTAAAAACTTCCAAAATCCACTCCTAAACTCTATAAACGCAGTTATTTGCGGGAGCGTAATGGTGGCCGAAGGCACTAACAATGGGAGATTCCCATCTAACAATTCTGAAACTCCATCAAGAAGTGACCAATAAGAGACTACTTTCATTTGACACCGGTATCACTTGGTGTTGCGGCACCATTCATCGGATGTGGATCATCACTCTGATGACTAATTACTCTGTGAATCATCCTTGTCAGCATAGAAAGAGTGACGAAATTAAGATAGGAATCTTCCATTGTTAGTGCCTTCGGCCACCATTACGCTCGCGCAAACAACTGCGTTTATTGAGTTTAGGAGTGGATTTTGGAAGTTTTTAGTGCCGCCATCGTTATTTTTTGAGATTTTTACGCCATAATCGACTATTAAATCGCTTATAGCAAAAGTGTGCAATAGCCCCATTCCAAAACTGGCAGCGTTGATTGTGTCTGATTCCCTAGAGATGAGTGTAGACCTAGACTCTTGGTGCAAAAGCCGATGATCCCAGAGACTCGGAGGAGGTGGAATCAGTTCATGGCCTTCTCTTCACCTTAAAATATCATTCGAGTTTAACTCTACAATGTATATACTACATACTTGAGTCGTGAATTCGTGACAGTGCCCTCCGAGCCTCCGTTACTGTACTACCCCCCTTCCAACCGCCTCCCCTCCCCTCACCCAGCCCACTCGAACGCTTACGTTCCCTATTATCCCGAACCTTTCGCATACCGATCAACCGATCGAAGTCAAACGCTTCAGCCTCCCGACTCACGCTGTACTCTCTCGCATGACGAATGTTGACTGCTGCAGCTGGCGCCCCCACCCACTGTGCCCAATTTTTATGCAATGGTGCAATTTGCACTTATCCTCCCCACTTCACATTCTGTTAAAGCTGTACGTGTACACTGTCATCAATCAACCGCTTTTATCGATTATGAGCGCGGGGAGGGGATCAAGGTCAATTTTGTGCGTGTATGTGTAAAACTCGTTTTTTTCTTCTTCTTAAATTTAAAATTTGGGACTTCATGACGTAATTTTAATGTTCTAATGTAGCAGACCTTCATACCAATTTTCAAGCTTTTCGACAAAAATAGTTTTTTTTTCTTTCTTTTTTTTCTAGTTTAGGCTCTAGATATTCACCGGTTCAGTACATGATTTATTGGGAAATTATGGTTTTTATTTTGTTTTTGTTATTGTCATTTTGGTTTTTTAAGGCTCAGTGGTTTGGCTTAATGGTAAACTACAGAAAAAATCGAAAATAAATAAATACTGTTTTTCGAAATTGTTTCGTCGATTGGAACTGTCTTTTTATTTATTTATTTATTTATTATTTTTTTTTTTTTGAAAAATTGCCAAATATCCAAAAAACAGATACTATAATGTGATTGGGGGGGGGGGGGGGGAAACGGCCTTGAAACATGCGGTTTATAGGGTGTAATTAATCCTTTAAAATACTTGAAGTTCAAAAATAAACTAACCCACTGTAGTGAAAACCCACTTCGGGTATTTTTTGACAATCCCCCCTCATTTGCCCCACAGACCCACACGTTGGTCAATTGCCTTACGCTTTCAAGGGTTAAACGAAAACTAACGGAGAAAAATCACTTTAATTCTCACAGAACCGCTGAATTTCCAAAGCCGCCTCTCTGCATAGATACATGTCTGCACGCTGATACTGATACCAGCGATCTTGTTGGGATAGCACAATTGCATCCATAACGGCGCGACCAAGCAAGTTGACTCGGTTGGAATGTTGCTATACCGAGCCTGATTCGATCGCTGCGCGATGGGATCAGCGTGCAAACATGTAGAAAGGCGGCTTCAGAAATTCAACAATTCGATTAAAAGTAAAAAGGATTGGTCGCGGCTTTCTGTCGATTAAGCCATTTGCGTGTTTCTAACCCAGCGTTATGGCAGATAAAGCCGCATTCTGATCATTCGCCCTATTGTCCATGATGATACTTAGACATAGTAACGTGACTCAAGCGTCTATAGTTAACAATATAGTCACGTGCTTCAATCTCATTCATCTTCTATCATACACTATCATCTTCAAAGAAGTTGTGAATGAAAATGATAAAAATAGTTTCTGTTTGTCAATGAGCTGTCTTTTTTTTTTTTTAGTTATTTCCAATTTTACGTTGAAATGGGGCAGTTGTAAGGGTCTGAAATTTGGTGTTTTTCTTAATGAAAATGACATTTTTTGATGACGCAAGACTCATAATGCCACTGGTTTTCACCTAAGTATCACGTTTTTGGAGATGCATTCGTGTAAAGTTGCGAAAAAAATTGTGTGTTTTTTGACGTCGCAACGCGGAATTCCTGTGTAAAACAATGTATTTTGGGTCAAAATTGCATCTCCGGAACTAAGAGACCTAGTTAGAATCCAAAGGCATCGTTCTTTTAGATCACCGAGTTCTTTCATTCGCTTGCTGAAACACACCAAAATTCAGACCCTTTCAACTGCTCCATTGATGGAAAGTGAAAAAAGTGATATGATTAACCCGATCAGAAGAAAAGTAATGTCGTTTTGAGATCAGCGGATTCGTTCATGCAAGACAATTGAACCGCTAAATACAGAGACCGAAGCAGAACTGCTGAAATATTTTTATTTGAGCTTACCAAAAATTAAGATCGTGGCACCACTTCAAAAATATTTATTGGCATTTTTAAAGCAACCTATTTGGCTTTGGAACAGTTTTTTGTTCCTCCGATTAAAATTAGGTTTTGTGGACGACTTTTGGTTTATTCTATGCAACTATCGGTTCAGTTGGGGACTAGGCGGAAGAAGGACATCAGGCGTGCTCTTTCCTAAAAATCAGCGCATAAATGGAATTGAGACTTTCAATAAAGAACACATCTGATCTGATGGTATATTGACCAATATTGAAGTTAACGGAATCAAATGAGATCTCCACGAAACATCAGGCGTGTTCTTTGTTAAAAATCTCTACTACATCTACAAGCTGATTTCAAGGATAGAACGCATCAGGGGACTGATCATTTACTTCATCGATAGACCAATCTTTAAGACTGTCTATGAGTGATGCCATTGGTCTAAAATTGTAAAACTTAACTGTTGCTATTGTAACAATATTTAAAGTACCTGTTATTTAAAGGCTACTCATTGAATGAATTTAAATAACGGACATTTTGACCAGTGGCGTGCACGCAGGATTATTATTGGGAGGGGCTCGCACTGATGAGCGTTTGACGGAAAATTGTCCCCCCCCTTCCCCTCCACCCCCAAAAATTGGAGGTCTGAGGAGGATTTAGCCCCTTACCCCCCCCCCCCCCCAGCGTACGCCTCTGACTTTGTCGGTGGTTACCATAGCAACTGCCAAGTTTTGCAGTTTTGGGCAAATATCATCTTTCATAGATAGTCGTAACGATCGGCTTATCGATGAAGTAAATGATCGGCCCTTGATGTTTTATTTGCCATTCTTCCGACAAAGTCCTCAAGTCAGGAATACATTAAACTCCCTATAATTTCAGTTAAAATTTACATTAAAATGAATCTGTTATAGTAGATATGTACTTTTCGGAAATCATCATGTCTTGACTCTTGAAATATCGTAGTTATTTGCTATTCTTTGAACCCTGACGAGATCAAACATACCCTCCAAGGATGTTAGAGATATAATCTAGATGGAATTATATTGTGGCATAGAGTCGATTCGAGATTATACTTATTGTACAAAATCACACTGCGCTTGCGCACTATCTTACAGTGGCTCGAAAAATAAAGTTATTCGGACACAATTTTACGCGTACAAGTCAAGTTTATGAACAATGAACAGCAGAATAACTGGCTCAGCCAGATTACTCACGATCAGACAAAGCGCTGAGTGCTCGCTCAAATTATGTAGGTAGTTAACTGTTCCTTCTTCGCAGTGTTCATGTTGCCTATTCAATTAATTGAAGGGGCTTTGCGTAGAACTTATTTTGCCGTTTCTGTGATGTAGATGTGCCTCGCGCATTTTCAGTTTTTTTTTTTTTTTTAAATCACGACCTCGTCTCCAAATTAGAAGTTTCATATTTGAAAATATAGTGTCTCCTCGAGTGCCTTCATTCAATCAATTGTGTGTGCAAAATCAGCACCGCGATGTAGTAATATTTATCTACCCACTTAATTTGTGTGAATGAGCATTGATTTGGCGTTGTAACCTGGTAGTTGAAGTGTCGAAATGAGTCAAATAACATGGTTTTTGCTAGATAATATTATCACTGAAACGTTTCCAAAGCAAAAAAGTAACATATTTTCATGTTTGGGAAAATACATGTTTCATTCCAGTGTGCTGCGTCTCTGCTCCGCGCCGCTCGCGTCTTGCTGGCCCTGCGGGTTTTACCAAATGCCTCGTGAATATTGTACTGAATTTCGAGCTTCGCTTTGACACGTCTAACGGAGGTGGTATCGAGCTCGGCTGATTGTGAGTGTCAGTCGCATGAAAGGGGGGGGGAGGATAGGGAGTGAGACGGTATGGAAGGGTGGGAGGGGCGGGGGAGTAAACAAATTGTCTGGATCTGTATGATCATGATCACGGATCTTTGAGAGCTGTTTGTCGATTGCTCAATGGGTACAACTTTGTATTCCCCGCGCTTCACAATCAACCACTACATACTTGTTCCGAATCGCCCTCTCAGTCTCCGACTCTCTGTCGACGGTTTTGCTCTCTTTACCTTGCCTTCTATTTCATAACAATATGATTAGTCTGTCCTGTTGCTTTTCATGTATTCTGTTGGAAACTAGGTCTCCGCCACCAGTTGTTTTAATTTTTTTTTTTTTAACCTGACTCGACTATAAGCTGTAACTGCAAGCGAACGAATGACCCCGCGATACATTGTATATACTCTGACAAAAATAATGTCTTCGGGCTTTCTTAAAGAATAGATGTCCAGCATAGATCTGGAACTTTTTTTTGTCCATGGGTCTGGTATTGTAGTATTAGCTGACTCATCATCATGAAGAATTTTACTCTGTGCCTTCAAAGTCTGTCTGACTTTCTCGTTTTTCCTCAGGAGGAGGTAAATTGGTACCTTTCTCAGTGGGCGTCGTGTCGACGTTGAACTTGCCCGAAGCGCGAAGCCAGGAATTTATGCTCCTCTCTCTTTAACCATTTAAACGCATGTGTCAGAAAAGAATGGAGATAGGGGCTGTCACGTGATTTTAGCCCCTGTCTCTATCATTTTCTAACACATGCAATCAAAGGGACAAAGAAAGAGAGGAATACAAATTCCTGGCTACAGCTTTGGTCCCCAGTACCCATCCCATCGTCCCTGCAGGTATATAGGTTTCCTTTGCTGCCTTTTTGCCGATATTTCGTACAATCCATCGATTACTCAAACGTTTGAAGCAAAGATTATATGTATCAATTGAAAAGTGTAAGTGTGATTATAGAAGTACTCGATTCAGTAATCTTTGCTTCAATCGGTTGAATCACCGATGGATTTTAGAATGGCATTAAAGATCCTCAAAACGGTAGCTTTGCAGGTTTCAAATTTGGAACCGAACCTATCAACAACTCCCACTATCGAATTTTTTTTTTTTCAAATTCTCCGCTGGAATCTCGCCTACCCTGAAAACTGAAGAAGTACTATGACCTTCAAAAGAAAGTCCTCTCATCGAAGTGGCAATGTATGGCCCCTCCCCCAATGACCCCTCTTTTCCATAGATGTCCACTTTCAAGTGGCAATGCTGATAGACTCTGGAATACCTGAAAACTGCAAACAAATTTAAAACTGGTGGAGCAATGGAGGTATGGAAATTTCTACCAGGATACTTTTTTTTTTAATTTATTGTACAATTGGTTCCGACGGTTGCCCATCGATTTCTGTATTTTATTATCTTTATACCCATGAATTCATAATAATTAGCTATGTAGTTGTTTTAGACAGCATTAAAATGATCTTAATACATAATTGATTAAGAACGTTTGAATAGTTAACTATTCCTACTTGACGGTAGCGATTTTGCATACCATAAAAATTGAAGGAACTTGTAGCCGGAAGCTGTGAATGTAGAGAAAGATAGCCTGCCAGTTTGTTTCCGTCAGGTTAGTCTACACTCTACACCGACTTAGCTAACCAAGGAGGAAAACAGAAATTTGTCGTGATCAGTAAATTTGAAAACGGAACAAAAAAAATTGTCATTTGATTCCTCTATAACAGTTCATGATCCTAAAATTCTGCCGAACCGGTTTAGAAACCTTAAATGCCGCACTGAACCGAACCAAACAGTGAACCTATAAACGCCGCCCGAGCCCGACCCGAACCGCAAACCGAAATGGACACTATCTGAACCTGAAACTGAACCCGAACCATTTTTTTTTTTTGGCCGGTTCGACTCCCTGGTCTGGAGAGCGCAAAAATCGGAAGAGAGAGAGAGAGAGAGAGAGAGAGAGAGAGAGAGAGAGAGAGAGAGAGAGAGAGAGAGAGAGAGAGAAGCAGAAATGAGAAATAAACATATTCTGCTGAGGCTCTGCTCGCAAGAGAACAATGTTGAGTCTGTGTGTGTGTCCGGAGTCGTAGCTTGATCGATTTCAGTAGTCGTAAAGTTGCGGCTCGCTCGCTCGATCGCGGGCTCGCGTTGGCTCATTTACTTCATCAAGCGATCAAAGCGCATACTACGCTTAACGCTCAGAGCGAAACAACTTTTACTCATTCAATTTCAGATCGCCCGGCCATAACTTGGCGTTCGCGGGCGGGCGAGGTGAGCGTATAGTGAGGTAACGGCTAACGGCGAACGCGCCCAGAAAAGTTTCTCTCTCTCTCTCTCTCTCTCTCTCTCTCTCTCTCTCTCCCCCCCTCTCCTTCCTCTCCCTCCCCACCCCTCACTCTCTTTAATCGACACAGATTGTTTACAGTTTTACTCTCGATCTTATCCCCCGACCTCTCCCGACCCTCTGTTCTCTTAGATAAAAGCTCGCTGGATATAGGGAATCTGGATCACAATTGCCAGATCTTGTGGCGTAACCAAACGGAAATTCTCCGGACCGTATTTTGTAGAGCCGTGCTCATTCATAGTCGTCCTTCAATGTTCCTTAAGTTGAAGAATAGGAATTTAGGATAGTTTGGGGTGACCCCGTTTATTGCGCTTGGCCAAACATATTATGATGAGGTTTGTATGAAGGCGTCTCTTAAGGTATACCTTTAAATCTTCCGCAAACCTTGGAGGAAAATGTTTCTCGAGAGATTTGCCTAAACTGTGTCTAATGCATTAATTAACTCCTAAGTTCCCATTCCGATGAAAAAGTTAACCAGAAGAACAACGATGTTTGTCAACAGAGGGAAATCCTGGTATTTGTACTGTAGTTCTTGACAGTTTGAAGGAAATTCTGGTTCTATGACCACATTCTTACAGAAACACTATGAATTTCGGGTAAAAGTACTATAAATTCCTCGGTTGACTTATCCTGGAGCTGAGTTCAGGAGTTATTCTTTTCAGCGAGGGTCCCCACTGTCCCCAGAAATGTTGAGTAAGCCGAAAAGTATAGCGCACAAGTTAGAAGCACCCACCAAGTTTCAGCAACCTTTCGAAATTTAGACGGCCGGGGGGGGGGGGGCACATCTGTACGCTACTCACTTTTCAGTCTTTCTGTACAACGAATCGAGTCATTGCTCCTTGTAGATATAGGCTCAAAGAATGCGTTTCGCACGAGCAGTTCAAAAGTATACTCATAGTCTTTAATTGTTTTCAATCGACCTAATCATTCGAAGAGGGAAGAATGGGGGGGGGGGGTTGAATTAACGCGTGTTCTCCATTGGTGGATTGCGAGGGGAAATCAAAGGCGGGTCCATAGAAATCTGGCAACTGCATGTTATTCCCATTTGAATGCATGAGAAACAATCATATAAGTAAAAGAGCCATGCCCCCCTCAAGAATCGATTGTTTCTCATGCGTTCATGGAGAATAAATTCATGGATGCCAAATTTTTGGATCCGCCAATGGGTCTGTTGCAAACTTTTGCTACAGCGCTATAGAGTGTTCAATCTCCTGTAAAATCGCGTGAAAAGTCCATTGGTGGCACCAGAAAGTCATAAAATGCAGTATAAAACTCACAAGAGACGTTTAATGAAATCCAAGATGGCGGTAAAATATTGAGCAACCTGTATGCATGCACCACGAACATCCAAGGATAGCCAACCTCACAATCTCGATCGCACCCAATCACAATGTAAATAAACACATAACCTCTGAAGCTGTGAGATTGTCAACGTTGGCAATCCTTGAATGTTAAAGGTGTATGCATACAGATTGCTCGATATTTTACCGCCATCTTGGATTTCATTATACGCCTATTGTGAGTTTATCATCGCATTTCATGACTTTCTGATGCCACCAATAGACTTTTCGGGCAATTTTACTTACGATGAAACAATCTTTATCGTTGTAGCAAAAGTTTGCAACAGACCCATTGAGGAAACTGGATTCGATGAATGTGACAACGGTGTTCACATGACTTCAAACTCTCCTAGAAAGTGAAATGGAGTCGCACACGAAGCGATTAATGTTTAGCACGTTAATTGGATGTTTCAGTGGAAGAAAGAAAGGAGTGAAGGAGGCGTTTTTACCGAACCCAAACTTGAGCGCTTTAATTTTGAATTGTTTTCAATTTAATGGCCTGGAACTGCCGCTTTAAAACTTTAAATAACGTTTCCTATTTAAAGGGCTCCTATCACGTCGTATGTGGGGTTTCATTCTGACTGTACCGGAAACTTTCTATCGGGAAAAATGAAAGTGTACGAAGAGGAAAAAACAGCAGATAGGGACAAGAAAGGAACTCAAAGAACGTGACGTGACTGCCAGTCACAGAGATAGGCTTAAATAATCCCCGGATATAATTCAATCAATCTAAAATTCGGAACTAACAAAAAAATTTAAAAAAATAAACAAACAAACAAACAAACAAACAAACAAAACAAAAACTATAACAGTAATAATGTTTCGTCCAGTATATTCTTACTAATAGTTACAATGGGCTGGAGTTTTACTCTCAACTCGTTTTCTCTGGAAATCGCTTCCATGAAGCAATTTCCAGAGAAAACGGTTTAAGGTGATTCCTCTATAGTGATGGCGGCTCGTGCAGTTATTTGGCAACAATGTTCCTCTTCCATTTGATTCTATGCAGAACAATCGATTCGATAGTGAAGCAGCGCTTCACTAGCATTCCACACTGAAAAAACAAAGTTTATGTACAGCCGAAGCAGCTTTTTAAAATAGCTTCGCAGAGCAAAAGCTCAAGCTGTACCGGAGAAAGTTGCAGGTCTACCAAAACACTACTTCTTTAGAGTGACAACATCTTTTCTTGCTTCAGCTCTACCAAAGTAGTATTTCAGGACAACAACAACTTGCTCCGGTAGAGCGAGGACTTTTGCTCTGCGAAGCTATTTTAAAAAGCTGCTTCGGTTCTACTTAAACTTTGTTTTTTCAGTGCATGGTTTTACATCGAGTCAAATGGAGGTGAAACATTGTTGCCATATTGCACGAGCCTCCACAGAATTCCTCATTTGTCTGAAGTGAGATTCTGGCTCAATTGATTACGTTACTAGTCACTTATTGCAGAGAAATCGAATTTAAAGGATCTTAATTTTTGTTTCTTTCTGAAAGCATTAATCGGAAGGGACGTCCTCACAAGAACCGCGTAATTTTTTAGTCAATTTGTTAAGCCAAATTTCAGCAATATTGGTTTTAGATTGACGGAGAAAACAAGCACCGAAGTTTTGGCATAAATATTAGGCTACGTGTACGGGCGTTTTATCATGCGTAATAAAACGCCCCTACCTGCATAGCCTAATATTTTGTCAACATTTCGATGTTTGATTTCTTTGTCAATCTAGAACCAATATTGCTGAAAGGCTTAAAAAAAGTAGATACGTCAATAAGTGACCAGTGACGCTGTCTATTTACCAAGCCCGAATCTCACTTCACACAGGTGAGGATGAATCACTTTTAAATGAAAAAAATCAAACTCTCAGGCAAGTTTTTTTTAGATTCGAAGGAATACAAATTGAGTTGCCAATAATGATCGCTAAGTCTTAGCTTCGCCCCTATTTCTGAAACAATCTCCAAAATGAGGAACATTTCCGGATTTTGATTTCCACGGGCGTCACCAGCGTCACCTTTGTATAGTATGTGTGTGCTTATTCTGTAGTATGGGAAAGAGATGCTTCTTGCAAGTTACGTTGTGACTCGAAGGATATTTCGCGACTGTATTGTGTTTGAAAGTTTCGAAGTTGTGTAGGGGGCTTGGTTATTTGAAGGGGGGGGGGGGGGAGATGTGGTGGTGTGTCGAGAACTGAATGGCATAGCTCGACGCTGCGTTCTTTTTGCACGCGCTAATTATCCCACTGAACAACAATTACCTCCAACTACATATATATACATTATAGTCCACGGATGGATGGACGGACTGAGGGGGAGTGTACTTACCGAGTGTAGAGTGTCACAGTTGCGCGGTACGCGTTCATGGCAGTTTCAGAGGGGGGAAAGGGGAGGGAGGGGAGGAGGGGAGGAGGAGGACTTGGTGCAAGGTGCAACGATCTTCGAGGGTGTGAGAGCGAGAGAGAGAGGTATAGAGAAAGACGTTTAGTCATACGTGCTATTGCCATTGTCATTGCTCTTGTTGTTGTTGTTTTTGTTTTTGTTTTTTCTCTTACGTTTTTTGTTTTGTTGTAATTGTCATTGTCGTCGGCACGGCGCAGGCGAGTCTTTCACGTTGCGATCTCGCCCGCGCCGCTTCACACTGGATCAAAATAAGGATTTTTCTGGACATTAAAAGTAGTTGTTCTGGAGGTTTAAAATAACGTATTATTGGTGGTATTTTCCTGCGAAATTCATAGTATCTCACTCATTTTAAGCTCTTGCATGGATTATTTCACACAGTTTCATAGTTATCTTGCAATGGGGCTCTTGCAAACTTTTGCTGTGAGCAAATCAATAGTCCAATCTGATGTAAAGACCGCAGCGAAAATCACAAAAATCACACTAAGAAAGTCTAAAATTCAGTAACAAACTCACATAACTGCTATAATGGCAATATCGTAATGGCGGTTCAACACAGGTATCATGGGAGATTCCTGTCCAATATGTCACTTTCTCTACGGAAACACAGAGATATGTCTCAATTTAGATAGGAATCTCCCATGATACTTGCGTGTCTCCGCCATTAAGCCCGATTCTGAGAGTGAATTTCGTGATTTTTTATATACTCATCGTCATTTTTACTGGTTTTTATGCAAGAATCAACTCTTCAATCCCCTAAAGCAAAAGTTTGCAAGAGCCCCCCATTCATTTATTGTTTCACAATATTGAGTTTATCCGTGAAATAATGTCCACGAAATTCCATGTTTCGGTCTACTGTAAGCCGCTTGTCTTGTCTTGTAGCGGCCGTGGCAGACGATGCAGCCGCCTGCGTCTGTGAAATCCTGACCTACACCAAATTTGCACGTCGAACCGCGAAATTCGTTGCTCGAGTTTGCCATGCTCTGTATAAAGGCCTATATAAAGAATTTTCAGCAGAGTCGGGCTCATGGGAATCTTATTTCATGGCGCAGAAAAAAGAAGAAAAAAAAGAAAGAAAAGTTATCCTTTTTTCTTATAATTATTATTCTATAGAACTTCTGGGCCACTTGAATACTAATTTAGATTTATACCATAAAGTTTTATGAATTTTTTTGATTGAAATATATTCTTTTATGAACTTATAAACTAAACTCAGTTAATGCTGTTAAAATTATTAGATTAAACAGATAATTCAAGAAAGGACCAGCTTACTAGAAGAAATAAACGATAACACGGTAGAATTGAGGAGATAATTAAATATACCTACTCTGAGGGGTTGATTTTGCCTATTCATATAATTGAAGGCGCTGGATGAAAAACTATTTAGCAGATGTCAACCGTTTGAGGTTGCTTTTTCAATAACGGAATTAAAATCTTATGATGCGGATCGAATTACGAAACCAAATATAATCGGGCTTGCTATGGAAAGGGTTTGTTCATCAGTTCATATTATAGTCCAAAAGGCGGATCCAGCAATCTGGCAACTGTGGAAACTTCTCATTTGAATATACGAAAAACAATCGATCAGCAGAAGGGCCATGGCTCCCTCAAGAATCGATTATTTCTCATGCGTTCAAATGGAAAGAAAGCATTGTTGCCAAATTGCTGGATCCGCCAATGGTTAATCTCACACCACACACACATTATTGGCTTTCGATTTTGAATCTTGATGATGTTAACTGTGTATTTGTCAATTTGTTAGTGTAGGTTGGTTGCCACGAAGCAGATCATGTGAGAGTTACAATTTGAAGATAAATGTGACGTAAGAATGCCCCCGAATAATTTCATTGAATAAGTCACTCAGAAGTCTGTACTTTTACTTGTGATTTTCACTTGACTTGCTCCGTTCCTTGTAAATAAGAAACAGCGATTTAAGCGTTTTATATTTTGAACCTGTCACTAATTTTGCATTTTTCTTGTATGTTTCAGGTAAGGAAGCAGTGTTTCTTACTAATCGCCGATGATGTAGAATATGCGGCTTTAAAGCTTTAGCTGCCTGTATCGTCGTGAGTTTGCATTTAAAGTTACAGTTCACTCAGCGCCTTAATATCTAGAAGGTTTCCCTTTTCCCAACAGGAAATTATTTTTGCCTCATTTCACAGTAGGATCTTTTAGTGAACGATAAATCGTTTCAATCGGCATCCGAAGATCTCAGGTTCAATCTAGTATTCCCGTAAGCAAATTTTTGAACGGAAAGTTTGGCTCTTTAACCGCAAGAAATGAATGCAATAATTTTGTTATTTTGAATTCTAGGTCTTCGCAAATGCTTAATTATTATGCTTGGTTAAACGACTAAAACTGCCGAAATCAAAAATATATTATACAGATTAACCAATGCGTTTGGAAGTTATAAAATCACCCCCAATTCTAATGCTTTTGTTGTTGGCTGGTGCGAGAATGCGGACGATTCTAACCTCTATTATGCATCGTTTCATTTTATCTCAGGTTCAGTCTATTGAGTCCATAGAAGCAATCAATGCTCTAAATTGCCGAGGCAAAAGTTTGCAACGGAACCTTTAATCAATAGCAAACTCACTGAAGTATCCAAAATACCAGGCCGCCTTGACCTTTCAATTAAACCTTTCACTTTTTTCTCACGCCTCGAAGATTTCGAGCGCGAGAATAACAACAAAACTCCTACAATCTTTTGAGCGATCGCTGTGGCTGTGTTATAGGGAGATACTTGGTTTGGTTCCCGTGTAGTCAGCACTCGGAACTTTCTCCACGGCGCGGCACTCCGAAAAATTGTGCTCTTATCTCAGGTTTCATAACGAGGCTGAACTAAACTAATTTCTATTGAGCGTGAAAATGAGCCCATGGGCTACAAGCGCGCGGATGAATTATATGTTCGATAAATTAAATAAATAGGAGGCGCTAATTTTTGAGAGGCGTGTGAGTCTAGGATCGCGGACGGCAGTCAGCTCACACACCCTCACGAAAAAATATCACGGCTGATTATAGCCAACTGATTATACTGATTATCACTGTGCACGACTACACTGGCGGATCCAGCAATCTATCCTTCTCTCTCTTTCCACATTAGAATGTGTGTGTTAGAAAAGGACAGATCAGGGGCGCAGTCACGTGATTTTCACCTTCTCTTCCATCCTTTTCTAACACTTGTGTTGTAGAGGGAAAAGAGAGAGAAACACAATTTCTTGGATCCGCTAGTGCACGATCACGGCTCTTCACTTTATACTGTATCGCAGTGTTGTCGGAATGGAATAGTATCCGAATCTAGTTGCCAAAATAAACTTGAGGTAGTCCCAGAAGAAAAGGATCTAAAAAAAACACATCCAAGTTTTGTTTGTTTTTTTTTTTGTTTTTTTGTTTTGTTTTTTTTTGTTTGTTTTTAACTCTGATATCACGTAAAAATCACGGACAAAATCTAACTCAACCAAATGCCGTAATCCCAGTGTGAACTCTGGATCCTCGCAGTAAGGCACTTGAAGTCCAGCCATTTGTATGTGCTTCTAAATGCTTCATGAAAGTCGTAAGAAACCGCTCCTAATATTGCAATCTGAGAACACGGACTTAATCGCATTTTCAGCTGCCTTTCCGAAATTGATAAAGAATGATTTCGGTTGTAAGGAAGGATTCAAAAACAATGCTTGAAGTACTTCTATTTTCAACGTTTATTCTTCAATTTTATATGTTTCAAATACAAAAACAAGAGGGATGCTGTCATTAAAAATCTAAATTGTCGTGAAGAAGGAAGGGCTTTCCATAGCTTAATTTAGAAAACTCATCGGGAAGAAGCAAATCTGCAGTAGTAGTGGAGCATGCACGAAAAAAATAACTGGTAGAATTTACCATCTGCATAGCTGATTTTGGAGTCAGCTATCAAGTATGGTAAATATTACTAAATTATGAAAAAAATGTACCAACAAACTAACTTAATTTACCATAATGTACGTCGCATTTACCATCTACTTGATAGCTGACTCCAAGATGGTAGATTTTACCAGTCTTTTTTTCAGTTTGGTGGCAAACCATTTTTCTCGACTCGGGTTCAATGGATGAATCTTTAATGGACTGATTTTTTTTTTTTTTTTTTTTTTTTTTTTTTTTGCAAACGAAACCAAAATTATCAATTCGGATGCTTTTTCATGAAGGTTGTATTTTGACTACACAGGCGGTGAAATGTTGCGCGATGAAATGTCACGGAATCAGTCTTATGGGTCCTTCTTCCGGCGATAAGCGGTCGTTTCTGTCGATTCCTTATGACAGGACTGATTCTGCTGATCGAGGTTTCATGTCATAAATAACTAATTTGATCTTTGATGATCTCGGAGGAGAGTAAGCCCATCCTTATTGCGCCGTTCGACGTTCTAGCGACTCGGCGGCCGGCGTGCGGCGTGGCTTCCTGATGATGTTCGGCCAAGCTTGGCCGCGGCCGTATCTTTGCTTCGCGCCGAGCTTCGAAGTGGTTATTAAATCGGTGGACAGAGCGTTACTCACCATCGGCTCGCCGCGGAGTCTTAGCGCAATGATTGAGATGGAACTGATGGAAATGAAGATATTTTGGTATCAGATTCTACAGTGGCGCGCACGGACAAGATCTATTCTTCCGTCTCTCTCATTTTCCCTTTGAATGTACAAGTAGGAAAAGGATAGAAAAATTTGGCTTTATCACCTTGGCTATCCTTGTCAAACATTCATGTTTTAATGGAGAAAAAAAGAGAAAGATAGAGAATTAGTGGCGCATGGGCAACATCTCTTCCTCCCGTCTCTCTCATTTTCCCTTTAGATTTACTAGTAGAAAAAGGATGGAAAGATTGGGGTTCATCACCTTGTCTAACATCAGACTCTATTGTGGCGAGCACGGACAGGATCTATTCTTCCGTCTCTCTTATTTTCCCTTTGAAAGTACAAGTAGGAGAAGGATAGAAAGATTGGGTTTTATCACCTTGGCTATCCTTGTCGAACATTCATGTTTTAATGGAGAAAAGAGAGAAAGATAGAGGATCAGTGGCGCATGAACAACATCTCTTCCTTCCGTCTCTCTCATTTTCCTTTGCATGATAGAGAGAGGTAGTTTTTATCCATTTCTCTATCCTTGTCTAACGTATACGGAGGAGTGTTTTCACAGGAAAAAAGAGAGGGTAGATAATTTTCTTCTCTTGCGCTACTATGCAGAATCGGTACTAGACCGTTGCGCGTTGAGGATTTCGTCCTTGACGTGAATAGGCAGGATAGGTCGCCCCCCCCCCCCAGGTCCCAGGTTCGACATCCGCCGTCCGTTGCTCGTATCTCAGCTGCTCGGTTCGGCGTACGTCAGTGTTGCCAGATTGCTGTTTTAAAACCCGCACAATTACCATTGATTCTTATGAGAAATATAAGACTAAAAACCGTACTTTTGGCAACACGGTTTTTGCCGCTGCCGTTCGCCGGTTGCCTACAGTAGTTTTCAAAGGCGGCGCGCAGTCAGATGTAAACACTTTTCACTTTCCATTTCAAGTCGTGACGTCCTCAACTGCTACAACAACCATCGTCAACAATAACCGCTGTCCAAGTCGTGGTCTGTAGTCTCGACCAGATTCTACTCCTCTGTGTATTTATCATTCTCTCCTTTTTTTTTTTTTTTTTCATGATCATAATATTTCTGACCCGTTGTCGAAAGACAGCCTCAACAGCCAACAATGAAACCGTTTACGTCCCCGATGACCAAAGAGTGGACAGACTGCGCTCGTTCGTTGCTGGCAGGTAACTTTGCCGAGTTGTACGCGAAAGCCACCAATCATCAGACTTGTATTTACTACTTTTTTTAACCAAGGGTCTAAGCGTACAAAGGAAATGAAGACTAAGCAGAATAAAACGGGAAAACGCTTTAGCAGCGCTGACAAAACCTTCGGTAGAAAAACAACACTACAAAATTCTTTAGTAGAGCTATAACGGAAGGTTTTAAACGCCGAACTAAAGAGATTTTGTTGCCTGAGCCAAAGATTTGGTTGGCTTATTTAAAGTCTTTCGGTGGGTGAACCAAATATTTGGTTGGCTCTACTAAATTTATTCGCTGGATCATTTTTGTACCAAAGGTTTTATCAGAGCTCTCTAAGTGTTTTTATTCTGTATTTTCTGTGTATACGGGAAGAACATGATAAGAAGTCATTTCAGATGCTGCCAAACTTTGGCAACAAAACTCTTCATTTTTTTTCCTCCATGTGGCTCTTCCCTAGTAAAAATGGTAGGCAAAAGTAGGCAAAAGTAGGCAAAAGTAGGCAAACTCTGGTAGGCAAAAGTAGGCAAAAGTAGGGAACGGATCGCAACCGAGAAGTATATAAAGTATATAGCATTACATAGCAAGGGAATGGAGTTGGAGGTACCTGCGCTGAGCTGAAGGTATAGAATCGGCCCTGGACCTCGGGTCGTTTCACTCGCATGCTGGCTGGTCTCATTGTTTTCAGTTTTATTGTCCCGCGTCCGATCCGGCGTCTCCGACCTTTTTCCATTCCCACTACGTAACACTCAACAGAAAATGAAATTTTTTGTCACGTTTAAATTTCGAAATTCTGACTTAAGATTCGGATTGCGCTTGACGTAGCGAGAAAATTGATACCAATTTGAAGATTTAAACATGATTTTTAAATAAATCTCCCTGCTCTTCTTGATCTTTGTGTTTCGGCTCAGATTCTCGGGATTCTCCTCTCTTTCCTCTACTCGTCAAACCATTCTATTTCCCATCCACCACTCTAAGGAGTCGACGGTCAATAAGTATTTAATTTGTCGAATTTTCCTCCACCTAGAATCTTCGTAAGAAACGTTGTCTCACCAACACATTAATAAGACAGCAGAAAAAGCAAAAGAAAAATCAAGCCGTTTTCTTCAAGATTATTTTTCTGGTCTTTGAAATTAAATTTACCATTTCCATGAGTGATAGCAGTGGCGCAGCGTGAAATTCGGCAACGGTGCAATTCGTCCTTTAAACCCAAGAAAAAGATGGAACTCTTGGGTGCTCAATCCATCACCACGTCCCATGGGCGGATACAGGGAATTGTCTTTCTCTCTCTCCTCCCATTTAAAAACATGCGTTAGAAAAGGACAGAAGAGGGGGCCAAAGTCACGTGATGGCCTCCTGTGCTATCCTTTTCTAACACATAAGTTCAAATGGAAGGAGAGAGAGAAAGACAATTCCCTGTATCCGCCCATGGCCACGTCTACCAGTTTTACGACTCAACCGCAGCTATCACTCAGTGCCGTAGCGTTCATTTTGACAACGTGGCGTTTTGTCCATTCAAACCCAGGTAAAAGGTCGAATGCGAATGTGTTCATTGAGCACCCAAGAGTTCGATCTTTTTCTTGGGTTTAAAGGACGAATTGCAACGTTGCCGAATTTCACGCTACGCCACTACTATCACTCACGGAAATGGTAAATTCAATTTCAAAGACCAGAAAAATAATCTTGAAGAAAACGGCTTGAATTTTCTTTTGCTTTTTCTGCTGTCTTATTAATGTGTTGGTGAGACAACGTTCCTTACGAAGATTCTTGGTGGGAGGAATATTCGACAAATTAAATACCTATTGACTGTCGACTCCTCAGGTCAGTGGCGGCTAGTGCAAAGTGGCTACAATGGATTCTCTCCTTTAAACCAATAAACCAATAATACGACCAATAAATTCGTGTAATTTTTAACCACTTATTATTCCGCCGTAAGAATTTTTTCAACTTTTTTTTTTGCAATGTATGAAACATCAAAGACATCTTTTTTCTTAACTCATTAAATACCCGTTTCTTCGACAACGTGTCGTATCGTACGAGATAGACAGGGAGAATAGCCTACAGACCTCCGTCACAATGCGATGGAGATGTACTACCTGAAAGTCACGTGACTGGCGTCTGGCGAGCGCGATATTTGAATGTTGAAATAACAAATGACAACTGCTTTGCAGGTTACGTTCGTGGGCGGGTGGTGCGTACCGCGCTCGCCAGTCAGAGCCGGATTTAATGCGGGGCGACCGGGGCGCGCGCCCCGGGGCCCCCCACCACAAACCAGGTACCCTTTTGTTTTGTATTGATGGTTGATGAACTTCCTTTTTTCTATCATTACAATACTGTAACAGTCCGGCAATGCTGGAAGTGAAGCTTTTTGTAAAATAACCCTTTAAAAAAAATAAAGAAACATAAAAAAATACCAACGAAACTTTAAAAATTATCAACGATTTCTTTATCAGGTTAATAATTTACTTCTTTTACTCGATATGCCTTTAAAAGTAGGGACTTTATCATTTATTATTCCTAAGATTTACCGGGAGGGGGGCCCACACCAAAGGTCCATAGCCCCGGGGCCCCCTGCAACCTAAATCCGGCCCTGTCGCCAGTCACGTGGCTCTCTAGTACATTTCTGCCGCGTTGTGACGTAGGTCTGGTACCAATAATGCCTCCACCTTTTTACTTCCACCATGTAAAAAACAATTAGCCAAGGAGATAGTTGCGATGTAATTGGTCCATTGCACACTGTCAACAGATTCCACTTCCGATGGTTCATATACATGCTAAAATTATAATGGTCACAATGCCATCGCGACCCGTTTAGTTCAGTAGGTAACCGAGTTACGGCCGCGCATGAAAAAACGATATGATGACGTGAAAATTTGGTCACGCGGCATACTCTATCTCTTGCCACGCGTTTATTGGTTGAATTATTTCAATTTTTTAATTGAAAGGAAATTTTGGAAACGTGAATACACGCAAGACATGAGGGAACCTTTCTTCCGTTTTACTGCCCCCCCCCCCTTCGCCGCTATTCATCCCTTCATGAGTCACTGATTCATCTCGCTTGGCTCTCTCTCTTTCACACGTACAGTTTTCGGCCTGCCTCACTCTAGCTCACTCAAGGAAGGAACACGTATACATATGGAACAATAAACGTCAGCAGGAAGATGAGGAAGAAGAGAAAAGGTTTTTCATACATGTGGGTTTGTGTGTGTGTTTGTGTGTGTGGATGTTCGTAAAAAAAAGTAAACAAACTAATTTGCCTTTGCTGTTTTAGAGCGTCTTATAAATATCTGCTGAGCACAGTGTTTCAATGCGGTTCCGCTGTCGCCAAATCTAATGATAGCAAATGGTATCATTATGAGCCTTGGTATGTAGACAGACAAATATGGCAACATCCCGTGCTTCTCAGAATGTAAAGACCTTACCTTTAAAAGCGACTCTTGGGGTGTTTGGACGAAAGATGTAGTATTGACACTGAGAGTGAAAATTGAAAGCAGGGAAGGAATCTTTATTTTTCGGCAGGTGTGTGAATAATAAGTAATAATAAACGGTCTGAGGTTTCAGGACAATGCCAGTTGGGAGTGTTGGGACAGCCTATTGTAAAATCATGGCTCAGATCAGCCTTTATTATGAATAATTGCAACACCGGAGTCCGGAGTGCTCCTCTCTTCCGCTTCTTCACCCCCTACCTTCCTTGACCATCTCTCATCGCCTCATCGCATCGGTCACCTTATTTTAATATCGGAAGGAAGCCGCTTTTGTGTCACGTGGAAGTATTTAATTTGCACAGGCATCGTGAATTGTGGCCGGATAAAGTCGATGATTGGAAGCTTTTTTTTTTTTTTTTTTTTTTTTTACGGGGAAGGTGCTGATTAAAAAAAAAAAAAAAAAATCCGGGCGGCTGCACTTTTCCCACTTCATCTACTTTCTCCTTTTATTTTCTCTCCATTCTCCCTCACCGCCCTTTGCTGATATTTCGGGGGAAGTACCTTGATGAACCCCAACCCCCCCGGCTACGGCTGTGGATTCGAATTTCATTTGTAAACTGAAATTTCGCCAAATCAAAACGCTCAGGTAAAACGAAGCTCCAGTTCTCATACTGTTGCACGCTGTGTTTCATCGAAGCTTTATTAAAAAAAAAAAAAAAAAAAAAAAAAAAAAAAAAAAAAAAAAAAAATCGAAAAATTAAAAAAATAGACCCGACTTATATTAACTTTGAATTCATTTCTCTTCTTATGTTTCCCTATTTTTTGCCTTGTACCGCGGATTGCATCCTCGGAAGAAGTGTTATGATCGAATTTGTATCATATGCCTTTTCAATGACCTAGTCTTAAAGTTTTGTTATAAGTAGCAGAGTAGCAATACGTCGATTTCCAAAAGGATAGAAGTATCAGAATTCGATACATTAATAAGAATCGTTACAAAATCGTCACCTGCTGTAGTAGTAGCTGTGGTGGATTCACAGGAGTGCCTCCTCCTCCTCCCTTCCACAGAAGCCAGTTTTGGCGCTGTCTCGAGCGGACAAGATTGAACGGTCAGAAAGGCTTCAAACCTTTGTTTCCTTATTTTCCCCTTTACCCCGATCGACTTCCTAGCTGAGTTACACGGCGATAGGTAAGTACAAGACAGTCCTGTCTTTCTTCCTAAAACCTGTCTCTTTGCCTGTCACTTCATCCTTCGAGTTTAACACTTGCTATTTTTGGGGAGTAGTTTGTTTTCCCTTGGTTGATGCCACTTATTGTTTACTGTCCCCAAGTGTGAATAGAGTTTAATTCATTGTTCGATGAGCTGTACCTCTGTAATTCCTACCCATTCAAACCGTGAATTGTTGCAGTCGTGTGCCCTGCATTTTGGACTGTGGAGTGTGGGTTGCGAGTTTCAATAGGGTACCTAGGGATAGAAATGATAGAATTGGTGATTGCGACATGAATGCGATATTTGATGTCATTGGTGTTAATTGCCGAAATCTGCGATTTGGTATAAGTGCGTTAGTATGAATTTGGCTGCTTTTTCGTGAAAAACTAAGAAACAGGTATTTAATGAGTTAAGAAAAAAGATGTCTTTGATGTTTCATACATTGCAAAAAAAAAAGTTGAAAAAATTCTTACGGCGGAATAATAAGTGGTTAAAAATTACACGAATTTATTGGTCGTATTATTGGTTTATTGGTTTAAAGGAGAGAATCCATTGTAGCCACTTTGCACTAGCCGCCACTGACCTGAGGAGTCGACAGTCAATAGGTATTTAATTTGTCGAATATTCCTCCCACCAAGAATCTTCGTAAGGAACGTTGTCTCACCAACACATTAATAAGACAGCAGAAAAAGCAAAAGAAAATTCGAGCCGTTTTCTTCAAGATTATTTTTCTGGTCTTTGAAATTGAATTTACCATTTCCGTGAGTGATAGCAGTGGCGTAGCGTGAAATTCGGCAACGTTGCAAAAAGATCGAACTCTTGGGTGCTCAATGAACACCTTTGCATTCGACCTTTTACCTGGGTTTGAATGGACAAAACGCCACGTTGTCAAAATGAACGCTATGGCACTGAGTGATAGCTGCGGTTGAGTCGTAAAACTGGTAGACGTGGCCATGGGCGGATACAGGGAATTGTCTTTCTCTCTCTCTTTCCATTTGAACTTATGTGTTAGAAAAGGATAGCACAGGAGGCCATCACGTGACTTTGGCCCCCTCTTCTGTCCTTCTCTAACGCATGTTTTTAAATGGGAGGAGAGAGAGAAAGACAATTCCCTGTATCCGCCCATGGGACGTGGTGATAGATTGAGCACCCAAGAGTTCCATCTTTTTCTTGGGTTTAAAGGACGAATTGCACCGTTGCCGAATTTCACGCTGCGCCACTGCTATCACTCATGGAAATGGTAAATTTAATTTCAAAGACCAGAAAAATAATCTTGAAGAAAACGGCTTGATTTTTCTTTTGCTTTTTCTGCTGTCTTATTAATGTGTTGGTGAGACAACGTTTCTTACGAAGATTCTAGGTGGAGGAAAATTCGACAAATTAAATACTTATTGACCGTCGACTCCTTAGAGTGGTGGATGGGAAATAGAATGGTTTGACGAGTAGAGGAAAGAGAGGAGAATCCCGAGAATCTGAGCCGAAACACAAAGATCAAGAAGAGCAGGGAGATTTATTTAAAAATCATGTTTAAATCTTCAAATTGGTATCAATTTTCTCGCTACGTCAAGCGCAATCCGAATCTTAAGTCAGAATTTCGAAATTTAAACGTGACAAAAAATTTCATTTTCTGTTGAGTGTTACGTAGTGGGAATGGAAAAAGGTCGGAGACGCCGGATCGGACGCGGGACAATAAAACTGAAAACAATGAGACCAGCCAGCATGCGAGTGAAACGACCCGAGGTCCGGGGCCGATTCTATACCTTCAGCTCAGCGCAGGTACCTCCAACTCCATTCCCTTGCTATGTAATGCTATATACTTTATATACTTCTCGGTTGCGATCCGTTCCCTACTTTTGCCTACTTTTGCCTACTTTTGCCTACCAGAGTTTGCCTACTTTTGCCTACTTTTGCCTACCATTTTTACTAGGGTTTCAAAAAAAATATATTAGTAAAAGTGAAAAAAAATTGATTTTTGTCTTGCTTGTCAAAATAAATCCAAATTTTTTTCTCTTCTAATCTCTTTTTTTGAAGAAGCCACATGGAATTAAAAGTTTGCCAATGTCTAAAGTGACCTATCATGTTTCTTCCGTGCAGTTTTTCAATGTTTTTTCAACGTAGATATGTGTTTTAAGATGATACTTTCAGAAGACACGTCCCATTTTTCTTCAGCTAGTCTGATTTTACTGTGGATTGAATGCGTATAAGGTTTTATTCAGTTTGCTTCAATTTCCGGTTTTTGGTGCCCTTTTTTTTTTATTCAAGGAAAGAACCAAGAAGATCTTTGACCTCTAATCGAGAAAAAAAATTATCTGAAATGTGACTTCATCAAAGGACAAATAATTTCATAAAAGCCACTATTCACGGAGGCCATAAAAATTGATGACAGCGAGGAACAAAAATGAAAAGGTCAAGGTCGGAAAAAAAAATAACTTAGTCATACTCCTCCCTCTGCTTTGTTTTGATTCTATCTTAACTTTTGTTTTGCCCTCTCTTTTCGTTCAATCAATCGTTGCGTAGAAGCATCGCATTTTTCGCGAGAGCCCAACGATAAATTTATCGATGCTCTCGATCAGAACCTGCCCAAAGAAATGGAGAGGCGGCAATTTCACGAGCCGATTGTTGGTGGTGAGGGGGGGGGGGGTGTTGGTAAGACATGGTTTGAGGAATAAAAAGTTCATGTGCGCATATTTTATATACCTTCGTCGCACACAATTCCAGCGGTCGACCTTGGGATCCAATTTTGGTTTCTGGATGTCTTTTTATCCGTTCCCAAAGGAGACACACCCAAGAAATAACACCTGCTATCTTTTGTGTCTTTATGTAACTTGTTTTTCTTCACTGTCTCTCTGTGCGTTTGCTTGAATCTCTTTTCCCCGACACGATTTCCTATTCCTTTTTCTCTTTCACTTTATCAATGCTTTTCTCTCTTCCTCTTTTCTTTCTCCCTCCCCCTCCTCGCTCTCACTCTTATCCTCTTTGAAAACCAAAGATGTTCATTTTTGTGCCCGCCGTGACACTGAAAAATTTCTTTTCAGTTTAATGTTTTACTTACAGCTTAATCACTGTCCCTCCACTTTGTTCTACGTCCCTCTTCTTCTCTTCTTCCCTCTATCTCTCTTTATATCCATCCTTTTTACATTTATTGGAGATCATCCAAGATTCTAGTAAGCTTGTCTTGTTGTCTGGCAAAATCAATCCTTCGGAGGGGAAAAAAAAAAAAAAAAAAAAAACTTTAACATTTATTTTTTAGCCTTCGCGTGATGAGAAGAGGGAAGAATTTTTTTTTTGATCGTTGATCGTACTAGCGTAATCACAGCAGTTAATGAATAATATCCGAACGTAGACATTCTAACAAGCGTATAGCAGAAGCCATTTTATTTATTTTTTATCGGGTAAGATTTAATGTCATCGAAAAGGCAGACACCGGTATTATATCATTTTTGACGGGTGTTAAGGTGCAATTTAGAGACTTTACTATACATACAGGGTGTCAATTAAAAAAGGAGCCAGGCTTAGTATCTCGAAAACGGCTTCGAATTTCGAAAAACGCTGAAACACGTGTTCGATTATTTCGAGGGGGTCCCCAATTTCGGGACCCCCCTCTGGGGGGCCCCAGGGGGGTCAAGTCCCATATTTCAAATGGGGACCCCCATTTTTTATTTGATAATCGGAAAGAGGGTAAAATTCTACGACTTTTGGCGCAAACCGAAAGTCGATATCGTTTTTCGTGTTCGATATATCGAAGGTCAAAGTTCGATATGGACCCATCTTCAGAAATTCGTAACTTTCCTTTAAATAGTCCAAATTTCAAAAACTTTGGGTCTAAAATGCTCTACAGAGCAAGCACTTTTCAGAAAAAAATTCAATTTGAACAGAAATTTAGTCAAAATTTGGTATTAAAGCCCCCAAACATTTTTAACGTTTTTGGCCCCCACGGGGGGCTATCAGAAAAATTCCGAGAGACGACCCCTATCGAGTGATACATCAATCGAAAAGGCGTAACAAACTGAGCATTTTGGCGCAAACCGGAGGTCCATATCGTATTTCATATTCGAGATATCGCATTCTGTAAATCGACATTTGACATTCGATATCTCGAATATGAAATACGATATGGACCTCCGGTTTGCGCCAAAATGCTCAGTTTGTTACGCCTTTTCGATTGATGTATCACTCGATAGGGGTCGTCTCTCGGAATTTTTCTGATAGCCCCCCGTGGGGGCCAAAAACGTTAAAAATGTTTGGGGGCTTTAATACCAAATTTTGACTAAATTTCTGTTCAAATTGAATTTTTTTTCTGAAAAGTGCTTGCTCTGTAGAGCATTTTAGACCCAAAGTTTTTGAAATTTGGACTATTTAAAGGAAAGTTACGAATTTCTGAAGATGGGTCCATATCGAACTTTGACCTTCGATATATCGAACACGAAAAACGATATCGACTTTCGGTTTGCGCCAAAAGTCGTAGAATTTTACCCTCTTTCCGATTATCAAATAAAAAATGGGGGTCCCCATTTGAAATATGGGACTTGACCCCCCTGGGGCCCCCCAGAGGGGGGTCCCGAAATTGGGGACCCCCTCGAAAGATGTCCCCCTCGAAATAATCGAACACGTGTTTCAGCGTTTTTCGAAATTCGAAGCCGTTTTCGAGATACTAAGCCTGGCTCCTTTTTTAATTGACACCCTGTAGATCTACTTGACTTGACTGTAACTTGAAAAGTCTTACAAATTCAATTTGCAATTCAGAAACACGCATTTAATCAAGACGTATTAAGATTTCTCGACGAATCTTCAAGAGATTTTTAAGTAAAAGTATAGGCACGAATATGCCAGAGATACTTTCTACTCGGTATAAATCTCAAGAAGATAGTTTCAAGGTAGTTTGTTAGCCACCTTGAATTTAACTGAAGACTTTCCTGTCACCAAAATCGTAACGTTTATTAATTCCCAACTGCAGTGGCGTAGCGTGCAATTCGGCAACGTTGTATTGTGTCCATTTGAACCCATGAACTCGAACAACTGGGTGTTTGGTGAACACCTTCGGTCCTTCGCATTCGATCTTCTACACGGGTTTAAATGGGCACAATAAAACGTTGCCAAATTGCACGCAACGCCACTGCCTAACTGCAGAATTAAGTCAAATGACGTAGAAAATATTGGAACTTTCTAGGTTCATGGGGTATGTTTTTGAATAATATTGAGAAATATTCGGGCAAGTAGTGCCTGTCTTGTTTGCCAGTACTGCACGCCACTGCTATTGAGAGTCGGTCGCGGTACTAATCGATTCGGAAAGGTCACGAGTGAGAGGGAGAATCCCGTATAGTGCCTATGTCAAGCACTTTTTCAGCTTATTTCATCATATGTTTTTAAAGTAATCTTTCCATAGCAACCTCTATGTAAATCAAATCAATATGTCGTATCAAGACTTAACAAGAGCACCTAAAAATCCTCTACGTCGATTATAACTATAAAATCTTACTTGTGTAAGCCATTATTATCAAAGATGGTTAAATAAACAATGAAAATCAATACTCGCAAACCATTGTTACTAATTGTTTACTTAACAGTGCGTATAAGGGACTGAGAGAATTCTTTCTTTAATCCAAGGTGTGTTACGTTTGTGTTTAACTGCAAAGTTAAATATTGATTAAGGAAGAATTCTTTTAACCCAAGGAAAATGTCTGCTGCTACAAGTAAAAGATTCCTTGTTGTGACAGTGATTCTCCTTCATGCAATCAGAACTTAACTTCCCGCAAGGAAAACTGTCACAAGTAAACGTGTTTCCTTGTTTTGAAAGAAGTGATTTCTCTCAGTGTTGGACCCAGGTTTGTTCGTTGAAGATTCACTCAGTGGTCTTGAGATTTTGATTTCTGATTCAAGAGCTTAATTTTGAATCCGGCGAAGGCTTTTTTCAATGAAGATAAGTGGTCATGCGAGTTAATCTCTGAATGATTTCGGTCGTGGAGAGAAAAGTGAAAGCTGCCTCTGGTGAGCTGCGCGACGCGGACGCGTCAGGTATGCCACCAATCACCATGTACCTGTGCCATGTCGCGGCGGACGGATGCGATATGGTGATTAAACAAATTGCGAATTAATTTGCGGCCCGACCAGGAAAAGGAAGTTGCATACTTCAAATCGGCCGATGATCCGGCCGCCGCGATGAGACCGGGGCTGGCCACTGCACTGCGCTGGTCGGATATTCAGCGACGTTCAAGTTCGCCGTATCTTTGCTCTTCCGCAACCTGCATTGCCATAAAAGTCGAAGACTCGGAGACCCATCCACGAGAAGTTTCAACTTCCTTCATAGTGTCTCTTCACTCTCAGGAAAATCACGATGGTCATTTTAATTTATTATCAGTTAAATCGTGTTCATTAATGTGATAAATAAGCTTCAAAGTAAGGTTCATTTATGTATTTATTACCTATCAAACGCAAAAGTTCGAAACAATCCTCAACCTGAAATTCCAAGAAAGTCGTAGACCCTTCCACTAGAAGTCATAGTTTCCTTCGTTCACTGAAAAAAAAAGGTGCTGAATTTAAATCTTTTGGACACCACTTACTAACTGTTACTTTGACTGTTTAAATGAGTTAAATTAACACGGCAACGAAGGCAATTTAACTAACTTAAGCAGTCAATATAACAGTTTTTAAGTGGTGTCCATACTCTTAAATAAAAAAAGATTTACTTAAATTCAGCACTTTTGGTTTCAGTGTTGCGTCTCTTCACTCTCCGGAAAATCATGATGGTCATTTTATTTCATCATTAGTTAAATTGTCCTTATTAATATGACAAATAAAGCTAACGGTTCCAAAATACATGTACTATCGACGAATTAAAGACTGTCGCGAAATTTTCGACGAGCTAAGCTTCGCCTTCGAGGTTCCAGTTCGGCCACTCTTCATACTCCTCACATCTTTCAGGCGAGAGGCCAGTGCGGGCGGCGGGGCAGGAAAGCCGTCACAGATCAGTCCCGCACTCACACCCATTACTGAAAATGAGTGAACATTTTGCGACAATCTTTAATTCGTCGATATTACTTACTGACTATCAAACACAAAAGTTTTGACTGCATAGAATTCGAAATAAGCGGGTCGTATAGTCAAAGCAACCTTCTGCACTCCGAGTGCGATCTTGAGTGTAAAAACTTTAGTGTATGATGGTACTCTGTGCCTCTCCGAGAATCGATATTTTTGAATAGGATTAACTAGCAGAAGAGTACGGTTGCTAGATTTCACGAGTCGCCCACTGCGCTGACGGTCAAGAGCTATTGAGCTGATATGAATCCAGAAGCATGGATGTTATTTCAAGATTAAGGGCGAAAAATGGTAAAATTAGGATCTAATAAAAATGGTGGGCGGTACTTGAGCAAAATCACAGCACATCGTTTGCAAACCCAGGGAATTTCTCTTTTTCTGTGTTAGAAAAATATAGTAGGAGGGACTATCAAGTGATTGTACTACACATTTCCGTCTTTTTTTTTATATATATCTTACACGTTCAAATGGGAGGAGGGAGAGAGAGATAAATGTGTAGGTCCGCCTATGCAGCAGTGGGGAGTGGTGGCTCGTGCTATTTGGCAACTTTTCCTTTTCACGGAAAAAACGAAGTTCAAATAGAGCCAAAAGCAGCCTTTTCAAGTAGCTTCGAGCTTCGCAATGTAGAAGTTTTTAGTTCAACCGGAGCAAACTTTGATTGTACCGAAGCACTGCTTCGGTAGATAAACAGCCTTGATTCTTGCTTTTACTCTATCAAAGGAGTGCTTCGGTATTATGACTTACAAAGTAAAGTCCTCTAATCGAAATTGTTCTTTGTGAATTTTTCTTTGATTTTCCATCGTTTTAATTTTTTGTTAAACATAAATGTCACAAGTACACTGAAAAAAATAAATTATTAAAATAACAAACTTGCGTTTGCTATACTAGCATTATAATTTATTTGCTAAATGTACAGTATCACGTGTTAATTTAACAGTAGTAATTGCTGATTCAGCATTGATGCTTTACTGCATCAACAAACTTGAATGTTGCTATTACAGCAATCTAGAGTATTTGTTAATTTAACAGTAGTAATTGCTGATTCAGCATTGGTGCTTTACTGCATCAACAAACTTGAATGTTGCTATTACAGCAATCTAGAGTATTTGTTAATTCAACAGCAGTATTTGCTGATTCAGCAATAATGCCTTGTTGCTTCACCAAAATGCAATGTTGCTATTTTAACAATTTAGTGTTTTTGTTGATTTAGCATTATTGTTAGGTGAGTTAGCAAAGCAATTGCTTTATCGGCAAAACTCGGTGTTTAAGATAGCTACAGTTAGTTGTCAAACCAACAATTTATTGTTTGGTAATTAGCTCATCTATGTTTTGTCAAAATAATAAACATATTTGCAATCCTACCAAATTTAAAATATTGAACTAGCAGCAATTTATTTTTAAATTAACAAAATGATCTGTTGAGCTCTATAAAACAAAAACGCTTTAATAATATGACACTGTTCTATTGCGCACCTTTTGCTTTGTTTGTTTTTCTTTTTTAATTTATGAAAAAAACCACCCCCTTCCCCCACAATTTGAAAGTAGACAGGGTGTCAGCAGTGAATCCACGGGAGAAAGGGGCACGTAACCCCCCCCCCCACCAAAAGGCCTCAAATTTCACATTCTTTCCACAGAAAATAGCCGGAAAGTGCTTCCTTTGACGCTTCGACACAAATTTCAAAATTTCACAGGCATGTTCCTCCCCGGAAATTTTTCTGAATTCGCCACTGCAGTGTCCCAGACCATCCACATCAGGCATTTTGCTCACCAACGGCATGGTTGAAAATTTTTGGAACGAATAAGTTTAAGGGGAGATTGAACCCAAAGTTTTCAATTTTGACATTTTCAAAAGCCCCATAGACAGTCCCTTGGGAGTCTTTTTTGGAGAGGAGAGGGGCTCAAACATATTTTTCGAAACAATCCCCAAGTGCATATCCTTAAGGTAGAGGCAATTGCCGATATTTTTGTTCGCACAAATGTTTTCCAAAAAACCCCTCTTTTTGAGTTAGGGGGCCTTTTTTATGTTAAATTGATCACTGTGGCCACAAGAATTATTACTTCGCAAAAAACTGCAAATATTAAGAAAGTGCAGATGAAGGGGTTTCTATCGATATTTGTCGCATTTTCACTTTACCTCAAAACTTTCACGGAGTCTCTCACTCCAAAATGTTGGGGTTTCAAGTCCCCTGGAGTAAACATTTTTGGGCGTCAGTGACATATAAAACTGAAAATCTTGAATCAACATCAATTAATGTTAGGGGCTCTTGCAAACTTTTGCAAGAGAGGATTTAAGAGTTGATTCTTCCACAAAATCCTGTAATAATGACGATGAGTACACTTAAAAATCACGAAATTTACTCTCAGAATCGGGCTTAACGGCGCGGCGGAGAGACGGAGGTATCATGGGAGATTCCTATCTAAATTGAGACATATCTCTGTGTTGCCGTACAGTATGTGACTTAATAGACAGGAATCTCCCATGATACCTGCGTTGAATCGCCATTACGATCTTGCCGTCATAGCAGTTATGTAAGTTTATTACTGAATTTTAGACTTTCTTAGTGTGATTTTCGTGATTTCCGTTGGTCTTCACATCAGATTGGACTATTTATTTGCTTACATAGCAAAAGTTTGCAAGAGCCCTATTGTTCGTATGGAAAGTTTGGAATAGCGATCTCACAACTCATAAATAAGAGAGTGCCATTTCCAAGCAACAATAAGTGTATCGATGTGAGAATCTATTTACGATTTGTAATACGAACATCAATTTGTTCATGAAAATAAGAATATTTGATTAAAAGAATTTTTGGTACCAAAATTGGATATTGTAAGTAACAGTTTTAAGAAAAATAACCCAAAAAATTACGACGAGATAATATGAGGCCGAAAATAATCTGGACACAGCCTTCCAGCTCCAATTGGAGACCGTCCTTTGTTTTCGGTCTGCTCGTAAAGAACACTTTTTACTTTCCTGTTAATTACTACACCAACTTTGAAAGAAAATGTCACGTTCAACCTATCTGGAAAATTTGCTCAACTGATTTACAGAACTTTGGCTAGTGAAATTTTGCACAGGTTTCGAGGAAAACGGCCTAGAACCAAAACCACGCCAACTTCCATAAGGCTTTAAAACACAGGTTCGTAAGCCAATCAGAAGCCGTTTTTCATTTAGAATCTCATCAGAGTAGACCACGCAGGCTCACATGCTGCTCATTCAATTTCGATTCTTCTTTACTCTTTGGTCTCATTTTTCGCGAGCCCCGTCAAAATTGCTAAGAATCGGGTGAACCGGTGTGAACTTGAAGTGAAAAATGCAGATTTATTCAGGCGCTAGCTGTAAAAAATGTAGGGCATACGCATTGCATTTGCCGTGGTATTAAAATAATATTACAAGGCGGCCAAAAAATAAAATTTGGATATCTCCTATCGTGGAAATTTAACGGAATTTTAGAGCTAAAGCAGCGTAAAAACGCGCTCCGAGAGCACTTACTTAATTTTCACATTTTTCAGGGAGAATCTCCAAGCCCCCCGCTATCGGAGAGAGGCACGATAGAGGGAAGGTATCCTCTTAGACACCTCATTATTTGTTGTGGTAATTATTGTAGGGGCCCTCGACTCAAGAGATTCGCGCGCGAGAGCCGACGCGACGGTCTCCAAATTTTCCGAACATCATTGTGGTGAGGCCTAAAGATCGATTTTAGCGTAATTTCGGGGATTTTCGTACTTGCTTTCTACGAAAGGGCTTGTTCAGTAAAACATTTACAACCCAAAGTTATTGAAATTTGAAAATTTGAAGGGTCGAAGGGAATTTTTGAAAATGAATCAATATTAATTTTTGAATTTTGATCTATCAAATAAGAAAAACGACATTGGATTTGCTCCATTATAAATGAGGTATATTACAAGATAGGGGTAGCCGTTTGAAAATTTTGAAATAAAGGCCATGAACCGGATGAACCCTATGGCCCCTTCCCTGAAAATGTTACCCTCGTCAAACTGTCCACCTAAAGTCCTAAAATCACTTAAAAGTGTTCCAAAACTGACCTAAATAAGGTGGCACCAAAAATTCTCGGTGATATCACCAACTTTGGGTGAGCCTTGGCGATCAGTTTTGCCAGGGATTGGATGCGTAAAAAGCAGCTAGTAGCTAGTATTATGTTGTAATCATCCTCCAAGTTTTGTACTTTTATCTGCAACCATTCAAAAGTTAGAAAAAATGGAGACTGAAACTGTAACACTCAGTTATAGAGGGGGGGAAAAAAAAAAAAAAAAAAAAAAAAAAAAAAAAAAAAAAAAAACATGAATATTATATTTTCGTACTTGGGTTTTTTAATTTTATAAATCTGATAGCAGAATCGGAATTATCGACCAAAAATACAGTTGGGTACCAATTTTCACGCAAATCGGACAAAAACCAACCGTGTTTTTCAATAGCTCGCCCGCAAACTTATATGCGGGAATTTTGTCCTGCATCCTCAACTGTCGAAACAGTGTAATGGTTAGGGTATTGGACTAGGAATAGGTAGGTTGTGAGTTCGAATCCCGGTAGTGGCGGCCTTCAAAATTAAAGCGCACCACATACCCTTCGGATAAAAGTGAACCTGTCGCCATTGATAACGGTTTTTTTTTTTTTTTTTACTTTATCAATACCCTCCCCTCACCCTCACCCGCTCCCACCCTCCCCTCACCTGATTTAACAGAAGTGAGTTGCTGATTTAACAGCAGTGAATTGCTGATTTAAAAGCAGTGAATTGCTGATTTAACAGTAGTGAGTTGCTGATTTAAAAGTAGTGAGTTGCTGATTTAACAGTAGTGAGTTGCTGATTGAATAGAAATGGGTTGCTGAACCAACACCTTTGGCATGCCAGATTAACAAACTCAATTTGCTGATTCACCAACTTTGCAGTTTGTTATTCCAGCAAACCTTGTATTCATGCGGAATTTTAACAACTCAAAATTGCTGACTCAACAGCTTCACCTGCTAACTTAACAAATTTTTTTTTTCAGTGTAGCAATGGTTTGAGATTGTGAAATAGATGAAAACCGTAAAATCTCTCAAATAGGCCGAGAAATGAAATAATGAAAAGTTCTATCAGGACCCTTTCTTTTGAAAGCCATGGTACAACTGAAACTTGCTCCGGTTGAGCTAGAACTTTTGCTCCGCCAATCCATTTCAAAAGGCTGCTTCGGCTCTTCTTAAATTTTGTTTTTTCAGTGTTTGCCATTTAAACCTACAGGCAAAAGTATCGATTTCTCAAGGATTCGGTGAATCTCCTGAGGATCGATTATTTTTCATAGGTTTAAATGAAGAGAATACTTCGTTTCTTTTTCAGATTCATTTCGGCGTATATTGCACGAGCCGCCACTGCTATACAGCGCAGATTCGTCAACTGCTAAATCATTCTGCACTCAAAGATGTGAAAGCTCCTATAGGGGCATCAATGAGCAGCAAAATTTGAAAAGTGTGAGTAAAGTATTGACAAAGCTCGTCATGTTTTGAAGCTTCAAAAGAAAAGTAGATCGAGCACAAACGGTCGGTTATTGAGCTTACAAGCTCCGGAGCAGAACCAAGCGGGAGTCTTTTTTAATGAGCCCGACACGTTGACTGAGACTTCCGAGTCTGAAGTATTACGGGCTGCGTATACGTTTTTGTTCATTCCATGACCGACTGAGAAGAGCATCGAGTATCAATTAACCTCTAGAGCAAATCTCTTTTCAGGAATCTTTTGTTTCATTCTGACTCAAAGAACCCTCGCGGTGCAACCGAGAAAAACAGCAGAAAAATTATATTGTTCGAGATCTGACTTGCCTCTATTCGGCGCTCCTTTGTGATGAGAGTCTTTGCTTCAAGTGAAATAGCACAAAGCAGCTGTTAAGCTTCGCTGATATTTAAACGTCTTCCACAGGTAGACGAAGAGTGTCCAATTGAGGTTGAATGTTCACAACAAAGTTGAGGTTATGTTTTACAAAATTGAGATCGGTGGAAGTTGGAACTAGACCGAAGTACGCGCCCTTATTTACTGACCATAATTTTTGTCAAATTGTGTTGATTTCCCTCTCGTTTTTCAATTTTTTCTTTGATCAGATGATCAATTGGTTGACGAAAACAATTGATTGTTATGATGTATAATCGATTAATCGAAAATCTCAAAAAAGTAGGCTTTTTGAGATGTTATGTTCAGACCAGGTTCAAACTTCTTTAGTGATTCAATCCCTATATCGCTGCATCTGATTGGTCAATCTTTTGCGCCAGTTTTTTTCTCTCTTATTTTTAACCCTTTCAATATCATGCCCTCAGTACATATTCGTTTCTGTGAATTTCTCTGCCTCACACGATTCCAGGTTTTTATTTGCAATAACTGCAGCTCCAAAGTCCAAATTCTTTAAATATTATTACTAATTTTTCCTCGAGCGCCTTCAAAAAAGTGCGTATGCAAAACCAGCACCGCGGTGTAGGAATATTTATCTTTTCACTTAATTTGAGCCAGCGATCATTTATTTGTCTTCTTTTTACCTGATCGCAAATAGAGTCCCTTGATGGAAATATTGTATGGGAAGTACCGATAAGAGCTCAACAAGTGCTGATTTGGCTGTTGATTTAACACGGGCAGCGCAGCGGGGCAGCTCCACAAGACGACGCCATCTAGCGGTGACTCCTGGAGACCAGAGGAGTCGATTTACTATCTTGCCAATGTTAATTTTTCGACTCCTCCAGAGCTCTTTGAAGCGTCGAGTCACGGTATTCCCTACACAATATTTCAATCAAGGACCTCTAGTCGTAAATGGGTTAACTCAAAACTTTCAAGTTGTTTAACAACTAATTGATTGAGAAATATTCAAAAAAAGTAAAAGTATAAGAGACGCTCAGTAGAGAGATGTCATGAAAAAGTCTAAATTCTTGCCATCAGCTCACTGTATAGTGCACAACCCATTCCTCATTGCCGAGTGAGTTATTTATTCTTCCGGATCCATGCACCGCGGCGGGGCGCCAGCGGACAGGGCTACCCAAATTTGTTGGTCGGGCCACCACGTATTCATATAGTGCAAGCGCTCACATATTACGAGCCTGCGCGTTTCTTACTGAAACCAATCTAGTTGACTCGAATTATGTAAAAAAGTAAATAAATCAGTTTCTCGGAATGGAATTAAATTTCTCACAATGATCGTATAAACCGGCTCCCTCCTAATCAAGAAAACGATGCAATTGGGCGCGACCTCCAATTACCCACACGCCATCACGCGCTATACGCTTAGCTCCGCTCGCGCTCGTTACATCGCACTGCATCCATAGTTGCCAAATGTTACTTCAAACGAAAGCTCCTACGACCCTCAGTCAGTGATACGACGTCCCTCACTTGCAGCAAAGGCGGATCCCAGCAATGTGGAGACTGTAGATTCTTCCCATTTGAGTGTATGAAAGGCAATCGATTGGTAGGAAGGCCATGGCTCCCTCAAGAATCGATTGTTTCTCATACGTTCAAATGGTAAGAATGCATGGTTACCAAATTGCTGGACGTGCAATCGATTGTTTACATACGTTTAAATGGCAAAAAATCGCACTTCTTCTCCAAGTATCTGATTGCAACATTAGCGGCTCATGCAATTTGGCAACAATGTTTTCCTTCAATTGGAATCAATGCAAAGCAATCGATTCAATAGTGAAGCAGTGCTTCACCTGCAATAGATAGTGTTACACAGATTCAAATGAAAGGAAAGCACTATTGTCAAATGGTATGAGCCACCCCACTGGATTATAATGCTTTTTACTGCACATTAGAATTTTTGCTCAGCAGATTTATTAATGGGGCCGGTGCACACTTTTGCTTTAAGCTCTTTAATAGTCGACTCTGGAGTAAAAACCTTCATAAATAACAACGGTAGGACTAAAAATTTCCAAAATTTACTCCTAAACCATCCTAAACTCAACGAACCCTTTTATTTGCGCGAGCGTAATGGTGGCATAGGGCAATAATAATGGGAGATTCCTATCTTAATTTCGTCACTCTCTCTATGTTAACAAGTCATCAGAGTAGTGATCCACATCCGATGAATGGTACACTTAGTGACACCGGTATCAAACAAAAGTCGTCTCTTATTGGTCACTTCTTGTAAGAGTTACACTTGTTAGATGGAAATCTCCCATTATTACTGCCCTAAGCCACCATTACGCTCGCGCCATTTTTTTTTTTTTTTTTTTTTTTTAGGTTTTTACAGTAGAATCGACTATTATATCGCTTATTGCAAAAGTGTGCAAGAGCCCCATTCGTTCGCACATTCGCTCATTTGATGACATCGTGAATCGGTCAACGTTTCGTTCAGAAGCATACGATGTATCGAATTCCAGATTGTGACGTCATCGTCACATCAAGTCTCCGTTGTCCCTCGTGATTCGTAATCTGGCAATCTAACCGCATTGCATAGCGTCGCGATGCATCACTTCGCGCACGAGATGACTTAAAAAGCACCGCACCGCACTGTACTGCACTACACTGGACTTGCACTGCATGGGAGAAAGTGATGCAAACGCGTTCAACTCGTCCCGGTCCGGCATGGTCAGTCGCTAGCCCTAGCCCTAGCTGCTTTCATTCATGAATATGGATTGCAACTCTTGTGCAATTACGACTGAGGAGGCTGTTCAATGCAGCTTTGGTGCTTTGCAAGTGCAAACTTGCGGAGTTGCCACAATGTCAACGTTGAAGTCACATATAGACTCTTGTTCGCGCGTAACTTTTGAAAACGAATGCGTTCCCTGCCAAAAATGGTCCTTACAGGTTCATAAGGTCCATAACCAATTCCCATACAGAGTATGAATATGTATGGATCCATATGGATGTGTAAGGATATCGCATGAGAATATATACCCAAAACAAATAATATCCTAACAGATCTATACACATAGGCGCCTGCAGAAAAATTTCCAAGGGGGGGGGGACAGATTTTTTTAACCCCAATGGAAGGTCTAGGAGAAAAGGGAAAACTTTTTTTTCATCCAAATTGTGTACAATTATTAACCCATTGTATGTGTATCAAATAATAATAATTTTGACGTGTTTGAGATATAATGGATAAAGGGACAACAGATGATAACGATAGTAAGAAAAATGTATAATTTTACTATTCTTTGCAAGAAATGAGTTGAAATTGGATAAATGAAGTTTGTCAACTATTGCTCCTTTGATTAACATTTCATTTTCTTTTTTCGTTCCTTTTTTTATCGTGAAATGTTGACTTTTTTGAATTCCCCCGCTCCGGGCGCCAATGTCCATACATATCTATACATATCCATATTGATCCATACATAACCATACTCCGTTTCCTTCATGGAAATATTGTAGATTGTAGACTGACTCGAGCCCAATGAGTTGTGATTGGGGTCAGTGGTTTCAGACCTTAACGAAGGCGAGCAGGAGTTGAAGACATCGAAGACTCCACTCAAAAGATTCGATGGGTAGTGTAGGAACGTATGGGAACGGACCAGAATGATTGCAAATCCTCCTGTCCACCGCTTGTCCACTGTCGAACTTAACCTTCGAATTCTTTCAGGTGGCTGACTCCTTTCTAATGAATGAAGCGTCGTATCGTTACTACCTTTCAATATGTCCATCAAAGGATTCTATCCACTACCAGCTTCAGGTTACCAGAAGGAAGCAAAGCTATTATAAATCGATCAAATTTAGTGGGTAGTTAACTATTCCTACTTAGCAGGGTCAATTTTGCCTATCCCGGTAATTGAAGGCGCTTTATGAGATACTATTTTGCCAATGTTGACAATTTGGAGTAGCTTTTACTGCCTATGAGATATTGAACCACAAAAACGAATAACTCTGGTGTGGTAGTGAAAGGGTTGACAATACCAGATATAATCACAAACTTATTTAAAGATAATAATACTAATACGTTTTTAAATATACTTTTTTTTTGTTTACTTTTTATGCACCTTTACATTCTGCTACGAATCTGTTTTCCACTCTATCTGAGTACCTGAATCTTCTTTCTTCATTTCTCGTTTCTCACTCTCCTTCTCCGTCTTCCCAGACCCGTAAACTACATGGTACTGATCGATGGTATAGAAAAGGAAGAAGAAGATGTCGTTAGTTTTAATTCCTTTTAAATTCAACCGGAAGTTTTGACAACTCTCATACTCTACATGCAACATAGCAATCAAAGATCGTGGTTTTTAGCATTACTTCACGATTAGAGTACGTATGGGTTATCAACCGTTCGGATTTCGTTGGACATGCCTGGCTTTTTGCACCCTTGTCCGGCGTCGAGCCGGATTTTTTAAAAATTAAGAAAATGTCCGGCTTTATTGAGCTTTTGGGTATCTAACTCTAAGACATTGAGACAGAGAGGGAAAAAAGGGGGAAAAGTGTAAGAAAGGAAGAAGAAAAATTCGAAAGTCGTGGGATTTTATGATTTAGTATGCCATTATGTTTCTCAAAAATTGGCTTCATTAACCTTGAAATCGGAGAAGCGCAAAGTACTCGGAGTTCAATCACCCACGGCTCCTTCCAAAGTTGAAAATATCTGGTCTAACTAGTTCCGTAAGAAACTTCTAGTTAATTGGCATGGTCGAAGAAATTCCATCTTACCAAGGAAAACCCTCGCAGCTTTGGAGCTTTTCTGAAAGTTTGAAAAAGTATAGATGTAACCAATTTTAATCCTACACAGTTTATCTCGAAGTCAGGGAAAGTGTACTTGTACCGCTTGTAATTGAAATCATTTGTTTGAATCAAAGATCCTCCTGGAAGGTAATTGCAAAGACGGAAAGAAGGTAAAATGAAAATCATCGGGTGAGCTGCGAGCGCTTTAGAGATGAGCAGCTCCGGCAAACGACGATGGCGTTTGTTTGTTGGGGGGGGGGGGCTCTGGCGATCCAATGACGCCACAGCCGCAAGCTGCAGAAAGAGAAGGTCAAGGAGCATCGCTTCCAGAATATGCAGAAAAATATTCAAATTTTACTTTAATTTAAATTAGCATTTTGAGTATTTATCTGTACAATCTGGCAACCATCTTAATGAGGGAGAAGAAGCGGTCGGGATCTTGTCGGCAACTTCTACGTGGTGGGGGGGGGGGGGGTGCGGAGACACTGAGACAGATATCAAAGCAACTCTCGTTTTCTCTTCCGCGCCTTAAATATTGTGCTAGTGCGAATGCCTCACTTAAGTAATTCAATAATAATTTTACTTTTTAATTACGCGATATTTCCGTTTATGAACAAATCGCTCCCATGATCTTCGTTGAGCCGCTTATTGCCCCCTTTCCTTCACTCCGTAACCCTTTAAGTACTCGATACACATGCTTGAGGTCTTGAATATATCATCGGTACTCATATACTCGACCGCTACAAGTTGTAAGCTACAGTGGAGGGGGGGGGGGTCCGATTCGATTGTAAATAAATGCTTTTCTCCTGTTCGGTTGGACACATAGAGCCCTAATAAACCGTATTTTTGTTTGTTCTTGCGGCCCCCTACTTCCCATTATGCTTTTGTGTGATTGTGACCTCCCTTAGTTCCATTATTCTTTTGTGTTAAGGATTGGTGGGGGAAGGGGGAAGGGGGGGGGTTGGGGTTCAAGCCTCTCCCAAACCTCAAGAAGGGAAAAAAGGCAAATAAAAAAGGAAAGAAGGTAAAAAGAAAAGGGAATGAAGTAAAAAGGAATGGGCCTGTTGCAGTGCCGGATTGAGAAATCTTTTTTTTTTTGGAGAGGCTAAGGTCTGGGGGGGGGGCTGAAACAATTTTTTCAACAAAACGCTTAAAATGTACTCGAAAATCCCCTCGTAGACAGTGTGCTCGTTATAGAGGGTCGTTTCCCATGTTTGAAAGTACTTGAAAATAACGCCGAGAGCATAAGAATGTTTCAGAACCCACTCACAAACTCAATAGATGCGTTTAACAAAATTACAAGATGGCGGTCGATTGAGCGGGTCACAAAGAGAAATCCCGTGCAACAGCAGCTTCCTCTTTGATGAATCACTTTTCTCAGCATAGGAAGTTGCGATTAGATGGGACTCCCCTATTGTCACCCGCTCATTCGACTGCAATCTTGTGATATTATAAGCGCATTTTTTGAAATATTGAGTAATTTTTGGAACTTTCTGATGCTCTCAAAATTAATTTCAAATGATTCCACTTAAACGCTGTAGCAAACGTTGGCAACAGACCTATTGTTCACTATTATTATTTTTTTTTTTTTTTTTTTTTTTTTTTTTAGTTTAAAGTGCGCAGTTATATTTTAGTCAAATGAGGAAGCAATGCAGTTTTAACCGTATCCTGTAAAGTTTTCAAAGTAGACTTAAGCCCAGTGGCGTCGCGTGCAGTTTGGCAACAATGTATTATATCCATTTAAACTCATGCGAAAGATCGAATTCAGGGGGTGCACATTGCACAAGGAAAATTCGATATTTTTAACGAGTTTAAATAGAGCTGTTGCATTGTTGCCAGATGGCACGCGACGCCACTGCTTAAGCCACTTAGTTCGATGTACCCAATTTTGTTTTATTTTTATGGTAATCGTCACACGTCGCTAAAAGTGAAAAATGCCAATAAGAAGCGCTCTACAGCTTACAGCCTACCACGATGCACGCAAATTTAAGTATCCGCAAGCATATGCGATGCGTTGGGCAATCAGACCACATAATTTCTCGTCTGATCTCCGCACAGCTCCAACAAACCACAGCGGCACTCAACGGTGACGTGCGATTCCGACGAAGCGCACCCTCCAACAATAAGCCGAAGCTCATAAATTCAAAACGATAGGCCTTTAATGTGACGACTCGACCCCACTTTCTCTCTTTTAACTTTAGAAAAGGAAACGGAGAAGAAATCGAGCGTTTTTGTAAAATACGCGGTGATTACGGCAACACCGGACCAGCCAATAAAAATACTCGCTCGATTGGGTCGGTTAAAGTTGGGCAATGTGCTTGTCATCAAAAGGAGGCTGCACCCAGTCTTGTCAGGTCTTTGGGTTTAGATCGATGAATCGAAAACTGCATATGGAGAGCACTTAAATGAAATACTCTTACAAGATGGTGGAACGGTGGTGGGGGGAGGGACGAACATGCCATCAATTTGATTAATTTCACGGAGAATTTTAAACTCGTCTTTGGCGTGTCCTTCTTTTTTGTGGGGTGAGCATTGGGAAAGGGTAGACCTTTTCTCGTTTAATCGGCCCAAGAATCAAAATACAATAACAGTATCTATAGTGGCTTGTCGGCGCTTCTCGCCTATTCTAGGATATTTGTTTAGTTTTTGACTTACCGCATTACAGGTTTGGTTACTCAGGTGCCTTTGTCAAAAACTATTTCCGCACGCGTGTTTTGTTTAGTTTGATCAAGAATCTATTGATTTTTGTTTTAAAGAGCGCATATTTCTCTTTTTTCAATCATTTTGGTTTCTTTTTTTTTGTTTTTTTTTTTTTTGTTTTGTTTTTGTTTTTTTTTGTTTTGTTTTTTTTTTTGCAAATGGTTCGAGACTCTTTCGTAAGGGAGGGGTAAATTGCCCATTTGAATCCCTTCCTTTCCGGGTAGGCTTCTTGCTAGATTTCCCTGGATTTCCCTGCGTTCCGTTTGTTTTGTATGGAGTGTAGTGTGCTCCGGCAACGCATTTCATGGATAGTGGATCCATTTTAGTCGCGTCTGTAGCAGTTGTACCAGATTTGGAGGAATATACACAAATTTACCATGAAACTTAGTAAGTAAAATGCAACGAGCTATACACCTGCGTAATCACCAGACAGGATTTTTGACAAGGTTTAAGGTGTAATGTTTTCAATTTCTTCCCATGTATTTTGATGCAACGAACAGTGGATCAAAGCATCTTCTGATTCATTATGTGCTTTATCAGAATACAAGGGGAATAAATGAACATAAGTACACCCTAAATTTAACCTAAAAATCCTCCTAGGTGGTTACCCATTAGACTGCCACTCTAGATAAATGTATAGCTCATTGGTAAAATGTGTATATTTCTTTTACCAAATTTGGCATCACTGGTTTGTAGATTCATTTTATATCGAGTTAATCAAAAGAACTGTTCCACTGTGTGGCAACTCTAGATGGTGTCGTGATACTCCGCTGAGAACTCATCAGTCATCAGGAGCAGGACGGATCATACGTTTGAGTAAAAGTGTAGACCTTCCGCCGCGTAAGCATAGCGCGGCGCACGCATTTGTAGATCATTATTCAGACGTAAAACGATGACGACCAAATTAGCGTCCATATTCGATGAGCCCCGCAATTGTGAGTGAACTGACCTGATTTGGTTACACAACGTGTTATCGATTCGATTCCTAATTTGACTCAATTTTGATACCTCTATGATATTCCGAGTATTCGGCCAGTGGAATGTGATCACTGCAGTCCTCGTATGGCATTCTTATTTCGCTGATGAAATAAACCTCTCCATTGGTGAAACAACACTAATCGCGGCGAATTTTATACTGATTTTTTTTTTTTTTTTTTTTTTTTTTTTTTTTGCTCTAAATAATGACATTTCATAGCACTTCTGCCTCTTGACACCTCTAAAGCAACCCCAACTCTAAAGTCAACATTACTTCAATAAAGAGAAGCGTTCCAGTTGGTTTCAGGTCGATTTCTAATGGTATAATATGTAAGCACTCTCGAATCCGTACCTTCAGCCTGATTGATCAAGCAATTATATGCAGGTCATTGGTGTAAAATGAATATTATAAAGTATCATCTAATAAAGATAGATACAACAGAGACCACGCTCAAGCCGATAGCGCGGTGGGCGATTTTATTTTCGAGGGTTCAACAAAATAACATGCGGTGAACAGTATCCAACGGCTCCTTTGTTGATTGTTGCGACCAATCAATCAATGACCCAAACAATGATGCCTCGTTCTGATTGGCTGCTGACATCAACCTCTTTGCTCAACATTCAACATAGGAGCCGTTTGACGTTGCTTTGTTGCGACCTCCTCCCCCCACCCCAAAAAAGTATACGCAAGATAGGTAGTACGTTGTCTCTGATGTCTCTGGATGAAGACAAAGAGAATCGAGGATCATAGGCGCAGACAAAAAAAAAAAAAATTGATCGGGAGGGGGGCTACAAAACCAAAATTCAGAGGGGCTATATTTTTTACCATCATGCTTGTCTTCAGCTCGTTTTGGGGGCAAATTGGCCAAAAAATATTTTATTTTATTTCAAGTTCCAAGCTGGGGCCTCCCTGCCTTCCGTTTACGGCGCCTTTGTCGGGGATCTGAAAGACACTCAAGCATAATTCCTCTCAATCGTATTCAATCATGCTGGACCGTTGAATTCACCGACAGATACTATCACTGGTCAGTGCGATATCTCACCATGCAGTAGAAATAACGCGCTATTTGAAACGATTTGAAAATGCTTTGCGTACATATACCTGCGAGAATTATTTCGCCTGCAATCGCACGGACGGCAATCCGGAGTACGAGAATGCTCGAAGCTCGCAGAGAACTCTTACTATACTGCCGTATTGCTCCTGCGAGCTCGCGCTTTCTTCACCGTTTGTCAACTTGTTTACAGTGGCGGCTCGTGCTATTTGGCAACAATGTCTTCGCTCCATTTGAATCTATGTTTAACAATCGATTGCTGGTGAAGCGCTGCTTCACTTTCGAATCGATTGTTTTACATACAATCAAATGGAAGGATGACATTGTTGCCAAATCGCACGAGCCGCCCGCGCCCCTGCTTGCTTTTCGTTTCGTTCCAACGTTTCCCCTCCGTTTCTCCTGTTCCTCCTACCCTAGTTAGTAGCACACGTCATTTTGGCAACATTATCTAGTCTCCATTTGGACTCCCTGAAAAGTCGAACGCTTCAATCATCGCCAATGATCAGGCTGTTCGATCTTTTTCATTGGTTTGAAAGACGAAAATACACTGTTGCCAAATGATGAGTGCTATTTAGGATGATCTCCCTGAAATTTCATTTAAAATTTCGTATGCGCCTCAAACGTTTCTCCCCCCCCCCTTTCTTCTTCTTCTGCTCAAATCTTGGATCCTGCATTTATCTTGGATTTTTTTTCCGAAGTTTGATTCTCAGCTTAAATACTTCGAATACTCGTAGTTGATGCAGTAGCGGTTCGCGTAATGTGGCAACTAAGCTCTTTTGTAATTTAAACCCATGTAAAAAGGTCGATTCAATGTGCGGCTCGGTGCCTCATCGAAAAATTGATTATTTAACGTAGGTTCAAATGGAGAGTTGCTATTGTTGCCATCAGTGGCGCACCGAGAACTTTAGTTTGGTGGGGGTTTCACCGCAACTTTTTCATTTTCTGAGGCCTTGGGGGGGGGGGGGGGGGGTGTTGAAAGAAATTTTGGCCGAAGATGACCTTTTTCAGGACAAAATATAGATGCTTAGGGGGGGGGGGGGGGGGTTTGACCCTAAAACCACCCCCTTCGGTGCGCCACTGGTTGCCATCATGCAAGAGCCGCCCATGCATTGATGGTTTTCTGTAGTGCGCAGAATTCAAAGTTTTGACCATTTTTCACTTAACACAGGTAAGATAGCTTGTGCTATACAGTCGCGGTGGGTGGTGTTCCGGGCCCCCGCTAGAAATAAACCGGGGCCCTCTGAAAGAAATATATTGGGGCCCCACCGGAAATAATCATTTGATACCTTGAAAATTATCATCATGGATAGTCAGAGATCCCCCCTTCCCCAGCCTCGGAGCAGCATTTGTCAATTTTTACAAGAGAGTGCCTGATGCTTTGATCGTATATTGATTATCATTTTATTCATTTTATTTTTTTTTTCTTCTGTCTTTTTTTCACTCCTACAAATCTTTTTAGGTGCTGTCGCGTAGCAAAGCACCTTATGCTATCGTCGCTGTCCGTACGTATGTATGTATGTATGTGACGCTCAGTTTGTGCACGCGAAAAGTGGTAGTAAATATTAATCGATTTTCACGAAACTTTGCAGAAGCGTTTGTCACTACCTTAGGATGAACTGCCAAAAATTTGAAAAGATTTGGTCCAGAAATTTTAAAGTTATCGAGGTTTTAGTTTTTAAGTTTCATCGGTAATTCTCGTGCTCAGTCGGCAGTCTGTAGTTCGCCGCGCGATGTCGTCCGGCACGAACGAAATCTCCCCACTCCGATCATCTATCCCCCACTCTTCGGTCTTCCTCTCCTCGCTCCCTCTCCGCGCGTGAGCGCGTCACATACTGTGATACACTCAGTTCATAACTCAGTCGCCTTACAATCGCTCTCCTTATCATTCTTTATTCTCCCTTCTTCGTTCATCCTTTCGCTAACTGCAGCGCGATTGCTGTTTTGCATTGTGCCGTCTTGTGCTGTTGTCTTAGCCGAGACCATGCGGAGACACGAATATTTTCTTTCCGCTATTAAAGCGATCATGGACTCAATCCGAAATCAATTTAATTGTATTAATGTGAGCGTTCATAACTGGAGCATTGAATTAAATAATGAGGTATGCGCCATTAGGTGTTGCAAAGATTATGCAGTTGTTTCTTTCTCAAAAATATTACCAAAGATGTCCACTGAAACGAAATTGTATTATTAAATTTCCCCTAAAATTAACGATTTTTTCCCAGAAAAATACCTGGTAATCACTTTCAGTATTGTAGATAATCACACAAAAAAAGATGCGCAATCTTTGCAACAACTGGTGGCGCATACCCATTATATATTTAAACGCTTCAATTAAGGTCCTGCAGTTCAGTGAACTGCGGTTTCACTTTATTTTTTTTTTTATTAATATTATTGAAAATATCTTGTCGTCTGACAGAAACCAGAACAAGAAACGGGAGGTAAAGGTCGTTTCAGAAGTGCAGGCACACGTGAAAGGACAATATTTTGAATTTCGCCAAGGATTGACGAAAATGAAAATTTGCCAAAGATTATCGTTGAGCTGCACCTCCACTTCTGAAATAAAATCTAACAGTCGTATGCCGTCTCTTTCTACTCCGCTTCAGAGCCGTCGCCAGGTTTTTTCTCTCCCTTATCTTTGCCCATTTGGACGCAAGTGTTAGAAAACAAATAAACACAAAAAACAAACAAAGCAAATAAAAAATAAACAAACGAAACAAACAAACAAAAACTTGTGAAAAAACTTTCTCATCAGGTGCTGTCGCTTCTAAAATGAATGAATAAAAAAAAAAAAAAAAAAAAAAAAAAAAAAAAACCAGAAACCAAAAAACCCAAAAATCTAAAAAGTAAACACATAAAAACAAACAAAGAAAACCCATAAAAATCAAACAAACAAACAAACAAACTAAATAAAAAACATACAAGCATAACAAATAAAAAACAAATAAAGAAGCAAACAAACAAACAAAGCAAAAAAAACAAACAAAACAAATAGAAAATAAACAAACAAATAAAAAACCGAAAATTGTGGAAAAAACTTTCTTATTAGGTTGCTGTCGCTCCTAAAATTGATTAAAAAAAAAAAACAAAACCAAAAAAAAAAGAAAACAAGTAAAAAAAACCAAAAATTGTGAAAAAACTTTCTCATCAGGTGCTGTCGCTCCAAAAACTGATAAAATAAACCAAAAAAACAAAAAAAAAAACAAACAAAAAAAACAAAACAAAGATAAATAAATCGGATAATTTCAAAAGCTAGCAAATAAAAGGAAAGAGGAAAAAGTTTAAAAAGATAAATAAATCGGATCAGGTGCTGTCGGATTATTTCAAAAGCTAGCAAATAAAAGGAAAGAGGAAAAAGTTTAAAAAGATAAATAAATTAGATCAGGTGCTGTCGGTTTGTTTTGAAAGTTCAAGATGCAAGTCAAAGATGAGCGACAGTCTGGGGACCAATAAATATTACGTTTGACATGTGGAAGATGATGTAGAAACGGAATGGTAATATTTATTGGTCCCCAGACTGTCGCTCATCTTTGACTTGCATCTTGAACTTTCAAAACAAACCGACAGCACCTGATCTAATTTATTTATCTTTTTAAACTTTTTCCTCTTTCCTTTTATTTGCTAGCTTTTGAAATAATCCGACAGCACCTGATCCGATTTATTTATCTTTTTAAACTTTTTCCTCTTTCCTTTTATTTGCTAGCTTTTGAAATTATCCGATTTATTTATCTTTGTTTTGTTTTTTTTGTTTGTTTTTGTTTTTTTGTTTTTTGGTTTATTTTATCAGTTTTTGGAGCGACAGCACCTGATGAGAAAGTTTTTTCACAATTTTTGGTTTTTTTTACTTGTTTTCTTTTTTTTTTGGTTTTGTTTTTTTTTTTTTTAACTTCTCTTATTTTTGATTTTTCCATTAATTCGTTTCCTTTTTCTTCTTGTTTCTCTTTTTTTCTTTTGTTTCTTGTTTCTATTTTTCCTTTTCTTTCCCCCCCTTTCTCGCTTTGGCTTTGGGGGTGTCCCCCCCCCCTCCGCACCGCTTGGTCTGCGATTGGGCACTCGCCGTCACTGGTGCTATATCTTTGTCAGTAAGTAAGTTTTGGCTCGAGCCAAAGACCCACGCTGGACGATCGTTCCTTCCGTCACTTTTGCTCCAACAAACGTTGCCAAACCTCGGGGAATTCTTCGAATTTCTCTATTCAACTCAACGTAATATTTTTAGTTTTTTTGGCAACATGTGGCATCTCAGGCCCCACCTCGACGTTACTTTTTCTTAACGAGGAAAGAAAGAGATAGGGCGCATAAGAAATCAATTAGAATCACGCAGAGAGAAGTGGATTCGTGAAACGATCGTAAACCGGGAGTAAAAGTAAACAAGGGAACGGAACGGAACGGGGAATGGAACGAAACGGAGTGAGTGCTTATACCTATATGAAAATGAACCAAATTCGCAACAACGAAACGATTGCGAAACGATTGCAGCCGGCCGTCTCTATAAATCGTGCAAAGCGCGCGGTGTTTATGAATTATAAAATATCGGTTGTTGTCCACCGATAAACTGTCGTAATTAAGTTCCTGACATTAATCTCTTTGAAAAGCAGCGAGACTAGCATGAGACTCGACAAATGACGGTGCTCGCAGGTTCAATAGACTCTCCCGTCATAGCGAGTCTTGTATGTACGAAGGGTCTGAAAAGGCTTAAGGGCTGTCTAATCATAATAAAAAGAAAATAATCAACTTTCCACGTCGATCGAAATGTTCCTCGTTCAAGAAGCTCCGACTTAGGGACACGACGCGACCAAGCTCTTGTCAAGGGAGCAAGGAAAATCAGAAGAAAAAAATCCTGGCTGAAACTGATTTTTTACTTCCTTTAAAGCTCCCTTTTCTCTCGCTGGGTTTTTTTATGTTCGAAGAGAATGCGATTTTTATGATTTCGTGAGAAAAGAAATAATTATTTTTTATAGCATCTTTAAAAAATAGGTATACATCCGATTCTTTAGTCAAGGAGTTAGTATTAGTACTACGGATAAAGCCACCTCCAAGTGAGGTCATGAAATGCATGTCTTCAAAAGACTTAGGTTGACCTCTTATTATATTGGAAGGCTGCAGTTTTCCGTTGTTGCGCGGATGAGCCGGATAATTTATCGATCACCGTTCATCGTTGGCCATTCATCTCGGGCGCGCTGTCTCCCTCTTATCCGCGCGGAAAACGCAAGAAGATTATAAAAGAGTAAAATGCGCTTCCACAGATGGTAGGAAACGCATATATGACCTGAGTGCGTTGTATACAGTATACTTGTTTATAATCTGCAGTATAGATTTGCGACGGTTGCTCATCAATCAGGGAGGTGAAGGAGAGACTTTCGGGGCCAAACCTCTCCTCCCCCCGTTACCATTTATATCATCGAATTTTCGGGCCGAAAAAGGACATTTTCAGGCTATTTTTCATCCCCCTTCTCCTGAGAAAGATTATCTATAGGTATATTGAAACAATATCTGCCGCTTTGTGTTTATTTCATCAAGTGCTTCAATTCCTCGATGACTTTACAGATTGACCAAAATATTACTCTTAGTTGAGTTTAAGACCTGCAGATTGCACGAAAATACTCGCAACTGTAACATTTTCTCAATCGGTGGAATCACAGTTCAATGCAATAAAAATATCTGTTCATATTTTGCAGTCATAATAACGGAGACGCCACTGGTTGAGAACAAATTGCGGATAAGAGTATTTTCGTTTACTTTAATCTGTTTTAAACGGAATGCTCCGTTGAGCGCCTTCAATTATCAATGTATGCAAAAACAAGGACCGCGGAGTTGGAGTATTTATCTACTAGCTTGATTTTAATGAGTGCGCACTTGTGCGAAGTGTTGCCAGTGTTGTTATTTATGGCAGACATTATCCTAACATTACCTTGAGTGAAACGTGAAGTTCGAATAATTTCTGCCATATAAATGGCATCACTGTGGGTGCGGTGGTGTGAGGTGAGTTTAATGATCAAGCTTGATATCGGCATCAGGGTTATGAAAATAATGGATTAAAGACAGATGGGTGACAGACCTTTCAAAATATAAGATTGAAATCAAAGTTAGAACCGTGGCAATGCTTTCGAACTTTCGCCAAAACCATTCAGCTTTATGAAATAGATCCGACACCTTCTTACGCCATCTGATAATTTGACTTTCTTGATTTTCAGAAGAGGATCTGCCTTTTTATCATGCTAGATGCTGTTTCAAAAGAGTTTACCGGTAACAGTTCTTTGTAAACATGCGCGAAGGGGAGTATTTTCGCCTTCTGCGCAGGTTGTCGCGACCCAAAGCCGCGCAAACAAGATACGTTCAATTTTTTCCACAGCTTGCGTACGTTGACAGCAACTTGCGCAGAAGTCGGAAATGCACCTCCTACGCGGCGTAATGCGTATACATAGAGCTGCGAACGGCAAACTCTTCTGAAGCGCGCACTTTTCGCGTAACTAATTAGACGTACACGAGGATGGCCTTTTTTAATGCACAGTTGAAGCCGTCTCCGGGAGAAGAACACATAAAACAATAAGTGTGCTCGTTCCGAGCAGTGTGCATTGTGAGCTAAGGTAGATTTTTAGCTGGAGAGCGAACCTGTTGTTTTATGGACCCTTCTTCCGGAGAAGGCCTCAGTTACCCTGTTTTTGAATGGAAGTGGGTAAAGCCAGTGGCGTAGCGTCTCATTTTGCAACGTTGTAATGTGTCCATTTAAACCCATTTAAAAAGTCGAATACGAAGGTGTTCACCGAACACCCAATAGTTCGATCTTTTTCGAAACTTTAAATGGACGAACTGCATTGATGCCAAATTTCATGCTATACGCCACTAGGTGAAGCGCACCAAATACTTGAAAAATAGAACATTAGCAATTGCAACGAAAGAGTGGGCATTTGAGTCGCAGAAAAAAAACCCATGTGAGTTTTCTTTTCTTAATTACATCAACCCCTGCTGAGGAAAAAAATTTCCGATGAATTCGAGGTAGCAGTGAAAATATTGGCAACGATTCATTGAAAGACGTCATCCATCATATTCAGTTCACCCTGTGCATCGATAAATCGATAGTATTATTTCTCTCTGACGTTAATTCATCCCTTGTAATGTATCGAATTGACAACCTAATAAATGCGATCAAAGAGCCGATGTCTCGATCGCTCTTGTGAGAACGCGTAGACAAACAGTAGACTATCGCTCCTTCTCAAGAAGTTGTTTGATGTTAGCAATTAATTATTTCGTTGAGGAGGGGGAAATTGGTGCTCGCGCAAAGCCAGCGCGGTGTAAGGTCTAGATCCAAACCACCACACCCATTAGCACTGATGTCAGACTTGGCAGTTTTGAACTTTAATGAATGCATTTCTCTAGTTTCTCCAAGTTTTTCATTTTTTAAAAATAACTGCAATTGAATGACAAGTGATAGTAGCATATTTTTCTGCGGTTATTATGAACTGTCTTGCGTTTAATTTGTGTTTATTCTTTGTTATCGTTTAGAAACTCCGTTGAAATCCTTTCAAAGATGAACTTGTCTACTTTCCGATGCGTAAACACTTTTTAAGATGGTAGTGAATTTTATTTAGGAAGTTGCCTCTCTCTCTTTCCTGCAATTTGATTGATCTAACTTGTGCGTTAGAAAAATATTGCAGAGGGGCGGTATCACGTTTCGTTAGCCCTTGTCTCCGTCCTTTTCTAACACACATGTTTAAATGGGAGAGAGAGAAAGACAATCTCCTAGAGCTGCATAGGGGAGACCTGGGTGGGTTGGGACACTTTTTTTTGCCAGCCTCTAGAGGGATCAAAAATATATTTTTTTGAAGTGTTCAAGCACTCACATTATGAGTTAAGACCTAAAGTTTAATTTTATCTTTGGTTTGTAACAATTCTTTGAAATCCAAAATTTTAAGAGCAATTTTTTTAAAAAGTCAAAAAGTGTCCCAACCCTAACACCCCTGTTCGGGTTGGGACACTCGTCTGGGAGGGTTGGGACAAAACAATTTTTATGTCAGTTTTAAGACAAAAAAAATGTTTATTATCTCTAAATAACAAGTTTTACATAAAGCAAACGAGAAATACTGAGTAACACAAGTAAAACAATGTTTAAAAAGGCAAAATACAAGAAAAAATTAGAAAAAACTTAGGGTTTTGAACCCATTTTTAATAAAAACGGACAAAATTACGTCTTAACACCTAAAAACACATAACTATAATATCAATTAAGATCCAGGTAACTAATTCTGCAAGAAATGCAGTTTTTTTGTACTTTTAGATACCTTCTCTCGAATTTACCTGCGTAACCACTTGGAAATTTTGTCCCAACCCTCCCGTCCCAACCCTCCCTGCCGGCCAAAATGTAAACAATCCGTGATAACAGAAAGTGAGGTCATGTTTTGAGTGACTGTGCATAGTGAAATTGCAGTCAGGTATATAACAAATGCTTACCCCCATTTGGACAATTTTCATTTAAAAATAAAGTTGAAATTCATACAGTTATTTAAAGTTAAAAAGTTACAGGAACAGAGGTGAAAAACTACAAAATTACCTGGCAAGTCGAGAAGTGTAGCTACGACCGCCAATCTTTGTACAACAGTGAGTCATGGTAAAGAGACAAAAAATTACCGCGAACGAACGCAGCAGTGCCAACCTAACCTGAAAAACACTGACTGTCCCAACCCTCCCAGTGTCCCAACCCACCCAGGTCTCCCCTAAGTATTAAGTAGTGAATAAAGATGTAATTGCCGTTCTGTTTGGCTTAAAGTCACAGCCATCGTATCTTTATGAAGCACCCAATTTTCAGGAGGGGAAAAACGACTCTGCTAAAATACATGCCATCATCAACGAAAGTTCACGAGTAGGAATGAACAAACGTTTTCATCTCAATTTTTTCTCGCGGCAACTTTGTTAGGTTCTTCTGCTCTGCTGGAAAGTTGATGTATTTTTTTAAAGATTCATTCCGGGTCTTTAGAAAGGGACAATCGTAAAGGGTTCATTCATAGAATGTGTTTGTTTTTTCACCCAAGGCTCCTAGCGGCAGAAAAAGATTATACATTCCCAACGATTCAAAGACTGAGATCTGTAAAGAGAGTTCGATTATTTAATTGTTGATGCGTTGATTCATTCAGTTTTCGATTTATTGCTGCGATTCCGCAAAGAAAATGCAAAATATCAATGAAAGAAACAAAAACAAAAAACAAAACAAAAAAACAAACAAAATCAAAGCAACAAAAGAACAATAACAATTACTAATTAGCCAAAATAGACTTGAATTAAGAAATCTGTTATTCATCCAAGATCCAAGGGGACCAAAGAAATTTAAATATTTAAAGAAAGTAAAATAATCAATGAGGGAGATATCTGATTTCAGAATTGGGATAAATGAATATAAGAGAAAGGTCTTTTGGTGCGGATCAAATCGGATGTGATAAAAAACTAATCGAGAATAAACTCAATCTGCAGCCTTTATTTCCCGACAAATTTTTGAAGGTCTGGATCGTTTTAGTTTATTTTAATTTATTTTTTTCATCCCTCCCTTTCTTCTCTTACTAGAATATTATAATACATTTTGTAAATATATCCAGGTGTCCACCCAGGGTTGCTATTTTGCTGATCTTAAGTGTACATTTTTGTAATGGGGCTCTTACAAACTTTTGCTATGAACAAATTAATAGTCTATTATGATGTAAAAACCAGCGAAAAACACGCCAAGAAAGTCTAAAATTTAGTAATAAACTCACATAACTGCTATAGCGGCAAGTTTGTAATGGCGGCTCAACGCAGGTATCATGGGAGATTCCTGTCGGTAATGTCAATTTCTCTATGGAAACACAGAGGTGTGTCTCAATTTATATAGGATTCCCACATGATACCTGCGTCTCTCCGCCATTAAGCCCGATTCTGAGAGTGAATTTCGCGATTTTTTAGTGTATTAAATCGTCATTTTTACAGGTTTTTATGCAAGAATCAACTCTTCAATCCCCTATAGCGAAACTTTGCTAGAGCCCCATTCACCGATGATTCTACCGGTTGACAAACAGATTTATTTATTTATTTATTTAATTAAATTAATACAGGAGCCACCCTTAAGGGAGCTATGGTACAGGTCAAAGAGATAATAAACTATGATACAGGGAATAAAGTAGATGTACAAGGAATAAAGGATGGACAAGATTAGACTAAACTACATAGTGCTCTCAAAAAATATGCAGTCATGTTCAGAATTGTAACCATAATCTACGAAATAATCTCATCTATAATAATTTTGGACACCAATGGGATGACCGTTGCCTTCAATATTTTATGAAATGATATTCACCGATAATTTTATCGGTTGAAAAGAGATTACAGATCTGAATATTTTCATGTGTTGAAATCATACTTACTGCTGAACAGGTTTGCGTCAGCCGGTGGAATCATCGGCGAACTAAAAAAATCCATATAAGATCCATAAATAAACGGCAGCTCTGTGTGAACCATACGCGTATCTTACGCCGCGGGTGCTCTTATATTTTATGTAACATGTATCTACGCTTATTTCCGTCCATGTTCAGAATTTGATATGGTGGAGCTCGGGAAAAAAATTAAATAAACTTGGCACCGTTGCATTATCCGTGCGTCGTGGTTGTTTGATGCAGACCTTCAACTTTGTCACTTCTCACTTCTCCAACTACCTTTAGTCATTTTCAAAGAAGCCGGGAGTTGAAGCCGCTCAGAGCAGAGTCGGAGTCCTGTCCGGAGTTTGAGTTTCGCTAACTTTGTTAGTTTTTTTGACATTGAGACCTCGTCTTGGGTCTCTACTCTCTAAAACGAGTCGTCAACGTCAAGTCGCGTCCCCAAATCGTGGTTGCGTTGCACTTCAGTGGCCAAATTTTTCTCCTTTGTGATAATACATTTATAGTTCTACATGACGGTATCCACTAGTTCGGATCCAAAGTTATATTTCGGGCCTTTTTTTTATCGGTCATGGCGTTGATGAAAATTTGATAGTTTGATAGTTCCCTGTGGATGAGTGGTTTTTAGTGATTACTGGATAGGTTCGCATCGAAAGTTTTATTGTGAACTCTTATTGAATCGGTTGCATCGGTGATACGAATTGTGACAGCTCTGCGGAGAGTGGCACTGCTTGCAACATCGTTTCGCGGTGATTTTATTCCTTTGTTTAAATGCGAACAGTGTCAGTGGAATTAGACTTAAGAAAGTGAACCGATATGGATACATCAAATACATCTAAAAACACTGATACTCAGATTATCATGCAGGTAATAAGTTTAAAATTGATTGTAACCCAATGATGGGTCTCTTTACTCAGAAGTTTTCTGATTTTCAAGGGGTACACCGACAGGTCACGTTTGACTCGAGCTCATCCCTTGTCACACGGAAAAAGACTGGTAGAATTTACCATCTGCATAGCCAGTTGCAGATCCACCGGGGGGGGGGGGGTTCCCCCTCCAACAATGTTGCCCCCCTTGTAAAATTTTCTGCGGGCGCCCATGGTTGCAAGTGGCCTTATCCCTGGTTAATATGGTTCATACAAGACCACAAGGTCCATAACCAATTCCCTATACAGAGTATGGATATGTTTGAATATCGTATGGGTATTCGTGTTGATATCCTCACATAGATCCATACATATCCATACCCTGTTTAGGGAATTGGTTATAGGGACCTTATAAACCTGTGTGGACCACTTTTGCTAGGGATACCTAAGCCTATGACTTTAAGGAGATTTACAGTCTAACATTATTTTTGTCCTCGACTATACCTATACGTGTTGACAAAAGTACACATGTTTATAAAGAATCTGACGTAAATATGATAAATTGACTAGTTTTTGAAGTATACTTTGCGGGACGTATGTCTAAGTACAGTAAGTATGCCGAATTGCATCAAAATCTTGTCTTGTACCTCATCCAGTTATAATTATTAATACTTTATTGAAACAAGATACGGATAGAGAAACGAAGCTCACAAAATAACATTTGTTAACCCGCTATATTTTCCTTGTTTGTATTACAAAATAAAATATTTTGAAGTCCTCAGAACAACGCTTTGTCGACTAGTCGTAAAATGATTTTTTTTGCCTTTTGTTCCAATGATGCTTTGTCTGGCGTGTTCTTTGCAACGGATGGAGCCTGGATTATGCTTGAGATTAAGGATCGAGTTTGTTCTTCAACACCTTCCGAAGCGGAGGTTTTAAACGGAGCGAGGGTGTTTAAAAAAAAAAAAAGTGTGTAGATATATTTTTATTCCGGGAATGATGTCTAATGATACGGAGAAACTGAAATATCACACTTTAATGTGTCCGTTACCTACGCAACAGGTCGCTAACCCACGAGGATCTCGAAAAAAGAAGAATAAGAAATAAAAATCTGGAGAATATTCTCCGTTATTCTAACACACCCCGAGTAAATTAACTAAGCGAGGGAGGAATTCAAGTGTGTTCAGAGAGGAGGAGGTAAATTGAATTATAACAACTGGCGTGAAAATAGTGGAGCATGTCCAAGATATGAGGCATTGAGGCGTAGCGTTGCCAGATTTCACTATAATTAACTATAACTTTTACATGAGTCAAATGGGGAAGAATCGGATAACTTTCCGAAAAATGGCAACACAGTTGAGATGGTCCTCCGGCTGATGAAACATCCGTTGAGCTCGTTACACGAAATCCACCTTCAAATCGCATTTGAGTTCTTGCAGTAACGAGCAGACCTGGTATTTTGTGAGACCTTGTTCCTGTTACCGTCTCGTTCACAGGTTTAGCCGGAAGATCTGAACTGTGTGCGTGCTTACCGCTTACTATACTCATGTTTTCTTTCTCTTAATAGTTTTTCTATTATAGAATGATGCGTTCAAGGAAAGATCTCTGATCATGCATGCTTGTTCAACTTACCGATTTATCTGCTTCTGTTCCGTTGTGTGGGTGGTATTTATCGCTATACTCAGCACAGTATTTTATTCGATAAGGTTCAAAATGTAACATTGGCGGCTCGTGTCATCTGGCAACAACATCTTTGCTCCATTTGAATCTATGTTTAACAATCGATTACTGGTGAAGTGCTGCTTCACTTTCGATACAATCACATACAATCAAATGCAGGATGACATTTTTGCCATATTGCACGAGCCGCCACTGAAATGCAATGCAGCGTTTTGATTCCGAAGGAATGCTGCTGTAATTGGTATTATACAACATCAACAAAAAAGAAAAAGAAGAAAGAAAAAAACAAAACAGAAAAAAACAAAAAAAAACTGTACATTGAATTATATGGGATTTTTTTTTTGTCAAATACCGCATCACTGCTATATGTACCAAAGAACGATTTCTAATGGGCAAAATTAAACGTTGCTAGTTCCACACAACAACGTCACTAATCTACAGTTTTTTTGAGGCCTCTTTAGACGATCAAATTGGACCCAAAAAGTACCTTCAAAGTAAACATTTGGTGATTGATGAGCACCATCCACCATCCATGGTTTGCAAAGATTAAACCGTGGAAGATCTTCGACGTTATTGGGGATCATCATCAATCATAGCACCCATTTCTCGTCAAGACACTCAACATTTAGAAAGTATTGACGTCAAAATATGTCCGTTAATCAGCGAATATTTGTGAATGATGTTTGTTGCGCACCAATCACCAACGAGTTATTTATTCATCTAGAGTGGCAGTCAAACGGGTAACTTGCATAACCACCATGGGGGATTTTTAGGTTAGGTTTAAGCGAGTAAGTTTTCCATTTATTCCCATATATTTTGATGCAACGAACAGAGGCTGGAACATGTTTTGATCCCGTTTTCGCCATCGCGACACTATAATACATGGGAATAACTGGTTACTCTCTTAAATTTAACCTTAAAATCTCCCGTGGTGTGGTAATCATGTAGGCCACCCATTAGACTGCCCCGTGGATTCGTGGATGTTCCCTTGGGAGCTACTTTGAGGCTCCAATTTGATCGTCTGTATAGAGGGCTCTAGAGCATACGAAGTTTGAGTATCGCGATTCGACAAGTTGAGGTAAGCCGCCGGAAATGCATCCAAACGCAACGGAGAGCGGTTGATCAGGGAAGAGTTGAATTCGTTGCTAACCAACAGCTCATCAATGCGTTTCGGTTCGTTCTTGTATACCGCCACCGCTACTTGCCAAGTCCCGTTCCTGAAAATGCGTCTGTTCTTATACATGTGAAAGTTTGTCTTAGAACGCCTTCAAAAGTAACGATATGCATCACTGCGTCCTTCAACCCTTTCCTATTTTACCGGTGCGGGCACCGGCAACGTCGTTTTTTTTTTTTTTTTTTTTTTTTTTTTTTTTTTTTTTCAACGGGAGTGGACACCAAACGGTGTCTGGGGCATCAAAGCGTAAAAGTGACTCACAATCAGATGAGCGACAATTATTTAATAATACTTTTACGATGAGAGCATCTCAGGTGCTTCTCTGATACATGGGTGGGCTGGACTGGACGGGCCCACTGACCGTTCTTTTTCGTCCAATGTTTTTTAAAATCTTGGCCGTGACTGCCCCTCCCCCCTCCGACACCACCACTCTCTTTCTCTCTCTCTCTCTCTCTCTCTCTCTCTCTCTCTCTCTCTCTCTCTCTCTCTCTCTCTCTCTCTCTCTCTCTCTCTCTCTCCTCCTCTATCCTTTTTCTCGCTCCTAACGCGGTGCAATCACTCAACCCGTAACTCCAGGCATCCTCTTACTTAATTTAACAATAATCGTTGAGCCAAGTCAAAATCGTATTTGCTGTGTTGTACTGCACTTAACTTTTTCGTGATTTATTTTTAATATTGTAGAGCTCCGTGTCCTTGTAATAGTTGCTCTTTATGCCTGTGAAATTTGGCTGTATGAAGAAAGTTCTTTGATCGACATTTTCATTTTTTAATTGATCAAAACTTTGAAACTACTTTGCAACACTTTTGCGGATGCATTCAATGAGTTTCGGTGTATTAAAGTCTTTCGATTTACTTTTGACTGATAAGTTTTTCCTCTTCTGTTACAGGATCACATACAGGAAGTACTAGACAAATGGACCCAAATAGACGACGAAATATGGGCCAAAGTTATCGTTTTAGAAAGGAATCGGCGAGTAGCCAAAGCTTATGCCAGAGCCCCTGTCCTCACGGTAAATGGCTCAGAAGATGGATTCGACGGTTTTCGGTAAGTGATGAGATCAGACAATCCAAACATTTTATACCATTCGACAGTCACTGAAAGTGTGTGATTTGCAGGGATAGATAGAGACCCAGCACATTCTATGCTTCCCGTGCTATGAAAGTTAAGCAAGTAATATATGTTCGGGACCTCGCACTGAAGGGGAAAAGAAATCGAAAAAGTACGGGCAAATATGGAACCTCGTCAAAATCCGGGTGTGGCACCCGGAACTTCCGGGCGTCATGCCTGGATTTTGCCGAGCTTCCATATTTGCCCGGAACGTCCGGGTCTCTGGACCGTACTTTTTTCTCAGTGCGGAAAAAAACGATGGGCGTTCTAAGTCCCTAGGACGTCAGGAGAACATTCGACAGTTTTAAAAAGTTTTTTGAATCAATCTGAAATACCTTCTTCGGACCTTTGATCAGTGATCGGCTAAAAAAAAAAAAAAAAAAAAAAAAAAAAAAAAAAAAATACGAACTTATCGTTCAAAACCATTTTTTTTTTTTATTTTTTTTACCGGGAATGCAACAGCCTGCTGTCTCTTATTTTAGAGTGGTGAGCATTGCTCCAATCGAACTCTACCTGAAATTTTGCTTTGAAGTCAAAATTTCAAGTAATGGGTCTGTTGCAAACTTTTGCTACAACGATTAAGAGAGTTTAACCTATTGTAAATTCGCCTGAAAAGTGCATTGATGGCATCAGAAAGTCATAAAATGCAAGAATAAACTCACAAGAGGCGTTTAATGAAATCCAATATGGCGGAGAAATATCGAGTAATTTGTATGCATGCACCACGAACATCCAAGAATAGCCAACCTCACAATATCGATCACTACCAATCACAACGTAAACAAACACAGAACCTCTACCTCCAGTGAGGTTGTCAAAAGTGGCCATCCTTGTATGTTCGTGGTGCATGCAATGCATGCATTCAAATTGCTCGATATTTCTCCGCCATCTTGGATTTAATTAAACGCCGCTGGTGAGTTCATTATTGCATTTTATGACTTTCTGATGCCACCAATGGACTTTTCAGGCGATTTTACATTAGTTTATACTTTCTTTATCGTTGTAGCAAAAGTTTGCAACAGACCCATTAAAATTCATATAATTTTGAATGAATTAATCAGAAACCGTTATTTCGTTTAAAAACGTAAATTTAAACCGTGGAGGGAACCTAACCTTTGTCAATCACTCAACACTTGGTGACTGTTGGCTGTTGTTTCGATAGTCGTGACCAAGGGAGTGCCGAGTGCCAAGGGTTTTCGTAGAAGGGGTAAGGGGGATTTCAATTTTGCCACCCTCCGCGAGTCGCCGCCCCTCAAAATTATGAATTTGATTTTTTTTTTTTTTTTTTTTTTTGCCTGTTCATCCTGATTTTACCGCCCGGGGCAAGGGTACCCTCATCCCCCCCTCCCCCTTGTCGCACCCCTGGTCCCGATCAAAATTGAGCTGGAAAATCGCACACCTGCCACGAGCTTTTCGCTGGATCTCTTTTTGTCTCTTTGGTGATTTATACGTCAAACATAAACCTAAATATGACCTCTTTGACACAATTCTTTCAGTTACGTTTTCCTACTTTTCGTGATTGGTCGTTGACTAATTTTGGTTTTCTACGATAACTTGTTACTTTTTTTTTATTTTTTATTATTATTATTGTTTGTTAAAATATGTAATTGAAAGAGACACACATAATAATTATAATATCCAATTCGTACGCTGCATGCTGAACTAAAATACCAAAATGCGGGGGAAGAGAGGAGAAGAGAGTGAGAGTGAGCTGAGAGTGAGAAATTATTGTAAAATCTAAAAGAGAATTATAGCAAATAAAAGAGAAAGACGAAAAAGCTTTACACGTTCATTTGGACTAGCTACCTACTCGCAGCTTTGCCCACACTCTGGCTCTGGAGGCACGGCGGCGCGGCGGGACGAAATGAAACCATTGTTTCCTGTTCACTTTCATTATAACGGAGGCTTGCAGGACATGCACAATTGCTACTCAATACCCCCAACTCTGCTTCATATTGTTATGATTGATGTTGGATTGTAGTCGCAGAGCTGCGTGGACTCGCGGACCTTGGTTCTCATGACATTTTGAAATGCCAGACACGGCCGCTGAGCACCTCCACGCTCACTTTCGTATGATTGCCGTTTTGGCCAATCCTGAATCCACTCCACTCTCCCCCGAAAAAAAGAAAGTTCTAATCAATCACCATGAAGTCAGAGTCAGCCGCGGGTGAACCTTATGGCATTTAAAGTACTTTCATCTCTCCATCAGTACTCAGTGGCTTTCAGAGAAGAATGCGCTCCCAATATTTTTCAAACTTGACGGATTGTTTTAATATTAGAAGATGAATTGAGGAAGTAAGTAATTGGTCAGTTGCGGTGCTCTAGGGTAAAGCACTTTCCACTTAGAGCTACCGTTTCGTGTATATTTAATGATATTTTTCAATTCACCGATGATAGAGGTAGTTTCAGAAGTGTAGGCGCACCCAGACCGATAATCTTTGGAATTTGTCAACATTATTTTTGATATTACTCAATGAAAATTAAATAAAATGAGGTCGAGTGTTCACTTTTCATTAAGAAAGACTTTAAAAGCAAAATAGTCTAGTCGTATGCCGGCAAGTGTTTTTTTTTTAATTTAAACGAACAAAAGTTGATAATTCGCCAAAGATTATTGTTTAGGTGAGCCTACACTTTTAAAACTAGCTCTGCCGCCCGCGGTTGAGAAGAGACTCCACAGTTCAGTTCAGTTTATGATTGTAATGCTCGAAAATCCTTTGATCTGTCATCTTTTCTCAATCGGTGGAATCGCTGTTAGTAATTATATCAAAATATTTGCAAGTTTTTTTTGAAAGTCAGTGATGACTAGACCGTTTGAGAAAAGGTTGCTGATCAGAATATTTTTGTGTTTTAATAGTCATGAACTAAAATTAAGCTGTAACTAAGCTGTGTAAGCTTTTCTTGACCGGTGGAATCATCAGTTAGTTAGTAAACTCACATAACTGCTATAACGGCAAGTTCGTAATGGCGGTTCAACGCAGGTATCATTTCTTTACGGAAACACAGAGATATGTCTCAATTTAGATAGGAATCTCCCACGATACCTGCGTTTCTCCGCCAACAAACCCAATTTTGAGAGTGAATTTCGTGATTTTTAAAAGTATACTCATGCATCGTCATTTTTACGGGTTTTTATGCGAGAATCGACTGCTCAATCCCCTGCAGCAAAAGTTTGCAAGAGCCTCATTATTTTTAAGAGCCAATACAGATAAAGCAAAAGTTTGCAACAGACCCATTACAATGTGTCCATATTTTCCTTATATAGACCCAAAAATGAATATAATTGGTGATATGAATAATGAAAGATCCTTAGAGGGTTCAACGGGACCTCCGAATAATTGCGCAGTATTGCGTAGGCTTAAGTATAGGTGAGACAATCTGCTATATATGATCGATTGTTCACGAGCCGCCACTGAGTGCAGCTGCAACGATCGATAGTGGTGAGTGTGGTGAGTGGTGGCTGTCGACCAGCAACAGTCATCAACCAACTTTAACGCGATCGAGGCGACGACGCACTATGGTCAGTGATCGATAAGAAAGTGGCCGAAAATCAGAGGGGAAAAAAGTAATTGAAAATCATGGATCTCGACCTTTGAAGTTGAATTTAAAACTTTTCAGCGACATTTGTAAATTTAAATTGCTTGCTGAAAGTGTTCCCTGTGATTGAAATTGGTTTTGAAAGTTTATAAATGATGATTTGATGAGAAATTAACTTTTCGAATTTTGCCCGTTTTTTGACGATCTCGTTTGACTGAGCTCTGAGATCGGAAAAAAGAAGCCAAAAATCAGTGAAAAAAAAGTCATCAAAAATCATCAATTTCGACCTTTGAAGCTTAATTAAAAATTTTCAGTGACTTTTCTAAGTTTAAATTATTTGCTGAAAATGTTTTCTGTGATTAAAATTAGTCTTGAAAGTTTATTTATAATAAATTGATGATAAATTGATTTTCTGGTTTTTTGCCACTTTTTAACGATCTCTTCTGACTTAGATCTGATATCGAACAAAAGTGGCCGAAAATCAGTTTAAAAAAAGTAATCAAAAATCATCGATTTCGACCTTTAAAGCTTAATTTAAAACTCTTCGGTGACATTTCTAGACTTAAAACCCTTTCTGTCACGAATTATGAAAGAAGTGTCACTGTAATCTGAAACCTATACCATTAAATTGAACGAACTTTTCTCCTTTGATTTCATGTGTGAGTCAATTTTTCCGAATTTCCATAAGGATCCATTTAAAATGGTCGTCCATTATAATGGACACTGTGACGGAAAGGGTTAAATTACTTATCAAAAGATATCTACATGATTTAAATTGGTCTTGAGAGTTTATTAATGATAAATAAAGTGATTATAAATTGACTTTCTGATTTTTGGCCCTTATTTTTATTAATGATAAATAAATTGATTATAAATTGACTATCTGATTTTTGGCCCTTATTTATTAATGATAAATAAATTGATTATAAATTGACTTTCTGATTTTTGGACCTTTTTTAACGATCTCAGACTATCGTGCGACGTGGCTACGCTCATTTCTGTATGCATACTTTTTTCAGCACCCATTGTCCTTTTGATAAGTCGGTGATTGATTTGGCCTCTGCCTGCGATCTTTTCCGTTGCACTCAGTCCAGGGACTTGAATAGGCGGATAAGAACGAGAACGCGGAAATCAGGAATAACTGCGGCAACCCGCAACACATGCGCAGTGCGCGGGTGAGGTTGTAAAAGAGACGTAAGGTTGGGCTCGCGGACGCTTGGGCGGGTACTCTTGGCCGCTTGGACCATTTGGCCTTTCGGGTCATGGCGCACATTGGATCAAAATAGAGTCTTTGAATGTAGATAGTTGAGACCAATGAGCAATACATGTATCTATAGAGTGGCAAACTAATGGGTAACCTGCGTAACCACCATGGAGGAGTTTTAGGTTAGGTTTAAGGTGTAATTTTGTCCATTTATTCCCATGTATTCTATTGCAAGCGATCAGTTGATCGAAACGTGTTTCAGCCTCTATTCGTTGCATGAAACCAATTAATCAAAGAATGAATGGACAAACTTTTACCTTAAATCTAATCTAAAAATCCTCCGTGTTATTAATGCAGGTTACTCTTTTATCCGTAAAATATCATTGGGGTTTTGTTGATAATGTAAGCAAATACTTGGGTGCATCCAATGGCGACCATCGGCGGATACAGGGGGGGACGAAGGGGGCGACCGCCCCCCCGTTCGACCCAAAAAGTGGGGGAAGAGGGGAGAGGAAGGGGGAAAGCAAGAGCGAAAACAAGAAAATTGGGTCATTTAGGGGCGGCGACGCACGTAAAGACTCAAAATTGTTGACCAATCAAAAGTTGTCCACTTTATTGGCTTTACTCACTAGAGTTTGTTTCAGAAAAGTGGGCGTATCTAGACCGATAATCTTTGGAATTTGTTGACATTATTTCTCATGTTACAAAATGAAAATTAATAATTATGAGTTTGAGCGTTAAATTTTCATTAAGGAAAGCTTTAAAATCAAAAGTTTATTGTCGGAGGCAACTTTTGTTCTGATTTGAAGTAATTAAACTTGAAATTTTGCCAAATATTATGGTCTAGGTGCGCCCACACCTCCATAACGCCACGCGTTGAGGCCCTAGATCTTAATGTGATTGCAAACTCTGTTTTTATATCCATGCAACTTAAAAACTGGCACAGTAATCAATTTTATACTTTGGAAAAAGTTAAATAACATGATTCTAATTTACACGTAAATTAATAACGAAACTTTTCTGAAGCAAGGAACTCGACTTATTATTATTGTCCCGAAAAATTCTTGTTGCGAGCCCAGTGTGTGGCGGTCGACTCGGGATTGGAATTCTTTTGTCAAGTGGTTTTCCATGACCGGAGCAAAGAGCATGCGGCTTTCGCTTATTGACTGTGGAGTGATCGAAAGATCACCGCCATCGGTAGGGGAAGTAAAAGTCACCATCATAGCGCAGGGTGGGCATTAGACAAGGGGGGCCGGGGGAGGGTGGAGCGCTTATATTTTAAGTTCCTGGATCAGGAATACCCTCAGCGCCCCTGGGCTTTGAGACACTCTGCTTCATTCAATTGAAAAAGTTATTCGGTGCAAAAGCGGATCCAAGAATCTGGCAACTGTGAATGGATGAGAAACAATCGATTTTATTTGTAGCCTACCTAAGGCAACAGGTAGGAGTCGATTGACATTATTTAATACGCTGGCTGATCCTCTCACTAGAGTCTTTCGATGGCAGTTTTGCACAGAAAGTCTCGACGCTTCATATATTTAAAAAGAGTCCTAGTCGATCGCTCGAACAAATTCAAAGGTTAAGTTCGACGGTGGACCAGCGATGGACAGGCGGATCTGCCGGTATCCCGGTCCGTTACTACGTGTTCCTCTATACCCTAGAATAAGAAGGGGAACAGAAGCGAAACTCCCACAAGAGACAATGTGTCACTCGGATAGGCTTAGTTTGGCTTAGCTGGTTAGTACGCGGGGAACCATTTTGAAAAGCCCGCGCTCGCGAAACCAATGCCAGAGCGCCCAGAGCCTGAGAAAACATTGTGCTTCGTGTTTGTTTACATGCTGGTGGACCATCGTGTACTAACTAAGTCGGCCATGACACCATGACCCAAACCGAGTCGCAGTTTCGCTTCTGTTCCTCTTCTTATTCTATGTCTATCCTCCTCGAACCCCCTTATCGACTCTTTTGTGTGAAACCTTCGATCTCTTCAACTCTATTTCACTACGTGAAAGCTGAAAGCCTGCAATCAACGACCAATCCAAACTCGTTGAGCTCGTGTCCGAACTCCTTACACAAAACTTCCATTTAGGTTCTCTATTTCCCGCACTGAGTAAAAAAAACTACTCATTTTCAAAAATTTAATAATTCTTGGAGAGAACATTCCTTTTTAACAATAAGCGCCTGTGAAACTGCTTTTCTCCATCTACTTCATTCGTCGTGAGTTCTATCTAATGTCGTTTCTCCCGTTGAGATATTAAATGCAATTCCGTGAGTTGTGCGATGATGTAAATTCTTTCTCCTCCCCCCCCCTCCCCGCCCGCTCTCTTTCCCATTCACTCGACACTCAAATCACCACTCCCCCCCCCCCCACTTCCCAACCGCAAGACTTATTAATTGAGTATGAAGACTTTCTGGATCGGATAGCCTCTCTGAGCTCTAACTTAAACGAATTAAATAATAAAAGGGTGACGTGAAAAAATGTATGGCGTGGATGTATGCAACATCTGAACTCTATCCACGCTCAAATCACATGAAAGCACGATTCGAGCAATCTCAGCATCTATAACATTTTTAAGTTGATATATATTTTTTACCTGCGCGCACCGCGAGTCGACCGACGCGACGCGCATGACACTGCTCGCTCTCAGGTGTTCTGTGTAGTTGTCGCTGATAAAAGTCATCGTGTCATGTCGTTATAACATGATTACTGGCGAGTTTATCGAGAGTGCGGAGTAGCTTGATTCTTGCGCAATGATACCCCAGGCCCGCTCGCCGATGGGCTACGAGTCCTGTGACTATGAGTTACATTAGATTCCATTGGTTTCTACGGGGCCAGCACTGCCAGCAGTGGAGTGGTCTCCTTTTTATTGCTTTCCAGTTTCCAGTGCAGCGGTGGGCTCCAAGTTGGTTTGGTGCCGCGTCGCATAGTAGTGCACAACTTCCAAAATTTAGAACGAGGAGTAAAACCAGAGATTACTAAGCCTAAGAGATGTGGCATAACGATTCAAAAGTGTTGTTTGACTCCTACGAAGTATGCAATGTGGCCTACGCTGGTGACCGTAAATGTTGTTACTAATGTTGTTGTTTGAAATGAGGTTTGATAGCAACGCCACTAACTAAATTAATAAGATTAATAAAGTGTTTGGGAAGTTTATTGAGCTCTGAGTATATTTTGAACGTGAATCTGAAAATCTAAGTCACTTTAATCATCCCATCGGTCATTAAATGACAAACATTTAGATGCTGCAAAGAATCTAACCTCATTACAAACAGCATGAATAACAAGAATGTTTACGGTCACCAGCGTACTGCACGTTGTATCATGGCCATTCTGCAGGCGTTTTTTACGGAGCCCGGGCCGGCCATCAATTTTTCAACACGGCGGAGATAGGAAGTGCCATATCTCTTAGGCTTAGTAATCTCAGAGTAAAACCGAATCATATGATTAAACGAGCCATCTTTGAAGCAGCCCAGTGCTCATTGCGCGCTCACTCAAATGAGGCGAATAAGTAGATAAATATTACTACTCTGCGGTACATGTTTTTGCCCACACCATTAATTGAAGGCGCTGCACGGTTTTTTTTAAACATTTTTTAATGTTTACTTTTTTATGTTCTGATGTTTTCAACATTAGTGAAGTGAAACCATGCGAAACGGATTCATATAAATAAATGTGTACGATATTAATGTCTAAAGGGTTTAACCCTTTAAATCCGGCTCTGTTACAAACCCTTCTCACAAATTCTTTATCAATCTCAATTAATAGAATGCACTTTTCTCGTTTAGTTTGATGTGCATAGTGATTTTCTGAAAAATACACGTGAAACAATGTTAGTTTGGTGGTAGAAATTTGTACCAACAGGATTCAAAGGGTTAAGTGGCTAACAAAAGTTGAATTCTGGCATTTTTAACCAGAATAATCTTTAAGTTTTTTACTAAAACAATATGGTGAAAAATGGCACAATATCTGGCCTAATGGCCATAATTCTACACTAAAAGACCAGAATTCTCCTGAAAACTGCCAGAATTTTTCTCGGAAACTCTTTATTAGAGTTCTCTGGCCATTTTTAGTGGACCATTTTTCTCCGCGCCACTCTTATATGATGTTTTCAAATTTTTCTTGGAAGCAAGGCAATCAAAATTATGCTACGCTAAAATAAGTGCTAAATTTAACCGTTTGCATTTAAAAACTTAAAAACCGTTAGTTTTACCGTTTGAAATAGTGAAATCAAAACGTGCAGCACGGAGGTAATAACTATTTTTATGGTGAAACCCAAGGTTATAAATTATAAGGGTATGCTCATGTGACTTGGCGCCTCAAATTCAGTGGCGCGCAGTTCAAAATCACTGCATGCAAGGTGGCCGACAAAAGCAGAAAACGTATGCTCTTTGCAGAAAACATTGGGTTTCCCTGTGCAGGAAAGCAGGAAACAACCCAATGTTTTTCTGCAAAGAGTATACGTTCTCTGCTTTTGTCGGCCATCTTGCCTGCAGTGATTTTGAACTGCGTGCCACTGAATTTGTGCGGCACCAAGTCAGATGAGCATACCTCTTTAATCTGTAACCTTGGGTGAAACCAATCATTTTTAGGTCTTATCCATATACTTGTAACTATGTAAATGGTTAAATTCAGCACTTATTTTTCTCCAAGTGTTTATAGGTGAAATAAATGGAGTTTAACCCATTGTACGGCTAGCCTACGTGCTGCTGAGTTGCTAACTCAATTTAAAACACGTTTTTCGATCAGATTTTTTAAGTAGACGGATGAAACGCATGCACATCAGGTGATAATCAGATGCACTATGTAATAATTGTAGTGTGCGCCACAATGCACTAACGCAGTTCAGTCATTCATTCAAATGTCAACAATTAATGTGCCGTGGCAGCAATGTTGCCAAATCATTCCAACTAAGCTAATTGTTTTAAACAGCAGCTACGATTATGATAGCTAAAATAAATATTGCAACGTTTGTTGCATTCCTTCCATTTAGACCAATGAAAAGTATCAAGTTATGTTATTGGGTATGCGGTGAACTTATTTGAGTTCGACCTCTTGAATGGATTTAAATGAACCAATTAAAACGTTGCCATCTTACACGCTATGCTGCCTAGTAGAATTGCGGTTCAAAAAAGTGGTGACTAGTGTAATTTGACAACCATATCCCCCCCCCTTTTGAACCTTTACAAAAATTACGATTTCTCATGGATCCAGTAATTCCTCTGAAGATCGATTATTTTACGTAGGTTTAAATGGGAGAGAATTTGTTGTCGCCGCATTGCACGAACCGTCACTGGTTTCAAAACAACCGTCTCGCAAGCTTAACGTTCAATGTTTGGAGTTAGTGTATAAGACGCTACGTATACGCATAACCTTTGAACCAGCATGCATCTCGATGGGTCCACCAAATCCACCGCTCGCCAAACCGCAGCATTTCACGAGTCACCGCGGTCGCTTTAAATCACTCCCTCATTTGTCTTGCGTCTGATTCGTCGATTCAAATTTCCCGCTCTTTACTGTATCAGCCGCCGCAGAGTGTAAAAGAAGAGAGTTCGCACGTGTGTATTGTCTGTGTGGCGTCGGTCGTCGATTGGTCGTCGACGTAATATGCATGCATCAACTAAATGCACTGAGCAGCGGAGGTAGGACACGCATAAAAGGAAAGTGGTGAATCATCACCCGCCATCGACTTTAGGCGGGGCTTCAATAAAAATCCGCCTGGATTCAAACCAAGGACCTCTGAGATCATTTGAAGAGGGAGGAGAGGAGTTCTTTTAAAGTCATAGAAACCCCCGCTTTCCAAGTGACGCGTCTCGACCGCAACAAGACGCGACGCGAGTCCCGCGAGCGTCAGGGCCACCTCGCGCATGCGCACAGTTGCCATTCAGATGCTCAAGACTCTTTTAGTAATGAGCGGGAAGTTTAAAATTCAGGAATCTGATTGGCTTTAGATGCTTTTTTGATGTGAAACCGACATCTGATTGGTCAATGGGGCTCTTGCAAACTTTTGCTGTGGGCAAATGAATAGTCCAATCTGATGTAAAAACCAGCGAAAATCGCACTAAGAAAGTCTTAAGTTCAGTAATACACTCACTTAATTGCTATAACGGCAAGTTCGTAATGGCGCTTATATCTTTTCTCAACCGGTATGGAGCCGTCGATAACTTTGAAAACTTGCGAATATTTTAATTAATTAACGGCGTCTCCACCAGTCGAGGAAAGATTACAGCTAGATCGGAGTATTTTCGTGCATTACAGTCATACACTGAATTGAACTATGTAATCTTTTCTCAACCGGTGGAATTATCGGTGAATTTAAAAATGTCATTAAATCTACGCAAATCGGCAGCTCTGCTCTCGGTGGACCAAGTGATGAGGGGAAAAAACCCCGCCTCACACGGAAAAAAAAGATTAGTGAAAATAACCATACGGATACCTGATTTTGACCCCTGCTAGATGTTATGGTAAACTTGACCAGAAGTATGGTACATTCACCGATACTTTGAGTAAACTCGACATGCAATCAGGTAACATCACCTAGTACCTAGTCAAAACATAGTATAATTCTGGTTAACATTACCATAACATCTAGCAGGTGCCAAAATCAGGTATCCGTTTGGTTATTTTCACCGTAGTTTTTTTCAGTGCACGCGAAATCAAACGGAAATATAGGAATTTTGCGTCGTGATCTGACAACTCTGAGGACCAATGTTGCCAGATCGAGGGTAAAAAGCCGTATCGTCCCCGTATAAATCAATGTAAAACATACGACTTTTTCACCCCAATCTGGCAACACTGCTGATGACCAACCGCAAGTTTAGTCAAGCTTCAAGCTTGCATCTTAGCGCCTCCACCTTGTACCGCTCTGAGTCGCCAAGTCGACGCCACTACGCCAAACAAAAGTGTGCTTGATGGATTAGTGAGAATGCAGTCATACTGCAAGTTCAGCTTGCGACGCGACGCGCCAAGCGCCGCCGGTGCAGTCACTGTGTGCTATTGAAGAAGCAAAGTCACACTGCGACCGGTTATGGAGTGGGTGGGTTCAGATATTTCTCAAATACAGCATTAAACGCGTCAATCTGATTGCTTTTAAATTGAATTATCCTCTATGTAGTTCCGTCCGGATCCAGCAATGGGGCTCTTGCAAACTTTTGCTATAACAAATAAATAGTCCAATCTATTGTAAACACCAGCGGAAATCACGAAAATCACATTCAAAAAAGTCTAAAATTCAGTAATAAACTCACGTAACTGCTATAACGACAAGATCGTAATGGTGGTTCTACGCAGGTATCATGGGAGATTTCTGTCTATTATGTCACTTTCAAACACAGAGATGTGTCTCAATTTAGATAGGAATCTCCCATGATATCTGCGTCTCTCCGCCATTAAGCGCCCCGATTCTGAGAGTGAATTTCGTGATTTGTCAGTGTACTCATCGTCATTTTTACAGGTTTTTATGCAAGAATCAACTCTTCAATCCACTGTAGCAAAAGTTTGTAAGAGCCCCATTTGGCAACCATGCATTCTTCCCATTTGAACGTGTGAGAAACAGTAGTAGATTCTCGAGGGAGCCATGACTCTTTTAATAATCGATTGTTCCTCATACATTCAAATGGGACGAATCCACAGTTGCCGCCAGCTTGCTGAATCCGCCTCTGTGTATAGTTCTAGATTCGCCTATAGATGGCGATGGTACCGAGCACTCTACTCTGCACTGTTTGGTCCACGACTAAAAGCTGATTAATGATTGAAGGGCTTTTTTCGCACTAAAAAATCAGATCGCCAAGCCCACGAGATCAGTTTCAAGATCCGTTCGCCAAAAAGTTCGCAAACTTATTCAAAATTAACCCGAACATCACAAATCGATCGAATCACATCTTTCTGTGATTTTCGGAAATTGGTAATTTCAGGTCCAATTGTAAAGATGTTTGCGACTTAAATAATTCACGCGTCCTTGAAACCAATCCCGAGGGTTTGGTGATCCGATTTTGTGTGTAGAAAAAGTAATTCAATTTGAAGATTTTCATCATTAATTGAGCGGTGACGAACAGGGGTTGGGAGCCAGAGCCGTGGTCAGATCTGAATTTTATGTTCTCCTCGGCAGACAACTGTGGGAATACTAAAATGAGTTACGGTTCATCATCCAAATACTGAATCCAAAGGCTCTTGCACCAACAGAATTTGATTTCAAAGATTCGGTTTCAAATTATTGCTTTGGGAGCCGTGCTCTCAAAGAGCTCCCAACGCAATAACTTGAAACCGAATCTTTGAAATCAAGTTCTGTTGGTGCAAGAGCCTTTGGATTCAGTATTTGAATGATAAATTGTAACTCAATTTAGTATTTCCACAGTTCTCTGCCGAGGAGAACATAAAATTCAGATCTGACTACGGCTCCGGCTCCCAATCCCTGGTGACGAACACTCAGATGTTGACATTCACTTCAAAATAATGTATGAGAATATTCAGAGGGACTTGGTGTTCATATAAGTCGACCCTCCGCCCCCACCAAGAATGGCCATTTGAAAGCGCTATTCCATTATTTCAAATTTCTCCTGTAGCTCAGTAGGTATGTAAGTACATACGCGGATACAGGAATTTATATTTCCCTCTATTCCCTCATTTTAACAAGTGGGCTAGAAGAGGATGCGGAGATTTAGTGGCTAAATCAACGTGATGGGTCCCTCTGCTATCTTTCTCTAACATGTGTTCAAATGGCCGGAAAGAGAGAGGAAAACAAACTCCTGTGCCCTCCCCTTGCTCAGTATAATAATGTTAGAGTTCTTGCACTTGGAGAGGCTTTACACATTTGAAACGTTTGCAATTTGTTCATTTTTATGTTTTCATCAATCACTTTATTTACTTATTTACTGATTCATTTTTTCGACCTCCTCATTAAACGTTGGAACAAAGCGCTAAATTTTTGAGAACCAAGCGTTTAACTTGGTCGGTGTTTATCCCTAATAGCTCAATTTACCTATACTCGGATGGGCCAAAAATACCCCCCCCTCCCCCGAAAGAAAACGTACCCGCAATTTGTGTATAAATCAATCAACCAGTCCTAAATAAACACGGAAAAAAAGACTGGTAGAATCTACCATCAGCGCTGATTTTGGAGTCAGCTATCAACTTAGATGGTAAATGCAACGTGCATTATGGAAAATAAGTTAAATTGTTGGTACATTTTACCACCATTTAGTGAAATTTACCATACTTAATAGCTGACTCCAAAATCATCTATGCAGATGTTAAATTCTACCAGTTGTTTTTTTCTGTGAAACGGAATCCAAATTTTATTCCATGCTGAAGATTGGTTTCAACTCCCTTTTCATGATGTGCTTGTGCCCCAGCTCATGACGAGGCAGAGTTACGTATAATCAGCTGTACACGATAGCGTGCCTTTTGTAAAAATCACTCCGAGCGACCAATCAAGAGCCATCATACCCAATATCAGCGAGAGTGCATTATGATGAGATAGAAAACTTTGAATCAGTTTTTAACGTACAAAATCTTGTTGCGACTTATTCGCGAAATTAAATGGCGGGCACATTCCTCCTGCCTTTCTAAACCCCTCTCCTTACTGGCAACGAATTACGCTCCGTAAACATTCCGTTGCGCAATCAGGCTATAGGCTAGCTCACAGTCAAAACTCGCTGTGACGGTCGCGCTTTGCATTTACAAAGGAGAAAAACACTTTTTTAAGTAGAGCCTCGGGGCTCAGACTCCGTCACTCAGTGGACCCAAAACACGGATTGCATTAAAAAAATTCGCTTATCTTACATTAAGTTAAATAAGAAAAGTGGCGATTTTTACTGCCCCCTTGAAAGACTTCTAGATCCGCTACAATAGGTAAATAAGTTTTTTTTTTTTTTTTTTTTTTTTTTTTTTTTTTTTTTTTTAAAGTTCTTCAGACCTGAAAATTTTAGAAATCTATTCGTCATCAGGTCGTCGCCGGGCTTCGAACTCTGATTTATGATGGTCTCCGCGGCGCTCATCTTTGATTGAACGCTTTCATGCAGAAAGGACCCAACTGCTATTGATTTTCAATGTAGTTGGTTCCTTTCCGCACAAAGCTGCACAATTAGGGTCCCATTGTCAATGACCATTGTATAAAACGAAGGAGCACGACCAAAGAAATTCCGCAGTCTTTGGGAGTCATGCGCACATCTCCGAAATTCGGAGATAGCTTTCGAGCCAATCAAGCGAATGATAGTGCTGAGCAGTCAATAGTGCAGATGAGTACGGAGTATAGGCCGAAAAGGAGTGAGGCCGGAGGGGCGGAGGGCCCTTATGTGGCGGCCGGCCCCACGCATAAAACTTGCAGTCGTGTAATGCATTTTCGTTTTTCGACGATGCATTCGACCGTTTGACTGTGTATGATGCATCTTAAGGTATCCCACAATGAAGCACTCAACAGTCAACGTTTGTCCGTCGCTCAATCAATCATCCTTCAATTCGGTTCCTTTTTTTTGTCTGTTTCAGGATCGGTCTGTGCGGTTTTGACAATCCGATGAGGGACCGTGACACGGAGGAACTCAAAAAGCATATCGGACAGGTGAGTGCAGTTGAGTCATGAATGCATGCTAATGGGTCTATTCAACATTGGCCCATTGCGCAATGCGCTTGTTTGATCCAGAAATTTTGAGTTAGTTGTAACGTAAAATTATTCACTAATGACGATGAGCGCACTTTAAATTATTATAAAAATATGTAAGTAGAGGTCGTTACAGAACTGCAGGTGTGTGTATACCTAGACCATAATCTTTGGCGAATTTTCAATTCTCATTCCTTCAAATCAAAACAAAACTTACCTCCGACTTTAAACCTTTGATTTTAAAGCGTTTCTTAATGAAAAGCTAATGCTCAAATTCTTTTTTTCATCAATTTTCATTGTGTAACATTATAGAAAATAAACAAATGCTTTTGAGTTGGGCAAACTCATCAGCCTTTTTGTAATTGACTTTTTTAACTCAGCGATGAGTTTGCCCGTAACTCAAAAGCATCTGTTTATACCATGTAGCCAAAGTATGTTGTTTTTCTTATCATAGAAAATGTTGAAAAATACCAAAAGATTATCGCTCTAGGTGCGCCCACATTTCTGTAACGAATTCTATGAAGATGAAGGCATTTGTGGCAATGTCATTTGAACCATCGAAAAAAAAAAAATGTACACGAAGCACTGAAAGTTGGATTATGTCCGCTTCGTTTGCATCCCACCGATCTTATATTTGGAGGAAAAATGTGACCAGTTGAATGACTGAATAGTAATTTATTGCTGTCAAATTCAGCGATTCACTTGATTTTTGCAACAACCTGGGGTTGTCGTCTAAAAAAAGCTCGGTGAAATGAGCCATGGGCGTCATTTAGGGGTGGCTGGGGGGGGGGGGGGCAACTGCCCCCCCAAGGATTTGAAGTCAGGCTCAAAAACTGGCACGAATAATATTGATGAGCAAAAAAAAAAAAAGAGATCATCCGATTTTTGCCCCAAAAAGACGGCTCTTTGGCTCTAAAATTATATTGATGAGCGGAAAAAAAAAAAAAGGTTATCCGATTTTTTGCCCCCGCCAAACCGAAAATTGTAATGATGTGCGGAAAAAAAAAAAAAAAAAAAAAATGCCCCCCCCCCCCAAGCCGAACTTGAAATGACGCCCATGAAATGAGCAACTGACGTTATCATGCTCTGAAAAAATAAATCCTGAATTCTAGTAATGTTACCAGAAACACAACGATTTGTGAACCACAGAAAGTCTAGTACTTTGGCCCGAAAATTCTGGTGTTAATACCAGAATATGGTTATAGAACTAGAATTTCCTCGACATTTTCAAGAACTGTGGTATAAATACTAGAATTCTGGTATTTGTACTATCCTTGATATTGGTTCACGTATCGTCATGCTTCTGGTTATCTTTTTTTTTTTTCAGTGGGGCATATGAATACTTTCATTTTTGATTCTTACATCCCGCCGCATGCAACGCTGCATTTCGTCCATTCAAACGCATTTGAAAGGTCAAACTATTGGAAGTGCACAGTGCACTCCCTTAAATCGATATTTTGCATGGGTTTCAATGGGAAATTTACAATTTTGCTAGATTGCACGCAACGCCGCGCCGCTGCTTACAACATGACTGGTATTCACTCCTAAATTCAAGAGCAGCAAAGGGAAAGTCACCCTTTGATGTCACTTCTGGATACTATATAATCTTTCCACCCCTTTTAGCCGTTTCACTTTAAATATTATAAGAATCTTTAGCAGTGGTGGCGCGTGCAATTTGGCAACATTGCATCCAGTCCATTTAAAGTCATGAAAAAGTTCGAGCGTTGGGAGTGCACTGTGCCCTCCCTGAAATCGATACTTTACACGGGTTTAAAAAGGACTGAATACACCGTTCCCAGATTGCACACGCGCCGCGGCGCCTCCACTGTCTCCAGAACGAACGAATGAAGCTATCTTACATGTTTTGGAACGTCATAAGTTTTAAGAACTCTTTTTTATCCCATTAAGGGTGAGGGTCCGTTCATTTGAAGGTTTTGCCTGTTTCGATCAGTAAGGTCGATTAGTTGAAATCTTCTTCACAGCAGATCTGACTTTAAGCGCTACAGTTTTCTTTGAAGAGGCTCAGCAGTTTTCTGATTATTTTCGAAGATAAAAAATCTTGATCGTGAAAAATAACTGTAAACGCACATAGATAATCTCTATCTAACATTCTGACCATGTTCGGCCTTTTATTCCCTTCGTGTGATACCGAGAGCTCTATCGTGTAAATTAGGGAGGCACCAGCTTTGTCTACGGTTTAGACTTAAATCAATAGGTGTAAAATGAGAACTGTCTCGAATCATCCTTATGGGTTTTTTTTTTTTTTTTTTCCTGGTGCAAAAGTTCTTTTCTTTTGAAGTGATCTGCTGAAAGGCATAAGAAATGGAGTTTTACCGAATAGTCATAACTTCCCCACACCCCAATCATAAATCTATCCGTAACGCATAACGGACGATCGCTGCGGAATTGCGTCCAGAAAGAAATTCGCAGAGCATTCCGCGATGAAAATATGTAAATCGAGATGATCCTTTTTAAGATTGATACCAAGTGCATATACAATGCAATATGTTTAGAGAGTGGAGAAAGGATTTAAGATGTTGGAAGATGGATGGGGGGGGGGGGTGGTGGTGCGCTGGAGGATGGAGGCGACTGAAGTAGCTGAGAGTGAGAGGATTTACAAGAAAATGCTTATCATAGAGCGAGCGAAGAAATCGTTTGACGGAATCTGTAAAAATTATTACCCGCTGCGGATGAATGTATAATTGCTTATCTGATCGTCATCGCCGTCTCCTTTATTGTTGTTTCGCTCCTCCTCTCGCACCATTTGAGTCGTAGGATCATGTTTTCTGACTAAATTGTGGCAAATCGGTGCGAGACAAAGATATCATTGAGACAGAAAACAATCAATTCACACCAAGTGTTCGTTTTTGCTTTTGAATATACAAACAGTAAACAGCCATTATTTTAATGCATGTTACGTTCGTGTAACACTATTTTTAAGACTTTCAATTTCGTAATATCTTCGGCGTTCCTTGAGAAGCTGAAAAATCATAATCTAAGAAAAATTTCCTGTTACCATAATCGGAATTCCGTTTAGGAAATAATTACACAGAATTATTGTTAAAGTAATCGGAATTCCGGGTAATGTAATACGAATTTTGGTAAATGTAACCGAATGCTTGGTTTTTCGATTGCATCTAGACCGTTGTTACAGCAGCCTTGGTGACGCGACGCGGCGCGAAAGGGACGGTGGCATTTATGAAAAAGCGCCTTCATTTTTGCGATTATACTTTGCGAACACTCGACGACAGGAATATTTGCATTGCTCAACTGTGAGTGCTTTAATGAGCCCTGATTGAAGGCGCTAATAGCTCTTTTTCCGTCTCCATGACAATAGTGACTACTGACTAGTCTATTCACGACTTCGCTCTCAAATTTTAAAAGTCACAGCTTTCAAAATAAATGTTGAAAATAATTCAATTATTATTGATTTGAAAATATTTGTTCTTTCGATCTTGAATCTCTATAACATGAGTTCCTTTTTGTGGGCCCCAGCTGCGAGGCCAGGAAAACTCATTGAGGGAGATTATACATTCGTATTCAGGCGTATGCAGTGGTTGTTCATCGTGCAATGCGGCATAAACGGATTCTCTCTATTTAAACCAGCTTAAAATAAATCCATCTTCAGGGGTTATTCTGAATCTCTGAGAAATCGATACTTTCGTATAGGCTCAAATGGCAAAACAAATGGTTGCCAAACAACGCAAGCCGCCACGGTGCGTATAGCTACACGTTAAACGGTAGCTCTGATTATCCTATCGGCTTTTTTACAGTGCTCCCCCTCTTTGATGCAATTAAACCGGCATATCTTTGTGGTATACCTATAGACAAAACACAGTTTTCAAGGATATTTAGGACAGGTAGATGTACTGTGTAGTCTTAGACTCGAATACCTTTTAAGATCCGTCGAAAATTAAAGAGTAAATAACGCTGTCCGATAAAAATAGGCATGCGCGCATTACTTCTTTGACATCCTAATTTTAAAGAGTCTCATATGCGGTCTATAATTAAGATTTTAAATTAGCCGCGATGGAGGCAGTGGGGTATAGTGTCAGTTTGGAAAGAAAATATGAGATGCAGAAAGAGAGAATAAGGATACGAATTCAGCGAGGATCGAGGATTGAGTTTCTGCCGCATTAGAGTAGTGCAGAATTCACACTTTGATATTTCATGAAAAAGACAACGCCCACCGCTTTATGAAAGAGGCCTCCAGCTACAGTGGGTCTAATGGGTGCACGCCGCACGGCCCAGGAACAAATGAAACACAACAAAGCCCGCTGCATCTCACATTGGATCAAATTACAAGTTTTTCAGGAAATGTAAGTTTTTCAGTGGCGAGGCGTGAAATCTGGCTGCGTTGAAATTTGTCCATTTAAATCCGTGTAAAAGATCGAACTATCCAGTGTGCAGTGAACACCCTCAAATTCGACCTTTGGCGTAGGTTTGAGTGGACTAATTGCAATGTTGCTGGACTGACCGGCAGTGGCGGCTCGTGCAATTTGGCTTAAATGTTTGTCCTCCATTTGACTCAATGTAAAACAATCGAATGCTCGTGAATCGCTGCTTCATTATCGAATCGATTGTTTTACGTAGAATCACATGGAGGATAAGCATTGCTGCCAAATCGCTCGAGTGTACCATCGAAACTGAATGGAACATATTAACCACGTGTGGTTCACTATCACTAGCTGATCGTGAGACATAACCTCAAGTCCGCCAATTTCGTATTAAATCTTGAGTTTCTTGACTATAAGTAGTTGACTTTGAAGCGGCACTAAAGTTTCATTTTGACAAATTATTTGAAAGAGCCTATTCCCAAAAAATCCTACAAAAAACAAATGAGTAGCGTTGTTTAAAACAATAAACAACAACTGCACGTGAGAATTTGGATCAAACCAGTTTTCTTCAATTTTTTTTTATTTATTTTTTTGTTTTTTTTTTTATAAATTGGAAAGCTAAACAAACTACACTCAACCAAGAGTATAACACGTTTAATTTAGTTTCATATCGTGTTCCATTGATTGCCATGGGCAGATCGAGCTATTTGGCAACAATTTATTCTTTCCATTTGAACACATGAGAAACAATCAATTCTTGAGGTGGCCCTTTTACTATTCGATTGTTTTCATTCTTTCAAGTGGGAAGAATCCACCGTTGCGAGATTGCTGGATCCGCCTTGGATAACAGCACTAGCCTTATCTCGCGTGATGGCAGTAGCGAAGTGTGAAATATGCAAATTTGCGGTCGGTTCATTGGGACCCCCGAGAAATATAAAATTATCTATGTATCGGTGACAACCATCGAATATTCGAGATTTTCTATGAGTCCAGATAGACAAAAAGCTACTTAGTCGTAAATAACACGCTTCGCCACTGCATGATGAAACAGTGAGGATAAGGAGATGGATTTCCCTCTGCAATGTGACAACGCTGTTGAGTACAATGTGGCAATAGCGAGCTATAAAAATAAGTTGGCGGTGGCATTTTGTATCTACCGCATTGAGCAAGCGAAATTGATGAATTTAATATGTAAGTACGAGTCACCTTTTAGTAGATTCCTATGGCATCGGCTTTGACTCTTTTTTTGCCTTCCCCGATGCAAGCATCTTCCTCCTCCATTTTTCCTCTTCGGTAATTTCGCCGCGCCTAAACTTTGAAAATGTCGACTCCTTCTCGTTTATAGCACCTCTTGCGCTGTAATCAATCTCAAAGCAGTTTGTATGCAGGTGGCGGTACTACCTATTCAGTATTCCAGGACTAGTCAGAACGCGAATAAGTTATCAACTCTTTACCCTCCTCCGTAAAACTCGTACATACGTCTTGTCTGCGGTCCTATTTTAAGCTACTGGTCGCTTCTTGGCGGAGCTGCTGTTTGTGTATATTTAATGATATTTTTTTTTTCAGCTAAACGATCGATTGACCAAAAGATTACACAGTTTTAGTTCAGTGCATGACTGTAACAGTGGCGTAGCGTGCAATATAGCAATTTTGTAATGTGTCCATTTAAAGCCATTAAAAAGATCGATCTATTGGATGTTCGGTGAACACCTTTGCACTCAACCTTTTATATGGGTTTAAATGGACGCATTGCAACGTTGCCAAATTTTACGCTACGCCACTGGACTGTAACGCACGAAAAGTTTTGCATCTGTAATCTTTTCTTGCAATACTACTAAATTACCAAAATACCTGCAAATGTTTTAGGTCAGTGGCGGAGACTCCACCGGTTGAGAAAAGCTTCTGGATGCGAGTTTTTGCGTGCACTACAGTAGTACACTGAACTGAGCTGTGTAATCTCTTGGTTGACCGGTGGAATCATCGGTGATGCATTGAAAAATGTCTTTGAATATACTTAAAACCAGAAACAACAGAGACCACGCACTAGCCGATCGCGCGGTGGAAGATTTTATTTTCGGGGTCTCAATTTGTTGAGTCCCCGAACATCATCGTTTCCCGTGTTATTTTGATAACATGGGAAACAACATCCAACGGCTCCTATGTGGATTGTTGACCAACGACTAAAATATTGATGCTTTGCTCTGATTGGCTGCCGACATCAACATCTTTGCTCGCTCAATAGTCCACATAGGAGTCGTTGGACCTTGCTCTGTTGCGACCCCGAAAAGAATAGTTGCCACTTTGGGCTAAATAGGTGGTGCTTGGTCTCTGTTATCTCTGCTTAAAATGGCATCTCTTTCTGTTGAATACTATAGTTCAGGTAATAAATAGTTCTTTGAACGAAAAGAAAAAAGGAAAAAAAAAATATTTTGTGCTGTAAATAAACTATTATATGATCCCCAAAAAATCCTACATTTTTGTTTAACGTTTTATGAGTTCGCTTCTTCCTTTTTGCAGGAGAACATAACATTCCCGATGATTATTTTATGAATTTTTTGTCTCAATTTTACTAGAATAACCTTGCCGGAGGAGAATTAGAACGCTCCTCTCATAGCCACGCCCACCTCGTCATTCAATTGTAACTAGTGATAAAAAAAAATAAAAATGAGTAAATAGAATGCAACCACTAATACTGAGATACTCTGACAATGAGCAAGGCTCGAGATACTCGAAACCTGCGACTGCGTGTGATGCCATTAAATAATACGGCCAAATCAAAGCGTACTCCTTCGAAGTGAGTGTGTGTGTTCAAGCGCATTTGTATGCGTGCGACATTTAAGCTTGAAAATGGCACGTCATTCAGCTCAAACAGAGACATTCGTTATCTTCCGAGGATATGTCACGATGGTTGACATGCCGTGATGCCCGTGGTCGCCGCCGAAGTTCGCTGCATTTTGTGCGTTGCGAACTCTCATTGTGTCAAATGTCAACTCCCGTGTACTTTATGGCACCGTACTAATGCTAACCTCTCTCCCACCCTCACCCCATCCTGCTCCTCCCCACCCCGTGTGCGTAAGCGTTAGTGCGGCATGCCCTATAGTGGAGCTGCAGAAAGGGAGGGAATGGGACTAGAGAGGACCTGTATAGTTGTTTCTCTTCATGTTAAGTTCAATTATAAAAAAGACGAACTCAAGCAAAATTCTCGCGTTGCCAATTCGTTTCCGTGAAACAAAAAAAAAAAAAAAAAATGTGTTGCAAGACAAATAAATACAAACGATTTCTCTCGAAAAATTAAAAAAAAAAAAAAAAAAAAAAAAAAAAAAAAAAAAATTGAAACTATAATGATTCAAAATTGATATCCTTGCAGCAGATTCGGGCAGAAATGGAGTGCGGGTGGATCCGATTGTGCTGGCACGCGGTCTAAATTGGTAAATCAAGATTTCAAAAATAGATGATCTAAAAACTTGTTTATAATTAAGTTAATAAAATGACTGTCGTTTGAAACAAACAAAATAAACCGTAGGGAATACAACAATACATACCCCCACGAACACTTCCTCACATAACACTTAATCTGGGGAGAGACTCCTAGACCCCTTTAAGGGGACAAGGGGTTAATTTTATAGTAGGCTGGTAGTTGCAGAACTTTTTTTCAAATTTCATCAAAATTCAAACAGCTGTATTTGAAATGTTCCTATTGTTCCCTATGTTTACCCTTTCCCGTTGATTGGAAACCTTTTACCCTCCATAACAAAGGCGGATTCAGCAATGTGGCAAGTGTGTATCATTCCCATTTGAATGCATGAGAAACAATCGATTAGTAAGAGAGGGCCATGGCACCCTCAAGAATCGATTGTTTCTCATACGTTTAAATGAGATGAATTCATGGTTGCCAAATCGCTGGATCCGCCCATGCTCCATAACTTACTTAAAGTTTCAAATTTCGGAAAAACAAAAATAGTCCCTCTGGGGAACGTTAAAAGGCAACTCGTATGCAAAATGTTGATGCATGTGGAGCATTGATTTAAAAATTATGCTGGGATGCAGACATCATACAGACGTCTGCGCGCCATCGCAATACTACAAAAAGTTGAAGCTCTGAATTGAAATGGGTCTGTTGCACACTTCGGCTAGAGCGTTTTAAAGTATCATTTCTTTTGTAAAAAGTTGTAAAAATGACAATGGCAGCATCAGAAAACACCAAAATTCATTAATAAACTCACAAATTGCGAAAAACACTGGACTCTATTCACCCCTGTATCTTTCCACCACGTGCACGATATTTCGCGAAATTAGCGCGGCACATTCAAATAAACACGGCCGACTGTCATCACATCTGACTCCATAAACAAATAAACCGTAAACACGGACGGCGTCTGTTTGAATTCTTACGTCTCAATATCCTCAATTCCTCACAAAAGATTAAGAAAGATACGGAAACCGACATTTGTGTCAAAAACTTATCAAAATGCAACAATAACACACAGCAGTTCCAAAGATGATGATTGAAGTTGAAATGACACTTGGAACTCCTGTGTGTTATTGGTTTCATTTTGATAAGTTTTCAACGCAAATATCGGTTTCCGTACCTTTCACAACCTTTTGTGAGGAATTGAGGATATTGAAATGTAAGAATTCGAACAGACGCCGTCAGTGTTTACTGTTTATTTGTTTATGAAGTCAGCTGTGATGACAGTCGGCTGTGTTTATTTGAATGTGCCGCGCTAATTTCGCGAAATATCGTGCACGTGGTGGAAAGATACAGGGGTGAATAGTGTCTAGTGTTTTTCGCAATTTGTGAGTTTATTAATGAATTTTGGTGTTTTCTGATGCTGCCATTGTCATTTTTGCAGCTTTTTACATAAGAAATGATACTTTAAAACGCTCTAGCCGAAGTGTGCAACAGACCCATTCCGCTCCTCTTGTAACACGTCATCATTGATGAATCAGTCCACTTACTCCATACCCCTGCCCCATAACTATAGGGACATCGAGGCCGGGGCACTTTGCCTCACTGGCCCCATGGACAAACCATCATATACATTTTCCCCGGCTCCTAATATTCTAAAACGATAACAATGCAGTAGACAGTTTTCCCATGAATCAAACCCTATAAAACTAGATAGATCGTTGAACTACTGCTTTCCATCAATATAATGCACAAGAATATACTACTTAGTTCTAAACACGCGTTGACCGAAGCACCACACATGTATACTTAAGCGTTGTAAATAAATGATATTCCCGAATCCAACTCCAAAATCTAACTCATCGTGATCGATTTTCTAATTGGGTCTCTAGATTTGTTACGTTACATATCTTCACGCACGCGCACCCTGTAATGTTATACACGTCTAGAATAGGAATCAACGATCAACGCTTGTGCTTGGCTTGGCTTGGGGGCGAAAAATGACGCCCAACTCGGGCCCTCGACAGCAGTCAGAGTCAGGTCACTCAACCCGTTTACACAATACCTTCTTGTGATGAGGATACCTATCAATGATCATTCGATTGCTTTTGGACATTGTGCGTATCACTGGTTTGATATCTTTGAGGAGAATAAAAAATGAAGACAAAATTCTTATTTCATCTCTTACATTTTCGGCATCCATCCGACCCATCTTAGACACAGAGCTTGTTTCACGTGTTAAAGATTAATACTCGTTGTAAACCCTTTCGGCTCCCGTGTCCTCGTGCATTGGCATATGCAGCCATTATAAACCGGGGGGCGGGGCGTTCCCCCACCCCCGGTGACCTCCCCCCCTTTCATTTTTCTCTGCCCCCTACTTCATCCTCTTTTTCCCCTTTTTTGAACAAATTATACCCCCCCCCCCACGGTATCCGCTAATGTCCTTGTGAGGACGATATTAAACGAATAGAGTCGTGTGGGATTTCGGAAAAATTGGCTTCATCATAACTTGGATGGTTTTATATGCGTAGAGAGGAATCATTTTTTCTGTTCGTGCGAGAGGAGAACCAACTGCCATAGGTTTCTTATGTAGTTGGACAAACAGAAAAGTTGGTTTCCTTCTGCATCAAATCGCTCAATTTATAAGAGAACGGTTTACTTATTCAATTTTTTAGCACGGGCTCAAGATTGGATGTTATTATACTTTTGTACGATTCGTGACCGGAATTAAGGCTTAGAGACAAATAGACGCAATTGATTTTTTTTCTTTTTTCTTGTCTTCAGTTTTCTTTAGTTTTCATTTGTTTTTAATTTTTATTTATTTTTATTTAAATTTATTTCTTAGCATTACCTATACAAAAAGATTTTCAAATTTTTTGCCTCAAGGCAAAAGTTTAAACTTTCCTGCAAATTAACTGATTTTACACGCAGTAAAACCTTTAGTTTCTTTGATTCTGATAAGTGGGTGATAAATAGCAAATAATTGAATTCAATTGTGTTCTTGATCGTGTGTTTCAGGGCGTCAAAGTGAAAATGGACGAGCAAGGTAACATTTTGGTGAAGCGGCTCTCGAAATGCAACGTTTACGTAAAGAGTACAAGTAATGGAGAGGAGACGAGTATCGGCGCAGATGTCCTAAAGCTCCCAAACTGCTGTCTAGAAGTCGATAAACCAGTCAAGGTGAACTTTTTCAGCTTTCGGCTCAATCTGAAGCACCAATAATTATTTTCATCGATTGACGAAATAATGCACATTCGCACGCGAGGGAAAAATGAAACAAAATTAAAAAAATACTTACGAAGTGAATCCACGGCGGCGGGGGTAGTTTCGATACATTTGATAACTACGAATTTCCGGATACAGATTGATGTCAGTGGCGTGTAATTTGGCAACGTTGTATTTTGTCTATTTAAACCAATGTAAAAGGTCGAATGCGAAGGCGTTCACCGAACACCCAATACTTCGATCCTTTTCATGTGTTTAAATGGAAGAACTGCAGCGTTGCCAAATTGCACGCTACGCCACTGATTGATGTAAAAACTCTGTTCATGAGCGTGTAGAACAAAACTGCCGCTTTGTGTAGGTATATTCAATGACATTTTTTAATTCAACGATGATTCCGAAGATTACGCACGGTTCAATTCAGTAGAATGTGATGCTCGAAAATACTCTTAACTGTAATCTTTCTTCAATCGGTGGAATCACCATTCATCTATATCAAAATTTACGCAAACATTTGAAAGTCAGTAACGACTCCACCATATGTCATGCAGTGGCGGATCTAGAAATCTTTCAAGGGAGGGGCTGAGGTCTCAAGAGGGAGAGAGGGGATTCAGCCCCCCTTCCTCCCTTGTATCCGCGCCATGTTCAGAAAATATCACAGATGCGAGAATTTTTGTGCTTTTACAGTCATACTTATACACTGAACTACTGAACTGAGCTGTGAAATCTTTTGGTCCATATGTGAAATCATCGGTGAATTAAAAAATGTCATTTACGCTCTAAAAACGACGATGGGGCTCTTGCAAATTTTTGCTGTGAGCAAATGAACAGTCCAATGTTATGTAGAAACCAGCGAAAATCACAAAAATCACACCGAGAAAGTCTAAAATTCAGCAATAAACTCACATAACTGCTATAACAGTAAGTTTGAAATGGCGGCTCAACGCAGGATTCCTGTCTATTATGTCACTTTTATGTCTCAATTTAGATAAGGATCTCCCACGATACCAGCATCTCTCCGCCATTAAGGCCGATTCTGAGAGTGAATTTCGTGATTTTTCAGTGTATTCATTGTCATTGCTACAGGTTTTTATGCCAGAATCATCTCTTCAATTCCCTATAGCTTTGCAAGAGCCCCATTCTGATGTAGATAAAAAGCTTTGACCATTGACATTATTTTTTTTTTTTTTTTAATTGAAGCCGTAATACTCTTAATAATGGGTCAGTTGTATAAAATACTAGGTATGACCCTGACCCACACTAGCGAAAAAGCGCGTTTTTTTTTAGGAAATGGAGGGATATCTTGCCTTCAATGACACAACGGAATCTTTTATCTTCCTTGTATCCCTATCGTTGCTTCAAAAAAGCATTATAGAGCCAAGTTGTCTTGTAGATAACACGTGACGGAAAGATTTCGAACTGCTATGCCACCGCGTGTATAAGTACTTATACTCAAAGACTTGAACACATGGATAGCAACGAATGAAATTCAAAATGTTGCGAAGCCAAAAGATAAGAAAACCTAACTAAATTGCCGATACATTTGGTTAAAAATTGATTCCCTTTCTGGATGAAGGCAAATCTAACGCAATAATTTCTTCTCTTTTTCACAGCTTTTTGATATGAAGAAATTTCAACAGAACGTGATCAGGGAGCTTCGTCGAGCCTACCCAGACCGGAAACGATTGGAGTGTCAGTGTCTTAGTGCTATAGCTTTTGTCAAATCCGAGCAGGACCTCCTTGATTGTCCAATTTGGGTGCTCATTATCAATGTTGTAGCGATGGATATGCTCAAATTCAAACTGCCTCCAGGTAAAATTTCTCTTCTTTTAAAATCAAGTCTAACTCGCACATTTTCGAAATTAGAATGTTGCTTTCAGTGCATCAGCGTATCGTGCGGGAAATAAACCAAAAAACCAGGGAAAAAAATGATATTTCTTTGTAGTTACCTACATCAGTCAGCGTATTAAATAATGTCAGTCGACTCTTTCGATTTGGCAGATTTGGCTTCGGTAGGCCACTTGCTATGCCTAAACTCACTGTGATAAATATTGCATGTAGTCTACCTGCAGGCTGATTCCGAACTTTCAGACGGCATAGACGAGAAGAGACAGCGGGAATCTATCGATCTCATTGGTTTAAAAATCGTCACGTGACTATGTAAACAAGGAAGTTAGGTATACGATTCGAACTGAATGACTCCAAAGTCCTGATGTTTACTCACAATCAGTCACGCGCGAAGCCGCCGCGCCGCGCCGTCTAAACCAATGTGATTGATCGATTGACCGCTATCTAGTCTCGTGTCTGCCAAAATTTCGGAATCAGCTGACTGAACCAAAATCTAAGAAGTCGAGTGGTATAGTAAAATTCGTTGACAGTGCAGCTGCTAAAATAATTTATTTATGCTTTTGCAAAGGTTTTGTAGGGAGGAAAAAAGGAAAGACACTATAATAAGCCGCGGGAAATTCAATGTTGACGAATCAGAAATTTTCGGTTTCAAGATTTAAAAAAAGCATCGAAGCCGAGCAGTTTCCTAGGTTTTAAATTTCCCGCTCACAAAGTCAAAAAGTCTAAAGTAAATTTTTCAGGAGCCGCCACCGAGTCCACCCTCCCGAGCAAATCATTTTGCTCTCGTCAATAATGTACATAATAATAGAAACATTATTAGGTATAAATCATTGCGGAAAATGTTGAAAGGTATCATTCAGCTGCTGTGAAACAAGACCAAGGCCTTAGCTTACAAAGAATCTATGGTCAGAGACACATAGCTAGTGATCATGCTTTTCATACGTCTCGGAAAGAGAAAAATATCAAAGAGCGGCTGAGGTGTTATTACACTATAGGAAAAGAGTGGATGGTAAAGAGGCAGGGACGCAGAAGGGTGGGGGTGGGGAAGACAAAAATAATTGATAGTTTTCTTTCATTATACTTTCAGTCTCAGGGGGCTTCATTTCCAAAGTGTCTGAGCTCAGTGAGCACTTGCTCTCCATGCGTTGAGTCGCTTTCATTGTTATCCAGTTCACCCTTTTTTCTACTCGTCGTATCATCTGTCTCTCTTTCTTTCTTTCTACTCCGCCTTCTCCCTCTTTCTCACACCTCCGCGACGCGACGCGTCGCGCCATCTCTTTCTCTCTCTCTCTCGGACGCGCTTGCTCATGTACTGACGTATTCTGCTCAACTTAATGATTATCCGTCGATGCGGATAATTGTTCAGTTTTTTCTCTCCTTTCTTAGATTTTTTTATTTTGTTTATTTTGTCTTTGTTGTTGTTGTTGCTTTTTTTTATGAAAAATTGGCACAATGTGGCAGTTGCAAGCAGCAAGGGTCTAAAATGTTGTTGTTGTTGTTGTTGTTGTTGTTGTTGTTTTTTTTTTTTTTTTTTTTTTTTTTAAATATATATAAATAAAGAAAATAGAAAATAGTCTAAAGTAGGTACTTGATTAACTGAGAACAAAGATGCCTTTGGTTTCTACTTAAGTTCCATTGTTCTGGAGATGAGATTTTGGCCTTAAATGCATTGTTTTAAATGGGAATTCCGCGTAATGACGTCACTACGCACACGACTTTTTACAACTTTACTCGTATGTATCTCCAAAATCGGGACACTTAAGAAAAAACCAAAGGCATCTTAGTTCTCAGCTCATCAAGAACTATCATTTTCTTTATAAGAAACACAAAATGTCAGACCCTTGCAACTGCCCAATTAGCTCGTATTGCGACCACCCCTCCCCTCACCCCTGTGTACCTTTCCTCTTCCCTTTCTTCTCGTAAACAGTGGATCCATAATGAGGGCTAACTCACCCTGAAACGGAATAAAATCGTCGTCCTTCTGACGCATAGGCGTAAGTCGATGTTTGCAACTTTTCAGTAGAAAGGAAACGAAATTGACAGACTCCTTGGCTTAATGACTTACGTTTTTCGTTACGACACGATTAAGAATTTGGCATTTTTGACAACACAGATTGATTAAGCGTATTTTTTCACATAGATGGCAATCTGTCAAACGGATGAGCAATCAGGTGCAATCTTTTCTTTCTCTGGATTTCAACTCAGAAGCGTTACTACTACTCCGCGATGTTCATCTTGCCCATGGCATAAAATTGAAGGCGCTCAACGGAGCATTGCTTGGCAATAATTTTTTTCGCTGAATCTGACCCCTAAAGCGATACCTACTTCATTCGGTCGTTGAAAAAGCTTGCAATCAGGGGCGGTCCGTGGGTTGTAAATTGGGGGGGGGGGACTTGAAAATACTGATTTTTTCTCCCCGCATCTCACTTTTCTTGGGCCCTTCTCCATAGCAGATATCAGTGGCGAGGTGTTAAATTTGGCAATAGTGTATTTTCTCCGTATAAATTCACAAAAAAGTCGAACGTCTGAGTCTTCGGCGGTGAACAGGCATTTCGACCTTCCTAATGTGTTTAGATGCGGGATAAGGGAAATCGCACGCCTCGCCACTGGCAGATATACATATATCCACCATTTTCGTCCATATTTCAGGTGTTGCCTTTGTTTCTCCCTTTTTTGAGCGCCTTTCCAAAAAAAATTGGGGGGGCCTTGAGTTCTCACAGCCCCCCTCGCAGACCGCCACTGCCCGCAAAAGCTTCATTTGCAAGACTTGCAGGTGTTTTGGCACCTTGGGATCCTTGGGCCCTTTTCCCAGCGTTCAATTCTAGTTTTTAATGGATTTTTAATTGTTGGAATGTTTTCAGTCAAGAGAACCGTAGATATCAGAAATCGGCCACGTATCCCTATCCCCGACGAAGATCCTTACAGTGTGGCGACAACCGGCGGTGGTTCATCAGGAAGCAGCGGAAGTATGGTCGCGGCAACCCGAGAGCAACTACTCAGACGAAGTGACAAACCCCCTAAACTGCCTCCAAGAGATAATAATCATTACCCACATGACATACCGAAGGTAAGTTAAACTATTTCTCATGTACCCACAGTAAAGGCACAGAAAAAGGCAGGAGATAGGCTCGGAAGCTGTGGCAATAATTTTAGAGTATTGTAGACATGGTTAAAATATTCCGAACGGTTTCAGATCTGAACGGGGGGGGGGGGGAGTCTGGTAGAAAAATTCGGCATTCATTAACCATTTTCACGACTAGGCAGCTGAAAGATCAAACAAAGCTCGATCGTTTAAAATGAAGGCAGGGTAGTTAACTATTTCTGCTCTGCGGTGTTCGTTTGGCCTATCCATCAAATTGAAGGCGCTTGACGATACATTGTTTTAGAGTCGTTTTTACGGTCTAAAAGAAATTGACATTTTGTAAGGCAGATCTAGTTACGAGTGCTAATATACTGGGCGTAGTTTTAAAAGGGTGAAGCCCCAAAATGTTTGTTCCATTTTCTGAAAATTTTTGAATCGCCGATTTTCTCAGGAAACCGTAAAACTATCAACAAATGTCCTGTAATCGGCACACAGAAAAATCTTTAGTCCTGAAAGTCTTCATAATGTTCAAAACAATATTTTAGGGGCCCACAAATAAACTTTTGATCAATGTTTGAGGATACTATATTTTATTCCTAATAACATTAACCCTTTAAGGGCCAAGCCCGAATATAATCGTTTTTTTTTCTCTAGTTTACTTCACATTGTTTCAGTCGTTATTCCGGATAAACGCGAATATTGTTGAAAACATGTGATAAGATAGGATGTCTTCGGGCGCCTTCAATGTATCGTGTAGGCAATTTCAACTCCCCCGAGTACGAACAGTTAACTACCTTCCCTTTAGAAATGGAGGAGCGGTGTCCTTTTGAAATAACCTGGCCCGTAGAGGGTTAACAGTGCTTGCTTAGTAGACCATTTTGAACCCATAATGTTGCTTCCTGGCCCTAATATCGGCCTTCAGGGGCGTCATTTCAACTTTTGCTGGGGGGGGGGGGAGCAAATTCAAATTCCTTTTTTCTTTTTTTTGCTTCTCATGCGTTCAACCACCGAAAACTCTGATCATCTAAGTCCTTAATGGGCTTGATGACCCTAATGTCCTTTTTCACTCACAATTTAGGAAACTTTTTGGCAAAAACACACTGTAAAACCCCCAGTTAACGAATCTCAGGGGACAGCAGAAACTATTCGTTAATTGGAGTATTCGTTAACGAGAATTTTGCGGAAAACCCCGTTTTTCAGCTTGTAGAAACAAAAAAACTCGACATTTTCCGTTTCGCGTGTTGGAGCCCCTTCATTTTACGATATATGCAATAACAGTGGGTGTACGGTAGATTCACATCCTCACCGCTAGGAGCCGGCCAGCTACTCCCGTCCCCCTCCCCTCTTGCAGCTGGCGCCAGCCGCCAGACTGCACAGCGCATACGCGGCGCACTGTCTCTGTCAAGCGCGTTCCGTGTTCCGACGCGTTTGAACGGAAACTCAGCTTCTGCGCAGCGCGACTACGATCCGCGCGTATCAGCGCAGCGGTAGAAATTATGAATACGGCTTGGAACTACGCGATTTTCGTTAAAATATGGTAAAAATCGTCGGCGGACTGCAAATTTCCTTCGTTAATTAGAAAATTCGTTATTCAAAATTCGTTAATCAGCGTCTTTTTTTACACAGGTAAAATAGGACTTTTGACGGGACCGGCCGAAACATTCGTTAATTAGAGGTTTTCGTTAACCAGAGTTACAGGAGGTTTTAATCGGAGGTTTTACTGCATTTTGTAAAAATTTTCCCTGAAATTGAAAGCTTTCTGAACCTACACGTGTCAAAGAGGACACCTCAAATTTTCCTTAAATTTCGAGGTGTGGAAAATCCTTGGGTGAGGGAGGGGGGAATCAATCCCCCCCTGCTCCACCCAAATGACATCCATGTCGGGCACTCATGGTCATTGTCCAATTTTGATAATATCAGAAGTAGGTATGTGGTAATCAAGACACTACTTTCAGGAAATTTGGAATATCTCCAACATTCATGATTTTCTCATTTCCTATTCTTTTTCTATTGCTCCAATATGTTTGTTTTTGTGTTTTTTTAGCCGGACTATGATGATATTGAAGAAGAAGAGAACAGACTAGGAGGAGTAAAACATTTCCCATTAACAAGAAACACTAGCACAAATAATAATAAAACAAAAGATAAGAAATATGGTAAGTAGGTTAATTGAATTCAAATTCCTTTGACAGATAGTAAATTACCTACCAAAAAATGAAAATTTTAGCCTATTGCATAACAGAGTTGACACTGGACAATTTGATGCAACGACTTACAACACTCTATAAAAAGATTAAATGCACAGGCGGCTTGTGCAATTTGGCAGCAATGTTTTCCCTCCGTTTAACTCTATGTAAAATAATAGATTTGATAGCAAAGCGATTTTTGTAGTTAATTTTCGAGCGGAAGATAAACGCTGTGGTCCAATTGCATAAGCCATCTCTGATCAAATATTTCCCTGCATGAGCATCGGATAGAATACAAGAGGCAGAATTTGAGGATTTGAAAAAATAAGAGTTTAAACTCAAGACTGTTGTTTCATGTTGGTTTTATTTTTGCTATTTATGATGCACATACATGTAGCATTATCATCTGAAAAGCACAAACAACCCAAAATCTCTTTTTTGCTGAGATAAAAATGGCTCTCATTCCTAAGTACAAGCAGTGGCATAAGTCCAACGTAGGCGATTCAAAGGACAAAGGAAAAGAAAGAAAAGAGTGTGTTGGTTTTACGTGTAATGCAGGTTGCATCAGATTGTCAAAACAGGCACTGTTTGTACTACAATAGATAACAATAGATAGTAGTTAACACTTTTTACTTTGATGTTGCATATCTATATGTATTTGACTTCGAGAATTTTTTTAAATTTATTTTTATGAGAATTTTTTTTTAACATTTTTTTTTTTTTTTACATTTTTTTGAAGTTGTTTTATTTTTTTATTTTTTCCTTCTGCTAACTTTTGTCGGATGAATCCAACATTAGAGCTATTATGTTGTCGAATATATCGGACATTTGAGTGGAGTTCTCATCAGTCAATCATTTCTGCATTTACAAAGTACACCCAATTATCAGACACACTTTTTAGCATGTAATTTTATACCTACCTATGTTTCAGATGATCCCTACTACTGCGGACTCCGTGCTAGAATACCCAATTTTGTGACCTCAAAGTCGAAAGATCCATCTAGCAAAACTAGCAGCTCAAAGAATGGCTCCTCGATGGCGCCTCGTTATGGAATGGGAAGTATGGTTCACCCTGTAACTGCTAGTAATGGACATTTAGTTTCTCCACATGCACAACATTACTACCAGACTCAGCCCCAGCAACCACACCCATCCATGTGGCACGCTAGAAGTTATGATAGTGGCATGGGTAAGTGATGAGTATTGTTGACTCTAAATTCTCTCTCTTCCACTGTTTCCCATTTTTCTCAAAACTTGATTTTGGTTTTGTAGGTTTTTTTCTTTTCTTTTTTACTCACTCCAAAAAGTCATTTATTCATAATAATTGGTGCAGTCGCAGTAATATTAATGTTTTTAATCAAATACCATTTATTTTGACTTTTAGCTTTTATAACTGGCTTCTCTAGAATATGAACTGTCAGCACAATAGACAGAATTTTTAGGAGTTAACTTTGCAGTATCAAGTAGGTACCTACAGAAAACAAGAGTCACTCTATCTGATGAAATGATACCAAGCAAATGACACAACTTTATGCTCCGTGTAAAAATAAATGAAGGTTAGGAAGGAGTAACACCAACCAAAAAAAAAAAAAAAACAACGACAGGGAAAAGACAGATAAAATTTCCAGGCATCAACTAGCGTCAAACTTAGTCCAAAAACCAATTCCTGAATCCCTCAAAATTCAAATTGAATAATGTCACATGACAGCAAAATTTTATGGAAGCATGTGTTATTGAGTCTTTTGGTTTACCTGGCAGAAAAATACGTTCAGATTTTTACTGGTTCCCCCCTTTGCTAGGCAAATCGGTGAGTAAACTACCAGTCAGTCAGTAGACAATCAGCTATTTTATTTTCTGGCTTTTCTTTTCATTTCACGCTAATTTTAAATTGGATTTTTCCTAGATGCAGAATTGATGGATTCCCCATACAATCATATCTATGGGCGATTGCCTATCCCAACGCGCGGCTACATTCCGGCCACACCACGAACCATGTACATTGGCGAATGGGACTGAGTTGAGAGGCGACACCTGAGGACCACCAGGCTAAATGATTCAACTTGAGGAGTGGCAAAAATTGTTTCAAGTCAAGAAGCTGGCAATTGCAAGTTCCTCTACCAACATTTTTTTTGAGATAAACATCTTCATCTGTTAATGACTGAACTGTTTTAATTGTAATTTTAGTAATAATACATTTTCACCGTGTACTTGTGTATTGCCTTTTCCCATATCGCTTAGATTCCTTCCTGTCTGTTTCAATAGTTAATTTGTTTTCATCATTTCATGATATTTTTTTTTAAATACAGTTGAACTCTGATTACTCCGAGCAACTGGGACTGAGCCTAATCCATTTATCAAAATATTCGGATGATCAGTAGCCTCGCCATCAAAATTATGACAGCGGAAGAAACTTTATGTTAGTACGTCCATATGACCATACATAATATATTTTAAACAATGCAAATTTAAGAGAGAAAATCTCTAAAAATCTAAAGAATACAATCATTAAAATCATTGTTGTTTGAAGAAACCTCTTATATTTCATGAGTACAAGCAATCACTGACAAACGAAATTCCGGAAAATTTAATCGCTGTTTTTTAAGTTTCAAGCCTTTGTTTTTTTTGCATCCGGATTACTAAAGTTTGGTTGATTAGAGTTCTACTGTAGAAAAGAAAAAAGTCCCTCGTTTTTCAAATAAGATGAGTCAGGAAAAAAGGATTACTGATCTCAACAGATTGAAATTGATCAGTTATTATTGGTGCATTAAGGAGTTTGTACGAGAGGAAGAAATATCAATTCAGATTTACTTAAGCCAAAGATGAAAAGTTGCTGTTTTCAGTTACTTGAAATTTATGACCTTCAAGCAGTCTTAGAAAATGGGTAGTATTTTTGAGCCATGCCTATGGTATAAAAAGCAACACTTGAAGCAAATATTTTGCTCGTATGTAACTCTCTTGTCAAATTTTAAAGATACTTATTATGATAAAACACAGTGAGCTTGCCCCCATGAGAATTAATACTTATCTCATGTTTGAACCGAACAAAAAATGGTCCCCTTTTCCCTTGAGGACACCAGTAATCTGACATTTTCAACAGTGCCTGGATGACAAAGCTTGTCCTCAATATTTTTACTATTACTTGCAGCCTGGAAAAGGTAAATCTTACATGCTCAGAGTGCAGACTGCATAGCTTTTTCTGTGCTGTAAGTTAAAGTAAATAATTGTAAATGGGCCAGATTATCTAGGCAAGACAGACATACAAAATTAGTTAACTGATTAGGTTTGAGACATTTTAAGTGCAGAAATAGAAACCAATTAAATTAAACTAAATCTGAGTTTTGTGTCCGGAAAATTTTGCTCCAAACCCTTCTTTTCTGACTCAGCAAAAGACTCCAGAAAAGGGCTGGCTCTCTTGAAAATAGAAATCATTTTATCAGTGAAAGAATTTTAAGCAAGTTGTAAAATAGTCACTGGCTAAATTGCTGCAGATTTTGAACATAATTCTCTCACTCAAAGTAGATCAATTACCTTCTTAAATGCGTAGTTTTATTTTTTCATGATTGTAACTGTGTTAATTCAATTTTTTACTATGTGTACATTTTTTTAATACGTGTTAAGAAGAAAATTCTTAAATCTTGTTTATTGAACTATTTAAAATAGAACTCAAATGTAAAGCAGTGAATTAATGATTGTTATAGTGAGGAGCAGGAAATTCTAAATTGACCAGTCGCTTACTGATTTCTCAATAAAAAAAAGCATTCAAGTCGATCAGATTCTTGGTTTTTTTTTTTGCTTGTTGGATGCTGATTTCACTAATAAAAAAAGCAGCTAAGCCAATCAGATTTCTAGATTTTAGATTTCCCGCTTGTCACAGAAATTCTCTCCCTTTCTGCTGACTTAGACAATTTTATTATTCCGCTTATCCATCCTTTTATGATCCGTAAAAATTTGTTCTCAGAAATTATTTAAGTTTTACTTTGAAAATCTGAGTTCATTCCTAAAATTTTCCTTTGGATGAATCACAGTCGGTAATCTTTTCTTCCTCTTTTTCAATCAAAATTTTGGGAGGAGAAAGCACAGTTGTGAGACCGAGTATTTTTTTCACTTTGGTATTTCGTATTCTTCAATTGTTGGAAGTCTCAACGCATTTCTAAGTCACCTGGTCAAATTGCTGAGAATTCTCTTAAAAGACTATCGGCGATTTTGCTTTCCAAACATCATCTAGATTCTAATAAGTTTGAACCAGAAAGTATGAAACTGAAAATCCTTAATGATTGCTGGTAAAATATGATATTCAGAGATTACTTACAAGCTATGGTGAGTTTAAAAATTCAGGCAGACCCCCATGATTCATAAATTGTGCTATTTATAAGGAATTTGAACTAAGTTTACATCAGTATTTCATGGAAAGAGAACATATTCTGTTTCATGAACCCCTTTAGTGAAAACTGCCTTTGTTTGGCCCATTAATGCGTAATTTTATTGAATCCTTGGTGATTATGAAATATCTAGATGGAGAAAATTAAGTGTAATCCAAGAAAAAAAGAGACTTATGATAATTTTGTAATCCCTCATCATAATCTACAATTACCTGTATATTCTTAATTACCTTCATAATGGCATTGTAAATCTTATTAATTTAATCTGTTATGCTTATAAAAGTAAGTAAGTGTAAAAATTTTGAAGAAAAAGAAATTAAGTAATAATTACCGCTAGGTAGTTACGATTTTGTATTATAACGAACAATCGAATAAAAAAGAAAAGAATTGTAATAAGTTGGTATACTTGTAAATACATTAAATCTAAGCATTATTCCAGTTAACCATTTTTGTATGATTTTATTTTATTTACTCTCCAAGTGTTGGATTGGATTTTCTAAATAATCTGACGATTAGGCTGTATGCTTTAATTGTTGGATAATTAAGAAAACTGGTTTTACTCATCCTCCCACAAGATCAGTAGAAAAAAGAAAAAGAAAAAAAAATTGGCCTGAGTGAAAATTCACCAGGAGAATAACTGACAATGTGGTGCTAAATTTTTGGCTTCTTCGATCCTTCGTTTTTCATTTTAGTGGAAAAAAGGACAAAAGCAGCATTGCAGGTGTAATCTCCAGTTAGACATCTTTATTCAGATATTGCTGACTGTTTTATAAGCTTCCCTAATTTTGGACAATTTTGAAACCCTTTAGGCCTGGTATTACAAACCTTGGTTTGACCAAACTGATAATATGACTCTCCTGCAAGGAAATCTAGTGGGCAGCCAACCTACTGATTCAAAGGTGAGAACAAAAGAGACTTGGCCCCATACCAGAACACCCATCCCTCATAAACCTGAGGATTGAGCTCAAACCACGGCCAAATTCTCACCTACCCAAAGATCATAACGTACGGCCTTACCCTCCCTGACTATCTACAATCTACGTTCCTCATCTTGAATATAACTTGTCAAAATTTAACCAGGGAAGCACATGTATTTTCATGTAAGAATATATTGACCACATTGTTTTGGAAAAGTGCATTTTTCTTGGAAAAAGCTCAATATTTAGAGTTTCCCAGTTTTTCCCATAGAAAATTCCAAACAGGTCAAATTTCTCTTCAGTGGAACTTATAGAGTGGATCTTTTATGGCATGAAATTCTATTCAAAGCCAATATGTAGTTTCACACCAAGAGCTTTCACTCTCCTCTTTATTCCACCTATTTTTTATGAAAGGGTTCACAAACATTCTCCTTCCATCAATAATTCGTAGAAACAATGTAGATAGATAGATAGATAGAATCCGTCTGTCGCCCCAGCTGCAGTCTTAGCTCTTATGCGGGTCTTTCACCGCGAACGACACACTTCTGCGAGGCTCCTTCATACCCATTCAAACCATTTGGTCAAGCGAGGATGTCAGTGGAACTGATCATCATCCAATGTCATGTTAGTTGATAGGCACTCAACTCCCATGTAAAGACTCACTTGGCAAATTGTTCGCACGGAGTCAAAGCATTCAACGAGTTTGGGGGAAAGACAGGGTGCAAGGATGGGAAAGAGCACGGTGGACTCCGCTACATGCAGTAGATCCTGCGCAGGAAAGGACTTCCTACAACCGACAGGGGGCATCGGCTGCAGTGCTTTGGTGTTTTGTATTTTACTCTCTCAATATTCCTCCTTTGTCTCATTTCTCTTTTGGTTTCTCTTTGTTCTCTTCTCTCTTTTGGTCCCTCTTTGCTCTCATTTCTCTTTCGGTTCCTCTTTGTCTCTTATGATTCTTACTGTCTCTTTTCTCTTTCTACTCTCACTTTTGGATCTTTCTTCCCTTTCTCTACTTCCTTCCAGAAAAATCAGCTGGTTAACTGGTTCACTTTTGCTCTCTTGTTGGTGGAGGAGGATTTCCACAGTACCCCTACGGCAATCTCCTCCAGTTGTCTTCTGAGCTCACCCTGGATGTACGGAAGGTAGGCCGACTGTGTCTGACCTGAGTTTGAGCTCACTCTGGATGTATGGAAGGTAGGCCGACCGTGTCTGACCTAAACTGACGAGTTGGATTGGGTGGTTGGCGGGACCAACGTGTCTTCAGTCCGTTGGCAGCGGATTCTGACCAGAGAATTGTCTGATTGTCTTCTTTCAGCTTTACCAATCTTGGTTGTAGTTTATCTGGAAGTCCACACGTGGATAGTCCTGCTTCTTTAACACCTAATATTCTTCCTGCTGTATAGGATTGCGAGACTGCATTTGGTTCACTGTAAACTTAACAAAAATCAACTGGACCTCCTGGAACTCTCAGTTGAACTTTCTCTCCTGTTTGTCATTTCACACTCAACTGCCCTTTCAATGAATACAATTTAGAAAGAGTTTCACTAGGTTCTGATGTTAATTCACATTTGACTGAACATTACTTCTCACAAAATCATAATTTAACTTTCACAGAGGGATTTGATCTATTCCTAGCACTGAGCATTTCACCTTTATAAGCTACACTTCACAATTAAGGCATTAAACTGGCTCGCCGACTCGTTCCTTGATACTTTTTCTTCCTTGATAATCACAAGTCTTGGGATGGCTCCGTCCTTGGCTTCTTTGTCCTCTTCGGCTGGTTTTTCACCCTCTCTTGGCCGCGGGAAGCTTCTTGATAGTAATGATACTTACTGCTAACTGCGTTGCCCGACTCCCGGCACGAGGAGCCGGAGGGCACTGGACCAACTTACCAGACGGGAGTCAATTCGTAGAAACAATGTATAGCAAAAAATAAAGTTTTAATAAAGAACACATTTGAAAGTTCCTTTTGCTTGCATCTCCAGTTCTAATGCTTTTTCAAAAAATCATAGTACCATTTCAATGGTCATACTAGTCTTAATGATCAAGCCAAAGTGAAAGACTTAAACCCTATTTGACCAAGTGCGCAAGAATTAATGAGAGATTCTCCTGAGATCGGCTTTTCTAATAATTAGAGATAAATACATTCAATTGGAACAATAAAGCTTGAAGCGAAAATAAGTAGGCAGGAGTGTATCATACAGTTGAAATCCTTCATTTTAGGTAAAGACTTGCACAAACTATTAAATGCAAAGCTGAGAGCATGAAGATTCAAATTTTTTTATTCTTGATTTTGGAAAGGCATTTAAACCAATATATTCTCCCTCCCGATAAATGCCTCTGTCATTATTGACCTAAGAAAAGTTCCCTTAATTCCGCACATCACACGTAATGACTAACGACTCCAGCAATGATTTACTTCTGTAATATGACCTGCAAAAGAAAATGTCCTGGTCGAAATTTGTATTTTTTAAATCTCGGTGACCTGTAAACAATTTTACGGCTTTCAAGTGTTGAAAGACTATAAGCAGAGCGCCTATTTTAAAGCATGTCATGCAAAAACGAAAATTCTAATGAAAACAACGGAAAATTTAACAGTACAAATTCTGACCATGATACTTTCTTTTGCAAGTCATAGTACTCTGATGCAGAGTTGCCAGATTGCGTGAAAAAAATTGCCTACTCTACTTAAATTGAGTTAAATAGGAAAAGTGGCAATTTTTGATAATCATCTGATAACTATGCTCCAATGCTTCTGATACAGAAGAGGAGAGGGTTGGTTAAAATTTCCACTTGGAGAAACTTGTCTTCGAAGTAGAAAGATGGAAAAACACGCCAACTAAAAACTGCGTAATGATCACTTTATTCAGCTAAATTCTTCATTATTCATTGGCATCTAAAATAGAACCTGAATAACTTACAAGTAAAACAACAGGAAAAGAAAATAATTAATAAAAAAAAAGTAAAAAGAAATCAAATATAAGATTCAGATTGACTGACTATTGAAAGTTACTGTTTAATGGCAACCAGGGTAGGGATCTAATCTATTCTTCCGCATGACAAAGTTAATCTTGCGAGCCATGTCTTCATCGTAAATTCCTTTGCATTTCTCGTAGTTGATTCTTCGTCTCATCTGGCACGGTGGTTCGAAATACCTTGATCTTCGCCATTGAGCAAGAAATCCTTCCTGTCCCAATAAGCGATTGATAACTTTAAATGCTTCCTCTACTCCACCATTCTGGACGAGAACTGTGCGTGAAATAAACTTGGCGTGCCTCATGACTATATTGATGGAGTTTTCTGCAGGAGTAACGAATAAAGAAATTTGAAATATATCTCAATAAATCTGAAACAGAAAAGTGTAATGGAGGCAATTAGCTAAATACAACAATTTTGAGTAACTTGAAGAAAAAAGCCATAGCGTTGGGGGTTTTTACAAAGATGCTGGGCTCAATACAACATTTCAAAATATTCCATTAATGTTTAATTTCTACAGGGAAAGCAAAACTGTAAATTTTCTTGATTTTTTTTTCTCTGGAATATCTCACAAAAAAACTCAATGGAGATTGGTCAGTTGGTTCCCAAGTGAGATAAAAGAAACTGTGTTGGTAGATTATGAGATTGAATTTTGAGAGTTACGCTTCTAGTAAAAACAATGATGATGTAAGATCCATAAATAGCAGATACTAGCGGGGACAAAGATACCCGGCCAGGATATGCAATACGCAACACACCCCTGTTTTGTTGAAGCATGAGGGTTGAAAAAAAAAAACGAAACGTTTGATGCTTGCTGGTGAACGATAGAAGCAAAAAGCTACCAACTAAAATTCTTGCAGAACAATGCACTGAAAATTAACTCTTGAAGGAGAGATATGAAAAAGCCTGCAACTGATAGCATCTTTAGAAAAATAATTTCCCTCCAAGGTCCAATAAATGACACCCTCTGGAAAAAGAGACATTATCTGCCTTCAATTCAAAAGCCAGTAATGGGGCTGTTGCATACTTTTGCTATTAGCGATTTAAGGGGGTAATAGCCTTGAAAACCGAACTTTTTTTATGGTTAATGTTACAAGTCTGAAAATTTGTCCATTGATTCGGGGGTATTAGATCATGCCCCAATTTTTTTGTGTGAAGCTGGTTGTATCACTGCCCCTGAAATTCAAAATTTACTGGGGGGAAAAAAGGTTTGCTAGGAACAGGATATCTCCAATTCTAATTGACATATTGACTTGATCTATGGCTTAAAATGAAGTTAAAAACATTCTCTGTAAGTACTCGGTAGATTTTAGATATTTTATTTTATTTTTTTTTTTGGCTGTAAAAGTTTATGTTTAGTTTTGAATTATTTTTTTTTTTTCCTAGAATAGGTTTTAAAAAAAGGCAATGGACTAAAGAAAAAATATGTTTCCTACAGATAATAGAAAAAAGCATCCTCTTTTTAAAAAAAAAAAAAAAAAAAAAAAAAAAAAAATGAAGTCTCTAGGTGTATTACAGCTTGAGATCCTGTTCCATGGCCAAGAAATGAGTAGAAATCAAAGTTTTCAGGAGAGCCAAAAGAAAAAAAGGTTGCAAAAATTTAATGGTAATACAACTACACACAACATGCAACTTTAGAAATTTTTTAAAAATACTTTTTTTAAAATAGTTGTAATGCACGTACAAAAAAAAAAAAAAAAAATACAAATAAACCCTTGTTTTCAGGAAGAAATGAAGTAAAATAAAATGTAAAAATAAAAATTGAAAAATGACAAAAAATCAACTTTTCAAGGCTATTGCCCCCTTAAGGATTGATTCAAATGCAAAAACCTGCAAAAATTAACGATGGAAGCACTAAAATTCACAAGACTCCTCCAAAACTCATCAAATGTATGTGTAAATGAGTGAGCGTCGTGGTGACACATCGTATGGCACTAATAACGGGAGATTCCCATCTCAATTTCATCCTTTTCTCTGCGCGGACAAGGTAGATTCACAGAGCAACTAGTCACAAGACGAGTGATTACAGCCAAATAACGGTGCTGTGACACCTGGTGACACCGGTGTCGAAAGAAAGTCGTCTCTTAATGGTTACTTCTTGATGGAGTGACAGTATTATGAGATGGGACTGATGGGAGTCTTCCATTATTAGTGCTATACGCCGCCATCATGCTCGCATAATTAAATGAGTTCAAGAGTGGATTTTGTGAGTTTTCAGTGCTATCGTCGATATTTTTGCAGGTAATTACACCTTAATCAACCCTTCAAACACTTACAGCTAAAGTGTGCAACAGCCCCATTGGTATCACTGCACAGAAGAGCAAATTGCAAACTTACGGCAAAATCATGGGAACTATGAGCTTTGAAAAAGCAAGCGAATTATAAGGGGGGGGGGGGAGGGAAGAGACAATTAAATGATTTAGTTTACTGAAAAACTGTGGAAACTAATCTTGACAAAGAGCTCTTTTACACCATCCTCCTCATCAAATGAGGGCCGCTCGAGCCATTTTACATAGGGTACAACTTAAATTAATACTTAATGAAAACTGTTGACTTAAATACAAGCTCGATGACCAATTACCTTATCCGTAACTCGAATAATACGTCCTAGAATACTACTTTTACTAGCATCAACATTAGAGGTATTGAATGGGTTGACAGCTTGAGTTAGTGTGATATAGGCATAAGAAAATGCTTGCTTTACATGCATGATACCATACGATCCTTTCCCAATATCGTTGCCGGGCGTGAACGGATCTTCTATGCATAACTTTGATGGACGGGTTGGATGGACATTCTTTTGTTGCTGGATCTCTTCTTTGGAAACATAACTTCCACCATTTTTTACTCGAATTGCTGTTTCCATGTAGTTGAACCTACGCCCATACAGCTCAAAGAACTCTATGAGAAGAACTCCTAAATTCACGTTCGGAGTAGACGCCTGCTGTCTTTGATGCAACTGCAGAAAACTGATGCACATGAGGATGAGAGAATATGACGAAATACCTCCGTAAAAAACTTCATTTAAATTTCGTTGAACAAGAAATTGTTTTAAAACGAGAACAAGTTTTGGTAGAGCAGGAAATTTGTGGCAATATTCTTTAATTAATTCAGCCGATTGTACTCCGTTACTCAAGTTAAAGCTAATATCCATTTTAACACCAGAAATTTTGTCAGTAAACTTGATAATTGGAACTGAGGCACTATCAAGAACTTTCAAATAGTCAGGATCACAGATTCGGTTCTTCAGTAAAGCATCTTCAAGAGTATGAAGAGGCAAAGCCTTCCAATCACCAATGACAACTAGATCAATATCACTAGCCGGGAGATAAAGACCAGTTCTGAAGCTTCCAAAAACTTCTACTATGGCTTTCGGCCATAAGTCTAGAATAACTTTTTCAACTTTCTTTACAGTCTTTAATCGAACTTTGTGTTCTTCATCAGTCGGAGACATATAATTGTAAAAATCTTCTATTTCTTGATGGAGACCAATAATGCCCCTTGGATCATATTCCCGTCCACAAGATCGCCAAGGACAATCCCCATATTTGCCGATAGAAGATCCGTGATGATTATACATCATGTAAGTGTTAGCCCGATCACAAACAGTTATTACTAATATTTCTTGCAATGTGTTCAATAATACTTCCAACACTATCTGGAGAGCTCAATTTCTGTGGTTTATACACTCCACTATTCGTACCAACAAAAGCTTAATCAAATTCCGAAAGGACAAGCTAAATCCGCATCCATAAGTCTTCCGTTGGTCCTTCTATCTCAGGGTTCAGTCAACCAATTTTAGGTTCCATCAACTATCCGAAACATTGAAACAGAAAAAAAAAAAAATAAGCACTTTTCAGGCAACAAACTTTCGAATGGATTGAGAGATTGGATGGACGCAGCAATGAGAAACAGAGGGACCGTATCAATTGGAACATTTAAAGATGTTCTTGAAGATAACCGCAAGTTCTTCTTTCCGACAATGTAAGCAAGCGAACTGTTTTATCTATCAAAAAAAAAGAAAAAAAAAGGCACGTAAGTGTACTGTTCTAATCTATCAACATGGGAGGGCTGTTTTTTAGTAAATCAGAAAGAATTTACCAACCACGTATGTTTCAGATTTAAAATTAAATTTAGGACAAATTAAAAATATAATTAATGAAAGAGGCAGGATTTTCACTCCTTGCTTAGTACAAGGCAACCTTGAAGCTACCAAAAATGCTAAGGCTAGTGTTAAAACATATTCAGCATGAACTACACACCATGCACTATCTCACAAGCACAAAGCAAATTACAATGCAGCAATTGGCAGAGGATAATCAGGTCCAATATTTGCCCAATGCCCATGCACCTTACTTTTTGCACACAAAAAAATTTTACTAGTGCTACTTTTTTTTAATACTTTTTTCGGGTTTAGTCCAGTTTATTTTCACCAAATGACATTTTTTTTTTTTTTTTTCAATTCAAATTAAATTAAAAATTTAATCACATCCACTATGTAGGCAAAAAACTCAAATTTGTCACTGAACATGGAAGTCCAGACATCCAGTAAGGTTAACAAATCATCTGAAAGATACCAAAGTCACCATGGCTGCATCATGATTCTTTGCTAACTCTGCCTGACCTCAATTTTTTGCAAAAATTTGGATTGGTGGTCCTTCTAATCCTTCGAATCCGGCACTAATACAAACCCTTCTCATAAATTCGTTATCTATCTCAATAAATCAAATGAATTTTTCTCGTTTGGTTTGAAGCGCATACTGATTTTTTCAAAAATACATTTAAAACCATGTTAATTTGGTGGTGAAACTTTGTACCGTCAGGATACAAATGGTAAAGTAAGTTTCGTGTTTCATACTAACAAAAATCACCTAACAGGAGCATGACACACAGTTTTAGCTTGAAATGAGAAGGAAGGAGATGAACTTTCTAAAATTCTACGCCTACTCGAGTGCTTCTCATTCACTTGCTTCCGCTCTCACATCCGAATGCTCATCTCTCAATGCGACTAGATGGGTTTCAAATTCTCTCTCAACCCTAGTAGTCAACGCACTGGAATACAGATTTATGAAAAGTGGGCTCAATCTTTACCGGGTGTTCACCCCCCCCCCCCCCGCCACTTTTGTATAAAGTTGTTATCTTTCCTTTTTTGCAGGGGCTTCAAAGGTTACATTCAAAAACATGGCACTGTGTTCTTTTGAACCCACAATAATATCTTTATGGAGACAGTGCAACGTGAACTCTCACGATCGAATTTCTTAATGGGTTTTAGTGGACTAAATGCAGCGTTGTCACATTTTACTTTTAGTTAGACACGATCAACGTGTATAGAGGTCATTTCATAAGTGTAGGCGCATTTAAACCAATAATCTTTGGAATCTTCCTGCACTATTTCTCATATTACCTCATAAAAATGAATGAAAATGAGTATGAGAGTTGGCTCTTTATTGAGGAAAGCTTTAAAATCTAAAGTTTGAAGTCGAGGGCAGGTTTTGTTTGGATTTGAAGGATAGAAAATTGAAAATTCGCCAAAGATTACAGTCTAGGTGGGCCTAGACTCCTGAAACGAGCTCTAATTATGCTGCGTAGTAAAAAAATTTGAAAATTATCTTCATATTCTTTCAGACCAGAAACCCAAAATACCCCCTGCCACAAATTTAAGAAACAATAAGGCAAAAATGCAAAATATATACGTACATTCAGTTAAATACAGTGAACTTGCATAATATTGCATAGTTCTGCAATACTGTATTGATTTTAAATTATTGATAAGCAATCCAAAAAACCCCCATCCTTTAAAAATCAGTTGGAACTTCAGCTGGCAAAGACTTCAATCACAACCAACCCCCCATTGCTCACAATGTGAACTCTAAAACTAGCCTCCAAATTGCTAATGTCCATTGACTCTTTATCGGTGCTTTTTGAACATAGGATTGAATTTTCTCCTGAACAGAAAATAAGACCTAAGTTTGGTTCCGACATATAAAAATGCACCTCTATTTCAAAATTTTAAGCAATATTAAGATGTAAGTTAGACTATTCACATGTGTCTTCATAGGCTCCTGTAGAAAACGACCTCTCTAGTCGTAATCTCCAACCTCTCCCCTAGCGCAACATTTATCACTTTACTAGTCTGTCATAATAAGGGCCTTTGCACAAGATATGGAAGATGACAGCTTGCTCGGTTTCCTGCACCGTAGGTTTGTACTTGTTTCACCGCAGATCCTCAGACTTGCCCGCTGCGCAGTAAACGGGCCAATCTAGCATCTACTGACTCATGGAACGACTTTTAACAGCAGGTCTACCGAGTGTAAGTAGGTGGGAGCGGCTGATGTACATTACAACTATTTTTTTAAACGGTAATTTGCTCTCAGATGTAGGCTGAAAGCTTATCAGTGCATGTGGTGCTCACCTTGTTAGGAGATTAAGATGATGATGATGAGTCAAACTCAGAGTTCTGAGTTACAGATGCCAGCGCTACTGCTTCAGACTTCTTGTTTTCTGAATTGAATTTTACGATACTGTAAGTTATATAAACGAGATCCCCGAATCCGATAATGCCCGCTCCCATGCACATCAAAACGGCAGCTCTGTGGGCTATGTCATAAAAGTTATTTAATTTCCTTCTATTCATTACAAAGCTAGAGTACGCGAACTCGCATGTTCTAAGACGAATTCGCGGAAGAAGGAGCGCAAATTCAAATCTGTAACAAACACTTGAGGACTGTAACACGAAATTTTAATTCCAAAAGAAAATCACCATGAGCTAAAAGTAGTAACCTCAAAATTGGGTAAAGTAAACATTCCAAAGACTATGCTAAAATCGAAATATGGCCAAAATAACGAATAAGAGTCCCGATGAAAACGAAAGTATGGCAACATTGTGATGTTGAAAAGTTAGTCTCTGATTGGCTGGTACAATTTTTTTATGGATGAAATTTGGCTGGTACCCAATGTGTCGATGTGCTTTACATCGAAAAAGCGAAAAAGTCATTACATCGAACGCTTATTTGACCGAACGGACACAACATCGAACGGTCGTTGCATCGATTGACGTTTGATCGAACGGCGTTGCATCGAATGACGATTGATCGAACGGCGTTGCATCGAATGGACATTCGGTCGAACGGTCGTTGCATCGATTGACGTTTGATCGAACGGCGTTGCAGCGAATGAACATTCGGTCGAAGGCTCTTTGAATCTATTGACGTTGCATCGAATCGAAAAGTCTTTGGATTGCTCGGCTTCGTTGCCAGACTGTGTTTTATTATTGTTTTATTTTTTCTTTCTCATTTGTTTACTTGCAGGTTATGATTTAACTTGATATGCACAGAATAGTACGATCAGAATGAAAACTTGACTTAATTTTAGAGTTCTTGCTTGGAATTGACAGCTATTTTGTTTGCTGAGAAGTGTGAGAAAGTGAGGACGTCTGCAGTATCAGATTCTGAAGCAAGAGCTGATGCATCTCGATTGTCTAGTGCTATTGAAAAACAAGTCCATCAGCGATCAATGATTCTTCCTAATTAAATTTAATGCGTATCAAAGGAGCATTTTAAAAGAATCTATAGTGAGAGTACAGTCTGTGTGTCCATTTCTGTGATTCAGGAGCCGCTGCCCGAATTCATTTTTTTCACCAAATATTCTATTGGCTTTACCATCAGAAATTCTTGACGACAACGCTAGTAACACAGTGGTTCTGCTCATGAATTTTTTTTTGCTCTGATTGACCAACTTAACCGCGCAAAGAGCACTCAAAGAACTCCTCTAACACAGTCTTACTCTTACAGAGCTTTTGCCAGTTAATGAAGATGACCGCAATCAAATCATCTCTCCTGAGTTTTCTTGGTTCCTCGTCAACAGCACCCTAAAATCAAACACACACAGAGGTAGCTCGTCTCAAAGACAAGTAGAATAGCCGCAGGGAAGTCCTCAGAGTGCACCTAACAAAGGCGAAAAGTGTTCAATCTGAGGAAGTGATAATGCATGCGAGAGTGGTTTGCCGAGTGGCATCAATTTAAGGTTTCTATAGACTCTGCGCTGAACTAAAGCAAGAGTCAGGGTTTTCAGCGGGAAAATTGAAATGTGCAATAGCTGATTTTATAGCTCTTACTTTATACCGGATTACCGCATGTGGGTATAGCGTATCGCAGAAGTGGAGGTGGCACTCACAGGTGATGGCTAGTAGTACCTCAAACTTGTTTCTCTTAAAACAATTCTGAAAGGTTAGATTTCTTTTTTGAGATTATTTCATAATTTCCAAACGAATAATCTTATCCTAACCATCAACAACTAAAGATGATTCAGAGGAATTTTATAGGAAAATTTGCAGATACTTACTTGTAGCAGATAGAAGGTATGACTGCTGCGCATTAAAATACTATCTAAAGTCAAACTTTGCTTCTACGCAGGATATTCAGACGCTGAGTAGAACAGTTTAAATTTTAGAAATACTTATACTTCAGAATTCAAGGCGTCCCATATGTCCACCACTCCAGATCTTTGCGCTGAAGCATAAGCTCTGCTGAGCCACAAAAACAATGAAAGATACATGGGGAACTTTAAGGTAGAAAAAACTGACAATCATTCTTCCGGAAGACAGTAGGTACAAGCATAATATATTATGACGATGGTAGGTTCAACAACGAGACGGACAACCCTGTATCAGTGAACATATAAGGAAGGGATCATTGCTCCACGACTAGGCGACACTGGGACAGAGCCAGAATTGTTTTGTTTATATAAGCTTATTTACCCGCTTGCATCCATCGAAATGAGATACATGAAATTGGATTAATTGGAAGAAGTAAGTAAGTACGTGAGCCGGTATCTAGCACTAGGGAAGTGCCCCGCGAATGTAGAGATAATCGACTTTTCGAAGCAGTTCATGGTCTCAAATTATTTTTCCTAGCCACAGTGAACCATGATAAACAATAGGCACACAGAAAACCACAGTTTAAAGACTTTCCAATTTATTTCTTTACGTTTTTCAGAGAAGTAGTCGTCAAGTTCAAAAAGTGCACCGACCATTCACTGCAAAAATCAAAACACACAGGAAATGATGCTACAAGTCAGAGTGCGAAATTTTCCCTACGCTCGAGCTGGGAAACTCTCAGCATGACATAATAACTAGTTGGAGAGATCGAGTTTCACAAATTTTGAGACTTTGAGGAATTTAACAAAGCTGGAGTGTATTTTGGAGAAGATTGGCCAATAATTTTGAAATCTGATGCGGAAATTTGAACTTCCGAGAAATTAATGAGCAGCAGTCATGGAATAGCCGGGATAGTTACCACTCAATTTAGGCTGTGGTTGGCTGCTCTGGAGAAGGTTTTGGTAGCGAATTTTGAAAAAACGGGCTGAAGAAATTTTCAGATTTTCGGAATTTTCTCCGTAAAAGAAGGTTTTAGCTATTTTACCGCCCATCCGGGCTGTCAATTATGCACTATAAGTTACGGGAAAACCGAAAATTGCGGTCTCGTGGCGGAATAAGAAATTATAAACGAGATAGAAAAAGAAGTCATGGATAGTTTTCAGAATTCAAGATTCTGTGTCACTCTAGTGATGTAGCTAGGGTTTGGATCTGAAAAATAAATCAATTCATGTCGCATATTCGAACACTTTTCAAATACCAGAAAGAAAAGGATCGTCATTTTACTAACATAAAAGTATCAAAGGCTTTTTATTGTTTTTTTGTATTTTTGCCTTAATATGGGTATATTGGCAAAAATGTCCTTCGATAAAAATAAATCAAAATGTACCTAAGTACCTACATTTTTGATACTTCGAATCACTTTCCTCTCATGAATTCTACGCAGACATTATTCGATAGTATGTAAGCAAGATGGGAACTTTTCACGATATATTTTATCGCGCTGCCAAAGATTACCTACTGGCTTTATTAAGATTGGTCCATATTCACCGTTATGACCGATCCCATCATGAAATTTGACACAAATGAAACAGAACAGCATCGATACCTTATTATTGCCCCAAGCTGCGCATCCACAACAGGAATGATTTCATAGGGGTTTAATCATGGTCTGATTCTGTTTTCTTTAATTTTTGGCAAATTTTGTGATGATAGTAAAATACCAGATTAAATAGGACCATTATTCAAATATCAAAAATTTATCTAAAGTATTTTGATTATAATTCTTTTCTATCGATAAATGTGGGCAGAAAAGCAAAGCTCAACAAAAATAAGTAAAAATGTTTGAATAAATTTTCGATACTTCAAATCGCTAGTACATTTAAATTACTCTAAAATTTGTGCTTCACTCTCCCACACTAAACCCCCCCCCCACCCCCCCAAAAAAGCGAGGACTGTCTGGAAACAAAGGCAAGTCAGAGAAAAGTCAGGACTATCTCAAAAATTTGTTCCCACCACCGACGATGCATTGACTGAAAGAAATTATTTTACCGCAATGTAGTGATGTCAATACTTCAAATTCAAAGTATCGATACCTCGGTACCTACTCCATACTAGTCAGTATTAGTACCAAACAGGCTATGATACCATCGGTATAATGCTGTAGTCCACAAGGTAAATAAACACTTCTTATTTTATCTATAACAACAGGGTTTCATCTACCTTGACTGTAGTTGGTTGTTGCTGCATGTCAGCACTAATGAACCACATCATACTTCCAGAAACTTTAAGTCCTGCTCAAGTAATTAACCCTCTCTCCACTTTTAAACACCCCTTATCTCTTTTGTGGCCTGAATGTTTTGTTTATTCTAATTTCCACTTATCTAAATATCGATGCCAAAGTATCGATACTGGTATTGGTACCATAGTATCGATACTGGTATTGGTACCATAGTATCAATACCAAAACCCAGTAGTAGGTACCGACAACCCTACCATAATGGCAAGTATTGTTCACACACCCAGTTACCTATCAGTCTTTCCCTTGATTGAAATGTCTGAAATTTTTGACTTTACGAAGGCTAAATTATTCCTATCCAATGACTGAAGATATTTGATTAAATTAGAGCGAGGAGCGTTTTATCAACAAATCTCAATTGAGATGAATAAAAAGTAATGACCGACTATTTTCAAGAGGCTCGGGACCAATTTTGTGCGCACATTAAAAATGATCCTTCAAACAATTTCATAGGCAGAACTAGGAATTTTTTCTGGGGGGGGGGGGGGGGGTGAGTTCCAAGGGATCTTCGAGACACCTCAAGACCGCCCCCCTTCCAAGAGGGGTATACCATGACCTCCCCCCCCAACTTACTTAGGCGTATGATGTACTTACAGTCACAGTCGACGAATTAAATAATGTCAGATAACGTCCTGGATTTTGACTTAAGTAGGCCACATGCGATGCTTTTTACTGTGATAGGTATCGCAGGTAGTCTACTTGACCAAAATATAAGGCGGCATCTGCCATTCTTTTGTCGACTGTAAGTACCCACATCATGGCTGGGGTGCGAAACAACTAGGCAATCGCAAAATTAAATGATAAACATCATATACTGTAATATTTTTTTTTTGCTGTGGGTAAACGTTTTTTTGTTTCCAAAATTTTCTGGGGGGGATTAGCCCCCTCCAGCCCCCCCCTCCCCCTATTTCCGCCTATGAACAATTTCTTGACAAGGAAAAGAATGAAGGCAATCTTTTTAATTTTAATTTTTAAAAGCAAAGGACTTGTTGCCGCACATGGCCTTAAAACTGATGTATCCTAAATTGGAGTGAAACTGAAATGCCTTCAATTCACAGTGATACAATTGTGCAAACGGCAATTCCAATCAGACTAACTATGCCGACCAGAGGCGGCGCGGTTAATTTGGTAGCGTTGGATTTAATCCATTTAAAGTATTAAAGAAGGTCAAAATATTAAGGGTGCACAGTGCAATTCCTTAAATAATTATTTTACATGTGCACTTATAGATGGACAAAATTCAACGTTGTCACTGTTGTCAGAATGAGGTGCCACTGATGCCGACTTGAGTGCCCGCCAAAAAATGAATCGCCCGGTTTGGTCCTAAAATCGTCCTGGACGTTTTTAGGAACAAAGTGGGCGATTCATTTTTTGCCGGGTGAGGATATAAAATCACACTGGGGAAGCTGCAAGACTTGTCAGAAACAATTCATCCATGCTACTGATTAGGCGTGTGCCTAGAGGAGAGTAGACTTTCACAGATAATGAATACGATGTGAGTATTTGGTGAAAAGAAAATTTCAGAAAAAGATCTAGTCGCAAAACTGATGAATTAGATCAATTTTGAGCAGATAAAACGAGAATGTGATTGGTTCAGTCAAGCAAACTGTTGGAATTATTGAGATTAAGGCATCTAGTCTAATTGAGGATGAATGAAAACTGTTGAAACTTTTTACGAGGTAAATATTTATTATCTAAGAGGAACATCAAGTGAATGCATGATTTATGATTAGTCAGCATGCTGCGCACACGGTAATTTTTTCAGAATTTTTTTATTTTTTTCTCTCCATCCTCTAAGGTACGAAGTTACGAAATAATTTGGAATGTCCAGAGGCTTGAAAACTTCTATCGGTCACAGCAGCATGCAATTATTATCTTCTGAAAGAGTAGTCTAGTTCCCAACTGACTGTAAACAATCCAGATTCTGAAAAAGAGAGAACAGTTTATGAGACTTTTGACATTGAAACAATGAAACACCGCGAGACAAAGGAGGAAGATAGCTTCGTTTCAAAGCTAGAGCCACCGCTAGGTACTTTCAATCCTTCAATAAAGTCGCTTGGAATCAAATTCCTCTTTGAATTAAAGGTTTTCAGCTGTCCCAAAAATGTCCCCGTAAAATCAGATGATAACAGTTTAGGGTAGTTGACAGAATGCTTTTCCAAAAATAATTTTTTTTAGTTGTTCATGAGGACAATAACTCAAACTACTGACGCCGCGTGGGGGTCGATGCATCCACAACCAGCCACGTTCTGTCCCCCTTCTTAGAACAGATCTCGTAGTTAAGTATGGAGGACATACCCAGTGGCGTCGCTAGGGGGGGCCGGGGGGGCCCAGGGCCCCGGGTGCCACTATCCTTGGGGTGACACCCACCGGAGAGAAAGAAAAAGAGAAAGGAAAAGGAAAAAAAGGAAAAAAGAAAAAAAAAGGAAAAAAAAGGGGGGGGGGAGAAGAAAAGAAATAAGGGAAGGAAAAAAAAGGAGGAAAACGAAAGGAAGGAAAAAATAAAGGTAGTTGAAGGAAAGGGGAGTGGGAGGAAGGAAGAAAGGACAGTTTGCCACGGGTTCTATACCGGACTGTAGGTAAGGACTCATGGTCTGGAGTCTGGGGGGTGACACCCAACCTGGACCGGTCAAGAAAAACCACTCTAGACAGTTAGAAAATGGAAGTCAAAGAATACATATCATCAGGATGGTGAACCCCCCCCCCCCCCCCCCAAGTCTCTACCCCATAAATTTTTCTCGGTTTCCTCAAATGAAACCCGGAAACCCATTAAACTGGGTTTTCAAAGGGTTAAATTTTCAACATTTTCCGGGGGTGGCCCCCGTACCCCCCGTTAACCTGGGTGGTATTCCATACCCCCCAGACCTCCCGGTGAGTGGGGTGTGTGAACAGTAGGTGCGTCAACTCAAACCCTCCCTACCCTCGAAACAATTTCTGGCAGCACCACTGCTTCATTACTTTATTCTGTTAAGTTAGCAAACATATTAACATTATTTTATCAAATTAATAGTGAGTGCTCAAAACCTTTGATGATATTTGCTTTCCTCTTTACCTAATGGCATTGAATTTGGATTTTTAAATCTGTATCTTTTGATGAGCGAGGATGGAAAAGGGTAGGAGGAGAAGGGGAAGGGGTGGGGTAGGGGGAGAAGGTGAGGGAGCAGGGGGGTCAGTGGAAATCGTCGTTCTGAGTTACTTTTTTAATGGGGAAGGGGGTGACACCCGGCACTTGGGCCCCCCTAAAAAAACACCCAGCGATGCCACTGGACATACCCACTGAAAAAAGCTCGGGTTTTCCTTCCGAAAGCGGTGAGACGCATTCCTTGGAGCAGGGTGCATGATGTTTGTGCACCATAAATCAGGCAGGGGGCTGTCTCTCCACCTGCGGTCGAAGAAATACCCCAATCTGCAAGAGTGTACATTGCCGAGTGACTCAGGATTGCAGGTACGTCGGACCGGGGCTCATGGGCAGGGAGGTGATCTTGGAGGATCGGATCGTTTTGGTATCATAATCATTATCATTTTTACATATAACCTTATGGGTGACTCAACTGATCGCATCGTTTTGGACCTCTCGTAACGATTAAAACAGATGAAAGGAAACGATGAGTCAGGGGCTGTCGTAATCTCAATCGTTTGAAGTAGGAAGAGGTGAGGAGGGGATCACCTGTGCAATCGAGCTGCGCAGAAGCAAGCCCATTTGATTTAATGCAATCAATAATGATAACAATACCCAAAACGATCCGATCCTCCGTGATCTTGTCCCAGGCTCCCTGCAAGATTCTGAAGATAATTGTTTCAAATATTTGGAGATCAAAGGTATTCAGAATATCGTGAACCTTTCTAGATCACTTCTCTCAGTGATGATCATCATACTTTTTAGAAGGCGCATCAATAAAGTTAGAGGCTGTTTCAGATAGCCTAAGTTTTGACAGTTCTTTTTTTACATGCGTGAAAGGACGATATCAAGTCTTCAATTACGGTTTAATGTTAATATTCACTAATTACAATAGTTAACCGAGTCTACTTTGTGGCAAAAAGTTCTAATGATTCACGCAGTAAGCGGCGTCAACATTTTCACGCATGTAAACAAAGAGCTGTCAGAACCGAAGTTATCTAAAACGGCCTCTACTCATCGCAACTGGTTAGATCAACTCTGAACTAACCTAGGTTGAACCCAAAGTAATGCGCAAGTCACATTCGGAACTTTCCACAGATTAGCAGATTAAAAACGCTGAACCCCACCCTAATCAAAGCAAATTTTGTTGTTAGACTTGGGGAATAGATGGTCCGTGTCCTGAACATTGAATGTCCATCATAATTATAAAATAGAAAATTTGGCAAGTACGTCCCTCATGTATAGGTCGTTTCAGAAGTGCAGGCGCACCTTGACCAATAATCTCAAGAACTTTCCAACGTTATTCCTCAGAATACGGGTAGAAAATCAATGAGAGCGTTAGCTTCCCGTTGAGGAATGCTAAGAAATCAGCAGGTCAAAGTCGTGGCCAAGCTTTTATACAACTTGAAGGGATGGAAATTGAAAACTCCCCACAGATTATCAGCCTACACATCTGAAACAAACTCTAGGAGTGTGTAACAATTTGTTACAAAAAGAGAATTTAAAGAGCAAAGAGAGCTGAATAGTGAATGGTGAACTTACCACTGATCGAATCAACAGAATCGGTTCGCTGATTCGGGGGGAAGTCTCTTCAGTCTGTGTCGTAAGTAGGCAGTAAAAGCGCTTGTATCTCCATTGCATACAGCAAAATTCACTTCTAAGAAGATTCAGACTCTGATTTAATCAAAAGATCAGTCGGGAATACTTGGCTGTTTATCGGCCTTTAGCATTCGCTCTCGGCAGCGCGGATCGTGAAAAAAATCATAAATGAAGTAAGAACTACTACATCTGATAAGATCGTGCGAATAAAGGGATGAATTACTTAAAAACCGACAGATAGGTAAAATGAAACCGATTGGCAAACACTTAAGTAATTCCGGAATGGTCGGAATGAATACAACTTATTAAATAATAAATAAACTGCAAGCAAACAAATGAGAAAGAAAAAATAAAACAATAATAAAACACAGTCTGGCAACGAAGCCGAGCAATCCAAAGACTTTTCGATTCGATGCAACGTCAATAGATTGGAGGGTACTGATAACGTCGACACCCATAACGCCGACGACCGTAACGCCGACGGTCATATCCTCGAATATGAAAAGTCCGGATAATTAACACCGACGTGCATAACCCCGAAAATATAATGAATCCTCCAAGAGTGTTCATATCACCGACGTCCATATCCTAGACGTTCATATCCCCGACGTTTTTAACCCCTACGCCAACACGAAAATTATAACACTCACACCATAACGCCGACAGTTATAACACTGACAGCCATAACGCCGACAATCATAACACTGACAGCCATAACGCCGACAATTATAACACTGACAGCCATAACGCCGACAGTTATAACACTGACAGCCATAACGCCGACAATTATAACACTGCCAGCCATAACGCCGACAGTTATAACACTGACAGCCATAACGCCGACAGTTATAACACTGACAGCCATAACGCCGACGACCACAACGGCGACAGGCGTAGCACCGACAGTCCATAGCCCCGACTATCTATATCCTCGCCAGCCGCAGCTGCGAACTTCCGCCGCGCCGCGCCGTGGATCTCGCGTGTAGCGCTTCAAGAAAGAGAGGGAGAGGCTACGATCAGCATCCGTTTGTTCGGTTCGACTTCCCCTCACTGCGCATTTAGCCTGCACTTATTGCTGTTAATTTATCTGCTACGCATTATAAATGTCCTATACCTCGTTTTGTACGAATTCAATCAACACCTTCTGCTCACCTTTTTTTTTTTTCTTTTTCATTCTTACAATAGGTGCATTCATGAATTTTTCCGGGGGGGGGAAGGGGGCACAAATCAATTTCCTGTTAAGCGTCTAGGATCCTTAACTTAAAATTGAGTTGAAACTAAGGCACTGAAATGTGCCATTCGGTGTTGTTACCCAAAAAGAAAAAAAATTAAAAAGTATGTAACTTTGGCAGGCATATGACATATGAAAGCAAAGACTTAGCATTGAGTTTTTTCTCGGGCAGGCTTGCTGCCAGAGACGGAACCTGCGGGGGAGGGGTGCTGATTTCTCCTGAAGGCTGGAAGACTATGAAGAGCATCCTCAGCTGTGGGGGGGGGGGGCTCGGAAACCCTGCCGTGAGAAAAAATTGGGTGCACCCTCCTCAGAGAAAAAATCTGACTGCTCTAAGAATGTTTTTTTTTTTTTTTTTTTTTTTTTCCTGCTACTTTTTTTAACTTCTGAAAATAAATAGCTTACTTCAAAGATACATGAATTAAGTGATGGAAACCAGCCGGACAACTTTTCAATTGGTTAGTTGGATGTAAAAATTCTAGGCAAAAGTAAGGAAAAGGAAATTTTGAATATCCTTTCTTGGACATTTAAATTAAATGCCCGTGTGATATAAAAAGATGGGAAAATGAAGTCATGTTTAGCCCCACTTTCTATCTTTTTCTAGACGATGCTTTTAAGTGTATTGTCAATGAAGTAAAGATAGTCCCGAGACTTTCAGACATTTTTAGTTATGCGTGTGAGTGTGGGGCTGATCTGCAACAACAGCTCCCTCACCCCACCCGAACTGGTCACTCGCTTGCAAGATTTGAGGAGTACGAATCGTGGCCGAGGTCAAACCTTGAAGGTCAAACTCATCTTGTGGAAATCCCACGACAAATTTTGATTCGTTGATAGTACAAAAAGAGAGGAAGTCAAGTTTCAAGCGCTATTAAGCGCCTTTGTCCGTTGACTCTTCCTCATTACCGCACACTTACATTTCGTCCAGTTTTGGAACTCAAATAAGGAGAGCCCTCAAAACTCCACCCCATTTTTGCTTGTGCTTCTGCATACCGGAGGAGCTTCAGCATTGAGAACTCTGAGTTGCAGTTGTACCATTCTTTATTATTTTCGTCGAATTTTCTTGTTTAGGGGGCACCCCCCTTCCCATAGCCTCTCTAGGGGGCCCCCTATGGCGACTACCTCAAACGATCCTTACTTCTCATAGCATTGGCGGATACAGGGGGGGGGGCGAAGGGAGCGATCGCCCCTCCCATTCGGCCGACAAAAATGGGAAAGAGGGGAAGGAAGGGCGAAAGAAGGGGGAAAGAAGGGGGAAAGAAGGGGACAAAAAAGAAAAAGGGGCAACCAGGGGCGAAAATACCAAGTTCGCCCCCCCTCGTTCGCGGGGGCTGGATCCGCCAATGTCTCATAGGTTTGCGAGTGAAGAACCCTCGTGAACCGGAGCCCCGCCTTGACCGGAGTCAGAAGCCCCCTCCCTCGGTCCCCCAATGTCATAAAACCTATTTTTTTCCGTTAAGAGGTAACCCCTCCCCATGTTCAATCGAAGTCCAACCGCTTCAAAACCAATGGTGTAAGTACGCTGGAAAAGGGGAACACAATCAGTGGCGTAGCCAGGAAATTTTTCGAGGGGGGGGGGGGGGGTCCGAGGTCCGAAAATTGTCAAGGGGGGTCCAAATATACTAATTTGGTAAAAATTGTCTGAAAATACCAAAAATGACCTTATTTTGGGACAAATTTAGGTGTCAAGGGGGGGGGGGTAGACCCCCTGGACACCCCCCCCCCCGGCTACGCCACTGAACACAATATACGTGGATAATCGAGACCGGGCACAAGCAGATCGCGTGGTGACCGGAGACAATACATCTTGCCAATGTTTTCGCGCGGTGTCGACAATTTCTTTCGGGGTCTCAACAGAACACCGCAAACATGGACCATACATTGACTGATGAGAAAAGTTGTTGAGGTATTTTGCCTATTGAGACCGAAGCACCGAAATTGCATCAGTCAACGTATGGTCCATGTTGGATGGTGCTCCTTCATGCTCCCAATGTTAATTCCTGTTGAGTCACGGAAGCGTCAGCCATCGCGCGCACGGCTAGTGCGTGGTCTCTATTATACAGTCTCTGGGGGTGACTATCCCTCTTTTTCCGGGACCTCGACCGAATTCATTGGCGGATACAGGGGGGGGGGGGCGAAAAAATGCGTTCGGCCAAAAAATGGGAACGAGAGGGAAGGAAGGGGGAAAACGGGGGAAAGAAGGGGGGAAACAGGAAAAAAGGGGCAAACGGGGGCGAAAATCCAAGTTCGCCCCCCCCCCGTTCGCGGGGGCTAGATACGGCAATGACCGAATTTCACAAGGGGCTACAGCTAAGTGACCATATATTGGCTGTATTCAAATTATAATAGTCTTAATTGCTGTCGAAACCAACGTAGATAACGAATATCGCACTAAAAAAGACTAATTTTCAGTAATAAAGTCACAAAAGGGATTCAACGGCTAGATCATAATGACGGCTGATCGTACGAATCATGGGAGATTTTCATCTACCTCTTTCCTTATGAAACACAGAGGTATGTCTTAATTTATATAGGAATTATAGAATCGTCTATGATCTCTGCGTCAGCGACCATTAAGCACTATTTTGAATGTGGATTTCAGGATCGTCAAATTGGCATGGGTGAGCTGAAATCCACCGCAAACATAATTTAATTGCCAGTCGACATTTCTAAAATTCAACCATAACCTCGACCAAAACACCTCCAAAACGGGTTTATTTGCTTTGTTTACTGTAGACGGAGGCAATATATAAAAGAGACCACGCACTATCCATCTTGCCCATGTTTGCGCTCGGTGGCGACTTTTTTCGGGGTCTCAACGCAAAACACCAAAAACATGGACCATACGTTGACTGATGAGCAAAGTTGTTGAGGTTATTGCCTATTGAAACCGAAGCACCAAAATTGCACCAGTCAACGTATGGTCCATTGGATGGTGCTCCTTCATGCTCCCTGTGTTAATTCGCCTGTTGAGCTCCGAAAAAAAAAGTCAGCCACGCACGGCTAGTGCGTGGTCTCTATAGAGGGGTTTAGTGAGGTGAGGTCATCGTGAAGAGCGTTCCAAACAAAGCCAGTTTGTCTCTCTTGCTCTCAGGTGACCCCCATGTACTGCTGTCTCACTCTAATTTTAAAAATCGTACATAGAGACAACTTTTGTGAAATTTTTTGACGGATTTGACTTCCTTGAGGCATTTGCCTGCGATTTTGATCATAAAATGACGTAAAACAAGGCCCTGTATACGAAATACGGAACTAGAAAGAGATGGGTATACGTGGAGGTCACGGGAGAGCGAGTGAGATAGTTTGGAACGCTACGCGAGTTTTGTCACGATTGCGACCAATGAGTGCATTGTTGTGATTGTTGGCTAACCGTTGACTTCGCACTAAAACCGTCTACAGTGGCGCACCGAGAAATTTGTCTTGGGGGGGGGGGGTTTGGTACGACTCAAACTCCGGGGGGTCTGGGGGGTATGGAATACCCCCCAGTACAAGCGGGGGGTCCGGGGGCCCTCCCCCGGAAATTTTTTTCAATTTTCCTGACCTTCAGATTGAATTTTACGGTACTTTCATTACAGGAAAATTGAAATGTACAAATATATTTTCAATTCTGCCACCACGAAATCGTTGCTCTAGACTCATGGTAATTGGAGGGAGAAGAGTCGAAAGGAATGTGGATGAAGGAGCCATGGAATATTCACGGAGGGGGTTCACCGAGGGGTTAGATTTTATCCCCCCCCCGCCATAGTGAATAACTCTTAAGCAAATGTGGATAATATGGAATTTATTCACCGTGAACCCCCTTTCCTAGCTGATCACGATTTTTTTTCTTTCTCTTTCTTCTATTTGTGAAGGAACCACATCCTCTCTCTCTCTCTCTCTCTTTCTCTCTCTCTCTCTCCCTCTCTCTCTCTCTCTCCCTCCTTTTTTTATTTTTTTAAGGCTTGGGGGGGGGGGGGGGTTAACCCTTAACCCCCCCCCCCCTTCGGTGCGCCAGTGATCGTCTATTATATGTAAATTGTCTCTGACTGTAGATTGGTGAACAGATGACACACTATCCATTGTCAAATAACTCTGCAATTTGACGGGCCGTCAAATTTCACAGTTGTTTTGACAACGTTTTAACCAACAGAATTGCAACGGTTGGCTCACCTGCCGTTTTTTGGTGGATCTCGGCTCATCGAAGCCAATTTGACGGTTCTAATTTGAGCGTGTACGAAGGCCTTAAAGCCCGAATCACACTGCGCAAGTGGAGCTGAAAGTGAGCCGAAAGTGGGGGTCATCGGTGCACCATTCATCGATGAGGTCGGAGATCATCAGCAAACAATTTCTAAAGTTATGCTGAACAAATTGAGCACACATTTTTGTAAAAAACCTTAAAAGTAACGAAAAGACGATTGTTGAGCGATGACTTGCAAGACAGTTTGCAAGCTCACTTTCAGCTCCAATTGCGCTGTGTGATTCGGGCTTAACAAAACTTCCATGAGAGGAGTCAAGGTAGCTAATAGTCCAGGAATATTAGAGAAAATAAGCACAAACTGATTTTTTATTGATGTAATTGTCCTTACGACATGTATTTACGCAAGACAAAAGTACCCGGCGAAATCTTACCGGCGAGTCGTCAGATGTAGGTACCCACGAATGTGGCCAAATAACCAAATTTTTAGGAAACTGTCGATTAAATTGAAAAAAATTCAAGTGGCTTTTGTTTCAAAGGACGACGCACATTTCTTATGGCGCGTGGACCACACTCAAGGTGTCCTTTTTTTGGCATAGATCGATTCTAAAAACCATTCTGAGCAAAAGTTCTCACGGGCCCAACGAATTTCTATGTTAATTTTAGCCGCTATTAAAGTTTGAAAGTTGGATCAGCACAGTTTGTAAATTCGTTTCAGAGCATATACTTACTGTAGTCCAAAAGAGTAAGCAACAGAGAGCTCGCATCACACCGAACGGTCAGCCGGCCCTGTCCCTATCTGCCGCCTCAGACTTCAAGTCTTTTTTTCCCTCTCCACCTCATCGTGCGTAGTTATCTTTCTCTTCTATATCTCTTTCCCGACTTCAAAAACCAATGTTTTCCTCTTGCACTTCCCCCCTCGTTCATTCATTATCTTGGCTCCTCTCACTTATTCTTCTATCGAGTGAACTGTTTTCATTCTCGTTGAGTCAAATGCATTCAATCCTTGTGATTTCGCCGCCATGCGCCTCAAGCTCGAAGACAGAAGTAATAATACCTAGCGGAATTCATTTTTGTCGGGGGAGGGAGGCTTATCTCACTATTCTCACTGTAGTAAAATCACACATTAACAATCTTGGTCAGCAGCGGCGCGCGCAATCTGGAAACGCAACGTTACTTTCGGTCCATTTGAAGTCATAAAACGGTCGAAATATTATAGGATTCCACAGTGCACTTCCTCGGATCGATATTTAGCATGAAATCTAATGGGCAAAAGGCAATGTTGCCACTTGTCGTGTGACGCTACTAATCACGGTTTATCGAATGAGTGGATCTCGTCCAAAACTATACATTTGCCCAACTTACGCAATTTTAAACCTTTGAATTAAGCAGAATCAATTACACGGCGAACTATCAAATAATCAGTGGGTGGCTCATCAACCCCCCTCCCCCCCAAAGTTAATTACTATCGTTTAACAACCTGCATATTTAGTGGTGGGTTGTGTGATCTGGCAAACCATCTTATTGTCCATTTAAACCTGTGCAAAAGTATCGATATCTTGGGGGTGAAATTGCAGCTCTGGAAGATGGATTGTTGATTATAATCCAGGTTTTACTCAAATGGCACAGTGATACTGCTGAAGTGTTTGTGTTGTGGAAACGATAGTATGTCACCTAAAGGGGGGGGGGCAGTAAAGGTTTCGTTGAAATCCGATCAGGGGCGTCATTTTGCGTGCGGCTTGGGGGCGGGGGGCAAAATGCGATGACTTTTTTTTTTGCTCCTGAATGTAATAGCCCTGTTTACCCTATATTTACAACGCCGCACGCACTCCAAAAAAAAAAAAACGTGTTAATGACCGCCAGACTTTACATCGAAACTTTTTTCTATACCCCCCCTCTCCCCCAAAAAAAGGACTTTTTCACTTTCAGCCTATCCGTAGGTAGGCAGTTGCCCCCCTTACCCTTGCCCTCCCCCAAATTACGCTACTAAATCTGATGAAGAATCGATCAATATGCCGCTGATCGATCGATCGCAATCACATGTAATCAAACCTAAGCCTGTCTTTCGTGTGCAGTTAATAAAAAAAGCCGAACGAGAAGGTGACGGGAGATGAAGTAGAAGACAAAAAGCTAGCATATTTAATTGATCATCAGAAAGCATTCACGAACAGTTGAAGATGGCAAAGCAAAACATTTGAGTCCATGGGAGGAAGAGAGTGCGAACAGAAAAGATAAATGACAAAAGAGAAGAAAAGTATTTGTCGCTTAGTGGCAGAAAGAGAGGGAGAGGAGGCGTGAGACCTGAGGTTGGGTCGCCTGTATCACAGAATACTCTAATCAGAACGGAAACTCTAATTCATTTTGTAACATTCTTTACTATGGGCCGCCATGTTGGGAAGTGAGCATTTTCGGGAATCTTCGGCAACTGGCCGGGTTCTGATTGGTTGTATAACCTGAAGAAGCACGTCCGCCATGTTGGGAAGAGAGCAGGCATTGTAAGTGTGTAGTTAGAGAAGACGCGACTTTTTCCAGTCGCGACTGAGGCGGCAAGAAACGCGGAAAGGAGGAACAAAGAAAAAGATCACTCCATCCAACAGCGCACTGTCAGCTAAAACCGGCATGCTGCAGGATTGGAGAAGGAGAGATAAAGAGAAAAGATTGCTCTAGCTTGAGGCGCAACGCGAGGTCCACGGCGCGGGCGCGCGGCGGCAGTTCACAGCTGCGGCTGGCGAGGATATAGATAGTCGGGGCTATGGACTGTCGGTGCTATGATTGTCGCCGTTGTGGTCGTCGGCGTTATAGCTGCCAGTGTTATAACTGTCGGCGTTATGGCTGTCAGTGTTATAACTGTCGGCGTTATGGCTGGCAGTGTTATAATTGTCGGCGTTATGGCTGTCAGTGTTATAATTGTCGGCATTATGGCTCTCAGTGTTATAATTGTCGGCTTTATGGTTGACATTGTTATAACTGTCGGTGTTGTGGCTGTCAGTGTTACAACTGTCGGCTTTACGACTGTCGGAACTATTGATGGATATAAGCGAGGAGTTGATCGTCGGTGTTGTGGACGTAGGGGTTATAAACGTCGGGGATATGAACGTCTAGGATATGCACGTCGGCGTTATGAACGTCGGTGTTAATTATCCGGTCTTTTTGGTCGAGGATATGAGTGTCGGGCTTATGAACGATTTTTTAGAATTCGGCGTTATGGTCGTCGGCGTTATAAGTACCCTCCAATAGATTCAAAGAGCCTTCGACCGAATGTTCATTCGCTGCAACGCCGTTCGATCAAACGTCAATCGATGCAACGACCGTTCGACCGAATGTCCATTCGATGCAACGCCGTTCGATCAATCGTCATTCGATGCAACGCCGTTCGATCAAACGTCAATCGATGCAACGACCGTTCGATGTTGTGTCCGTTCGGTCAAATAAGCGTTCGATGTAATGACTTTTTCGCTTTTTCGATGTAAAGCACATCGACACACTGGGTACCAGCCATGAAATTTTCTGAAGAAGCATTGCTCTTTATACTCAAGAAATTTGATATTAGAACAAAAATTACAATACTAATGTTTTTTTATCTAACGTTATACTGTGCGATTACTGTAATTCTTGTGCGGCGTTTGCTGAGAATTGAGAAAAAAAAAGCTGAGTGTTTGTGAAATTGTGACGTCACTGAGACTCACCCGAACTTCACGCGAACGGAGTCTCTCGCACAATAATCTTTGACAAGAAAACGTCATGATATAAACAAAAACATTGTGATGACTTCGTAGGAGGAGGTCAGGAGGTGTTAAATTATTTTTAAATTGAAAGTTCCTCTTTTTTTCTGTGATTTTGTTTTTAAAAAATAGTTATCTCATCATGGCTTGCAATGAATACGATCCCGCCGAAAATCTGAAGAAAAAGCCATCCAAAAGCATCTTGAAATCATCATCGAGCTTTGAAACCGCAGATAGAAGGCAAGGAAAGTATGTAGAAATGCATAATGTCATTAACGTCAATATCTTGTCCTTCCTCATCCCTCGCTTTATTAGTGGTCATTAGAGGATGGAAATTCAAGCGAACCTTTGAAAGTAACGACTCCATTGGAATTTAATTTCATGTGATCAATCAGATTAATTGTCTAAATTTGGTAACCTCCAACCTCCTTGGCCAAGTGTATTTGGAGTTGACAATTTTTCACCAAACAATTGTGTGCTTGGTTAAACAGTGTAAAATCCACTTATCACTAATTTCCTTCATAGTGTCTTTCCTTACTTTGCTATATTTCAGATGGATTAATAAAATGGCCGAAGCAGACGCATTTTGAGTCTCGGTATTTGACTAGTGGCTATGCCTACGCCTACAAATGCAGGTGAGCAAACTAACTGCTCACCTATGCAACCTGGCCCTGTAAGTTTTGACTAAGTAGCTCAACCCTATTTGTCAAATCCGAACACTCTAAATGCATCTTTTCCAGCATCTAAGCCTAAAGAGCATCTTTCCTCAATCGGTCTGCGGAGCTTGACAATCTGATTGACAGTAGATAATTTGGTAATAGCTCACTTATTGAAAGTAATGTACGCGAACCTATTGGTGTACCTTTTGTGTGATGACTCTGAAGTATTGTTCAGCTTACCACTCAGCAATTGCTTTACTCTCAGACAATCAGTAAATATTTGATGATGTCAGAAAGGTCTCACCATCAATCAGAAGCTGGTTTAGAAGTAAACCAACCAATTAGAGTCATTAATATTGTCTCAGTATTGATGCTCTATAACTTTCAATAAGTAGCCAACGTGCACTCTTATATATTATGCTCAGACCAGATTTGTGATGCCGTCACGATTCAAATTGGATCCAAACAAATGTTCTATCTTACTCGCTCTTGTGGAGTTACCCGTAAGATTTGATATCTAGATTTTCAAATGCAAATTCACTCTTCAAAAGAACCAGTCCTCTCAAACTTTATGACATCTATTAATTTTTCGTACCCTAAAATATCTTTTCACTTCAACTTAATTCTTGAAAGATCTCAATTGAATTGAACGAAGTCCCATATTTTTTCTTCGTCACAGTTTCTTATGAGCACATTGCCATGACACTGAAGATCATTCCATCATCCTAACCTCTCTTTGTCACGAAACTCATATTGTGATGTCTGGAGGTATCACATGTGGTCTCATGGCAGCGATGAGCTCATATCCTTGAATTTTGTGCCAACAAGATACTGAGAGTGATACAAAGACCAAACAGGACTTCCTTTAAAATAACTGTAATGGAGCTGTTGCAAACTTTTGCTACAGGCTTATTAATAGTTGAATATGGGATAATACCCTGTAAAAATGACGATTAGCACACTAAAAAATCACGAAATCCACTCCTAAACTCACAAAATGCTTTTAAATGCGAGACCGTAATGGCGGCCGAGGCCGCGGTTTTCTTATGGCAATTGTATGCTTCTTCTTCTTCTTGTGTGGTGTTGCGAGAACACCTCGTGTAGATGGCGCTGATTGAAGATAGGGAGCCCCGATGAAAACTGCGGCCCCCGCCGCCATTACAGTCTCGCGTTTAAAAGCATTTTGTGAGTTTAGGAGTGGATTTCGTGATTTTTTAGTGCGCTAATCGTTAGTTTTACTGGGTATTACCCCAAAATTAACCATTAATAAGCCTGTAGCAAAAGTTTGCAACAGCTCCATTGTAAATGAATGTGTGATGTTTCAAAAATTTTGTTGAAGTGTAGTTGTATTTTAAGGCTAGTGGATTCCATTAGGGTAAGAGAATCTGCAAAAACCGTTTGTTTTGTAGCATAAATTAGCATTTGAAAATTTGGATCTGATGGAGAAGAACCATTTTGAGTATAGAGTTCTGACAAGTATAGCTGTGCCTGCTTTCAAACTGCATCAAAGCGGACTGGTGAGCTGTTGATTTGCAACAAGGAGAAACTGCGCCAACCTCACTGGTGCGTTTTGATGCAGTTCGGAAACAGGCACCGCTACTTGTCAGAACCCTATACTCAAGAAGGTCCTTGTAGTAGTTCCTGGGAAACTCTGTGAGAGTGAGTGAGACAAAACAAGGGTCAAAATCCAATTTTTTTTTGTGACGTCACACTAAATCGGTCTAGATTAATCGGTCTTGATTATCCTCTCTAGACCACCACAAGTTTTCTTTCTCTGACTCAAAGCAACTTTGCTGTTCTACAACAATAAATTCTCATTTCACCCTAAAAAAGTTGTGACCATTCTTTGAAAACTTCCTCTGCTTACTCTTGAAATCCCATCAACAGTAATCACTATTCTTTGTCTGTCTCATGGCTCCGTTGCAAACTTTTTCTACAGCAAAACAGCGGGTCGATCCCAATGTAAAATCACTAGATAATGATGTTGGGAGCCCCAGAAAGTTCCAAAATTGACTAACGATCTCTGTAAATGCGTTTTAACAAAATTCCAAGCTGAGAAGTTATTCATCATGGAGAAACCTGCAATTGGATGGGACTCCACCTTTGTGAATTGCTTATATGACAGCCATCTTGGAATTTTTTTCAAAAGTATTTATTGAAATTATGAATAAATTTTGGAACTTTTAGATGCCTCCAACTTTATTTTCCAGTGATTTCACACACTTACAGAGTACAGACCCTCTTTCAGCTGGAGCAAAAAATTGCAACAGATGCATTATTAAGATACCTACGCTTTTTTCAAGCAGAAAAGGGAAATATCTCAATCATGTTGAGACTGAGCAATTTCAGTCATCCAGAACGAGTGACGAGTGAGCTCTACTTTTCCAGCATAGAATATTTTCAATGGGTGTTTTCAGATCGCCAAAGTCTGTTGAAAACAAGCTTCTTTAGTTAGCACCATTAGGTCGATGAAAAATGTACCAAAAATTGTTTCACTTGTTCCATATCATGAGCAAATAAAAATTGATCTTCAATTATATTTGACTTCTCAAAAATCCTAATTTTGTAAATCCCATGGAAAAACATGTGTTTATTTTTGAATTTCAAATTATTCGTCTTCTCGCTTACTATTTAAACAACTGTACAAAGAAGGAGGATAGCATTTTTTATTCTTCCTCTTTTTTTCAGTTTGGTAAGCGATTTTAAAGTGCTTTTTATTTATTAATCTCATCTTCCAATCATCAAGTGTCTATTATTGGTTGTCCGAGAAAAGATTGGACTTGGCACTTCTTTTGCTTTCATGATGACATCTGTTTCTAACCGCCGAAAGCGCAATTGGTCGAAAGTAGTAAAAGCTGATGTCTTCATTCAAGTCGAACAGTTGTCAAGTCCAATCATTCTTCCAAGAGCCTGTAATAATGTTTGATGTTATTTTCTCTGGTATATCTTATGCAAATGATTCAGCCTTGCTTTCCTTGTAAACCAATTAAATTAAATTTTATTATTTTATAATTTTTTATTTTATTTTATATTAAATTTTACTCTCCTCATTTCAGAAAATCTCTAGCAGAAAAAGCAAAAAATGCCAAATGGGATGAAATGAATATCATTGCTACTCTACATCCTGCAGACAAAGATTATGGACATATGAAAATTGATGAACCAAAGACACCCTTTGAAAGGACTACTGAAGATGAGACAGATAGCTTGGATGTAGATTTGTTGGCTGAAAAGTAAGTTACATCCACCTTGTCAAAGTTTGGTGTGGAGGCCTCGCCTGAAAGGACAAGGGCTTAGTTTTATTCTATTTTGTTTTTTTATTGTTCGCTTACAAATAAAAGTGTAACAAACAAATGATTTGAGGGTTAGACTTTACCATCACTGTCACTGCTTTTTTAAATCTATTTTTTTCAACATTGGTGCTTAAGGAACTAGTAATTTTTTTACTATCTCCCATCTGTAGGTTGCCCTTTGGGTGAGAGTAAATTAAATTTGATTTCTAAAGCTAGCTTTGTTTTGGGGGATGGGTTTCAGCGGTTTTTATTTTAGCGGAAATAGAGAAGTCTTTTAAATTAACCATGACCTTTTCTTTAAAAAACTGTATCTTGAAAAGATTGGTATTTTCATGGTTAAACTCAACCTATTCTAGCTGTTTTATTTAAGACAATCTTACTCACATGAGAATTGAACGTAAAATTTTGCATCTACCAAGGCATGAGAAGCTCTAACTAGATGACTTTCAAGGGATTTAAGAATCACGAGTTGGGAACAGGTGGAAAGTGGCAGAGTGAGTTTCCAACCCCCGCTTTTTTTCGGCTAACTGCAATACTTTCGCGGTGGCAAAATAAGAAGAAATAATTAAATAGACCAGGGGCCAAGCCCCCATATATGAGCTCAACTTCTCCTTCCTTATGGAACAGTCCTGGTTGTACATAGGCTGTTCAAAAAATAATGCACATTCGGGTTTTTTGGGAGAACAAAAGCAGCTATCAAAAAGCGGTTTGTGTGAGCTTAAAGTCCTTGTAATTTCTAATAAAACAAGACCAAGTAGAGCTCTGTAGCTTAAAAATTGACTGATATACAGGGTCTTGAAAATGGCATGTTGAAGCTACCCCTCCAGGATTTTCAGCTATTTTTTCCGAGAAAAAAAAAATAACAACGAAAAATTAAATTGAAAAAATTGCATGTTTTAATTGAAAAAAATTACAAGATCTTACTGATTGTGTGGCCGGTTAGCAGGCACAGCTTACAGGATGAAACATGCACAGTACTCAGTACTTGCGACTTTCCTGTTTGACTTTTCTGTTCTGTTTGATGCGTGTGCGCAGTGCGAACTTCCAACTTTTTTTCGCGACGAATGCCGAGGAGAAAAAAGAGCAACGTCACGTTATTCATTATTGTTTTTTGCGTGGTTTATCAGTGAGATACGCTTTTAAAGAAAAGGAAGAAGTGTATAAAGACAACTGTTTAGACCGATATTAAGACAACGACCATAAGTTGTTGGTTTAAATCCTTTTCTGAGGGTCAGGAACCAGTGAAACTTCTTCGCAGAAATCCGGTTTGAAAAAACGATTCTTCAGAAGTGGACAGAAAGGCTGAGGCTTTGCGTGAAACATGATGGACAGTACTCTGAAAAAATTAAGAAAGAGGCAAGTCATCCGATGAAGACAACCTACTTCAGTCAATTTTAGTAAGATCTTATAATTTTTGTCAGTAAAAACATTAATTTTTTCAATTTTAATTTTGTTTTGTTTTTTGTTTTTTCTTGGAAAAAATAGCTGAAAATCCTGGAGGGGTAGTTTCAATATGCCATTTTCAAGACCCTGTATATCAGTCAATTTTTAAGCTACAGAGCTCTACTTGGTCTTGTTTTATTGAAAATTACAAGGACTTTAAGCTCTCACAAACCGTTTTTTGATAACTGCTTTCGTTCTCCCAAAAAATCCGAATGTGCATTATTTTTTGAACAGCCTATGTATGTTTGAAAACTCTGAAAATATTATGAGATCTGTTTTTGTGATATGTACTCACTGCTCAAAAATCAAGTAAGTAATTAACTATATGCAATGGGCCTGCTGCACACTTTTGCTGTAAGTGATTTACTATTCGGTGTAAAAACCGCCAAAAGTAACAATGACTGCACTAAAAACTTCCAAAGTCCACTCCTAAACTCAATAAACGCTTTTATCTACGCAGGTGTAATTTTGGGCAGTAATAATGGGAGATTCCCATCTAATGATACTGTAACTCCATCAAGAAGTGACCAATAAGAGACGACTTTCCTTTGACACCGGTGTCACCAGGTGTCACGGTACCATTCATCGGATGTAGATCACTACTCTGGTGACTAATTACTTTGTGAATCATCCTTGTCAGCATAGAGGGACTGACGAAATTAAGATAGGAATCTCCCATTATTACTGCCCTACGCCACCATTACTCTCGCTCAAATAAAAGCGTTTGTTGAGTTTATGAGTGAATGTTGGAAGTTTCTAGTGCTGTTATTGTTTTTTTAGGGGGTTTTTACACCAGAATTGACTGGTCAAGCGCCTATATTGAAAGTGTGCAACAGCCCCATAGAAGCCCTTGTTCATTTTTGCTGCCATCTTTTTGCCGTGGCTCTATATTTTATCAGTTTTGGAGTTGCATTAGGCTTACAGGCAGTTAAAATACTTTATACAGTGAGTGACTTTTTCATTCATTTTCCTCATGTTAAAATTTTCATTTCCTTCCTTACAGAATCGCAAAGGGATCATCTGTCCCTGCAAAAATTTTAAGGCGATGTTCAGAAACAGAAACAAGTGATGACGATGAAGAGGAAACTCCAGAACAAAAAGGTATTTTACAAAGAAAAGAATATACATATTTTTAATAAAGAGTTGAAAGGCTGGCAAATTTTATAAGAGAACGAATACAAAAAACAAACAACCAGCAATGACTTGACAAATTCAGAAACAAGTGGAAACCGCGTTTAATGCTGAAAAGTCACACAATTAACCCTTAACTGCGCCATGGCACCCCTGAGGCACAAAATAATGTAACATGTGATTCAATGGAATTTAAATGGACATTTTTCAAAAAGTTGTGTGACCCATCAAAGTTCTTAAAAAAGAGTCCTCTTTCGAACAGTCTAAATAAATCTCGAAAAAACTCAAATCCCAAAATACGCGCATTAAAGGGTTAAGATTTGCGAGACTGCTTTGGGCCATGACAGTGCCATTGACAATAGTGGCTTTGTTATTGGCGGAAACACTTTTATCAATCTTCATAGAATTTCCAGTATTAAACCTATTTACCACTTGTTTCTCACTTGAGCCCTCTTAAATGAGATATTGGGGGTATCAATTGGTCTTAGTGCAAGGAGAAATCCCGCAAAGTTTTGTTCCGAAAAAATAATGAGGACAAGAGGGAGGCCAGGGGTTGAAAGTCACAACCTAAAAACCTCAATATCTAACACAAACCAAAGATTTTTCCTGACGGCTTGCCCTCCATCTTCGTTTCAGTGTAGGTAATCCTGGCGATGAATTTAATACTTAAATTTGTTGTAATTTTTACTTTGGATAATTTCACAAATTTGAAAACGGCTTTGGCTCACATGAAAAAGTGTAGTACTGATTTGGGTTACTTTGTGAGATTAATTTTGGTTCCCAGAATAATTTTTGATTATTTGTTTTCTGATCTGACAACCTCCGAAATCAAAAGTGACATTCACAAGCAATATCTTAGCGCTCAGTTAGCTGTGGCCATTCTTGATTTTTCAGGCATAAACTGAACACTGGCTCAGGGCTCAACTAATATTGCGCTGACTATAGCTGTAAGCCCAACTAAACACATAGGGTGTTTTAAGAGCGCCATGTTGGGAGATTGCCTCAGTGGTGTACAATTTTATTAGAATCTCTATTGTTAAAATTTTTTTTATTTAATAATTATATGTGCAGAGCTCTTTCTATGATAACGCTCCATTATATTTTCTCATTCATTCCAACCTCCGTCTAACTCAGAGATAACAGAGACCATGCATTACCTATCTCGCCCATAATGGCAATTCTTTTTTTTGGAGTCGCAGAAAAGCAATGTTCAACGGCTCCTACATCCCACTTATGTGGAATGTTGAGCAAAGGAGTTGATGTCAGTAGCCAATCAGAACAAAGCATCAATGTTTTGGTCGTTGGTCAACAATCCACATAGGAGTCGTTGGATCTTGTTTCCCCGGGTTATTTTGTTGAGTCCCCGAAAATAAAATCGTCCACCGCGCAATCGTTTGGTGCGTGGTCTCTGATCTAACTATTGTTCCAATCCATCACTCCAAAAGAGCTTTTTGGTAACAATGGATAAATATCCATTGATTTTACTAAGTAAGTACATATGTTGTATTTCATGCTCAATGGAATGGGTCTGTTGCAAACTTTTGCTACAGCAATATAGAGTGTAAAATCTCAAGTAAAATCATGTGAAGAGTCCATTGGTGGTATCAGAAAGTCATAAAATGCAGTATTTAACTCACAAGAGGCGTTTAACTGAAACCCAAGATGGCGCTAAAATATAAAGCAACCTGTGTGCACGCACCGTGAACATCCATGATGACCAACGTTAACAACCTCACAGCATGGGAGGTTATTACTTTGTTTGCGTTGTGATTAGTTGTGATGGATGTTGTGAGATTGGTTGTGATGGATGTTGTGAGGTTGGCCACCTTGGATGTTCATGGTGCTTGCATACAGGTTGTTCGATATTTTACCACCATTTTGGATTTCAGTTAAATGCCTCTTGTGAGTTTAATACTGCATTTTATGACTTTCTGCTGCCACCAAATGGACTTTTCACGCGGTTTTACATGAGATTGATCACTCTATAGCGCTGTAGCAAAAGTTTGCAACAGACCCATTGTTCGTACACTATTGTGTAACATCTATCAAACATAAAGACCCTTTCAGCAATGCCAGATTGTAGAAAAATGTCATATCTATTCAATGGAAATCTACAGTAATCACAATAGAATCTGGCAATTGTGGCCCCTTTCCTTCTCCTTGATTGTTATTCATGTATCTTTTCTGTCTCTTTTCATTAGCTCATAGGAAGTTGTTCGATAGCAAGCGCAAAGCTCATTACAATGAATTCTATGCAGCAAAGATGGCTCGTCAACTGATGGAAGAGGAAGACGAAGATGATGAGAGTGGTGAAGCAGGATGCAATATCGGAACCAATGATACTGAGAATGATGAAGATGGAACTGCGCCATCAGAATCAGGACCGAACATTAGCTCAACTGAATAAGTAACAATTCCTCTCAATCTAATTTTTTTTTTTTTTTTTTTTTTTTTTGCATGTACATAAATATATGTATGTAAAATTTCAATTACTTCCAAAGAAGAGAAGAAAATTATTTTGCTTGGTTTTTAAATTCCTGTGAATTTTTATCATTTCTTTTTTGCTCCTAAGATTGCATTTGGAGCCTTATTCCTGATTTCAATTTTTTGTTGGGAGAAAAAAAAAATTGGTTTTTTTTGTTTGTTTGTTTTGAATCCCATTAAAAATGGCTTTCTATTCAACAGGTTAGTACAACTCATTTTAAAATTACTTTGTGGAATTATTGATCTTTTTAAATGACTGTTGGTGGGACTTTTCAATGACCTTTTTCATTTGTAAAATTTCGCAATGCCTAATCAATTCTCTGCTGGACACCAAATCCTTCTTTATTGATTTATAATTTGTTGTACTGAATATTTAGCTTGTTACGAAATGAAAAAATTCTCATTGCAATCACAAAATCTCAAGGAACAAGAGTGCTATTGTGTGCAAATTTCCAACCCTCCTCTGCACTAATTATTTAATGAAAGCAAACAAATTTTAGACAATGTATGTAAGTGATGACCTCATTTTTCTACAAAATTTGTCTAAAGATACAATACTATCAAATTATTGCCAGAATTTATAACCTTTATCCAATAACAAAACTACTCCAATGGGTTAGAGGCGATAATTGAAAGCAATCATTCTTTTAGAAACTTTACTGTCAGGATGTTTCGGGTGATTTCTGCACCTGTTTTCAACTGCTTAAAATACCCTTTGAGCCCGAGCTCAAAAATTGAATATTATTCATTTTACTATTTCTTTAATTTTCTTTTTTATGATTTTATTTTTTGTATATGGCTAAATTTGACTATGTACTACTACTTACCACTACTTTTTTATTTTCTTTGTTTTATTATTTTTTATTTTTTTTTTTGTCATCCCGAACACATTCAAGATTAGGGCTGGAGACCACGTGTCGCCCTGCCCTAGTATATGCGGGATTAGGGCTCAAAGGGTTAAACAAAAAGAGGAGGCCTTGGCAGGTCAGGCCTGGAATGTCTCATAATGTCATTATATTTATGTTGTTTGTTCTTTTTTGTAACAGAACGAGAACACAGAATAGGGTTAATGAGCTAGCAGGGTATTTTGTAAGAAGAAAGGTTGATCTTGAGTAATGTTTTGGAGAAGGGGATTTCTAAAAAATCATGATTATAGTTATGATTTCATTGAAACTATTAAACCTCATATTTGTAGTTCATTTTATCACTGTTCTTGGTTTTTTTTTAACAGAGATTAATGACAATATTTATGAGGGCACAAAAAATTTACCCAAGCTTTGTTCATTTATCCTGAAAAGTTGTACAATGTGTTGCAGTACATTGGGTTTGTTAGTTCCAATGTACTTGCATTTGTGATGGTAATATTCATCTTCAGGTTCCTTCGTTTAAATCATCATCAAGAGTAATCTCATGATACTTTCTGAAAATACTCTGTACTCTGTCAGAGTAAAATAATTCCCCTTCCTCTAGATCAAAAATGATTTTTGAAAGAAGAGGAAAACTGACCATTTGAGAGCTCTCCTTATTTTATTTTCTAAGAGAGTTGTATTACTTCCCTTTCTTTAATTCAGCGTTCTCACGTTTTTAGACTGTACAATGTAAATAGGTACCTAATTTATTTTTTAAAGAGTAGTATTGATAATATTTTGGACTTCTGCAGAAGAAGTAAAATATCATACGAAAGAATTTGTGAATAGGTAAAAGCTTACTACTTGTGTTTTTTTCTTTTTAATTTGTGTACTTTTGTAGTTATCTAAAGTAAATTTATTGGTTGTAGTTGTTTTTAAAATTGATTTAAACATCCTATTTGTGTTGGAATACACAACATAAAATGTTCCCTATATTTCTTAATTGCAATTTTTCTCTTAGGTATTTGTTGAATTTTTATAATTTAATCTATTTCATGTAAGTCAAAAATTCATTCTTTGAAGATTGAAACTATCCTTTATTTTGTTCGTTGTCTGATCAAACTCGGAATTTTATTCAGGAGATATGTAGATTTCAATTACATACTTACTGATTTGACGTTTTCTTTCACTTCAATATCTAAATTTTGCCAACTTGAGGGCAGTTGTAACAAGACTTTTCAAGTCTCATTCAACTATACCAGAATTTCCTTTTTGCCACTTGCCATCAACTTGCATGTGGTACATTCTAAAACTCATTTATGCTCTAAAATTTCAATTTTCAAAGATCTCTTAGTGAGTGTCGAGCGGTAACTTTAATGTGATGTTTTAAAAAAAAGTTTTTTGAGATAAAAAAGTGCGCAACGCTGCTCTTACAAATTACTCTCACCACACTTTCGCCATAACCATGTAAAAATGCATAGAAAACACTCAAAGTTAGGTTATGTTTGCTTCGCTTGCATTCACTAAACTTAAATTTGGATTGAAAAAAATAAATGAATGACCTAATAACAACTTATTGCTGTGAAGTGCAATGATTCACTCGATTTTTGCAAAATTGTAGAGAAATTGCAGATGAAAAGTGTAGTGAAATAAGCGGTTTTGTCATCATGGTACAAGCCAGTGCCAGTACCTTTATAAGTCCATCATGAAGAAACGCCACTTTTAAGTAAAATAGTGAGATAGGAGTGTTGTATTGTGGTTTTTAAATCTCTAGCGTATCCTATTCTCATATTTCTGATTGTTTAATTTTCATGCGCGAAGAATTAATAGATATTTTGATTGTTAAAAATGTTGGGCTTGTTGGCATAGAAAAATCAACCTCATCACCTCATGACTGATGAGCAAGGGCGTGCCGAGGGGGGGGATGTGGGTACCCTTGCCACGGGCGGCACTCTCTGAGAGCGGCAAAATTATGGTGAACAAGCAAAAAGTAAAAAATTAAAAAAAAAAAGCCATCAGATTTATAATTTTGAGGGACGGCGAAATTGCAATCTTGCCCCACCCTTTTTCAGGAAATTGTAGCATGCCCCTGCTCATGAGTTTAGTGTTTGATCTTTAAGTCCAACAGAAGGGTGAAAATGATGTCCTGAGAATGGATCCAGGATAGTCATTTGAGATGAAAAAATAAGAAAACTCACTTTTGGAATGACGCCCTTTTTCAGAAACTCACTTTTGGAATGACACCCTTTTTCAGGATTCAAAACAAAAATTGTTTCTATTTTCCCACAATTTTGCCCAAGCTGTAAATATTTTCAAGCGCTCATAAATACTGTAGTACTGACATGATGAAACTGCAGGGTAAACCTTGCTGATGCAACCCAACTGGCTAGAGAGGGTAGCTGATGTTTTTACTCAATTTTTTATACCTTTACAATTCACCTAAAAGCTTCCCCTTAGAAACAAAAAATTATATTTGGGGGTTACGTTCTATGTTTTTTGCAAAAGATTACTCAATTTGGGTAAATTTTAATTTGCTACATCAACAGTTTGTAAGAAAAAACTGACTAGAGTAGTCCGGACCCACCGTTCACCTGTTTACTTTACCCAAACCCTTGATTTGGAAAGAGCAAGTTAATCTAATGTTTTGCGTCCTGATCAGAAATTCCTGTAAATCTAAGGGAATCTTTGTAAGTGTAGTACCAATGGAGTGGAGGGGGGGGGTCAAGTTTTTCCAAATGGGTAATGACCGCTGTATTATTACAAAATACAGAGTCTGTTGACGGAGTAGAAAGATTCCCTTACTATTAAATTAATAATCCTCCAGAGTCTCCATGGACGTATCCTAATCATTCCAATAACTTGATTATACTTTGCCTTTCAGAATTACTTTTAGTGCTAGAGTACTAGATTTTGGTTACACGGGCTGTATACCCGACCAATTCTATCTTTTGTCTTGAATTTTTTTTTCTTCTTTTAACCCTTTTACTACCAGGCTACGGAGAAAAATCTCTGCTTACTCGCTTTAATTAAGTGGTCAGATAAATATATTCCTACTCTGGTGTGTTGATATTGCCTATGCCTGTAATTGAAGGAGCTGGAAAAAACATTATTTTACAAATGTCAGCAACTTGGAGTAGCTTTTGTCCGAAAACAAGTATGCTCAGGCATGGTATTGAAAGGGTTAACATACGCTATCTCTTTCCTTTAACTTGATTATTTAACAACATAATTTCATTCATATTTTTTTTTTTTTTTTTTTTTTTTTTTTTTTATAGAAAAAGTGTGTAGGGTCATCTGTCTAAAATCAATGAATGGCTGCTGTGCAATCGTCTTAGATTTTCATTATTTCTTGTTTGTTTGTTCCTCATACCTCCCTGAGCATGAAATCTAAATTTTAAATTTTGAACAATTTTCTTTTTGAGTCTCTGAGATTTGAAGTTTGTATGGACGGGTGGAAAGTTGGTCCTAACTAATTTCCTCTTGATGGTGGCACAGATGATATTCCCTTTTTTAATTGAATGTCAAATTTTTTCTGCCATGCAAATGATGGAAGGTTTGTTTGCTTTTTGCGTTTTTGCTTTTATTACACATTGACAGTAACAGTGACCGCGGTAATTATCGATGGGAGAACATCACCTCTTTAAATAACGATCGTTATTGTCAAGAATTGGAACATATCCTATCAGAAATAGCGTAATAGCGGCAACAGGGCAGAGGCAAATGACCATTTGCAATTTGCCTCTTTAAGGCTCCATTGATCTGCTCTTCTTCATTCTGAAGAAGAAGATGACATAGCGCATTTTCCATAGCATATAAGGACTATAGTATAAGGAACATACAAACAACAAATTATTGATTCAAGATATTAGCGCTGTAGAATTTCTTATTTGTTGATTGAAAATGGAATGACCTTTTATGAAACTTGTTTGAAGATGATGATGCTTAACAACTTAGGTGTATTAACAAGGGTAGAAACTTTGTTCATAGTATTTCTTGAGTCCATAATCATGGCTCTTCATTTGTAATTCTTTACTTACACTTTGTTTCATGAAATGTGTGTATGAGGGTGCTTAGTAAGCAAGGTATTTTCATTAGGGTACAAATCACGTCTCTTGTTAAAGAAAACTCATATTGTGATTAACATATTTAATATATTTCTCTCTTGCATCGAACAACTTTCTTTTTCAACAGTGATGCTGGTTAATGTAATAAATCTTAATTTATTTATTTTCAAAGTTTCTGTTACATTTTTTTCTTTTTTTTTATTCTTACAATAATTTATTTAATAAATGATTTCAGTGCTTTCATTGTTACATCTGAAGTTCAAATTTATTTCACTACACCATGATTCTTTGTAAGCTATTTTATTTTCTACAGAAAAAAGTAAGACTGGAGAATAAACCGCGAACAGCAAGGTTTTCTCTAAAAGAATTTCTCTACTGTAGAAACAGTTCAAATGGAAATATTGTGTAACATTTTATGAACGATTCAAGCATTTTTTAATTTTAATATTTCAGTAACTCAAACTAAGAACATTCTCTAATCTTAATGCAATGTGTAGAGGAAAAAATGAAAACCAAGGAAATAAAAGGACAGCATATACTCTTGGTTCGTAATGGGGCTCTTGCTTTTTTTTGATGTATGCGTTTGAATAGTTAATTCTTGCATGAAAACCAGGGAAAATTCTGATGACCATGATAAAAAAATAATGGGATTCACTCACGGACTCACAAAATGATGATAAATTTCAAGGTGCAATGGCAGAGCTGCGCAGGTACAATGGGAGATTCCTATCTAATTTTAGACTTTCATCTGTGTGTTTCCATAGAGAGAGCGACAAATCGATAAATTAGATAAGAATCTCCTTTGATCCTTGCCTAGCTCCGCCATCTTTTCTCTTAAATGGCGTAGCTACACATGAGTCATGGGATTCCTGTCTACTTTGTCACTCTGTATAGAAACACATAGAGGAAAGCCTCAAATTAGATAGGAATCTCTCATAGTACCTCCGTAGCTTTGCCATTATGACTTTAATTCTCAAGTCATGTGAGTCTTTGAGTCAATTTCGTAATTTTTTTGTGTGCTTATCGTAATTTACGCTGGTTTTTATGTTAGAAGGAACTATTTAATCGAACATAGCGAAAGTTAGCAAGAGCCCCATTGATGATATTTTGGTTTGTGAATTTAGCAACATTATTGCCTTGCTGTATAGTAATAGTTACTTGTTGTAACGATGTTTGCTTGCTGCAACCTTTTCCATTCTTGTCAATGAATTGCTTGCTGGACGTTATAACAAACATTTTTCGCTTCAAGCGTGGACAAATGCCCAAGTACTTTATGTCGCAATTATTTTTTTTTCCCCTTACTCTTGCCCGGGCATGTTAATTTCCTCATCTCGCACTTCTTGTGTGTTTGGTTCATTGATGCAGGTTTAGAGCTGTCATCAGAATTTGTTGCTTCTGTTGCTGAATCGACGGTGGAGTCTCCTTTCAACACTTGAAGCATTTGCTTCACATCATTGTAAAAATTCTTCGAGCATTGTTCGCATTTTGGTGGTTCACCACAAAATTTTATCTATAACAAAAGATGAGGGGGAAAAATCAGTTTCGATTTTCGACTGAATGGGAATTTTTTAGGGGTTAATATTAATTTTGCTTAATTAACTCTGTTCATCCCAGAGACAAATAGAGACTCAGCACAAAGCTTGCGACAGGTGTCCACTTTTCCAGCTCAATTTTGGTTGGAACTCATTGAAACAACAGCCATCATTAGCCTACTGTTGAATGATGATTGCGTGGTTTGCATTCGCCAATCAAAACCTGTTTCCGGGACTGCTGACCAATCACAGCCTTTCGTTGAGCTCACCACTCAACAGTAGGCTAATGTTTATCCTTGCAGCTGGTGACTCCAGGACAAAAGTTGGCTCACTAAATTTGCCTCACTTTTCTCAGACGGGAAGCATGCGGTGTGCTGGGTCTCTATTTGTCTCTGGCCTATTCAGGAGGGAAATAACAGGTTTTGATGTATTGACAGTATTCCGTAGTCTAAAGACAAGTTGTGGAAGATTTGTTCATCAAACTTTGACAAAATTTTACCTCGCACTTGTAATTGGAATCAACCTCAATGTCTTGCTCCGACTTGACTGACTCTGATGAACTTTTCCTTGAAGGCGAGGAACTTGGTGTTCTCTCTTTTGTTTTTGATTGATCTTTTGATTTTTGCGATTTGAGAGGGCAACTTCTGGAAAAAATTGTTTATAAAAATTGAAGTTTAGTCATGCAACCTGACCCGGAATTATTTTTAAATGCTGCAGACAAAGAATGCATTGTGATGAATAGTGTTCAAACTCCTTGCTGAAAGATCGTTTTTTTTTTTTTTTTTTTTTTAATTTCATATAAAATTATTTAAACTACTCTCGAAACTTTCAGTTTCCTTTTCTTTTGTCTCTTTTTGTTTCTGGTTTTTCATTCTGTTTTTGTATCCCATTGGGGTTTTTATCAAATGTCCTGGAATAGACAGTGAAAAGAAGAAAGAGATACAAAAGAGAAAAGCAAAAGCGCTCTCAAAAAATTAGGTGTACGCAGTCAGCGAAGTTGAGGTGGCCGTATTGTAACTTGTTTGTTAGATTTGGGAGTTTGTCTCTCTCCAGGGTAGCTGACATGATTTATTATTCTATTCTAAGCCAGCAACCGAGTCACAGTTTTTAATGTCAGACTTAGATTACATTAAGATTATACATAAATAGTCTCTCATTTTGTCTCTTGATCTTTTCTACGTGTTTCAAACCAGCTAATGGGTGAGAAATGCACGAGGAACAAGTTGATTGCTTTAGGCCATAGGTTCGTAGTTTGTTTTCTTGTAAGCTGAAGGTCTCGCCAATCGCGAGGATTTCTTGGAACGTAACCCATGCACTTGGCTAGAGACAACTGTAATGATATTTCTAAATTTACTCCTATTATCTTGTGATCTGAATTGAATCAAATCCTCTGGCAAATCAAGGTACTGTGATTTGGTGAAAAAAATCTCCTTTACAATTTTCAGAAGACGACTGTAATGTTATTCCTAAATTTACTCTTATTGTTCTATCTTCCGAACTGAATAAAATCTTTTGGCAAATCAAGGTATTTTTTACTTGTTGAAAAAAAAAATTAAATTAAAATTAATTAAGAACCTCACCCTGATGCTGAGGATTTTTTCTGATTCAATGATAAAGTCTTCGGATATACTTTTATTGTTGTTTCGTTAACACCTCCTCCATCCACAGCTTTTTCTCGTGTACATTGCCATTTTGAACGATCTTTGGAACATTGCCATCTTGATAGATCCTTTGTACATTGCCATTTCTCATTGTTTTTTGAGCTCTCTGATTTTTTCTCATCATTCAGAGGTTTCTTCTCATCCTCTGACTTGGTTTCCTTGGTTTCTTTGGTTTCCTTGGCGGCTGCACAGCTTTGATCATTACCTTTCGAATCAACTAAAATCAGAGGACTTCCCTCTCGAGTTGCAGCCAACTTGTCTCTTTTAAGAGGTGCCAAGAACTTGGAAAATCCTGAATTTTTTAATTTTTCTTTTCCCATAGCTGCATCACATGCGGCAGTCGGCTGATCCGTTGCAAATGAGCCATTTCCAACTATTGTTAGTTCTCTTTCAGGAGTGGATGTAATCAACGGTTGAAACTCTGTAGAGACCGGACGAGTTTCGTTTGTTAATGCTTTTTTATCTGTACTGCTCTTGCTTGTCAATTTTCCAAGAAATGTGCTTTTCTTTTTCAATACGTTTCCATCACAACCAGAGGTTTCGTTGTCTGCTCTTTCTTTTTCACTGCAATCAGGCATTACTTCTACTTACTGCTTGTAAGACAATTTACTATTGCTTGTAACAATTAATTGATTTAATCGATTATTAATCGGAAAAAAAAATGATGCTTTTAGAGCCAATAAAACTATCAAATTTTTGTGAAAATACGTCCTTAGATTTCAAAAATTGGCTCAATTTCACTGAATTAATCGATTGTTCGATTAATTTTTAAATTATTGATATTTTTGAGCGAATCAAATTTTCGATTTTGTAATCGGTTGAGAGGTAATCAATTAATTAATTTGGGAACCGGTTAATCAATTATTAATCGGTAATCGGAACACCTCCACTGCTCTTTTTAAATTAACATGAGTAACTTGACAGAGATGGATACAATTATTATTGTGAGGTGTTGAAAATTCGATACCAAGGTCTGGAATGTTGAAGTTACTGAAAGTCCGTTGGCACTCGGGAAATCGGTGATTAAAAAATACAGAAAAATATCGGAAAACCCATAAAATAACAGCAGTTTACTGAAAACTACAAAATACCGATAATACCACTGCACAAATCTTCAGGAGATGAGAACTTTGACAAATAAAAGTTACTTAACTCTGTAACAAAAGTATTTAGCTCTTCTCATTTGTACTGTAGAAATTACTCTAGTAGAAATACTATACAGTCAGTCACCCTAACTTGGGACATACGAAGTAACATGGGGCAGGGTTGTATGCGCTATTTTCATGTAAAGTATCTCATACAACCCTGTCTCATGTTACCTCTTACGTCCCACATTAGGGCGACTGACTGTAGTAGAAAATACTATAGAAAAAAACTATAGTAGAAATATAGAAGAAATAAATTACAATTTTTGCTCTGCAGACCAATGAACATTTCTTATGTTTTCAACACACCACTTATCTAAGAACTTTTTTAAGAAGAAACTAACTAATTAAAGGCTGAACATATGTTTTAAAATTTAAAAAAAAACCTGGCTAAAACTTCATGTTTTTAAGGCTCTGGAAAGGTGGTTCACAGAAAATAATGTCTTTGTGATGACATGCGGTGAAAAAGTTTGTTAAAAGCTCAAAACTATCTATCTCACTCTTTTGTAACCCCTATGCTTGTCTATCTCACTCTCACCGCTTAAAACTATACTCAGAGACATTTTTTGTGAATTTTTTTTGCAGATAGGAATTTCTTGAGTCATTTTAATGCTATTTTGTTGTGATAACATCATCCAGTGAAAAAGCTGTAAAACGTTCCAAACTCTCTCTCTCTCTCTCTCACACTCTTGTAAGTCCTATTTACTGCTATCTCACTCTCACCTCTAAAATTGTATGCAGAGACATTTTTTTGTGAAATTTTGTTGCTAATAAGAATTACTCAAGTCATTTCAATGCGATTTCGGATCAGTGTTGTGAAACAGGGCACTGCATATGGAATATGATGTTTGAAAGAGACAGTCATGTATGAGGGTCATGTGCAAGAGTGAGGAAGCTATAGTTTGAAGTGCCCAGGGGGTCACAAGCTGTTAGTCACATCCGATTGCATCAGATGAGTGCATTGTTGACTAACCGTTGGCTTCTGTGACACTGCTCTAAAATTGTTCCCATAGCACTCTCTCTTTTTTGCCTTGATACATTTGGTACCTTCCAGTTATATTAACAGAAAGAGGAAGGGTCAAACCTGTTTATCTGATTATAATGACAGCATCGGCAGAAGATAAACAGGAAAACAATCAGGAGCCAGGTTAGGAATAGAAAGGATGTAAGGATAAGAGTAACGATTATACAGAATGATGAGCTAGCTATCGCCACTTTCCCGGATTTCTTCGATGCGTTTGGTTGAGGCGGAGTGAGGGTATCAGTTTTGAATAGCATGGATGGTTTGACACATATCTCGCTTCCAATTGTACTCTCTATTTCCTTGTTTAAATCTACCAGACCTGTATAAATTTAAAAAAAAAAAAAAAGTTTTATCAACGTATCAATAGTTACAAACAAGATGTGAAAATTCTATTAAAAGTAAATAATCAAATTCAATTTTTTAAAAATCAACTAGGAAATGGAAATTAATTCACATACGTTTTAAAACAGATGCATCATTTTAATTTTATGTCAAATTGAATTACTATTTCCATAGAATTGGATTGTCGAGCCCTCTAGATTAGCTTCGAGAATGCATAAGCCAAAAAGGTCCCAAAAGTATTAAAAATTAAAGCTTTATCTCCCTATCTCTGAAAATCACGGATCGGCATGATGCAATTTGTTTGTGATTGTTCAGCGTGAGCTCTTTGTTTCTGATGACCCGATGTGTGATGGGAGTTTAAAGTGTTTGACATGTTATTAATGAGGGGGCTTTAAGTGTCAGAATAAAATTATGAAAAAGAGTTGGAAATGAAAAAAAGTTATTGAATAATGGAAAAATGATCACTCACCCTTATCTTGAATGGTTTCCAAAATTTTGAAAACGCCACCAAATGCGGGATACAGCTTTTCGTCCCTCTCTATTTTGGGTAGTATCTAAAAAAAAACGCAAGTTTGGACTGCCCGTTATTTTGGACTGAGAATATTTTGTATCTGGGTGTCTAAAAATTGTTTGCTGCATAGTTTCAGTCTCCTCGCTACTCAACTGCTTTTCCCTTTTAAATGTTATTGAAAATGCCTGGGCGCAGTTAAATCATCATTGTTCATTCATCCATAAAAGTAACAGGTGTACGGGGAAATGCTGTAAAACACGCTAAGCATGTTTGGTGAGGACGTTTTGGCTCAAGTCGCTGCCTTTTTCTTCTCGAAATTTTAAGAACATAAACAAATAATTTCAAAATGTGGAGAAAACCACTACTTCTACACAATGTAAACACAGAAATTTATTTAATTTAATTTTTACGTTATTTTTTCAAATTTTTGAGTGGAAAATGGCTGCAATTTGAGCCAATATATCTTCCTCCTAAATGTTTTTGCGTGTTTTCCAGCATTTCCTGTACACCTGTGACGGTAGATTGTTTTGTTGAGAAGCGGGAAATTCAGAATTGACCAATCAGATGGTTGTTCCACGTTTAAAAAAGCATCTAAGCCAATCAGATCCCTGGATTTCAAATTTCCCGCTTGTCACTAAAACCGTCTATTATGTCAAAGCATCGCTGGTTTATTTTGGTATGTTTTCTATCTTGTTTTTTTCATCCATCAACAGAGGTTTTTCATCTTCTATTCCATTTTCTTATTTTTTGTGGAGTCTTGCATCTATAATGGCAATACAGACCATTTACCCAAGAAGTAGGAATTACAAAAATTTAATACTGAGGTAAAGAAATCACTCACACATTTGAGAAGCCAGATGTAAAAGTTTCGATTGAATACAAAAATATCTTGATTATGCTCTGACGATAATGACAAACACTTAACTCCAGTGATATAATACTTGACAAGTAAACTCTTAGCATCCGAATCATTAAGGTTATACAAAGGCTTTGAGATGAATGGAACAGCTATTCTTTTTGGCTTCTTAACATTATCCAAGATCGGGAGAGGCACTTGACGCCTCACTAACCTGTTGCCTGTACGGAATATTAAAAAATCATCATAGTAAATTATGACAGCCTGTAAAAATTTTTAAAGGTAATTTTTACAATTTTTAAAAAGCTCTTTGCTTAGGTGGAAGCTTTATAGTTTGGTCTTGCATTACCGTGCTGTGCAAAAACAAAATACGTCGAGTTACTGAAAGGCAGGATCAAATAACTTTATCTGTGCACCTTGGCGCTTAACTTCACAGGAGAGATTTTTTCTGCAATTTTTTTGCCCATAAGTTTTTTTCTTTCTTTCTTCAGACCTCTTTCCTGAAAATTTAATACATATTTAGGGTACCTCTTACTCTGTGACTTATCTCTCTATTTTTTCCTGGCTTCCCCCCCCCAATTTTTAGACACCTTTCAACACTCAGATCAAGCCGAAATATTTACATATCTAGCAGCAGTCTTTCTCAATGAACAAATCAGTTGCTCTTCTGATCTATAAATATAGCATATTGTTATAGTGGAGCTTGAAAAATAACAATGTAAATAAAAACTTACCTGAATTTTTAACAACAATTAAAGTGTTACATGCCTCCTCTTTCTCTCTTTGATTAGCTTGAATAATTAATGGCATGACTTGCTTCCGAACAAAACGTGGGCTCCTTATTTTAATCCAATTCCTCTTAACTCTAATCTTGTTTGTTGCACTTCTTTTCCTGAGGTTTGGTTCCATTCGATCATGCAACTTGTGTAGATCTCGAACTGTTGATAAGTCTACATTGCCTTCGTAAAAAGCTCTGTTAATTTCTGGGATGGCGTTTTGAATTTTTTCCGACAGGATAGAGTACAAGCCATCTTTTACGGGTGAATGAACAAATGACAAAGTATCCGCGCATGATTTCAGGTAGTAAACAATCAGAGGAATTGAAGTTTTTTCAACCGCAATTTCTTTGTCACCCCAACATATTCTAGCAGCGTCGGCCGGAGATCCCAGAAATCCTGCATCAGTTCGTGGTAAGCCTTCCGTTAGTATTATCATTATTATTACTACGGACAAAAACATTTAATTTTTTGCATTGGTATGCGTTTTTGAAACTTTAGCTGTCACCGAGATAAGTTGAAATCATGCATAAAGTCTCAATAATAACCGTCACTGTGTTCACTCACTTAAAAAGTCAGGATCATATTATTTTGACACTGTCTATTTCTAGGTTACCAAAGAAATAGTTCGGAATTTACAAAAATAGGGTTTTGTCAAAAATTATCCTGAAGTTTTTTTAAAAGCATCTCATGGAATCAAGATTACAAGGTAGGTACTTACAGGCACAAAATTACTCAAGGTAGCCTCTGTCACTTAAGCCATTCTTTTTTTATTTATTTATTTATTCTAAGCAAAACAAACGGGATTAATCAAATGGTGGTAAAAATTCAAATTTAAAGTTAAACAAACCATATTTTTCTTGATTTCAATCAAAACTTTTCTCAATCAGCTGTTTGCAAGGTTTCGTTTTTTTTACAACTTGTATTTAAAGAACTACATCTGGCTTTCGTATTTACCGCTATAATGAGCAACGATTTTTTTTGCAACGTCATAGTTTTTTGAGCCGTTGACCCATCGGTTGCATTATATTCAGTTGTGATAAAGATAAAACTCGCGCAGTCAACGCAGCTACCTTAATTTTAGTGAGTCGTTAAATGTTCCTACTCCGCGGTATTCGTTTTGCCTATTCCTCTTATTGAAGGAGCTGGCCCTCGTCAAAACAGTATTTTGCAAAATGATTTTCTTTCTTTCAACAAAGGGGCTTTTACGAAGTCTCAACATTTTCTCCACGGCAATTTTTATTTTCAGAGAAAAATAAATTTGATTTGTTGTCGTAATTTTGGTATAAAATGTTATTATGACAATTTTTTGAAAACCCTTGTTTTGAAGGATGTAAGGTTGAATGAGGACAAGCCCGAGTTTTTGGAAATCGCCCGAGCACTTTAGATCCTGAGAAAATGTACATTTTGTGTTGATTAAGTTAAATAAATTACGATATTTGATGTTCAAAAATTAATTTTTGAACATCAAATATCATTCAATTAAGTGAATGCAAGGAAAGACCCCTTGCGAAACTTGAGGCAAATGTGACTCCCCCCCCTCCCAAAAAATATCGCTATACGCCCGCCTGGCGCCCCCTAACCTGCGGCCCCAGGGCCTTGAAGAACGTATTATAACGTATCTATTTTTATTTGATAAGAAAAAAAAATCCTCTCTTTTCTTCTCAGGGATTCGGAGCCGGCTCCGAAGAGGTTTTGGGAGCGCGGCTCCCGTTCGGAGCGGCTCCGAGTCGGAGCCGCGCTCCCGAAAGCTAAGGAGCCGGCTCCCAAAAGCGGAGCTGGCTCCCTCTCGGAGCCGGCTCCGAAGAGGTTTTGGGAGCGCGGCTCCCGTTCGGAGCGGCTCCGAGTCGGAGCCGCGCTCCCGAAAGCTAAGGAGCCGGCTCCCAAAAGCGGAGCTGGCTCCCTCTCGGAGCCGGCTCCGAAGAGGTTTTGGGAGCGCGGCTCCCGTTCGGAGCGGCTCCGAGGTGGAGCCGCGCTCCCGAAAGCTAAGGAGCCGGCTCCCAAAAGCGGAGCTAGCTCCCTCTCGGAGCCGGCTCCGAAGATTTTTTCAGAGCCAGCTCCCGTTCGGAGCGGCTCCGAGTGGGAGCTGCGCTCCCGAAAACACTTGGAGCCTGCTCCCAACCGGAGCTGGCTCCCTCGCGGAGCCGGCTCCTTGTAGGAGCCTGCTCCGGAAGATTCTTTGGAGGTGACACTTGGGATTCATGCAAATCAATAAAAAAATTAATGAATAACTAACAAGTAAGTATCAGATATTATAGGTTTCAGGACATTTCGTCAACGACTTTTTGTCCGCTCGCATGTTTTGTCCAACTGTTTATTACGTCACTGCGTTTTTTCGGCAGCAAAATGTCGGTCCACTTAATAAATAATGTCCAAAGTTTATTGGTCCAAATAAAAACACAAATTCCATTCAGGAAATATTGCAAAAATTGGGAAACATCATAATTTTGGTATACTTTTTGATAAAACTCAAATGATCATTCGTTCGGAGCCTTATGAGCGGCAGCTGCGGGTTTTACAAAAATTGTGACATTTTAAACAAATTTTGGCAAGAGAAAAATTGGAAAAAAATAAAGAAAAAAATAGAATGACATCGGTAAGGACAAGAATTATTCCACACAAAAATGAAGTTACCATAGCAGCACCTTCATCTACCTTCCACTTTCTTATTTTCGATGTTTCCAAAAATTATTTTCCTAGCAGTTTGATTATTTTTCATAGATGTTCTAAACTGTTGTCAAAAGTTTTAAATGTTTAGTAAAATCAAACATATGGACCAAAATTAAACGCATGGACCTATTTTTTCTTGCCTTCATACATGCGTGGATGTAAAACGCCTTGAAGAATTTGTATCCGGACAAAAAGTCGTTGACGAAATGTCCTATAACCATATTATAGCAACTGCCTTGCCGGTAGGAGGGCGTAATCATATGGTCTATCATTTGGAAAAAAAAAAGTTTTTAAAATTGTTTTTCTGGAGCTCTATTATCAAGAGCCGTTATCGGGACCACCGATTTTATTGGTTGCCTCATCAAGGAAAATCGATGGCTGAGCCCATAAAGACTTGTAATGCAGGATTTTGGGGGGTTTTTTTTAATATTTTTTATACCATTCATAAATTTCATGAAATTTCACATAACATTTTTTAATTCCATTTGCATAATTTCGCGCATAGTTTTGTGAAACGTGTGCATAATGTTCAGAATATGGTGTTTTGTTAACCCTACGGAACAAACAACAAAACCGTTCTATTATCCACCGGTGTTTTATGGTTGATGAAATGATGACGCCATTTTCTTGAAGCGGAGGAAAAACAACTAGTGCGTAAAAAAAGAGCCGCTGTGAGACATGAGGGATGGAGAAATCCGTTTCTCGAAATTCGACTTCGTTGCGAAGATACAGCCGCCGAAAGATCCGGCGCTGACGTCATCTGCTCCAAACGCACGATGCGGTACCATTGCGCCTAATGGGAAACGCAGTGCAGCGTCCGCGCCGCGCCGTTCCCCCTTAGTTAGTGACGTTATCGGCACTTCCACGTAAAAATCGCAAAGGACCAAAATTAAAGAACAGAAAATTTCCTTTCTGATTATGTTACTTATGTTTTATCTTGGGGATTACTTTTACTCAGTTGAGATATGAACGAAAACGGCAAAATTTCGAATCCTGTTTGAATTTCTGACTTTCCCGTTCACGAAGAGCCGTCTTTCTAACCACTCAAAGTTTACCTAGGAAAACTGTTGATATACCATTCATGTAGAAAATTTCACGCACTTCTTTAATATTGTGAGTTTTTTGCTCACGGTAAGCCGTTGGCCTGAAAAATGCAAAAGAAAACAATAAAATTGCCGCCTTTTTTTTTTTAATTCTAACTCACGAGTATTTTTGCCTTTAGGTATTCCTTGACAACGGCCAATTATTGATGAACACGATTCAACACGTGAAACTTGCGACTATATGCGTTTCCTGGCCGAGAAAGTATCATTTTCGGTAAAATTGAGAATTTCAAGACGCCAAATCAGAAATACGCGAACCGAGTCTACAAGTTTGCCCTTTTCGTACATATCTCAGCAAAAAATAATTTTGAAAAAAAAATTAAAACAGAGTTAGGTATGAAGGAAATTTTCTGTTCTTGAAATTTTGTCCTTAGCAATTTTTGCGTGCGAGTGCCGATAACTTTTCAAACTGAGGGGGAACGGCGCGGGCGCTGCGTTTCCCACTAAGCGCAATGGTGGTTGGAGCATATGGACTTCAGCGTCGTATCTTTCGGCGACTGTATCTTTGCAACGAGGTTTAATTTCGAGAAACGGATTTCACCATCGTTCATGTCTCACCTTCCTCTATCGATTCCCATTTTTAACTCAACTACGATTTTAGGATGTCCATCCCTTTTAAGCTATTGCGCAAACTGCAGAATTTTCAGGCAGAACATTTACTCAATTTCTATTCAGTAGTGATTGAAAATATATCCTATTTAATAAAAAAATTACAGCAGATCATTTTACTAAAAATGCCCAAGGTAAAACAAAATATTATACCTAGTGATTCCTCGCTAGAAGCTTTTGCTTTTCGCTCAAGATTAATGGACATTTTTAAAAATGTTGCCCTGATATGCTATTTACGTACATCAGCGATTTCAATAAATAAATTTCGATAATCGATTTATTTCAAAAAAATACGAAGTAATATTCGGAGATAGGGATCTGGATGATTAAAAGGAGGCCAGAAACAGCTCCTGAGCAGCTCAAATTTTCAACATTTTCCAGCGAAGGCATTACATAAATGGGGTTCGGTAGATTCAAATTTAAGAAACTTGAAAAAACAGACTCAGAGAGGCTGGAATCGTCAACACCTAATGGGCATGATATTTCATAAAATGGAGGCTCTGGAACTGGGAGAGAGAAAATACCTATAAATTAGCTTTAGAGAAACCTTAATTTTCAAAATTTTCTGAGGGAGGACCCCCAAGACCCCCTTCAATCGATTGGGGGTATTTCGGCCCTTAGACCCCTCTCGCATTTCAAAATGGCTGCCCTTAGAGCGGTCCTGAAATCGCCCCTGGCAAGATGTGGTCGATATACGGGATTTATGACCTTGAAAGTATAACATACTACATAAGAAGCAAAGAAAAATCCACACAAAAAATCCATCCGCATGTGCAAATTACATATGCAGCTTTCAGTCAACTTGTTTGTAAGCAAGTACCGAGGTAAAAGTCAGAGAGTATATGTTACTTAATCTGACCGAATTTAAGCGCGGAGATGGCAAAATTATGGGCTCTCGGGATTTTAATTTTTCAAAATTTTCCCGGGGACCCCCGGACCCCCTCCTTATACTGGGGGTGTCCCCCCAGACCCCCCTAGGGGGTGACACTAAAGTGTTCCGCCCCGGGTGCCACTGAGCCTTACTACGCCACTGATTTTACACTCTAATAGAAGACTCGCTGTATTTCCGCAGCCATGGGCGCCCGCAGAAAAGTTTCCAAGGGGGGGGGGCAAAATTGTTGAACTCTTACGGAAGGTCTAGGGGGACCCCCCCCCCCCCCGGTAAGAAGAAAAACCCTTTTTTTCATCCAAAACAGTATACAATTATCAAGCCACTACATAGAATTTCGAAGTGTTTGATATTATGAATAAAGAGACATCATTCAGATGATAATGATAGGAAGAAAAATGTGAAACTCTATACTGTTCCTTGCAAAAAGTGAGTTTAAATTGCAAAATAAACCAATCGTAATGTTCGTAAGCTATTACCCCTTTGATCAACATTTCAATTTCTTTTATTTTTATCGTGAAATTTTGACTATTTTGAATTCCAGGGGGGAGAGGAGTGCCCCCTCTTGCCCCCCGCTGCGGGCGCCCATGGCTGCAGCAAAAAATTGCTAAGTCCCCATTGCGATGTTTCCAAGGTGTAATCTGTAAAAATCTCCCCTTGATACCTGTTTTCCATGAACAATATCTGAAGATAATATACAATCACACCCTCCACCCCCTTAATCATTTCTTGCACAAGCTTTTTTTATTCAGATGATACCTAAACTTCTATAGGTTATTCACAGATTCACACCGCTAATTAATTTTACAAGATATTTTTAAAGTCGGTACTTAAAAAGGTAATTTAAAGTATTGTTAACTAAAGGTTACTTAGATTTTAATTTTACAGTTTTTAAATAATTTAAGGGCATGTATGAATGTATGTTTGTTTGTGTGTGACGCTCGTCACTCTCGTTTTGTGCAGTCAAAAAGTGGTAGTAAACATTGACCGATTTTATCGAAACTTCACAGAAATGTTTGTCATAGCATTAAGAGAAACTGCCGAAAATTTGAAAACATTTGGCGAAGAAATTTCAAAGTTATCGAGGTTTTAGTTTTCACGCATTTTCGGTTTTTATCGAGCTTATTAGTCGTTCGGTGAGAGTTCGCCGTGCAACGCGGTCTTGGGCTCGGGTCTCGGCATCAGAGCTCTCCTCCACTCCCCTCTCATAATTCCATGCTCTCGCCAGATCGTTGTCGCTCGAGTCGCTCCAACATTTCCAACATCGCCTCGTTCACTTCAACTTCACGCACATTCAACTTCTTCGGTGGAATCTTCCGACTTCGGTGGAATCCTCATTTCTCTGACTTCGCTCACTTTGCAGTTTGCACTTAATTCTCACAGTCTCGTCGTTGAGTCCTTCTTGCTGCAGAGCGTTTGTTGTATTTTTCAAATTCTCTACTTTCGTCGCTGTAGCCTGGCAAAATGTAATGGATCCACTCTGAGTGTTTCTAAATTGACGAGTGGAAATTCACTCGGCCATGGTGCGTGGTGCTAACAGCGTCTAACAAAGAGTACAGAACTCCACAACCAGCGTATCGGTAAATCAATTTACACAGGAAGAGGAAATATTGTCATCTATATAATAATAATAATAATAATAATAATAATAATAATAAAAATATTCGAAAAGGTTCTGTCGCGAACAAAGATTAATTATTATTTGATAGTAGGAGATTGGTCAGAATTCGCGTGGTTTGTCACCCAATGTTGATCAATTATTATCGATGCATCGATTTTTTTGACCGATGACCAAGGTTGCCGTTTGGCGTAATTTTCATGGAATTCCTAGATTTATCGGTGATTAAAAATATTAAACAATTTAGTTGAGCAGTGGAAGACGAAATCGCATGAAATATCTTATCTGCAATTTTTTTAGCCACCGGTGGATTCACATCGAATCTTGGAATTCCGTGAAATTCATGCCAATCGGCAACCCTGCTACCAATAATCCAGATGCTGAAAACCAAGCAAGTGTTTCGTTTAATCGAACAGTTTACGTATAATTATATCGATCGATCGGTCACTAACTTACTAGCTGATGATCAAGACTCGCGTTAGATCGATCGAATTTTATAATACTTACTTATATCGATTGATAAAATTATAAATATTCGATATTCATAGTTTTTCGCGAGATTCACTTATTAATGTCTTGAGATCCATAGTCTATGCATTGAAAATCGATCGATAGCCAGTTCTTGATCTAGAAAGTGGTTGGGGGGGGGGGGGGTCGCACTTGAAATTTGAGGTGTCATTGGTAAGGTTGGGCTATTTTCTGTTGAATAAAGGCAAATTCCAGTCTTCTGAGGGGAAGGGGTACATCCTTCTGACCCCCCCTCCTCTCGCTCCGCCTCTTTCAATAACCTCGTATATTTAATTACTCTTTTAGACACAACGAAAATCGATCGATAGCTCAATTGTGGTATCCAAGCGAGAAACGCATGAAATTTACCGATTTTTGTGACTTTTTGATGTATCGAAGTATTTCTTAATTAGAGATGAAGAACCTACGGTAAATGCGTCTGCAATCGATTTTTTGGTGATTCATATAGAATTATTTCGATCGGCAGAGTTAGTGACCGCGCTATACATAAAATTGACTGTCGAAATCGTCAGAGCTATTGGAGAGAAAAGCTGTGCATTGCACACTCCGATAGAAAAGCCCCCCCCCCTCAAACAAACAAGAAAAAAACAACAACAAAAAAACAAAAACACGCCTCTCTTAAAAAAATGGCAATGCAGAGTCGATCATCGATTTAATCCGATGTCGACAGTGTGATTAAAATCGTTGATTATCACCCTGTATAGCTGCAGCGGACTCCCTGTAGACGGTTTTAAGGGATGTCTGTCTCCACCTGCGAAATTAAAAGCGCGAATAAACTGATTGAGCCAATGAGCTTCTTTGTTGTCGATACATCGGACTCGACCTATCAACTTCAAGGCAGCTCATTGGCTCAATCAGTTTATTCGCGCTTTTGAATTCGCAGGTGGAGACACCCCTTTAGTGCGAGGTCAACGGTTAGCCAACAACCACAACAATGCACTCATCGGTTGCAATCGGTTTTGATAAAACTCGCGTAGCGTTTCAAACTATCTCACTCACTCTCCCGTGACCCCCATGTATCTCTCAGGTTTCGGTTTCACCTGTAATCTTTGCCGATACAACTCCAAATTACATTTGATTTTTTCCTCCCATAAATACGTCTTTATTTCTGGGCCAATTTGGCCCGTCTATAGCTTAAAAAATCGAGCAAAAAGTTACGCAGGTGCTGACAATCTGTTTTTTCGTCTGTTCAGAGAAAACAGCCGAAAACCGTCAAAAAACGGCTACTTTCGGAGCCAGCGACAAGTAACGCCATCTATCGGATTAAAATCTCCGGGAGTTTGCCATAGAATCACCTTAATAGACCTGTTTAGTGTGACGTCACGAACAAAATTGGATGGAAAAAATGCTCCATCTCACTCGCTCTGGCGCGGCGGGTTTTCTCATGAGAAACAGGAAAGTGCTAGTAAACACCAAGTTCTCTCAGATTTGATTACATAATTGAATTGCACGTACCTTAAAATGATATCACGGTACAAGAACATTTTCAAAACATAATGCATTAATAATAATTTACAATCACTGATATTTCGAAGAAAGTCCTATGTTTTGTGCTTGTCTAACTCACAGTTTCTTAGGGGCACAAAATTCTAGGATATGAGCCTCACAGGAACCACCACACGACGTGTTATACCTCAAACAAGCTTTGATACGAAGAGAGGTTTTTGATGTTTGAGGGTCAGGGGCCAAATAGTGTTCGGTCCCGAGCGTAACTTACGCACGGTCACATGACCGTGCGTAAGCTCTCTGATTGGTCGAAACCGCACGCAAGATGCACGCAATTCAATGCTCGGGATCTAACATTATTTGGTCCCTGATCAATACCGCCTCTACTCATACCATGCTGTTTCTTTTGAAAAAGTGGGGTTAGGGTTCGTCTTGGTACATGTAAGCTTGTGGAAAGCTTATGGCGTTATCGAGGTTTTGGTTCGTTTTTTGAAGTTCAAACAAAATTGGAAAAGTACGTCAGTAATGAAAGTTTATGGCTTCCCCAAAGCAGTTTAAGAGTTGAAAATCATGTTTTGAGATGATAAATCTCGATTTTGCATTTTACCAAAATTTCATTCTCCATAAGCGTACGTATACCAAGACGACCCTAACCTCAAAGAAGCAGTTTGGTATGTTTAGAGACGGTATTGGTCTGATACGAGACCGTGAGTAAGACAAGGGCAAAGTATTGGATATAACTGCGTGATTGTAAATTCACTTGTGATCTTCCTTGAACTATGATGGCGTAAAAAGATACTTTAAGGTACCTATACGTGGAATTTAATGGTGTTATAAAATTTGAAAAAACCGGTTGTTTACTAGGATGAATTTGCATTCGAGAATTTTGATCTGATTTCTTATGGGTAAATCCCCGAGAGTGAGGGAGATAGAGCATTTGTTTGGATCCAATTTCTATCGTGACAATGTCGTGACGTCATCACTTAACAGGTCTGAGACCACTGGTTCCAATGCGGTTTTCTCGGAAACGGCTGCGAATTTAGAAAAACGGCCATACACATTTCCAATGAAATCTTGGACGACCCTTGGGGAGGGGGGGTTAATTTTTTACGGGGACCCCGGTGAGGGGCGCGGGAAGGGGTCTCCCCCCCCTGAAAATCGGACTTCTCCTACGGCAGCCTTTTTTTTTTATTTAAGTATCTAGAAGAAGATTGAAAGAGAAATTTTGTGGACCAAACCGCAGGTCAATATCGTTTTTCGTATTCGATATTTATCGAAAGTCAAAGTTCGATATAGACCAATTTTCAAAAATTCATAACTCCCACAAGAAAAGTAAGAATTTAAAAAACTAGGTGTCCAAAATACTCTAAAAAGTAAACGGTTTCCAGAAAGAAAAAGAAATTCACAAAAATAAAGTTAAAAGGTTTTAGAGCCCCCCCCCCCCAATTTTTAAAGGGACCGTACACCGTAAAATTGTAGTTGAGTTAAGTGCGGGAATCGATAGGGGAAGGTGAGACCAAAGATTACTTATACTCATCGGCGCCCGCAGCGGGGGGCAAGAGGGAGCACTTGCCCACCCGTGGAATTCAAAAAAGTCAAAATTTCACGGTAAAAAATTAAAGGAAAAAAGGAAATGCAATGTTAAACGAAGGAGTAATAGTTAACAAACTTCATTAATTGTTTATTTTGTAATTTTAACTCATTTTTTGCAAGGAATAGTAGAATTAAACATTTTCCTTTCTATCATTTTCGTCTGCTGTCCCTTTATCCATTATATCAAACACAACAAAATTATAACTACCTATACACCTATATACCATGGATTACAATAAGGGGAGGCTCAGAAGTCGCCGCCTCCGATTTTGAAAACAATTGCACGAAAATGTGGCTAAAGTAAAACTATCAGACCCGTGTTTCTCACTTTTTGCCAGTAGGCCTTCCTAAAGCGTCAGGAATTTTTCGAAAGTTGTCAAAATTCACATAAATATTCGGAACGCTCTCCGCTCGGGTTTTACGTGAATTTCGGCAACTTTCAAAGAATTCCTGACGCTTTAGGAAGGCCCATTGGTAAAAAGTGAGAAACACGGGTCTAATAGTTTTTTTTGGGCTACATTTTCGTGCAATTGTTTTCAAAATCGGAGGCGGCGACTTCTGAGCCTCCCCTTGTTAGTAATTGTACACCATTTGGATGAAAAAAAGAAAAAAAAAATCCCCCCTCCCCCCGGGGGAGGGGTCTCCTAGACCTTCCATTGAGGTTCAACAATCCCCCCCCCCTTAGACATTTTTCTGCGGGGACCCATGCTTATACATACTGATATGGCACAAGCTATCTCGCCCGTGTTAGGTGAAAAATGGTTAAAACGCCGGCCGTGATACAACCGGGCGTATACAGAGAGGAGCATAAAGATTACAGAATGCTGGTTCGAAAAGATTACTTTTCACACTTTATCTGTGTTTGTTTACAGAACTGAAACAAACATGGAACATGGAACAGTTTTGTAATGGACGACAGGATGAACGTGGAAAAAGTAATCTTTGAGAGCCAATCTTTATGAGATCCCCTCTGTATGCCCGGTTGCATCTCGGCCGGAGTCAATTTAACAAAATTCGGGCTTATGCTATATCTGTATGATATAAGTTATCTTTGGGTGAGACATGAACGATGGTATGAAATCCGTTTTTGTTCTTAGGTACTGTCGCGTAGCAAAGCACCTTATGCTATCGTCGCTGTCTGTATGTACGTGTATATGCGACGCTCGACGCTTTCGTTTTGTACAGTCGAAAAGTGGCAGTAAATATCAATTGATTTTCACGAAACTTTGCAGAAACCTTTGCCACTTCTTAAAAACGAACTGCCAAAAATTTGGAAGAATTTGGATCAGAAATATCAAAGTTATTGAGGTTTTAGTTTCACGCCTCATCTGTATTTGTCGTGCTCTGCTCAGTCGGCAGTCGTCTGTTCGCCAAAGAGAACGTTCGCCACGCAGCGCAGCACGATGCGATGTCGGTGTCGCTCGGCACGGACGAAATCTCTTCCTCACTCCGACCATCCATCCAACTCCTCGCTTCGCTTCGCTCGTCACCGACCATCCTTCCCCGTTCCCCACTCCTCGCTTTGCTCACTCTCCGTCCTTCCAACTTTCGGCGGACTGATAGAAGTGGGCCGATCAAATGTGCGCCTCCCTCACCATTTTTCTAACCTAACGTCACAGAATAATACAACTAACGTATATGAAACCGAATCACCATCTAAACTTGATGCAACCTCGCAGCCAGTTATTCAGTACTAATGCAGAAAATCTTCTCGCGTGACATTAGTTTTCGAAATTTGTCTTCCTTGCGAAGATACAGCCACCGAAAGATCCGGCGCTGACGTCATCTGCTCCAATGGCTCCATCCGCACGATACGGTAGAGCTCGTTTCAGAAGTGTAGGCGGACCAAAATCATAATCTTTGGCGAATTTTCAACTTTTATTCCTTCAAATCAATACCAATTTTGTCCCTGACTTTATTCTTTTGTGTTTAAGTTTAAGTTTAAGTTAAGTGTTTAAGTTTTCCTCATTGAACAGTGAACACCCAATTTCATTTTTATTCATTTTCATAGAGATATATCAGAAATAATGTTGACAAATTCCAAAGATTATCGGTCTAGGTCCGCCTACACTTCTGAAACTACCTACCTCTACCATTGCTCATTGCATTGCGGTATCTAAACAGCGCCTGCGCCGCGGCCGTTCCCCCTCAGTTTGTAAATTCTCTGGGACCAAATAATGCTAGGTCCCGAGCATTGAATTTGCGTGCATCTTGCGTGTGGTTTCGGTTTCGACCAATCAGAGAGCTTACGCACGGTCATGTGACCGTGCGTAAGTTACGCTCGGGACGTAACATTATTTGGTCCCAGATCAAACTCTCGACGCACAGTGGTTACTACTAGGTAAAAAGTCGGGTTTTATACTTCAATTCCTCTATTTTTGGGTTTAAACAATACCGTCTCTACATATCCGGTTGCTTCTTTGGAAAAAGTGAGGTTTGGTTTCGTCTTGGTATATGTAAGCTTATGGAATGCTTATGGCGTTATCGGGTATTTGGTTGGTTTTTTGAAGTTCAACCAAAATTGGAAAAGTACGCCAGGAATGAAAGTTTTGGGCTTCGTCTTTTCCCCAAAGCAGTAAAAGAGTTGAATATCGTCTTTTGAGAGGATACATCAGGATTTTGCATTTCACCTATAGTTCATTCTCCATTAGCGTACGTATACCAAGACGACTCTACCACGTATACCAAGATGACTCTACCGTCAAAGAAGCAGCTCGTCAGCTTGTGGTATGTTTAGAGACGGTACTGGTTTAACTCTGTTTAAACCTCCCTCAGAAAAGGCGGAAATGTTAAATGTTGCAGCCATGTGCAGCATGAGCGAAAGATATGGTAAACTACGTTGAATTTTCTATCTTTTAAGGCCACAACAAGAGCGAGTACAAGTGGGTACATCAAAGAAAAGCTCCATCGAAGTTAGAAAAGCATGAAAATTGGCCCAAATTTGAGAGACTGTTTATTTTTTTAATACATTGAGGGACTTAAAATTCAACTTTGATGCAAGAAATCCTTTTCATAATGGTGGGAGAGAGGGGGAAAAATGCCGATCAAAATTATCGACGCACAGTTGTACGGCGAATTAAAAAAGAGAGATTGACGAGATTGATCAACCGAAAAACAAGATTTTGTACCAAAAAAAATGAACTTTGAACCTATGTCGTAGGCATCGTAGGCAGGTTTAGAGCCAAACGGACATTGATTCGGGCTTATCCAGACAACCGTAACAAGACAATCAAGCCATAAAGCGGATTTTTTGAAGTGAGTTTTGCCGAGCTAGAATACTCACATCGATTCACAGTGGCGGCCCCTGCCCCTTTTGAGTTCTAAAGTGGTTGTGCAAATGTACAGGCTCACTGGTAGGCTCTATCCGACTTTAGAGTAGACCCTCCACCACGGAGAAGTAATACAGAGAATTAGGCTGACTATAAAGTTTATCTATGGGCAAAAGAAAAATTAGAAACGGCCACAGATACGACAAAATGGATGACATTTATGCACGCAGAGCCATAATTTGTCAAAATTAGCCGAAATTGACTCCTCATTACCCTCGGCCTCGATAACTTATTTTTTTAAATAATTCAATTATAATCCACTGCACAGGAAGGGATTTTTTTTTTAAATTAAATCTCCGGAAGTGTTGAGGAGTTAATTTCGACTAATTTTCACGAATTATGGCTCTATATATACGGGCATACATTTCATCCATTTTCTCGTATTTATATTGTTTCTAATTTGACTTTTGCACAGATAAAAATTCATAGCCAGCCGGTTCTTGCTCAAATCGCATGATGAAAATTATTGATAGTGAATTTGAGCTTTTGACTATCATTAAAGAACGCCCAAATAGTCCAGGCAATGGGGATCAATAAACGGCAAATGGCGGAACAAATTCCCAGCAAAGGTTTTTTGGGCTTAATCGCTTCGTCTTAGTGTCAGCTATGACCTCCTAAAAGTCCCCATTCCTCGGTGCTGTGCTAAACTCAGGGAGGGGGGGGGGAAGGGGCCCCAAAATCGATTTTTTCGATATATATCGAAAACGATGCAAGATATCGAAAAAATCGATACATGTTTTTTCTTCCTGAGGTAATTTCCAACAAGAAAGGTCCTATGTGTTTTTACGCTCTGACGACGTCTAAGCTCTCAAAAACACGATTTAAGTTTTCGGCGATTTTCAGGAAAATTGATACCGCGTGGCAACGCTCATTTAACGCAATGTTATTTTTAATGACTTCGATCGCCTTACCGTAGCATTTAGAGTGCTCCGATTTTTATGAAATTTGGTATCCGGGGTTTTTTAGGTCGCTGATTTCATTCTTGGAGTCCAAATTTCCTTAAAACGTGATTCAGACGAGCTTTTTGAGCTTTTATCACAAAATACAGCTTTTTAGATAAAAGCTCAAAAAGCTCGTCTGAATCACGTTTTAAGGAAATTTGGACTCCAAAAATGAAATCAGCAACCTAAAAAACCCCCGGATACCAAATTTCATAAAAATCGGAGCACTCTAAATGCTACGGTAAGGCGATCGAAGTCATTAAAAATAACATTGCGTTAAATGAGCGTTGCCACGCGGTATCAATTTTCCTGAAAATCGCCGAAAACTTAAATCGTGTTTTTGAGAGCTTAGACGTCGTCAGAGCGTAAAAACACATAGGACCTTTCTTGTTGGAAATTACCTCAGGAAGAAAAATCGATTTTTTCGATATCTTGCATCGTTTTCGATATATATCGAAAAAATCGATTTTGGGGCCCCTTCCCCCCCTCCCCTGAGTTTAGCACAGCACCTAGGAATGGGGACTTTTAGGAGGTCATAGCTGACACTAAGACGAAGCGATTAAGCCCAAAAAACCTTTGCTGGGAATTTGTTCCGCCAATAATCCCCCATTGCCTGGACTAAAACAGTATAAAAAGGTGAACGTTTTAGGCACTTTTTGTTTCAGTTTAAAGTAACGAAAATTTGAAATTAGTCGAAGATTATTGGCTAGGATCCGCCTACACTTATGGAAGAATGTTCACCTATATCTCAAAATCATTATTTTGCGCTTTTTCGACACCCCCCCCCCCTCCGGCTACACAGAGGGACGGCAGATATTTTAAAAATATGAAAATTTGATTCTTCTCCAAATGTTCGTATTTCGTGCAGTGCCGGTCTGGCTTGGATGGCTGCGTGGCGATATCCACTTTTGCGATTGGGGGGGGGGGACCGGTGTTTTTCTTTTTCTTTTTTGTTTCTCATTTTTCTTGAACCCTTCCTCCATACAAATAGGGGTAGGGCTTACGAAATTACGACCTTTCTTTTTCTCTATTTGAGCCCTTGCCGAAAAGAGGGGGGGGGGGGGTCGGACCCCCAAGTCCCCCTTCTCGGACCGTCAGTGGTGAGGGCCCAAAAAATGTTCGGTACGGACGGCCCCTTGTTATCGACCACTAGCTTCTGATTGCCTGCATAAAAAAACAAGGTTATTGCCTTGTTATTGTCTGTTAAAAAACGAACAATTTTTAGGCCGAAGGCTTCACTGGCTTTCTGTCGGACTTTGGAACGTTTGGAAATGCACAAACAAACATGAAATCATGCATGTCATGAATTTAACAGCACAATTTGACGCGATAACGGTAAAATATGTTCTCTAATGCATTAACGTATAGTGTGACTTAAAATGGAGGAAAGCAGTGTGAAAAACTCCAACTAGGGAGTTTGGGGGGGTATCCTCTTGCTAGGGAGGTCTACCCCCTGAAAATTTTGATGATTTAACTCTCATAGAGCGCAATTTTAAGACGTTTAAAACATCGGAAAGTCAAAACAGTTATTTACCAATTTCAATATTGCTTTCTTTTAAAATAATAAATAATGCAAATGAAAATAAATCGCGATTTTTGCTGTCTTCGCAATTCCAAAGATCTTAGTCGGTCGAAAAAAGGATCCAGAGAATCAAGTCACATTAAAACACTTGAAAGAACATGTCATCTCGAAACTGAAACGTGAAGAAGAGACTGTCCATACAAGAAATCTCAAGCAACTAGAGTTACTGCAATAAAGTTGCCTCTGCGTACCACATTTTGCCGAAAATGGGAGCTTCCACATAATTCTAGCCAATACCAATAAGGAATTTTCCTGATTTTCATTTGAATCCAGAATAACGCGTTTTAAGATGATTGCGCATTTACAAATTGCCCTAGAGAAGATGTCAAGAGGTGGTTCGATTCTCCTGGGATGTTATTAGCTCTTTCTCTGAGTAATTGACAAAAAGATCTATACCCAAAGGGGGGGGGACGATGGTCTTATGGGGCCCCCTGGACCTCTTGCTCCGGGGCCCGGTGAATGAGGAAATGGATAAAATCATAATATTCGCAGGGACCGGAATCGCATCGGTGATTGTAGATGTAGAGTTCGTAAAATCTCCAAGGGGCTTTCAGTTTCAAAATAAAGGGGGTTTCAGAAAATGGTGTTAAGATATTTGATTGAACGATTAGATGGAGTGGATTAGGTAATTGATAAAACGGATTAAAAAGGATAATACTTTGGTTTTTATTCTCTATACACGTGAAGGCGACATGACGAAGATCGGTAGAAAGTAACAAGTCTGCGCGCATGCGCAGTAAGAGACTTAAAACAGTGCTGCACGCAGTGATGCACTAAATACAAATAAATTTACATACTTAACACGCCTCCTTAAATTTATTTGATAATAAAAAGAAATATCTAAAAATAACTTATAAACTAATGATAAAAACAATTTTCAGGGACCATTAGGTAAGTCTTTAGCGTAAAGAATTTTTTAAAAAAAAATAACAATGACAAATTCAGTTTGCCGTTTAAATTTTCTAACTTTTCAGAATTATTCGGTTTTCTAAACAAAAAAGGGTTTGCGCTGAAAAAAAGGGATTATGAAAAAAAAATATATTTACTGAGCCATAGTAAACATACATTTCTTCAAAGTAATATTGTAAAATATGCTTCAGAATGGCTCTTTTCTGAAACAAATTTCACAATAAGCGCTGGTTGTTTTACGATAAGAGAAGAGAAAAAAAAATTAAATTACTCAAAACTAATTAATGAGTTATTACATACGCCTCCTTGATTTGTTAAGTTTTTTTCTATCTTAATTAAAAAAATTGAGAAATTAAGTGTAATAAGGAACATTGAGATGAAAACAAGTAAAACAAATTAAAGAGAAGTAGCAAAAAAAGTGTAGGTAAATAACACAAAAAAAAATTGATGTCAAGAAGTTTTCAATGAAAAGTTAGACGTAAGTAAGATTTAGAGCTTCTCGGAATTTAGTAAATTTTACAGAACCGAGAGATTTGGTTAAAATGTCGGCAATATTGTTTTCAGATTCAATTTTAAGGACATTCACTGATCTATTTAAAACATTTTCATGTACAAAATGATTATGCACTTCAATGTGCTTAGATTTCTTTGACATATTACCTTTGTTTGCAATTGTTACGGCGCCATCATTGTCTTCAAAAACAGAAATTGGTTCATTAATGTGGATATTCAAATCCTTTAGGAGTCCTTTTAAAAAAATAATTTCGGAAATTGCATCAGACAAAGCAACATATTCGGCTTCTGTCGACGATTTGGTAACACAGTTTTGTTTTCGGCTTTTCCAAAAAATTGGATTATTGAAAAATAAAATAACATAACCGGTAGTGGACTTTCTATCACAGATATCTCCGGCCCAGTCTGAATCTACATAACATGACAAACTTTGGTTTACATTAACATTTTTACCATTAAAAATCAAATTAACATCTTTAGTTTTGTACAAATATTTTAAAATTCTAAGTGCATAACGGAAATGCGTTTCATTGCAACTATTTTGGAAACGGGACAAAAAATTGACTGAATGAGCAACATCAGGACGGGTATTCATTGCTACATACAAAAGTGCACCTATCAGACTTCTATAATCGGTTTCATTTACTACATTTTCTGCTGGTAACAATTTTAAATTAATTTCCATCGGAGTATTGAACAGTTTTGATTGAGTAACATTGAATTTATCAGCTATTGACTCAATATATTCCGTTTGGTTAAGCCTTATTATTTTATTTCCTTTATCCCGTACCATTTGAATTCCTAAATATTTTTCCATTTCTCCATAATCTTTCATTCTGAAGCGTTTTGATAAAGATTCTTTTATTTTAGATAGCAGAAAATTACAATTTGAAACCAGTAAAATATCATCTACATATATTAAAAGATACATTAGCGAATCATCATTGCATTTTAAAACATACAGACAACAATCATAATTAGATCTGTTAAAACCAAGGGAACATATAAAAACATGAAAACATTCATACCAATCACGTGATGAGTTGCGTAGACCATATAGGGCTTTATTTAATTTAAGAACACAGCCGTTAGGTAATTTTATTCCTTCAGGAGGTTTGAGAAAAACAGTTTCTTTTATTTCGCCATGGAGGAATGCCGTTTCAACATCCATTTGATGTATAATTAAACTTTCGACAGTTGCAAGAGAGAGTAACAATTTTAATGAAATACTTTTAGCGACTGGCGAGTAAATTTCTGAATCTTCTATCACATTTTGTTGGAAACCTCTGGCGACTATCCTAGCTTTAAATTTACCTTTACTTTTAATTGAAAAAATCCATTTTCCATCAATAACGTTCGCATTTTGAGGTTTTCTGACTATTTGCCAAGTTTGATTGATTTCATGGCTTTCGAGCTCCTTTTGCATGGCACATTTCCATTCAGACGAATAATCACTATTTATAGCTTCTTCATAATTGCTAGGCACATTTGCGTTTACAAAATTAATGAATACTACATGATCTGCAAATCTTTTAGGTTTTACAATTGATCGCTTAGGTCTAGACGATAAAACAACATCGTTATTTGCTTTAACTTGGGGAGCTAATTCAGGAACAACAAGTGGCTCATTTTCTACATTTTCTTCCAAAGCATCTTGAAAAATTTCCATTTCATCATCGATTACATTATCAACAGGATTATTAACTGGATTATTAACAGGAGAAGTTACAGGAATGTTTACAGGTTTTGGTTGACTAGAGCAAGAATTATCAGTAGAAATTGATACAAATTTTGATTCATTTGAATCTAAAGTTGGTTTGGAACAGGATGGTTCATTAGTTAACTCGATGTTATGAAAATTATCATTGATAAATCGAACATCCCGACTCAGGATAACTTTACCGTTGACTAAAATCCAATAACCATTTTCTTCATAAGCTACTAGTTTTCCTTTAAATGCTTTGGGAGAAAATTTACCTATTCTAAGTGCTTCCGGAACATGAGCAAAAGCAGTAGACCCATAGATTTGCAAATGTGAAAGATCAGGAACTTTCTGAAAAAAGATTTCATAAGGAGTGATACCTAATTGAGGATCTATGTGAGTACGATTTCTTAAAAAATTTGCAGTTAAAATAGCTAAAGGCCAATAAATACTAGATAGTTTACTTTCCGCTAGTAAGCATCTACATTTATCTAACAAAGTACGGTTGAGTCGCTCAGCAGTTCCGTTGAGTTGAGGAGTGTACCTAGGGCAAGGTTTGATTTCGAATCCTTCAAGACTTGCAAAATCGTAAAAATTTTGATTGATATATTCTCTACCGTTATCACATCTCATTTTTTTAGTTTTATTACCTGTTACATTTTTCCAATGATTTACACAATCTTTAAAACAATTAAAAACTTCGGCTTTGGTCTTGATTAAATAAATTTTACTTAATTTACTAAAATCATCTGTAAAAGTAACAATATATTTTTCACCTTTGTACCCTAAGGGTGAAATAGGGCCACATACATCCGTGTGTATTAATTCACAAACATTAGTTGATTTGAAACGATTATTTGCAAAAGGTAAACGAGTCATTTTATTTTGGAGACAGATTTCACACTGAATAAATTCTGTACCTAGGTGAGATGGAAGGCCAGTTACTAAATTATTTTTCACTAAAGTTTGGAGGTTTTTAAAATTGAGATGACCAGTTTTTCGGTGCCATTCTTCTTTGGTTAAAATACTAGTTGACTGACTTAAATGACATTGAATATTTGCCGTATCAATTGATTTAGTTGACACATTTTCTAAAGAAGTGTTGGCTTTGAGTACATATAGGTTACCTTTACGCAGAGCGACTCCGATTAATTTGTTCTCATTATTGAACATTTTAGCACAATTATTTTTGAAAATCATAAAATTACCCTTGTCAGAGAGTTTTGAAACACTCAACAAGTTTTTATCAAGATTTGGAACATAATACACATCTGAAATAATAACAGGAATCTTTTCTCCATTGACGTTATAAAAGGCATTGATAGTACCCTGAATTTTAGTTTCTATGGTATAGCCATCAGCCAAATTAATTTTAAGTGGATTGTTTAAAATAATAAAATCAGAAAAATATTTGCTCGTATTGATTACATGATCGGAACAACCGGAATCTACAATCCATTCAAAATCTTCAGAATCACAAGAGTTATCACTGAAATTAACAGAAATAGGAAAAGAATTACCTTGAGATGAATCAAAGGCTTCGACATGATTAACACTGGGATGACCACGATTATAAGAATTTCCACGATAGGATGAACGACCTCTAGGTTGGCGATACGGACTCGAATGTTGGTTGCGATTTTGATGATTATTGCTTCTACCATCGTTGTAAGAGTTGCCATTTTGAGGGTGAGAATTAGAATGATTGCAGTTTGATCGACCATTGCATCCACCAGAGTTTGAATGTTGATTGTTTGAATGACCGTAAGAGTTTGACTGTTGATTGTTTGAATGACCGTAGTTGACATTGTGATAATTTGAGTGACCAGAGTTGGAGTTTCGATTACTTGGATAACCACGATTGGCACAGCTGTGGTTATGGTAACCTCGATGACTAGAAATGTAATTTTGATGACCACCAGAGTAATAATTTCGATGACCAGAATGATTAAAGTTATTACGATGACCATTTGAAAAATTGCGATTTGACTGACGGTTAGCGGGATAACTTTGACCTCTTTGATAAGTTTTAGAATTAACTTTGTAAGCATTGATCGCTTCTTCAGATTTATTGGCACCAAAACATCGGAAGTTGCTATTGATCTTTTCTTTGACATATTCAATTTTGTCGGTAGTAATAGAATCTACGACATCATTGAGATGTGAGTAACAATGAGGTAAAGCTGCAAGTAACAAAGCAAGCTTTTCAACATCAGTAATTACAGCACCACTATTAGATAAATCATTGCAACGTTTTTCAAATTCAAGGAAAAACTGACTAGGATCTTCGTTTTCAACGTACTTGAGTTCAAGCAAACTTTTACGCAATTGAACTTGGACTGCAGTTGACTTCAGACGATAAGTTGATGCTAGTTTTTCAAGCATTTTCTTTGCAGTTTTCTCGTTACAAATGAGATCAAAAATATTGTTACTCACTGAGTTAACCAGGTAATGTTTAGCTTTAGCTTCCATGACGGCCCAATCTTCAGCTTTCGTTTGGTTAGGTTTTTCTTCTACTTCAATCACTTCATTACATGATTTTACTTGGAGCAGCAGCTTGATCTTGTATTCCCATCTTGTGAAATCTTTGCCATCGAATATTGGAATTTTGATGAGGTCGGGATCTGACATGGTGAAAAGAACAAAGAATAGACACGAGGAACACGAGGTTAGATTTCCACGCGAAACAGGCACAGGTGAACTTGAAAAACACGAAACATTTAAAAAAGAACGGAAATGCCGGCGACGATTTTTCGAAACCACGATTATGCTACCATGTTAAGATATTTGATTGAACGATTAGATGGAGTGGATTAGGTAATTGATAAAACGGATTAAAAAGGATAATACTTTGGTTTTTATTCTCTATACACGTGAAGGCGACATGACGAAGATCGGTAGAAAGTAACAAGTCTGCGCGCATGCGCAGTAAGAGACTTAAAACAGTGCTGCACGCAGTGATGCACTAAATACAAATAAATTTACATACTTAACAAATGGTACTCAGTTTTGTGCATAATCCAGGGGGCTGTGGCCTTGCCCATAGAGAGTTAAATAGGCCCTATCACGTCCGCAAGCTGCATCGAATAGGACGGGGAAAAGGCATAGGAAGGAGAGAAAAAAGTATGGAAAAGAGAAGAAGGAATTAAAAGGATGGAAAGAAGAGGGTAGTAATTGTGCAAACCAATAAAATGGAGACTCCTTGAAAGTAGATGGAAGGCCCCAAATGACCATAGTATAAATTTGACAATTTCTGCGGCTCAGAGGCCATTCCTTAAGAAATTTCGGTAATTAACATAGCTAAGACATATCTTCAAATATTCCTTTGTGTTTTTAGGAATCAATCTATCAAAATTTTCCGACTGGAAACGCTGTAAACAGCATTTCAGGGCCTAGTTTGTAAAAATGTCCAACTAAATTCTGAGCGAAAATTGGCAACAATTTCTAGTGAGGAAGTTTTCGCAGTAATTTTTTATTTTGCAAATACCTTAAATATTTTTAATAAAATGCTCTTCTGTACTACGAGGGTCATTTCAAAAGTAAGTTTCCCTATTTAATATCTCGGCAACGAAAATAGGTAACACAATTTCGTAAAAAGCATTCAACGTTTACTACTCTCACGGTTTTAATCGTCTTTACACAACTTAAATCCGACTAAAATTAACAAAATTGTGTCCATTTTTCTGCTACCACCTACCGTCGCTGCGGGTCCAAATTATTACGTAATTCAAGCTAGAATATACACAGTCTTGAGTCTATCCATAAGTTCTGATAATCGCTATTTTGCCGATAGCAGCCAAACGACTGAGAATAAGGATACAACACTATACATACATATTCTGAAACTAGACAAAAAATTCTACAAAACCATGCTACTTTCATGTGCCGTAAGCCCCTGTACTTCCCGAAATAAGCACTGATATATTTCAAGGTCGAGTTGCTGAATTGGGCGCGAAAAAATTACTAGCTATGCCTGGTTGAAACTGAAGTTTTGGGCATCAAATTTTCGGGGGAAAAACACTCAAAAATCAAGGTTTTGTAGAATTTTTTGTCTAGTTTTAGAATATATGCAGTGTTGTGTGCTTCTTTTCGGTCGTTTGGCTGCTAGTGGCAAAATAGCGCATAACAGAACTTATGGCAGTCGAGTGATTTCAGTGCTCGCCCAACGGTACACACTGGGCCAGATGCGAAATTTAGCATTTCAAAAGTCCATTTGGCAATCATGCGCGATGGAAATTTTATCACTGAAATCATATCCTACGATACCTATTGACACAGAATATTCGTGGATTGAAGTCAGGAATGGACGAAAAGATGGTCTTATCGCGGACGAAAGGCTGGGTTACTGGGAAGACGCTGCACATGATCAGTTGCTCTGTCGACATTGTTCAATGTTTATTGTGATTTTTGAACACTTCCTCACGTGCGAAAGCTTTTTGTGTGCCATGATATGAATCGGCATAATCACGGCGAGTATTTATGCTTAAGCGTTTTTTTGAAACTCAATTTTAACCACTATTTTAGGCCACTTTATACAGGGTGTTTTTTAAGCTGGGTTTTTGTAAATTTGGAATTTTCTCGAGAGCCGGAAAAAAAAAGTCAACTTAAGTCACTCCGATAACTGAAAGAATCCATTCCTAATACCCTCAAGATTACTGTGTAAAAGTAGAAAATGGTACAATATGGTACAATTTATGTTATGATTTTTTTTACCAAGGTGATGTCTTGACGATTTCGTTAAAAAATATCTGCTATTGCGTAAACATTTCAAAAGAGCTGTCCCATGAAGAACCATTTTCGGTCCATCCGACCTCTCTGATCAATACGCTTTCTAGTAGTTGGAAAGAACACAAACTCTGAAGGACCGTCAAACACCGGCAGTCGATATCGTTTCCCGTATTCGATATATCGATGGCCTAAGTTCGATACTGGCTCACTTTCAAAAATTCGTAGCCCCTCTTAAAATAACTCAAATTTCAACATCAATGGGTCAAAAATATACTACTGATCAATTCTTGTCAAGTTAATACTCCATTGTACCCCAAAAAAGTGTCTAAAATTAATTTCAAGGCCTATACCGACATTTTTCGATTTTTTTAAAACGAGTTCATCCAGCTACCTGCTACCATAAGGACTAAAGGAGTGTCACAAATTCAGAAATAGATGAACCTTTCAGGAATGATAAATTTAAGTGTCGGCTTTTAGATTATAGGTAGTTTTTTTAATTTTGTAAACTGTAAGGGGGGGGGGAGGTAGTAAAAGTCAAACCTTCAATGCGCTATAACTTTCAAACGAAAAAAGCTATCGACGTCAACTTTAAGCCAAAAGATGCGTCTTTTAAAGATCTTTCGATTAACGTGTTACAAATTTTGGCTAAAAGAATATTTAAGCCAGTTTTTGCCACTTTCTTATTTTTGAAATTTCCAAAAGACTATTTTTTGAGTTTGAGAAATATGTGCTATATAGATATAGAAACAAAACCTTCCGTGAAAAAAGTTGATTTTAAAAGCTTCCGAATGGTGCAAACCGCAATACCAGAAATCTTTTCGTTAAAGAGTAATGGTCGCCAAAAGTTTCGAATCTAGCCAAAAATAGGATTTGGCCTACTTTCGATTTTACAAAAAAAATTAGTTTCTCCACCAATAATGGCTGCAAATCATTCAAACTTGGTCGTTGAGGGGTTTTTTTGGGTCGCTGAATTCATTTTTGATAACAGTTTCTCCAAATTTCCAAATCCAAGATGGCTGCCATAGTCATAGTTTATAGAAATCCCATCAGAAGTCATTTTCGAGAATTTTAAGCATTAAAATCGAAAAGAGCACCGAAAATTACCCTAGGGTACATGTTTTCATCAAAATATGTCCATACATTGCAGAGATATTATTTTTGAAATGCTAGGTTTTTGAACTGGCCCACAGTGGCGGTAGTCCAACGTTAACAGATATCGCTGCCTATTGCGCGAAGCACAGGTGCTTACGTCACATAAAAGTAACATGGTTTTGTAGCATTTTTGTCTAGTTTCAGAATATATGCAGTGCTGTATACTTATTTTCAGTCGTTTGGCTGCTGTCGGCAAAATAGCGATTAACAGAACTTATGGCTAGACTGTGTAGATGGAAACCGAGCCATATCAAAAAAGAAGAAAAAGAATGTGTAGAGGTGGTTTTAAGTTTTAACAACTCTCAACGGAGCAACTTCCCTAATTTTTCGACGTCTTCTCCACCAATATCCAGAAATTTTTTGATATCGCGTTATCAGATTCTGAAGGCCCTCGCTAAAAAAAAGTCCTTACTTTGCTTTCATTCTAAGATTTAACTACTATTTTGACTTCATCGTCGATATCGGTAAAGAACACGTCGAAAAATGAGGTGAGATGCTGCGTTTAAAAGTTGTTAAAACCACCTCGACACATTCTTTTTCGATATGGTTATAGGTTTCCATCTAAGTATATATTCTAACTAACTCGGATTACGTAAAAATGTGGACCCGCAGCGACGAATGGTGGTCGTAGAAAAATGGACGCCATTTTGTTAATTTTAGTCGGACTTAAATTCTGTAAAGACGGTTAAAACCGTGAGAATGGTGAGCGATGAATTTAATTTTTTTTTATGGAATTGTGTTATCTGTTTTCGTTGCCCAGACATTAAATAGGGAAACTTACTTTTTTTTGAAACGACCCTGGTATAAGTTTTATTGTAAAGAGGCTATATTTTCAATCACCTCTGAATAGAAATGGAGTTTTCTGCCAAAAAAATTCCATTTTGAGCAAATATAGCTTTAAAAAACTGCAATTTAAAGATTTTTAAAATTGTTTTGCAAACTTTGACATAGGCGTAGCGTGTATGGAGCTTGGGGCCCCCACTTTTTTTCAAGCCCTAAAAGCCTCCCCATTTTTTTCAAGTCCCAAAAGCCCCCTTTTATTTTCTTTTCTGCGTGAAAAACAGTAGTGGCAATAGTGGCTTGAATTTAAATAGGGAAAAGCAAAAAAAAAAAAAAAAAAAAAAAAAAAAACAAGCAGCCAGCAGATTTTGTATCGCAGTCTAGCGATACAAAGATAACATGCAGTCAATCAGTGTAAGCTGCTTTGACTGCGTTGTTATTCTTGTAATACCGCTTTTCATTAAGTTTCATAGCATATAGGGTGTCAATTAAAAAAGGAGCTAGGCCAAATATCTCGAGAACGGCTCCGGATTTTGAAAAACACTGAAACACGTGTTCAAATGCTTGAGGGGGACATCTTTATAGGGGGTTTCCCATTTCGGGGCCATCTCCAGGGGGCCCGCAGGGCGGATACCACGTCCCTAAATTCAATACTTCAAACAGGGACCCCCATATTTTATTTATTAATCGAAAAGAGGGTGAAATTATCAGACTTTTGGTGCGAATCGAAGTTCAATATCGGTTTTCGTTTTTGATACATCGAAGGTCAAAGTTCGATTTGGACTAATTTTCAAAAAATCATTACTCCTCTTTGAAGAGTCGGAATTTAAAAATCAAGGACACAAAATACTCTAATAAGTAAGCCCTTTTCAGAAAAAAATTTAATTATGACAAACATTTAGTCAAATTTTGGTTTTGAAGCTCCCAAAACTTTTAGACGTTTTTGGCCCCCAAGGAGGGCCATCTGAAAAATTCCGAGGTACAACCCCTATTGATTGATACATAAATAGAAAAGGCATAACAAACTGAGCATTTCGGTGCAAACCGGAGTTCGATATCGTTTTTCACAATCGAGATATCGCAATCTGTAAATTGACATTCGATATCTCAAATGTAAAAACGATATCCCCCCCCGGGTTTGCGCCGAAATGCTCAGTTTGTTACGTCTTTTCGATTGATGTATCACTCAATAGGGGTCGTAATTCGGAATTTTTCAGATGGCCCCCCTTTGGGGGCCCCAAAAACGTCTAAAAGTTTTTTGAGCTTCAAAACCAAAATTTGAATAAATGTTTGTTATAATTGAATTTTTTTCTGAAAAGGGCTTGCTTTTCAGAGTATTTTTGTGTCCTTGAGTTGTGAATTCCGACTCTTCAAAGAGGAGTAAAGTAATGCTTCTTGAAAATGGGCCCAAATCGAACTTGGACCTTCGATATAATCGAAAACGAAAAACGATGTCGACGTTTAACTTGTACCAAAAGTCTTAAAATTTTACCCTATTTTTGATTATTAAATAAAAAAAATTGGGGCCCCATTGAAGTATTGGATTTAGGGAGGTGGTAGCCTCCTTGGGGACCCCCCAGAGAGAGACCCCAAATCGGCGTCCCCCTAAAAAGATGTCCTGCTCAAAACAATTTAACACGTGTTTCAGCGTTTTTCGGAATCCGGAGCCGTTCTCGAGATATTCGGCCTGGCTCCTTTTTTAATTGTCACCCTGTATACATGGTGATCCAGAGCACCTGTACCAGGCATTTTTCTTGAGAATGGCTGATTGAAATGTTTTGAAACATGGAAGTCGCATAGGGAATCAACCCTAAATTTTTCATTTATCATACATCGATAGCTTCCAATACTTAGCCCTTTGGGGCATTTTTGAAAGGGGAGGCTCAATCACATCTATAGCTCAAGTTTTTTTTTTTTCAAAAAAGCTCTTTTAAAGTTATGAGAAAACCTGGTGTCCTTGAAGTTCAGGCAATTTCCTACATTTTTGCTCACATGGACATTTACCAAAAAAACCTCACTTTTTTGAGTTATGGCGGATTTTTGGAAAAAATTTGAATTGGCTTTTGTGGCCACCCTGTTGAGAATTCTTCAAATACATAACAGATTCTGATCAAATGGTTGGAACCATTTTGATTGATGTGCCACTAGTTTGGTACCTTAAAGTGAAAAAATTAGGTGTATTTCGTTAAATTAAAATTTTGGGCAGTCTATGTCTCAGACCATGGAATCGATTCGATTCTGCCATTGAAGTCCCAAAATTTTTGATTTGAAAAAATACACCTTATTTTTTCTCCTCAAGGTAACATGTTGCACATCGATCAGAAGGTTTCGATATATTTTTTCAGAATCTGTCAAGATTTGTGAGAAATTCTCAACTGGATAAGCAAAAGGGTTGATTCAAAAATCTTCCAAGTCCCTATAGCAAAAAAAAATCTGGGTGTTTTGGTAAATGTCTATGGGAGCAAAAATGTTGGCAATTGCCTCTGCTATGAGGATATGAACTTTTTTCGTACTTTCAGAAGATGCTTTTTTGCAAAAAACTTGATAAAAGTGTGTGAACTTCTCCTAATATGAACGAGGAGCTGATGAGGGCTTTTGAAAATATCAAAAATGAAAAATTTTGTGTCCATTCCGTAACCGATTTTTTTTATTCAAAACATTTCGATCAGCCGTTCTCGAAAAAAATGCCTGGTGGTATGGTTCCTCTCATCTTGAACTCTAGGCCACTGTCTCTTATTTCGTCATTTGTGAGTGTCTATATTGAAAGTTCTCTTTCATTTGGTTTTTCTCTTAAAACTCTGTGCAGTGTGCTGGTTCCTCTTATCTATAGTTATCATCGCTGCATTATGTTCTGTATAATTTCAATGGGTATGCAGAGTTAGTGAGAGTGGTGGAGTGAGAATTTATTTTCTACGTGAAACTTCTGAGAGCAAGTGCTTTTGTTCATTTTCTTTTTTAATTTCTATTAATTTCATGTCACAAATTATTTCACCAAAACTTTCAGCTAAACCTCAAGTGATTGCGGCCAAGATCTAAAAACTTTCCCCCAAACCAGCTCCATTTTACTTCACCTGCCCCAAACACTTCTTCGTGAAAACTTGCTCGTAAAAACTTTTCTTTCAAATTCTTCCTATATTTATTTCCCTACACCCGGTGGACGTGTCGTTCTGATTCAACTTGCAAGTCATGTGATATCAGAGCGACCAAGTCTTAAGTTTCCTCGATTAGGTGGCTTCAGAGCTCCTTCAAATAATTTGATACTTCTCCTGATCACATTGTCTATTTTTCGTATAAAGCGCCTTCAATAATTTGATACTTCTCCTGGTAACAGATCTTCCGTATGAAGCTCCTTCAAAATATTTGATACTTCTCCTGTAAACACTTTCGTCTGAATAGCCGCATACAACCAAAAGACATGGTAGCTCTGATTCAACTTGCAAATCATCTGATATAAGAGCGACCAAGCCCTAGTAGCATCAACTCCTATTTTGTTCAAATAAAATGGCAATTTTATTTTGAAATGTTATTGATATTTCAAAGAAATTTTACTTGAATAAATCTCAGATAAATCTTAGTTAGGTTGACATTTTCTTATATTTTATTTGAATAAATGGCAATTTATTTTGAATAAATTGAAATTTTTGTTTGAATAAAGTGCAGTTTTAATTAAATAAATTGCAATTTACTCCGTTAAATTGAAATTTTATTTGAATAAAAAAGTAATTTTTTTTCAAACAAACTTGAACTGTACATAGAATTTCGTACTCTTCGTGAGGTGCTTTGCTTCATGAGAGCTGTGACTTAGTGTAATTTCCTTGAACGTTTAACGTCACACCTACCTGCGGTTCAAGTTAATCTGCGCGTTGACTGGTTGTTGAGTTCCATCGTTGATTGTACTTTGAACTGACTTTAGCAAATTATAATAATGTATTTGAAATTAAAATTTGCAGCAAATCTGATTTCAAAGTTGAACATCAGTCAGTTTGGACATGAAGAAGCAAATAAAAGGATGACTGACTCGTTCGTGGTTCTGAAGTTTGCACGGACCGAACGGAAGACTTTCATTTCATTGAGAAATTAAGAGTATTCTTCAATAAGAGAGCGTTTATAGTTGAATTGAAAGACTAAAGTACCCACTTAGCAGAAAAAAGAAACTACTGTCATCATTATGGCAATAATGGTGCAAGAAATCAATCACAACACTGACTTAGAATTACCAGTATTAGGTTTAAAGGGTTTGGTACTCCGTAGAACTCTGAAGTGACCAAAATACAGTAATTCACAGACACCTTGTTATGAAAAAAAACCAACCTAACTTTCTTTAAAAGTGAAGACAACACCACGTCGTGCGATGCACGAAACGGGGTACCAATGCATTATAGTGTTATGTTCTTTTACCAAGGATATAGGTGTGGACAAGAAGGCTGTAAAACGGTGCCATACTAAAATTTTGCTGTGAGGTTGATCGGAGAGCATTCATCTTGCTCCACTCATCTATTTTGCCCAAGTCAATTCGATTCATCCTAGTCAATTGAGCCACTCGAGTGAATGTTAGCATGAGATTCGAGTGAAGTTCAGTCACAACTTCGTAACCACTTATTTATCGACTGCTTCCAAACAAGAGGGGAAAGTTACTTTATCCTACTTAAGAATCTTAGGTGGATATGCCGCTAAAGTAGTCGACAATTTTATCGCAACCGATTGGACCCAAGGATTCATGATTTACTCACAACATTTTAGAAAAGCTGATTTGATTGGTCCAGGTCACGATTTGTTTCGACTTAGGTTACATCGAGTAGAATTAGACAAATCGAGTTGGCTTTCCCCGATTAGATCTAATGTGTCCAAATTAACACCATCATTTGTACTTGGCTTCTAGGTTTCTCTCTTCAGACTTTGTAAGATTATTGACAAGATTATGACCATTTTCCCTCATGCCCAGAGCCAAAGCCTGGCATCATAAACTGTGCTGTTCAGTGTCGAACACACTTCTTGCACTTTTTCAGTGTAGCTTCAGATAGCTTCATAATGAAGCTTTTTTTCATCCTCGCAAAACTATCCGTTTGCAAGTAAAACATGTCGAATCATCTTCAGCAGTTTCAATGAAAGATGAGTCACTACTGTAACCATTCTATTAGAGGGGGACCATTTTGAGTATAGGGTTCTGACAAACAATGGTGCCTGTTTCCAAACCGCATCAAAACGCATTGATAAGCGCTTCATTAGAAACGAGTTGAAACTCTGCGCAAACCAACCACTCCCCCATGCCCTCTGATGCAGTTCAGAAGCGACAGACTGTCTTGTCGGACAGTTGTTCTTAGGTAAATAAATTCCAACCAAACTCGTAGTAAGTAAAATTCACTTCACGAGTGGCTCAATCAACTTGGGCAAAAGAGATGAGTCGAGTGAAATGGATGCTCTCCGATCAACCTCAGCCCACTATTTTCAGTCGACATCATTTATCATTGAATGAATGCATCACACAACTTGGTGTTGGTGTTGCCATTTAAATAGTTCTGCTCTCCATGACTGTCATGCAAGCATAGGTACAATTGGTATGAAATGTAAAGGTCCACCCTTTGCTTTTTTTCCCCTTTCGGTAACTTTACTCTAGACCACGCTCATCGGTTAACGAAGTTATCTACTTCAGATCACTCAACTTGAGGAGATAAAAATGAGTAAATCTGTCTCAGGAAGAGAGAGTTTGCCGAGAGAGGTCAAATTACACAATTTTTGAATAAATCACCACAAACATACCACTTTCACTCGTCGAAATGCCAAGAAAGGCAATGAGTTACGGCATTACGAGGCAATAACACGCACTGTAGAATCTGGCAAATTAAATGAAAGCTATGAAGAACTTGAGAGTTTCAATTAGTAGAAACTGAAATTAAGGCTTTGATTGACAGAAAACACGCACAGTTCATAAAGAAATTCAGATTTTAAAGTCTCTGATAGACTTCGAAAACACGCGAAAATACATTGCGGAGGGAACTTCGGTTTGTTTGTTTTCACAACACAAATCTCTAACCTTAAAATCTCCGAGGCAAATTACGCATGTTTACCAAAGCTTACGAACTAGATATAGCTCGTTGGTAATCACAGACAAAATAATGAAACTACCAAATTTATTCATAACGGAGACAAATCCTTATGAAAAACTTGGGGTCAATACTCAGTCAAAACCTAACTCAAACATTATTCGAACAACATTTCAAACGGCGCACTATGGATCCAAATCGAGTCCTAAGTGGTCAAAAATATAAAGACATGAGATATCACAAGAATTGTCGATCCATCAAATGATATTCTCCGATAAGTATGGGACAAGCTAGGAATAAAAAACGGAGCCAAATAAACCCCTTAAAATCAACTATAGTACCCAGCTAAAATACTAATTTTCCAACTTTGAAAGGATCGAATTTGGACCGCCAAAGATTTGATTTCTATCCATTGTGCGGCGGACCGAAGAATATCGCGGATTCGATATGGCGCGCGATTCGTTTAGTGACTGCTTAAAGGATAGGGAGACTTTTCGCGTTGCCGCTCCGCAATATATCGAACGAAAGGAATCCACCGAAAAGCAGTACGCGATTATTACGCGCGGAAATCTGACAACGCACGTTTGCGACCAAGCCGAAAATTGTCGATTTTTTTGCAGGAAGTTTATGGCCAAAATCGATACAAAACCATAACAAAAACATGCAGTACTTACTGCATGTTAAAAAAAAAAAAAAAAAGTTCATCACCCCCCCCCCCCCCCAACTTTTGACACCCACTCTACGCCTACGATCTTTCATAAATACGTTAGGTTTTAGAGTTTTACATAAACTTTAGCTTTATCGTGCTATGAGGAAGCTCAAACTACAAAGTTTCCGATGATTTTTATTGGTAGGCAGGGATTAGGAGAGGAGCGGAGCCGAAGCTGTGGCTCCGAGTTTGGCGGCTCCTGCTCCGGGAGCCTGGAGCCGAAAAAAAAAAAAATAGCTCCAGCTCCCAGAGCTCGAAACCACAATGGGCTCCTGCTCCGGGAGCCGGAGCTTGGAGTCCTAAAATCCCGCCTCCTGCTCCGGGAGCCTGGAGCCGGGAAAAAAAAAATATTAGCTCCAGCTCCCGGAGCCCGAGGTTAAAAATGGGCTCCTGCTCCTGGAGCCGGAGCTAATAAATTTTGTTTGCTGCTCCAGGCTCCGGGAGCCCGGAGCCCAAAAAAATAAACATTAGCTCCGGCTCCCGGAGCCCGAGGTTAAAAATGAGCTCCTGCTCCGGGAGCCGGAGCTGATGTTTATTTTTTTGGGCTCCGGGCTCCCGGAGCCTGGAGCATCAAACAAAATTTATTAGCTCCGGCTCCAGGAGCAGGAGCCCATTTTTAACCTCGGGCTCCGGGAGCTGGAGCTAATATTTTTTTTTCCCGGCTCCAGGCTCCCGGAGCAGGAGCCGCCAAACTCGGAGCCACAGCTTCGGCTCCGCTCCGCTCCCAATCCCTGTTTCTTCTCTTTCTTTTACTTTTCTCTCTCTTCTCATATTCTGCTCTGTTTTCTTTTACTTTTTCCTTTTCTCTACTCTTTTTTTTCTCAATCGCATCTCTCTCTCTCTCTCTCTCTCTCTCTCTCTCTCTCTCTCTCTCTCTCTCTCTCTCTCTCTCTCTCTCTCTCTCTGCCCCCCCCCCCAATAGCCTTGGGCGGCTGGGACTATTACTATGACATTCTTCTCCCTTTTATTGGGCTTTTATACTAACTGTAAGTCTTGGTTTTATGTCGTGTTAAATTCGGTCCTTTGCGCTGGAGACTGAAGTAGTATTATCTATCTTAAACTTTTCTGTGACCGCGGGTACACTATCTTACCTACTTCGAATCCTCCGTCACATTTTAATACGGCTTATGTTTTACCACAAGAATTTGTTGCGTAACTTGTCTGTGTGTCTCTGACTCTATTCCAAGTTTACTTCCATATGCAATGACCTTCACACTTGTAACTGTGTTGGAGACTCATAAGAAGGCGTTTTCCTTCTATTTAATTTTCATTCTCCTTTTCGTTCAGTTAATTATAAGTCTATCAATAGATAAAATACCTGGGTACAAATATCCTTCCAGGTCAAATACACACATATAGTACATCCTCTTCAATGTACTTACATATTTCCTCCTCATCTTCGACTTTTGAGTATTACTGGGAGGGGGGGGGGGCACAAATAAATAATAATAAATAATTATTATCGATTGAACTACGTCATAAATACTGTCTGACATTTTCTCAAAATTGAGTCTTGGAACAGCAAAATTTTAATGATTTTCCTGAGGCGGACTCCTAGCCCCCCCCCTTCCAATTTGGAAGTTTGAATAAACCTCCTACCAGCTACCTGCATCAGATAAGGTACAATATTTTTTTTTTTTTTTTTTTTTTTTTTTTTGAAAACCAAGAAAAAATCATACCTAAGTACTTTAATTTAAGTGAACTATTCCATGGGCCAGTCGCACCATCAACAGATTCAACTTTCAATGGACTATTCATGTGTGAAACGCCGGGAAAATTACAATCATGAACGCAATTTCATTGTTCAACGTTAAGTAGGGGAGACCGGGGCACCATGGGTCCCGGGGCACCATGGGTTTTTGCTGGTTCAGTGACTTTCAATATAGTTAGGTTGGCACTACTGCTGTCAAGTGATCATTATAAGAGGTTATGTTCACCCATCCTGTTTGTTATAATTAAACTTCATATCAAAGGTGAAAAAACGGGATTGAAAATTTCAGAAGGAAAAAATCTACTTATTTTGATGCGACAATTTTTTTTTTCAAGTGTCGGACTACTCTTCAGGCAACTCCAGTCAAACATTTTTTTCATCCTTACACTCGTAAGGAATTTCCCTCAAAAGAAGGAACAGTTATCTCAATTATTTATAGGTTAGATTTTGCCTTTATCTTGTGAACCCCTATCGGGGCACCATGAGTCCTTTCAATCGGGGGTACCATGGGTCTTCAAATACTCCAATACTTTAATGATAACAAACTTAGTTATCTATTTTCTCTTTCTGTTTGTTTTAGGTATGGTTCGTAACTATAAAAGAAAGTCCCAAAAGAGGCTTTATGACCCTGAATAATTAAAAAAATATATTTTTGACTGATTCTTTAAAAAAAATTTTTGCGAACCAATTTTAGTGCAATTTTGTTCCAAAATTATTTAGCTATTTTTTTTTTTATGTTAAATACTTTAAGATTAACTTGTTTTTAGAAAATACAACTTTGGTCGTTTTTTTGGTGAAATTCTTGTTGTTTTTTTAATTGATTTCAGTATTCCTTTTCTGGACCCATGGTGCCCCAAGTCCGAACCCATGGTGCCCCGGGCCGGGGCACCATGGGTTTTTTTGTTTTTTTTTTAATTTTTTTTTTTTTGAGCAGACTTGTTAAAATTTTTCAAAAACCATCATAGATTATGAAAGTATACAGGGTAGTCTCTTTGTAAAAAAAAAATGGTTGATGGCATGCAATGCTTTCTATGCTTTTTTTAGCTTCAAATAAAAAGGGCCCATGGTGCCCCGGTCTCCCCTAAGTATTAACTGAGACATAGATAGTCGTCTTTTTTTATCCGCTCATTCACGATTCACCGAATTTTTTTTTGAAGTTTTGTGGACTGCGAAGTGCGAACGGTTTTTGAATGTAACAGAAACAAATTTTTTTCTCGTGTTGGGGTTTTTTTTCGGGCAGAATTTGTCGAGTAAATTAGTGAATTTTTTACGGGCAGAATTTGTCGAGTAAATTAGTGAATTGTTTACGGGCAGAATTTTCCATCAATTTTTTTTTGGTAGAAGTAGTGGCAACTGAGCAAAAGTTGCTAAAAAAACGCCAGTTGCAGCCTTGCCGACGCTTCTGGAGAGGGGGCAAGATCGCAATTTTGCCGCCCTCCGCAAATCTCCCATCAAATGTACTATGACTTGAAAAAGAAATAAGCACCCCGGTAGAAATCCTTGTTGATAATTTTTTCCGTTGTTTTCATAGGATTTTTGATTTTTCATGATGTACTTTAAAATATGCGCTCTGCTTAGCCTTTCAGCACTTGAAAGCCGCAAAATTGTTTACAGGTTGTCGAGATTTACAAGAGTAAAAATTTCGATCAGGGTACTTAGTTTTGAAGGTCATAGTACCTACCTACGTGTTTTTTTTTTGTTTTTCTGTTTTACTTTGCCTGCCCTGATTTTGCACCTCCTCCGCCCCTCGGGTGCCGCTCGGGGCAAGGGTACCCACATGCCCCCTTTCCCCCCTCTTGGCACAGTTTTGATAAACACACACAGTAGTTTAAATCGTTCCAATGGGGCAGTTGCAAGGGTCTGAAATGTTGTGTTTTTTATAAAGAAAATGAAAGCACTTGATGAGCTAAGAGCAAAGATGCTTTTGGTTTCTCCTCAAGTCCCATTGTTCTGGAGATAAGATTTTGGCCCGAAATACATTGTTTTAAATGGGAATTCCGCGTAGTGACGTCACTACGCACACGACTTTTTCAACTTTGCACGTGTGTAGGTATCTCCGAAACCGGGGCACTTAGGAAAAAACCAAAGGCACCATTGTTCTCAGCTCATCAAATACTATCATATTCTTTATAAAAAACACAAGATTTCAGACCCTTGCAACTGCCCCATTGCTCCACACTATTCCTTATCAATGACTTAAAAAGTGTTCAAAAATACGTCTACAGAGGAAGCCGTTTGAAAATTAGGTACCTCCTTTCACCCCAATCAACATTTTAAAAGTTAGTATATGTATGTCCCTATATGTATGTACCCCGCGTTTATTTACACGGTACACCACATGCATTCGCAGTCTAGGCATAATGGACCGCGCGCACTCGATCGGAGTTGAAATGACAGCCATGGAGCTGTCTTACAATATGTAAGTAAATCGATCCAAAATTTTGACATTTTTGCCTCATTGTTTTAATCTTGACCTCTACTTATAAGGTAGAAAGCCCGCTGCGGGCCCAAAGACGTATTCAGAGTAAATTCCAGCGGGAGGGGGGAGGGGGGTTGTCGAAATGGGGCTATTGCACACTTTTGCTGTAAGCGATTTAATATAGTCGATTATGGCGTAAAAACCTCAACAAATAACGATGGCGGCACTAAAAACTTCCAAAATTCACTCCTATACTCAATAGAAGCAGTTATTTGCGCGAGCGTAATGGTGGCCGAAGGCACTAACAATGGGAGATTCCCATCTAACAATTCTGAAACTCCATCAAGAAGTGACCAATAAGATACTACTTTCATTTGACACCGGTGTCACTAGGTGTTGTGGCACCATTCATCGGATGTGGATCATCACTCTGATGACTAATTACTCTGTGAATCATCCTTGTCAACATAGAGAGAGTGACGAAATTAAGATAGGAATCTCCTATTGTTAGTGCCTTCGGCCACCATTACGCTCGCGCATTAAATAACTGCGTTTAATGAGTTTAGGAGTAGATTTTGGAAGTTTTCAGTGCCACCATCGTTATTTGTAGAGGTTTTTACGTCATAATTGACTCTTAAATCGCTTATAGCAACAGTGTGCAATAGCCCCATTGGCTAGGATCGAGGCGGCAACAGTTCAATTTTTGTCCAATTTTTGAACCCGACATGTTGTTTGCGGCCTTCGCCTCTCTCATTTTGGCGTTGGTCAAAGACTGCCTCCCGCTCCCTGTAAATACCCTTGTATACTTGTGCAGGCCGCAAGCGGAGGAACGGAGGAGCTGTTGAACTTATTCATTGCCAAGGTGCGAGATATATGCATCAGGAGGCGGAGCCTATAAGTTTTCAGCCGGCTGACGATGACGCAACGGGCGGCTACGTCACAGACACGCTGAAGTCCCAATCAGATGCAGTGCTCGAAAACCCGCGAATCGTGAACAACCAATCAGCGAGCTGATTACTAGATGACAGCTACGGTATTCTTTATTCACCAATGATGGTTAAGGTGGATCTAGAGTCCCTGTATATCAAAGAGTCTCGCCACGTGAAGCATGAAGAAGAAGAATTTCGAAGGAGGCGTCCACTCTGATTGGTTGGGTTCGCTGAGGGGCGTGTACGCTTCCTCGGTAGGTGCGTTCCAACGGTCTTCTTATGGAGAATAACACAGAACGCCTCCTCGAGCTCCGTGACAGCCTAAAATCTAGCAGCCAATCAGAATCTATACCCCGTATGGCGAGACTCTGTAATATACAGGGACTCTAGGTGGATCCTCAGCGTTTAGTTCCATGTTCTGCCACCAGAAAAAAATTCGTTCTTTAAATGGAAAAAAATAATGATAAACGCAAAAGAATGAAAAAAAGGGCTTCGATGGAGCCTCGGAAGCAATCTAAGGAACATTTTAGTACAAACCGAATGCTAAAATGTTACGAAATAAGCGAGAAACTATTGAATTTCGTAAACCCCCTAATGGCGTCCAATTCTATATTGGACGCCATTAAGGGGTTTACGAAATTCAATAGTTTCTCGCCTATTTCTTAACATTTTAGCATACGGTTTGTACTAAAATGTTCCTTAGATTGCTTCCGAGGCTCCATCGAAGCCCTTTTTTTCATTTTTTTGCGTTTACCATTATTTTTTTCCATTTAAAGATCTTATCTTTCTCTGGTGGCAGAATACGGAACTAAACGCTGAGGATCCACCTTAACGTCATCGCCAAGAATCGAGTGATCAGAATGCAGCCAGCAGCTCCGCTTCCTGCCTGTAATAAATACATTGCATCACTGCGTTGAGCGCACCGCGCCTAGATACCAGTGGGCAGTGAGTGTTTTCGTCAGGTTCAGGTCTTCTCCTGACTGATTCCATGATCAGGTGTAGAATTTTGCAATGGCGTAATCTTAGGGGGGGCATGACCTTTTTGCCCCTCCAATATTTGAGAAGGGGGGGCAAAGTATCATTTTGCCCCCCCCCCCCCAATAATTTGATGAAAAAGAGGAGGGAAAAAGAGGAAGGTAGGAAAGAAAAGACGGAAAACACAACAAAATAAAGGAAGAAAGGAATAATTACAGGAACCGAGAAGCAAACATTGGCAAGAATAAGTGGCTCTATTTTACCCTGAAACTGCGCCTAAAGTAAATCTAAAGTGAAAAATTCCTCTGTTGTCAATGAAATAAAGAAAATATACATTGAATCTACTAACTTCTGTTTTGTCAGTTTGTTATTTTTGAAAGATTTGCCCTAGTAGCAAAAATACTTGTATTGAATATTTGTATTTTATACATAGATTTAATACGTATTTAAAACGTATTTAATACATATTTAATATATATTTAATGCACAATCTATTTAATACGTATTCAATATGTATTTAATAGTATATTTAATACGTATTTAATTTTACATATTAATACACGTATTAAATACGCATTTAATACGTATTAACTACGTGTATTAAATCCAAATATTTAATATGTATTGCCTATCATATTTAATATGTATTGAATTCATGTATTAAATACAAATATTTAATAAGTATTATCTTTCATATTTAATATATATTTTATATGATTCGTCCATTGGTGGATCCAGCCCATGCAAATGGGGGGGGGGGGGATCTCCCCCCCCCCCCCCCCCCCCCCCCCCCCCCCGCATCCGCCAGTGGACTCATCGCAAAGATCAATTAACTGGAACTTAATCTCGAAACAGTCAACAAATTTAAAAATGGATGTATATTATCTATCGTATTGATACATATTTAACGCATGATTCATCCCAAAGATAAATTCGAACTGGAAACATATTTAATAACAGTGGGTCTAGTTTGACAGCTTTGACTCAATCGCTCAAGCGGCTAGGTGCAATTGTTACCTTTCCCATTCCCTATCGCCTCTCATAAAAAAAATATATTTTCCACCTCATGATCATCTGGGAGGTAAAAATGTTGACACATTCCGCTGGGTCGTGTCAATAAATATTGATTTTTCACCCTCCTGTAATCTCATCAAACCGCGAGAACTCGCTAACGCCAACTGATCTCATTCTAATGAGGTTCTTCGAGACCGGTAGGAGATGTTTAAAATGTTGGAGACGGTTTTAATTCTCTCAATAGTACTGCTACAGTACCAACTTCTTTATCCCCTTTGACACGGCCCAAAGACAAGGTACCTCTACTGATAACCAATATCCCTCTTCAATGCACATCTTTTGGATATGCGGCCATTCTTACTTTAAGTGTCAAACATGTAACCTCTTATTGAAAAGGGGTGCGATAACAGTCCTTACCCAAATTAATAATAATATCCATTTCAAATGAAATTTGTCTATTTATTTAATATGTATTCAGTAGGTATTCAATACGTATTTAGTACATATTTAATTTTGTATTTGATACGTCTTAAATACCATATTAAATATGTATTAAATACCATATTAAATTACGTCAAAAATTGGGACAAACCCCCCTATAAATACATATTTAAAACACATTTTATACCATATTAAATAGAAAAGTATTTCTTATGTATTTTTGCTACTAGGGTGATTGCATAAAATATAGTCTGAGAGAACCCAAAAGTTCAAATTTTTCCGGGGGAATACCCCCGGACCCCCTATTACTGGAATGTCCCCCCCAGATTCCCCAAAGTATCGGACTATTTGCTACCCCCTCCCCTCAAAAAGAATCTAAAATTTTACGCCACTAAGTGGAACATTACATTTACTGAAGTTTTAAATTTCCAGATGACTTCTAACCGTGAGGAACAGTTTCCCAAAGCCTAGAAATATCACCTTCATCAATAAGCTAAAAGTCTAACTGAAAAGTTCTCTTTTTGCCTGAGAAATGAAGAAAATAAACGTAAAATCTATTTTTAATTTGTTTAAATTTTTTGGCATTTGTATGCGATAACATTGCTTAAAATAACGTCTGAGAGAGCCTGAATTTTCAAATTTTTCCGGGGGAGGACCCCCCGTTCCCCCTCTCACTGGGGGGTGTCCCCCCAGACCCCCCATAGTGCATCTCTCAAAAGTTGGTTTGCCCCCCCCCCCAATAATAATCCCAAGTTTACGCCACTGGAATTTTGTATTTCGCGAATAGTGTAGGCACCTACCTTCTTACACATATATGAAAGGGAAATTCTTTGGAAAGGAAAAAATTCATGAGTCATCATACATCCGAATATGCGGTTATGCAAGATTGGCGGATTGTGCGGTAATATTTCATGAACTTAAAGATAGGTGGCACGTAAATCAATTTATTCAAATAAGGTCCGGGGACCGCGGAGCTCAGATAAAAAAATAATCACTCCAAGCATAGGCATGGGGGGGGGGAGGCTACTTTTTTTTCAAGCCCCAAAAGTCCCCCCACTTTTTCCAAGCCCCATTAGCCCCCTTATTATTTTATTTATTTTTTTTTTTGCGAGAAAAGCAGTTTCGGAAACAGTGGGTCAGTGGCTTCAATTAAAAGAGTCTGGTTTCCAAGGAGCGTTTAAAAATTTACTCCCTGTCTTTATAAATAAATATCCTAAACCCTGCAATTTCATTGTGTTGCGTCTGTCTGAGTCCTTAAAATTGAAAGTAAGAACAAGCAAAAAAAAAAAAAAAAAAAAAGAAAAAAAAAAAGAAAGAAAGAAAGAAAAGTCACCGCAGTTTTCAAAAATCCTCCTCACTTCCGACACCTTAGCTCTGCGCTTATGATTAAAAGCTAAAAGATAAGTAAAATTTAAAAACCAATTTAATGACGAAATATACATATAAATAATAAGTTACCAAACCCACGTTGTAGTATAAACGGTTGAAAGAAAAATTGGTCATATTTCAAAGGAAAACAAAGACTGGAAGGAGGCAACCGATATCAAAAAGTACGTAGCAGTGGCGGAAATAGAATCCTTGAGCCACGTATTAACCGCTTATGGGCCAAGTCCGAGTTTGGAGCTGTTGCAAACTTTTGCTACAGGCTTATTAATCGTTTATTACGGGATAATACCCTGTAATTATAACGATTATAGCGCACTAAAAAATCACGAAATCCACTCCTAAACTCACAAAATGCTTTTAAATGCGAGACCGTAATGGCGGCCGAGGCCGCGGTTTTCTTATGGCAATTGTATGCTTCTTCTTCTTCTTGTGTGGTGTTGCGAGAACATCTCGTGTAGATGGCTCTGATTGAAGATAGGGAACTCCAATGAAAACCGCGGCCCCGGCCGCCATTACGGTTTCGCGTTTAAAAGCATTTTGTGAGTTTAGGAGTGGATTTCGTGATTTTTTAGTGCGCTAATAGTTATTTTTACTCGGTATTACCTCAAAATCAACTATTAATAAGCCTGTAGCAAAAGTTTGCAACAGCTCCATTCTAGTTTTTCTTCTCAAGTCTATTTCATATGGTTTCAGTCAGGTTTCAGTATTCATTCCGGATGAAAACGACTATCGATGAAAACACGTACAAAATAAGGTCTCATCGGGCGCCTTCAATTCATCGTATAGGCCACTCCAACTCCCCCAAGTACGAACAGTTAACTACCTTTCCTATATTTATAAACGGAAGAGTGGTGTTCTTCTGAACTAACCAGAGGTCGCTGACTGAAGGGCTCACAGCCGTACAGCCGGAACCTCGAAAATAATGTTCTTCGTCGGGTCCTATATTCTCCGCAGGATGTTGACTGCGAAGCTGAATATTCTGAGAATATTTTGATATTCTGAGAGCGTCCTCTGCCAGGAATGTTCGGGCAACATTTTGATCAGAATATTTAGGAGGGATTCTCAAAATATTCTCAGAATATCATCTTCAAAGAAATGATCTGAAAAGAATATTCTAGGATAGTGTTCTTAATGACATTTTTGCACCTCTGAATCCATTAGAAAAATGGCCTAAGTACTCTGTTGAAAAAACGAAAATACTGAAGATAACTGCCTACACCGTCACACCGAAAAGATATAGGAACTTGTATAGCAACATTTTTTGCGGTTTTTTTTTCAGTTTTCAAGCAGCCAAAGGTGCGATATTTTTCATGAAATTGCAGCTCTTGATTTTGTCCAACCTGATGAAGCATCGATTCCTTGCGCAACTAGCTCATTTCGATAATGACTTTTTCTCATTTCCGCTCTACCCTTGACCCCCACTCTCTCTCTATACATAGATGGAATGTGGAGTAGGATTCATAAGTAATTCACGAAAAACGAACGAAATTAGCGCGCCTTCACATATAATTGGTACGTTTCCATTTTTGGGTTCCAGACCATAATACGTTGTGCATTTATTGGTTGGCTTTTACCGTATTACTTTATACTTTGTAAGTATACTTAGTAAGAAAAGAACCCATGGTAGTGGCTAGTGGCGTGCGCGGGGGGGGGGGGGGGGGCTGAAGCCCAGACCTCCGATTTTTGGGGGGGGGGGGAAGGGGGGAATCATTTTCAGCCAAACACTTATCATTGCGAGCCCCTACCAAGAAAAATCCTGCGTACGCCACTGGTACACTATGGGATAGAATCGACTTCTAGCGCGCAAAAATTCAAAAAATTGAATTTCAAAATTTTGAAATTTTGACCATCAAATCTTGTTCTTGAGAGGTTACTGATGCTAGGAATAACCCCCATTGACCGCAAAAAAATCTCAATGCAGAAAAAAGTTATCCTGAAGTTACATGTTGATGGGGGTCTAATTTTGCAGTAAAAATCCTGCTCAAGCGCGCTTTTATATTTAATTCGTGGAGCCTTCTCTATTTGTCCGATTAAACTCACTGAAAGAGTATGATAACGTGCTTGAAAAGAGCTTTTTAATGGTATATATACAAGTGTTCATGCCACCTATCCTCTGCCTTTAGGACACCTTTAAAGATACCCCTGGATTTTAACTCAAAAAAGTAAAATGCCAATTTTCGAAGGACCGAAAAAAATGAAATGCAGCGAAAAGCAAGTAATTCTTTGCATGAATCGGCAGCCCATAGTGTCTACTTTAAGACCTTGTTTCGTTTTTCTGCTACTTTCTGCTACTCCGCGTTTTATTTAATTTTTTGTGTCGCGCGTCAAGCTCAAATTTACGAAAATCGTGAAATACGTGGTCTGACACCGCGACTGGCGACATTGCCCACACCTTATGAAATGATTGAAAATTAGTTTGTACGCGTTTTATGTGTTAAAAAGGCATGTAAGTTACGCTATATAATAAGATTTTGACTATTGTAGGGTATGATTAAATATCGTAAAATAAACTGTAGGTCGCGCGTTTGGTAAAAGTAGCTACAAACAGGCGATACGACGCGACGTGTAAGTATACATTATTATACTTTTGTACCAAATACTAAAAATGTCATCTTTATAGACCTCGTTTCAGAATTTTTATTATTCCTTTCTTGTGAAAGTTTCGTACCTTATTCCATGTTTCATTTTCAATCGAAGAAAAGTTTCATTATTCATTTTTCATGGCAAATTTAATGACGTGAAACACGTGAAATTATTTTCATCTTAAATGCATCTTTCTTTTTTCATGCCGTTAACCACGATTCTTTTCTAGCTTACATTTTCCCACCTAATCCGCATCTTCCGTGTTACTTTTATCTTTTAATGTTGGAAAATTAATAATCAATATCCATTGCCATCTATTTTAATAATCTAAAAGCAGAACTCGTAGTTATAGAACTGCTTTGCTCAGCGAGATGAAAAGCGCCGAAATATTCACAAAAATTAGGAGAAGTATTGAAAATTGTCGATGACATTATTTTTGTTAAAACTGGCAACATTGGATAAAACATGATTTGATGGTTTAGAGGGGCTCTCTAGAATCCTCTGCGGACTATTATAAAAATCTCATTTGGGACATAAAAATATTAAATAACGCTCCAATTCTATACATACCTATCTGCTTTCTTGAATTAATTATTAAAATCAAGCCTGCGTAAAACTAAAAATTGGATTTTTTTCAAGAAATATCGATTTAAGTCAAATTTTAAGGTCGTATTTGGATTCAGAACGTTAAAATTAGGTATGATACATGTATCATACATCGTATTCACGCAATATTAAGCTCTACTATTTTTTGCGCGCTGGAAGTAGATTCTATCCCATAGTGTGGTAGTGGCACACGACTTTCAGACGTTGCCATTCTTTCTTGGCATTTGTTTCCTTTAAAATTAAATTCTTCACAAATGTAGGTATGTGTTGTGTGGATGTGCAGATTCTTATGAGATTTTCCGAATCACTAACTTATCAAGATTTGTTCCTGATGACCAATTGACACTCCCCTCCCCCACCTGCCCCCTTACTCAAGAGAGACGCGGCTACGGCTGCTTGACAATTGCTCCTGTATGAATTTTCTTTGAAATTGAATACCTACCAAAACTGACCGAAACAACAGCTGCGCTGCGACGTTCCAATGAAAGTAGGTTTTCTCGAAAAAAGTTCAGGTATCAGCCTTTCCAGCAGCAGTCCCAAGTACAACCCAACTTTCCATGAATCGATGACCGACAAGATGGTAGCGGCAGCGCAGTGCCTGAAGAGAAGAGCTCGGCCCATTCAAAAGAATATGACTTTAACAAGTGACACCAGGTATTCGCCTCTGATGAATAATCGATGGGTATACTCTGTTCGGGATAAGAAGTCCGATGGGACGTCAGGTAAAAACGCACTACATTGCAACGCAGCGGTTTCTCGGCTGTCGATTCTTCTCCGCTACGTGCGTTCAGGAGGACCTGCCTTTCAGACCCTTTTATTGAAAAAGACAATGCCGTGAACTGACCAATTTATATAGTCCTTTGAACGCTCACTCGAAAATTAAACTTTTGCGGCATTCGCGAATTTTGAATAACTGACTTTAAATTTAAATTCTGCTCGACGTGCATAGAAAAATGATACCCAACGGCGCTACAAGAAGCAAATTTTATTTTGTGACCAGGTTACGTTTTACGTGACCAGGTTCCGAAAATCGGCAGCTGACCGAAATTTTATTATTCCGGTCACCTAAAAGTGGGCGGAGCCAAGCAACGTACGGTTATATGTACGGTACCGTATCAAAAGGTGACCGGGAACCGCTTGGTTCCGAATTTCGAGACCTACCTCCCGAGGTGGGTTACGTGAAACGTGACCGGAGGGAATATTTGCATTTTGAATCGCCTTGTCTGTGATTGGCTCGCGCAAGTGACCGTGGTTTCGAAACTCTGGTTACGAAAGAAGTAACCGGTGACCATTGGTCACGAAATAAAATTTGCTTAAGGAGCAATTTTTCGAAGATTTTGGCATTCCTGATTGAGTGATTCCATGAAGCTGTACTTAATCTTTGAAAAATTACACATTGAACCTAGAGTCTCGCCATACGGGGTATAGATTCTGATTGGCCGCTAGATTTTAGGCTTTCACGGAGCTCAAGGAGGCGTTCTGTGTTATTCTCCATAAGAGAACCGTTAATAAAACACCCCTACGAGGAGACGTACACGCCTTCTCGGTGAACCGAACCAATCAGAGTGGACGCCTCCTTCGATTTCTTCTTCACGTGTCGAGACTCTTTGATACACAGGGACTCTAATTGAACCTAGAGTCCCTGTATATCATAGAGTCTCGACACGTGAAGAAGAAATCGAAGGAGGCGTCCACTCTGATTGGTTAGGTTCACCGAGAAGGCGTGTACGTCTCCTCGTAGGGGTGTTTTAACGGTTCTCTTATGATGGAGAATAACACAGAACGCCTCCTTGAGCTCCGTGAAAGCCTAAAATCTAGCAGCCAATCAGAATCTATACCCCGTATGGCGAGACTCTTTGATATACAGGGACTCTAATTGAACCGTCGTTTTAGGTATCATTTTTCTGTGCACGTTGAGCAGAATTGAAATGTAAAGTCTGCAGTTATTCAAAATTCGCGAATGCAGCAAAAGTTTAATTTTCGAGTGAGCGTTCAAAGGACTATATAAATTGGTCAGTTCACGGCATTGTCTTTTTCAATAAAAGGGTCTGAAAGGCAGGTCCTCCTGATTTCCTGCACGCACGTAGCGGGAAGAATCGACAGCCGAGAAACCGCTGCGTTGCAATGTAGTGCGTTTTTACCTGACTTCCCATTGGACTTCTTATCCCGAACAGAGTATATGTAAGTAAATGTATAAGAAATAAATAAGTAAAACTCTGCAAACTGAAAAGAGTGAATAGCGAAGGCTCGTTGTGGGCACGACAGAGTTGCGAGATTTAGTGAAATCCTCCAGTTGGACACCCCATCCCCCCCTCTCCCACAAATTGCAATGCTGCTTCAGAACGAAATCGTCGTTTTGTCATCATAAATAAATGCAACTTCAACTCTGAAGTTCTCTGAACTCTATTTTACAAAAATTGATTTTCATTTGTGTAGGTTAAGGTAAATCATTCATAGATGACTCTCATTTTGTATTGGTGTAGATAATTATTTGATATTAGACGATGAATCGAATATAATATATTAATGTATATAAAAGGGAAGAGAGATTTGACAACACCATACAGACGCGTCAAGGGAAACCGTTGATTCATGGATGGGTTCGTTACGTTGCGTTGTTGCAGCCAGTGAGTCCGAGTATCGTTACGTCACGAGCACGCTCTATCGACATTACTCGAAGCCGAAGGTAAAAGAATCGCCTGCTTGATCAATTTCCTCGCGTAACCTTCTGCGTGCTGCATCATTGACAGCTTACCTGTAAGTTTTTGTCCAATTTTCTCCTAGTAAAGTAGTCGTGCTTTTGTTTCTTTATATTATCTACCCCCCGAATATTCTGTTTGTGAATCGTCTCTTGATTTTAGTGTTTTTATTTATTTTCCAGCTACGTCTCTAACCAGCGTGTCTCTACCGGCCTAAACTCCAACCAACAATCATGGTTTACCAAGTTAAAGATAGCGTGAGTAATTCCTTCTTCATCCTTATCAATACTCTGGTGTGCGTCTCTTGTTTTCACTTTTTCCTTATTTGTTCGAATGTAATTTCATCCATTAGAAGTAGGGTGTCAACGTGAGGCTATGTAACCATTTCCTGTCAGCCAATCCTTGCCTCCTAGTCCCCAGGGGTATATCTTAATCACTACTGAAAAATCCTTATCTACTGTAGAGTGGTTTGCTAACAATGGTGACTTTCATGTTCAAGTCTTCTTTTCTATATGGAGCTATTTTTACGGTATTTTCCATGATGTGGAACTCTGTCCCGGCTTGTGCTTATTTCCAGGAATGAATTAGTCATTCAGAGAGGCAGAAAGTAGGTTGTGTTGTACCCCGAGGGCATGCCAGTTGCAAAATCTCTTCCATGCCCTTGAGTTATAGGAATGGTGTCCCTAACTCCTTAAGACCTCATTCCTTTCTTAAGTCCTTGTATTTTTATGTATCTTTTGATTGTTTTTACATCTTTCCCAATGTCTATCATTTATGTTTGGTGTATGATTAATGGTATATCTGATATAGACGATGCTTTGATAGGCGTTTTTATTTGAGATACCTTTTTCAGAAACTTCCAAGTTCATTTGCTCTCCTTAAACAGCTGTAGAATTTGTTGTTCACGCCTGATTACCTTTGCTCCAGAATTTTCCTGCATTAAGCCAGACACATGCGTTAGATAAGGTCACAGTAGATAAGAAACTGTGGGCGTGCCAGATTATTTTTTTGCCCTGAGCATGTGGATCTCTGTCTTCTGTGCTGTTGCAGATCCCGAATTTAAATCGCTAGCCTGATGCCACCAACTTGGATTCTGGCCTGGTGCCTAATTCTCCAAGGGAGGCCTGCCCCTCCTTTTCATTATTTGGCCTTACCTGCCTGCATATTAAATTCTCGTCTCCCTCCAATCTCCATAAAGCTCTCTCAATCTCCATTTTAGCTCCCGAAAATGGTGAGCTGTTGGTTAGCTAAAAGTTTAGACTTGCTAGTAATTAACAGCTCACCAATTAGTATTGACGTGTTCTGGACGTAGGCTTTGCCATTGGTTAAGACTCAGCACTCACAATAGGGCAGCTTCATTGCTGATTTTGTTACAACTATTATCAGCCAACTCATCTGATTGACTTCTAGATGGTTGTGGATCTAAATTTGTTTTTCTTTTGGCATCATTTGAGGCGTTGGGTACTGTTTTAGTGCAAGCCCCATTATTTTTACAAAATTGTTTAAGCAGTGTGATTCAAGAAAGTAACTTATTATTGCTCCTAATGAAAGCTGGTCTAAGTTCGTTTCCGATAGAAAATGAGCATTGAATGTCTCAGTTTTGGGTTTGAAAAAGTGAGAGAGAGCATCGTTGATGGTTATGTAAGAGTGAGAGAGACGATGGATTTTTTAAGCATCAAATCAATCAAGAAATTTTAGTGTCTTCTATGAGTAAGTTTCTATTAAGGGACTCTAGTTGCTCTGGAGCTCATTAAGTTAGTTATCGCTGGGGGGAAAAAATAACTAGCTGGTCTGGATTCAATTGATTTTTTTTTGGTTGGTTTAATGCTTTTTTTTTTTTGCCCTACTGGATTTGTTAGTTGTTTTAGGTACATAAAACAGCAGAATTTTCAAAACCTGACCACAAATCCACGATGAAGAACAAACAGAAATCTAATTTTGGCAATTCTATCGTTTTAAACTTGAGATCTTTAAATCTGTGGAAGAAGATAATGCTCTTCTCTCTTCTGCTTCTGTAAAGAATAATATTCTATCCCAAGAATGATAGGACTTGATATCTGTTGGTTTGAATGAAAATGTTCAGCTTCTTCAATGCTCCTAACCAATCAGGTTGCTCTATCTGAAGTTTGAAGCTGATGTTTTCATGAAAGCCATAGACTTGTCAAATCCAATCTTTTCTGGGACAAGCTATAGCTGATTCAATTCTGAAAACTTGATTTCACATTTTAGGTTTTGTAACCTAGTGGCTGAGCTATCTTTTGTGGGGTCTGAAGTCAAAAAGTTTTCTCGAGGAGGGTCAGGGGCCTGATCAAGTTGGGGAAAAGTCTGACTTAACTTAAACGAGAGCAGGACCATTTTGAACATCGGGTTCTGATAAGTAGCGGTGTCTGCTTTCGAACTGCATCAAATTTTATTTTTGCATTGGTGAGCGGTTGATTAGTAACGAGGCAAAACTGCGCTAACCTACCGCTCACCGATTCACGTCGATACAGTTTGGAACTAGGTACTGCTGCTTGTCTAGCATAACCTCACTCATCGTTCACCGAAAGGCATCGATGATACCCTCAAGTCAAGCTCTAGTGTGGCAGAAGTTCTACTAGAGGTTGATTGGTGCTCATCGGTTGTACTAGGTCGAGTTCCAACTTGATCGGGCTCCTGAGACCCAAAATTTGTCAAAAATTCACCAGAATGACGTCAGGGGCAGGGGGTCCAGACTTCTTGCTCCCCCCCCCCCCAATCTCTTCAGCAACTCTTTTAGATTTGATCATCGTGTGGTTACTTCCAATTTTTTCTTTGTTGGTTTTCCTTGTTAGAACTACATCCAACTATTGACGAGTGGAAAAAAAGCTAAAAATACTTTTGCTTGCATGAAAATTTGAGTTTTACTTTGATTTTTTCCACCCTTGTGCGGTGTCTGGTATTATTTCATCAGAGTTTTGAGTTTTTCTCAGAAAATGCTTCCCCGACAGCTACACACCCCTCATAAATTGTATCAAAGTTTGAACAAGATTTTGTCGGCTTATTTCTTCTTTCGTTTGATATAAATACCATCTCACAATGGTACCTATAGGATGGCAAGGCTATCAATAAGGATTTAGAATAGAATGCAAAGAAGGGGAAGAAAGTTTGCTTATCAGTAAAAAAAAAAAAAACAAAAAAAAACCAAAACAAAACAAAAAAAAAAAAATACAAAAAAACAAAAAAAAAAACAACCGGAAACATAGACGTAACCAGTAATTTTTGCAGTCTTTAAAAGTATTTAAAGCAGTTAAAAGTTTTTTGCAGTTTTTAAGTATTTAAAAAAAAACAAAAAAAACACTTTGGTTGGCCTTTTTCTTGGCGTGATATTTAGGAGGAACTGTGTCTCATATTATTGTACTCGGACTCCCCACCCCCCTTGACCAATTTTCTAAAGGAATTCAGAGTGAGCATTGAGTCTATCTATTCTAAATTTTGTGAATGGAAAGTTAGTCTGGATGAATGACTTCCTGCTCTCGACTTATGAAAATCAAGAAAGATTGCCAACTAAGATATTATTTAACTGCTTCTTGGCATTCTTGTATATTTCTCAGCTCCAGTATTTCATAAGTTAGAAACCCTTCCTCCCCTATTAACAGCTTATGCAACCCTCTTAACAGTGGACAGGCTCAATAAACAGCTTGACAGTTCATTTAAATATTTCTTATGAGCTCAAACCTTTCAGCTCAGCCTGAAAATCAATAAATGAAGTAAGTGAGAAAGTAATTAAACTCATGTTTTTCTTTACCACAGGCCGCTCACCTACTCTCTTTCGTACCAATTTAGATAAATGGATTAGAAGGTTAATCATTTAAAGTGCTCTCCTCCCTACTAATTAATTCATTCTTGTAAGTGTCATACGCCTCATTTATCATGCCCAATTATAAGTTTGACTCCATGTGGTTCAGGCGTCTTGTCATATTGCCAAATCAGGAATAAAAATTTCTTGCTCAAACCATTTAAATTAGAATTGTTGGGTTTTTACCGGCCAAATCTGGCCGCGTTGCTTCCTGTTTGCATTGCAGCAAAATTAATCCAATCGTTTGATAGCTTATAAGTTACAACCTCTCATCGGTATTTTTTTGTGTGTATCTTTTCTGAATGAAAAGAAAGAGGGGTGTGGAGTGGAGGAGCTGAGCCCCCCCCCCCCCCCAACCCCCAATGGAAAGAAGAGACATGGAAAGAAAGCTCAGAAAGCTCTTATTCAACACATGCCAGTTGATGCAACCGCAATTTTCTTTTCGTATCCCTTCTGATGTCTGCTTTGATTGTGTGTTTATTTCTGTCATAGATAATTTCTGAGCGACAGCACACAGTTAAGTTACATAGGTGTTTCAATTTTCTAAAAGCAGGTATTCTTACCCTTATCTTGTTTCTTATCTAACATTGATTATTTCTCTTGCCTTGTTGAATGTAACTGCCCCTCTTTTAAGCCCAATCTACCAGTCATTCGTCGTTTGTTGTTTTTTTGTTTATTTTCAAAATTATCTTCACTCCTCTACTAATTCAGCTAAAGGGTCACTCCATTGTTGTGGAGGGAATTTGTGCTTACCTTGAAAGACAAGTTCCTTGTGTAAAATCTAAAATTTTGAAAAATACAAATTTAGAGAAATTTGTAAAACTTTTTCTTTAGATTGTTGAACAATTTTTATTTTTGATTTTTGGTCAACTTTCCTCTGAGTCAGGTCTTAAATTAGAAGGTTGCGGATAGGGTACATGTTAGACTGGGGTGTTTCCTCTGGATAAAAATGGGGGGGGGGGGGTTTGTTCCATCATAGAGTACTCCTCCCTCTTTAAAATCTAGTTGTTTTCGGCCACGGGAGTTGAATTAATTTTAGAATTTCCAATTCCTGAATATTTCATTTCTTTTCGACAGTTCAAGCATTATGTTTTTAAAGAAAGGGAGTAGAAAAAAAAAAAAAAAAAAAAAAAAAAAAAAAAAAAAATCATAAAGCCAAGAAATCTGGTGACTTAGCACCAGTGGGGCCGACTCATGGAGGTCTGAGGACAAAATTGAGTGGTGCACTTTTTTTTTTTTTAAATTTTCTGTCCCCGCACTTCCTGAGGATTCAATGTATTTTAAATTTTTTCACCATCGAATCCAAAAAATCAAAAATCTTGGTTTTAAATTTTATATTTTTCTTACTCCTATCTTGAAAAAAGTAGGGTGAACGGCAGCTCCTTATTGCCTCGTTTAACTTTTCTGATGAGCTGCCACTGCTCAGCAGCAAGAAAATGTTGAATGGGCCAGACAAAATTCATTAGAATGTGTGTTTCTATTTTGAGTGGAATTTTTTTGATAATGATCAGCTTTTTTGTTTTTTTTTTTCTCATTTAAAAGTAATATGCTAAAGGGCCGAAACGTGGGTAACAAACAGGACACCTGATTCCTGAAAACTGGAAAAAGCTGGTCAAAATGTTGAAAAAAACAAGTAAAAAATAGGCTTAAGTTGTGCGCATACTAACACCTCAGAAAATTTCGTTTTTTCTGTTTTCCCGGTAAATAAATATTTTGACTTTTAGGGTGTATCTAGGAGGAACTTAGATGTCCCGTTCGTTACACCCTAAAAGTCAAAATATTTCTTAAACGGAAAAACAGAAAGAAATGAAATTTTCCGAGGTGTTAGTAGGCACCGTTTGGCGCAACTTAAGCCTATTTTTTACTTGTTTTTTCAACATTTTTACCAGCTTTTTCCAGTTTTTAGGAATCAGGTGTCTCGTTTGTTACGCGCGTTTTGGCCCTTAAATCTAATTTCTAACAATGGTTATAATCTACATCATTCTCAAGAAGAAAGAGTGGGACAAGAAATTAAAGCCACTTTAAGCAAATAATTATTTTTTAACCCAAGGCATTGGTAGATAACTATCATGGTGTGGGTAGATAACCATCAAGAAAACAAAACATGTTTAATATATGTTGATCGATGTCAATGTCCGCGGTTTGAAATTAGCGTTTTACAGATCTTCGTTTGCAAAAAGTAAAATTACCTTTGCCCAAGAAACTGGGAAGCAGTGTGTGGATGCACTTGGATTTGCAATTATTAAAAGTTGTCATCATGTTTTCCTCTGTTCAAACAAGCCAGGGCTGATTATTATCTTGGCTTCTTTGTGAGCAGCGGTAATATAGAGGGTATGGAAGGAGGGGAGAAATCTGTCTGGTGTTGAATGTTGTAGTCTGTGGTCGCTCACAGCAGTGACATCTACATACATTTATGATGCTATCAGAGTAAACAACAATTGAGGACCTTGTAGGAAAACAATACAAAACAAATACAATAATAACTTCTACGGACAAACGCACTGCATTTTTATAGTTTTTGTTTTTTTTCCTGACAATGTCCTCAATTGTAATTTAAGCATGACTTTTAATTTTATTCAACAATTAAATTATTAAACTTGCTGATAGCGGAAAGTATGATAAGCAGAATCCACAGCTGTTGTATTCATTCTCTCAAGGTTTTTCTAATTTTTCTGTTCATACATTTTTTAAATTTTCTCTGTCAAAGGGGCTCATTCAAAATCGGCATTTTTCGCCCACTGCTTGTTTTTGACGAAACTTTGGGGATCAATTGAGGTTACTATTAGTAGTGAATCCTGAAATTTTCGCGACCAAAAACCAATTTTTAGAGGGGGGGCGGGGGGGTCAAAGTTTAAACCTTCAAACTCAAATATCTCGCTAACGAATAAAGCTTTTGCAATGTGGTTTGCGCGACAAAACGCGAAATAAAATTTTCTTTCTTTTGACTACCCACATGTTCGACAAAATTTTGAACAAACACTCGCAATTTGCAAATTTTTGATTTTCAGGCTCAAAATTTTTTACAAATTTTGAAATTCTGAAAAAACGCATTCTTCGATTTTGATCTCTATGAGATATGTTATTTTCTAGAAAAATCGCTACAATTTAATCCAAACCGCATGTTGGGGAAACTTTTCGTTTCTGAATTATGAATTTTTAAAGTTTCAAAAATCGCAATTTTAGCGTTCTCAGTGACAGCGACGAAACCTAAAAAAAAATTTCTCCACTTCTAATCAACAAAACTTGATGAAAATCGGGATTTGGGGGTTTTGAAGGTCGTAAAATTCAATTCTGCTATCAGATTTGAAGAATTTTGAAATCCAAGATGGCTACCAAGCAGATGGGTTTGCAGCCATCTTGGATTTCAAAATTCTTCAAATCTGATAGCAGAATTGAATTTTACGACCTTCAAAACCCCCAAATCCCGATTTTCATCAAGTTTTGTTGATTAGAAGTGGAGAAATTTTTTTTTAGGTTTCGTCGCTGTCACTGAGAACGCTAAAATTGCGATTTTTGAAACTTTAAAAATTCATAATTCAGAAACGAAAAGTTTCCCCAACATGCGGTTTGGATTAAATTGTAGCGATTTTTCTAGAAAATAACATATCTCATAGAGATCAAAATCGAAGAATGCGTTTTTTCAGAATTTCAAAATTTGTAAAAAATTTTGAGCCTGAAAATCAAAAATTTGCAAATTGCGAGTGTTTGTTCAAAATTTTGTCGAACATGTGGGTAGTCAAAAGAAAGAAAATTTTATTTCGCGTTTTGTCGCGCAAACCACATTGCAAAAGCTTTATTCGTTAGCGAGATATTTGAGTTTGAAGGTTTAAACTTTGACCCCCCCGCCCCCCCTCTAAAAATTGGTTTTTGGTCGCGAAAATTTCAGGATTCACTACTAATAGTAACCTCAATTGATCCCCAAAGTTTCGTCAAAAACAAGCAGTGGGCGAAAAATGCCGATTTTGAATGAACCCCTTTATATCACATTTTTGTAAACAGAGAAACATTTGACTTCAGTTTTAGTTTTACCTCAAAAATTTTCTATCTTAATCTTTTTTCTTTTTATTCCAGGCTGACCTCCAAACCAAACTGAGTGAAGCAGAGTCAAAATTAGTTGTCATTGATTTCTTTGCCACTTGGTGCGGACCTTGTAAAATGATTGCTCCAGTCTTGGAGGTAATTTTTTATTGATTCTTATTTTTTTCTTTCTTCATATTAATTATGTACCTCTCACTTCATACCTATCACTTGTTTTTGTTGAAAAAAACTTCAGAGGAAATTTGGAACAATTGGTTTCCACACCACCTCTTACACTTAGTTAGTTTAGTGATCCAGCCATTGTTTGTTAGTTCTTAGTCCTGATTAGTGAAGAAAAGAAATTGCTCTTGAAGCTATTGATTGTCTTCAGGGGTCTATTTATTTTCCTCTGTAAATACTACAGTCTATGAAAAAAACCTGGCATTATAACTTTCAATTCCTACCACATGAAAAAATATGGTTTCAACTATTCATCATATCATGAAATGAATTTTGGGGAAAATGGACCTACAGAACTTTGGCTCAAAATCATGGGTGCCAGTTTGAGAAGATTTAACTGAAATCGTTAGAAAATTTTTTTTTTGGTTATTCTTCCTGCTACAAAACTTTGTCTGAAAAACTGATATAACTCAAACACCTATGATCGGAGGAATCTCAAAAACTTACAGGAAGTAGAAAAACTAAAAAAGATGATCTCTTTAGAACAACCAATTGGCTTACGGGTTTAATAAGATACTCATTTAGATACAGCAAAAAGCAGAGTGTTACAGGCAGGGCACTGACGAGTCACGTCTGTAACACTTTTTTTACTATCTCTTGGAACTTTCACGCATACTTACATAAAATCAATGGTTCAAAAGAAATACTTACAAAAAAATCAATGGTTCAAAAGAAGCCATCTTCTTCTACAGTCCAAAAATTTGTCCACTGTAATTTTCTGCATTCGACCAGATTATATAACAAAAAAGACCAGTGCACCTAATTACAGAATGGCTGTTTTCAAAGTTTTTTTTTTATGCCATTTTTAGAGATTTTTCACGCACAAAATACTGAACTCACATCAAGTTGTGTCAGTAAGTAGGAGGCTCGCAAAGCATCTTCACTTGTCGCAAACCATCGCTGTGTCTTGATCCTTTTCCAGACCTACTGAGCACTGCTTTTTAAATCATGATGATCTTAATTTTCTAGTTTTTCCATTATATTGCTGCAGGTTGTTTGATGGGTTGCAGGTCAGTAGGTCTAAGGTAATGTAAACTCGGGGACAAAATGTTGACTTGTTTTTTGCAGGTCAGTAGGTCTACGGTAATGTAAACTCGGGGACAAAATGTTGACTTGTTTTGGTCCACTTGACAAAATGGCGAAAAAAATATCCACCTTGACAAATGACCACATTCTGAAGATGTTTACATATTTTACGGCCACAAAATAAATGTACCCAGTATATTAATTCCTCTTTTCTCAATATGCCCACTTTTTACTGACAAAATATTTACTAATCTGTCAAAAATGTCAACAGATTTGGAACAGAAGTAGACTCATGAAAAATAAATCAGCATGCTGGTAATGAGAAAGAATAGTATGAAGAATATTTACCAAATTAGTTGACATTGTTGACAGATTAAACAGTAGACGATTTTGTCAAAAAAAGAGGATGTATCGTGAAAAAACGCATTAATATACTGGGTACATTTAGTTTGTGGATGTAAAATATGTATGTAGATGTCTTTAGAATGTGGCCATTTTTCAAGGTAAACAATTTTTTTGCAGACATTTTGTCAGTGGACCATAAAAATGGACATTTTGCCTGTAGTCCATGTTCCTGTAGACCTACTGACTGGAAATTGTTTGATGTTTATTCGCTGTATTCTCTCTTATATTTGATAAAATACTTTGCAGGATTTTTCCAAGGAATTCCCCAATGTTGTATTCCTAAAGGTTGATGTTGATGAATGTGAGGATGTAGCTGCAGAGTACGAAATCACCTCTATGCCTACCTTTGTTTTCATCAAGAACAAGAACAAGGTAGGTGCCTCTCTTCATAAGTTTTTTATGTTATTGTCGTCACATTCAACTCCATAATAAAAGCGTAATCTTTTAATATTACCGTCCTTTATTTCGACAGATGTCGGTGTCATCTGAATGACATGTTTCCCACTATTGTGGGCGTGGCTTATTTTGGATGTTGCTGTTCGGTACCATGCCAAACATCCGTCCGATGCCAGCCTCCGACATCGTGCTTCCGAGCCTGATATGGAGATGAGATGTCTAGCATGGTAGTGTTCCAAGCGGACACCTCAAACAATTGAACTGGCTCATGCGAAAACGTCCATTGTCCAAAATATTTTTATTGAAAAGACAAGTATAAAAAATTTAGTGTTTTAAAAAAATAAAAATTAATGAAAACTGGCAAGACAAGGGAAATAGTGGAAAAGAACTGCAGAGCAAGTCTGATCAGTACTTACATAGATGCAGCGTCTTCTGAAGAGTGATGTACGCTCACAAAGTCAAATATAAAAAAAATGGACAGCGGACATTTTGGCATGAGCCTGTTCAATTTCAGTGCTGAGATGTGGTTGGTTGTGATCTCTAGAGAGCGGTCTAAACAGACATCTGTCAGATGACGCTCTAATCGGAGATCTGTCGAAATAAAGGATGACTTGGAATGAAATAGAGCGCTGCACTTTTTATCAATTTAGGTCGTCCACCTTTGAGCAATCAAAATTGTGAAAATTGGTTAGATTGCCCATCTAAGACAATCTCCCATCAGTCATGAGTCATCCTATGGGAAAATAAATGGGTCCACGCAGCCCTTAAAAGAAGAAAAAAAAACTGAAATTTCACCTATATTTCCAGAAAATTTCATTTTTCGTGGGTTCAATTCTTTCTTTAACAACTTGAAGAAGTAAATAGAGACAGGTTGCTTAGTTGCATTTCTCAATTTTTGGTGAATTTTCCAAAAATAGTTCAAATTTTTACCTTTGTGCGGCTGTATTAGATGAAGCAACTAGTCCTCGTCCATTTTGTCGTAAATTTTTCCCCAATTAAAGTCTTCATTGACTGGACTATTAAGGTCCTTGGTTGCTGTGACTGCAGCCATCACTGGAAAGTTGCTGTGACTGCAGCCATCACTGGAAGTATTTACCATTCATTTTCTAATTTATACTTAAACCTTTTTAGTTTATCTGATTTTTACTTGAGATATTCTGAATTTGAGGAATCCAGTTTTACACATTCGTTCACTGTTTGTACTGTAGTTACATGCTTCAACATAGGCTCTTATGGCCCCCAAAAAAAAAAAAAACAAAAAGTATGCTCAGTCGCTAAATCCATGCACCCGCTTCTAAAATTGATCAAATCATATTTCAAAAGTTTGTGACGGAATCTAGCCCCAAAAACTATCTCTATCCTATTTTTTCAAGAGTAGTTGAGGAAGTGTCTTCAATTATTTACGCTAATTATGGTTGTGTTTTGTTCTTTACAGGTCGATTTCTTTGCCGGTGCCCATGCAGAGAAAATAAAAGCCACAATCCAGAAGAACGCTTCATAGAGCCTATTATATAAGTTAAATAAATGTTGGTGTTTATCTCACCGTGTACGTCTATGTCTATTTATCAACTGTACTATCAATAGTTGGACAGCATTTACCACCCACACATATAAAATGAATCACTCATGGTTCTCCTTTGTATCTTTCTTTTTTCCTATTTATTGATTTTTTTCTTCTTTCTTAAAACGTTTTATACCTGCCCGAATTCTTTCAAGTGCTCACTATTTTTATCTGCTCCCACTTTCCACTGTAGGATGGGTTTTGCTTTTTGCTCTGTGCACACATCCATTTTACATTCCTTTGTGCCCCCCTCCCTCCACACTCCTTCTCCTCCTTCCAAAGAACTCCAGAAATCAGATACTTGTTGCCAAGATTAAATACTTTTTGATCGGTCTCCCTTCTCTTCTTGAGTTACGTAGGAACTCCATGTAGTGCTTTAGCCTTACTTATGCCTTTAAAAATGAATTTTCCTGCAAAATAACCTTTTGTTTTTGAATCGCTCTTCTCTCTTGTTATTTAATTTATCGGAAACGCTGTTGCCAGTAAATAAAGAAGGTAAAGTAATTGCTGTCTGCAGGCTTGACTTAATAAAAATAGCGGATGCTCCATTCATACCAAAAATAAAAAATTGTTAAAAAACATAATTATCTTATTTGTTTATTTTAATAAATTATTTTGCTACGATCTGTCTTTCAGCTGTTCTCATTGTTTTCCTTTATCTTTAAAGTCTCCTTTTTTTAGGTTTGGACACAGTCCAACTTGATAATTATATTTATGTCTTAGAAATGCTGGCTGGATCAGTTGATGAGTGTTTCATCACCGCTGTCCAACTTGGCACAGCACTTTCTTTCTTGCACATCAATTATTTTGTTTATCTTGCTTATAACCTTTTGTGTCAAAACTTTGCTAGAGACCAAAAATCTTCATCTCTTCTATTTCCATCAGTTCATTTTATAATTAAATTTTAAAATTTTACTTCCATCCTAAAATTGTTGCAGTCAAATGTTCAAGATCACCAGAAAATAATATTCAACCTCATTTCCTGTCTGATTCAAGGCCATGATATCTGATGAATAGTAGGATGTTACTGCAAAAACACCATAAATTCTTCAAAACTTTGGGGGGACTAGTAAAGGGGTAGACACTTTCTGATTTATGTTCATCCGATAAGGAAAACAGTCCTTCTTTCAATCTTGAGAACACACTTTTAAATATTTAAAGATGCTTGGGGAACACCTTGTTCAAGGTTACATAAATGTCTTCTTCTTTGGAGATTTCTAGCTTCAAATGTAAATTATCTTGGCTTATTAAAATTTCTAGATGAAAGTAATGCCGAGGTATGAGTAAGCTGAAGATCGATCGTGTGTTAGCTGTACAAAAATGCTGTAATAATTTGTATCTGTCAAGTGATACTTGATTTTATCTCCGCGTGCTTATCTTCAGACAGTCAACTTGAGAATTAATTACAGCAGATGCTTCATGGAAACAAAACCCTACCATCAGTTAGTAATATAATTGAAGATTGGAAGATTAAGAAAGTAATCAAACCAGTTAGCTATGCTAATTCGAAGCGAATTCCTTCTGACTGGAACAAGGCCAAGTTGACTTGTTTTGTTTAACTTATTCCTGGGCCGACTTAAAAGTGTTCCAGAAATGACCTGGACAATCTGGACAAGTCTGGGAATATTTTCACCCCACCCGCACTGGTCCCCCGCCTGTAAGATGTGAGGAGTAGGTATGAAGAGTGGCCGAACCGGAACTTTGAAGGCTAAACTTAGCGTGAAAATCTGGAAATCTTGCGACAATCTTTAATTCATCGATTGTACAAGTCAATATTCATTCTAGCTCACACTTAGCTGATCCCAAGATGAACTCGCACATTTAATGTCATACCAAAGATTACGCACACCCGATACAGATTCACCTTAATTATGATTTTAATCCTGTTTTTTTCTTAGATCCTTGATTCAAAAATAAATTGTTGGCAGTTGCATTCATTGGTACTATCAACTACAAAAGTTTCAGTCAAGAATGTTCACCGAGTGCAGAAAGGAGGCACAAAATTGCAGAACGTTGAATTTTTGAGACAGACTTCTGTATGTTTTTTCCAAGATGCAAGTCAACACATAAGCACACATTGCATTTGCAAGGCAAAATTCCATGAATCTTCGCTACGTTTGGTGAGAATTGAAGCCGTCTCCGGAAGAAAGCCCCATAAAACAATGGATCAGCTCTCCCGGAGAATTTTGCATTGTGAGTAAATGGAGGTTTTTAGCTTAAGAGCACACCTGTTGTTTTACGGGCCCTTCTTCTGGAGACCGCTTCAATTCTTGATTGCCAAAACTTTAGTGTTTGATAGTATGTACTATTGTACTCATTAAAATTTTTTTTTTCACGGAAAGGACTAGGTAGTAATTTTGAAAGCTGCAATTTATAAATTACATATATACAAACAAAGCTTTATTATTAGAAAAATTAACAAAAGTTGGCATAGTAAAGAATTAAAGAAGAATAGGGGATTACATTCTTACATTAATTAGGGGGAGGGGAATAATTGGGTAGAAATTATTGTATTTTCAAGTTTTATTTCTTTGGGCTGTAGAGCTAGACACACTAGAATTAACTGTTACCGCCTTGGTCAAAGCCAATGATAGAATTGATTTGAGTAACTCGGTCTTCAAGCTTCTTTACAACTTTCTCCTTCAGATCAGACTGCAATAAAAAACAATTCAAAATTAGACCTGGTGATAACAAAAAAGATGAAACAAGTGTCAGAGCTTCTTTCAGAAGTCTAGGCCGATAATCCTTTGTTACTTTCTGTTACTTTTCATATTACATGATGCAAATGAATTAAAATCAATTTGAGCCTTGGCTTTTCGTCGAAAGGCGCTCTTAAATCAAAAAGTCAAAGTCGCAATTGAGATGTAATTTGATTTGAAGGGATGGAAATTTGCAAAAGATTAGTGGTGAACTCCCCATATACTTATGAAATAAGCTCTATAACAATAATAATACAACTATGTGTGAGGAGGTACTGAGATTTCATTTTGGAATATTTCTTTGCTAATACCATTGATGAAGCTTGATCCAAAAGGGGTGGTCAAGTCACTGAAGTTCAGGCTGCGGGCTGATTATGAATGATTGTATCGTAATGCCATCGAGTACGTGTTATTCTTATGGGTGGTGTCATTCCAATAGAAACCCTTCCATCTCTTCGGAAATTCGCCGAAAGCTCAGTCAAGTCATTGGTAAATTTCCACAGAGAAGGTAGGGTTTCTATCGGAATGATACCACCCTTAAGAATAGCTCGTACTCGATCATTGACTTGATGGCATTACAATACAACCGTTCATAATCTGTTGTTATGTAATTGGTGTATTCATAGCTCAGAATAGATGTGACATCAAAATTTATTTCAGCATAAATACAGATGCCTCAAAGCAAAATGGGGGGGGGGGGGACTGCCGTCTGAAAATTATTACGTGACAGTTGGCTTGTTGACGTGCCGCGGCCTGATGGTGAAAATAGAGTGTGACCATCCATCGATAGATCGAAGAACTATCGACGGAACCGACCTAGCTCAAAGGAAACGGCACGCATAAATTTTAATTTTACGTGGATAAAGAACAGACTTAGTTTATAAAAAAAATAGCAAAAGTCAGCGCGGAAGATCGGTTAGCGCGTAACAATCATATGTGAGTCCAGCGACCGGTCAGCACGTACGAACTATCGATGTCAATCCGGCGACTGGTCAGCACGTACGAACTATCGATATCAATCCAGCGACTGGTCAGCACGTACGAACTATCGATTTATCGAGCCAGCGACTGGTCAGCACGTTGCGTGAGCAACAGCGACTGGTCTGCGCGGAACGATAAATCAAATAGAACAACAGCGACTTGTCTGCACGGAAATAATCGAAAGAACAACAGCGACTTGTCTGCACGGAAATAATCGAAAGAACAACAGCGACTTGTCTGCACGGAAATAATCGAAAGAACAACAGCGACTTGTCTGCACGGAAATAATCGAAAGAACAACAGCGACTTGTCTGCACGGAAACACAAAGATTGCACAGCGACCTATCAGCCAGCGACAGAATGCATATAAAAAAAGAATTAAAAAGAGGGAGAAAAAGTTAAAATAATTTTGAGAGTCTGCACGTGCGGAAAATTAATATGAAAAAATCCAGCGACTGGTCAGCACGTACGAACTATCGATTTATCGATCCAGCGACCGGTCAGCGTGAAATAAAACAGCGACTGGTCTGCGCGGATCAAATCGAAAGAACAACAGCGACTGGTCTGCGCGGAAAACATATTATTTTTCCAACAGCGACTCAACAAAATATAATAAAAAAAAAGAATTTAAATTTAGAAAGGAGTTAAGAATTAAAGGTGAAAAGGAAAACTAAACCGGAGTCAGAAGATGAGAATTAACAGTAAAATAACAAGTTTATTAAAATATCACAGAAAGAAAGGTGGAAAAATAAACAGTAACCTTACCAAATAGCAAAATTAGATCATAAGTTCATATTGAGCATAATATATTTGAGCATTATAATAATCATACAGCAGTGACCATGTATCTCTAGCGAGAGCTGGAGAGAGAATGCCCGAAAAGAAAAGAGTTCGCATCCTATTTAAGGCCTTGCGGATTAATACCACATTACAATTAGAAAGAGAGAAAAGAGAGAGAGAACACAAAAATAGGGCACGCGGAAGGCATGATTAGAAGTTATCAGGTTTTGTAGATGATTACAGATAAAGCGATGCTGCCGGAGCGATGTGAATAAAAGTGACGCAGCGTTGCCAGCGTGATGCGGACTGCGGCGCGACACTTGTCCATGACAACGGTCTTAAGGGAACGTACAGCAGAACATATGATTTGCAAGCAGCCTTTCTTTCTTCTTTTTTTTTTTTTTTTTTTTTGTTTTTTTTTTGCTTTTTTTTGTTTCCTTTTCCCTTTTCTTTACACAATTTTACTTGAAACTGGTCTCGCCAAAGGTGAACAAGAGCCACAAAAAAAAAATTAAGAAACCACGAAAGGTGAGGGCTGACTGTACATATAAGGAATCTGTCTTTACCTTTACTTTGGCTCTATATTCCACGATCATTTCCCTGGCATTTCTTGTAAATTTTAGACAGTCCCTTATGCATAACTCAAGATTTGATGCGTCTTCTTCAGCTCTGAAATAATAGAGATGACACGTAAAGTCAGTAGAAACAGTCTAAAACCATAACAGTACAAAAATGACGGTCTAAAACCACAAAAGTACAAAAATATCAGACTAAAACCACAAAAGTACAAACATAACTCATTGACCAATGGTGTACGTGTAACAGTGGACAGAACAAGAGGAAGAGAATATTTTGGTACATTTCTATTTCGGTTGACTTTTGATAAGTCAAAACCTCTGGTAGAATTTTGATTAGTCAAAATCTCTGATAGAGTTTTGATGAAGTCAAAATATTTGGTAGAGTTTCGATAAAGTCAAAATATTTGGTAGAGTTTCGACGAAGTCAAAATCTCAGGAAGAGTTTCGATAAAATCAAAATTTCACAAACTCAAACAAAAAAATAATCCCCAAAGCAATTCGAATAAGCAAGATTCCACTTTACATAGGTTTAGCTTCTGGAGGATTTGGAAATTTATTAATTTTTTTCCTACTTGGTGTAACTAACATGGTCTGCTCTTGCATACATAATTTCAGATTTAATTGCCAATTCTTACTTTGTTTTTTATGCTTCTTCAGGATAACTTTGATGAATTGTTTAACAGTTTAAACAAAGTCTCTAGAGTTTGAAAGTTAAGTAGACATACCTATTATTTTAAGTATACAAACTTATGACAGCAAACAGACTGTCAGAGGTTGCAAATACTTGCGACAAAAAAAAGAAGGAAAGAGTGCCAACTTGATGAATGACGCTTCAACAGTTCTTAATAACGTCAAAAGTAGTAATACTTCACTTACGTTTTCTGTATTTGATCACGTTCTAGAGTTAGTCTCTTTAGATCAGGCATTTGTTCTAGGATCTGTTTTGTTTTCTCTTGATTCTCTTCAATAGCAGAACGAAAGTTTTCTGTTGTTTCTTTCATCATTTTCTTATAATTATCACACTCCTTTTCTTTATCTGCTAATAATTTTCTGAGGGTTGAGACTTCATCATTTTCTTTGTTCCTTGTTTCCAGAACCTAGAAACATGTTCATAAAGACAGTTGAGCATTGAATAAAACTTTCACTCAGCTAAACGGATGGGTGAAAATAAAAATTCTGATGGTCTTAAAAACATTGATCTGGAGAAAAATGGGGCAGTTGCAAGGGTCTAAAATGTTGTGTTTTTTATAAAGAAAATGATAGTACTTGATGAGCTGAGAACAATGAATGGTGCCTTTGGTTTTTTCATAAGTGTCCCGGTTTTGGAGATACATAGGTGTAAAGTTGTATTAAATCGTGTGTGTAGTGACGTCACTACGCGGAATTCCCATTTCAATCAATGTATTTTGGGCCAAAATCTCATCTCCGGAACAATGGGACTTGAGGAAAAACCGAAGGCATCTTTGTTCTCAGCTCATCTAGTACTTTCATTTTCTTTATAAAAAACTCAACATTTTAGACCCTTGCAACTGTCGCATTTCTTGAGTTTTTTTCCCAAATAAAAATTGCAAGACTTGCTAATTTAAAATGAAACCTCAAGTAGTGAGAGAATCTTTCAGGTGATTCCAGGCGAAACTTTTCCAGATTTGAGATTTCAATTTGATGGATAGCCCCACTAGTCGCTTTAGGGGAAAGTTGTGTTTTTGGCATATTAAATGAAAAACAATGAAAAAATCCAAAATCTGAGTGTTAGCACCTGCTTAGTTTTTTAATGGATTTTTTTTTAAGAATTAGAAATTAGCAACATGGGTTGAGAGTTAAAGCTGCAATTTCTTAAATTCATTTTGCCGTAAGCTTAGTGAGTGTGAGTGATAGTAGGGCTATATGCCTAACTTGCACTCATTGTGGCTTACGGGAATTTTTGTATTTCATAAGTTCCGGCTTTATTTTTGAGTTTTTCAGCTTGAAAGTTTCAGGGTATCTTCCTGAAGTTTGCTCGTCGGTGCCAACGGTCCTCAAATCTGTACTTTTAGCATCAATTCATCACTTCTAGCCAAAAACTGAGGACTTTAAGAGCAGCCCAACGCGCTGTCCATGGTTCAAACTAATCAACTCTGGAATCTTCTTAAGCTGTGGAGTTTCTATAGCATAAAACGACTACAACTATCCCAGCGTTAGAATAAATGTAAATACTCTCTAACAAATGTTCAAGAAACTTTTAACCTATTATAATGGAGCAATTACCTTAAAACTAAAACAGAAAAATCAAAATGAAAGATGAAATGAAATAAAAGGAAATTCAATTCCATTTTAAAATGAAATCATAGTAAATATAAGAACAACAACAGGAGGTAGAAGAAAGCACATCAAAAGGAGAAAATGACTGCGAGATAAGGATGTAAATCGGAGCTTACGGTGACTGATGGAAAATTTGAGACGCAACCCAAATGCTAACTTATTAGATTGTAATTAATTGAAATGTTCGATGCTTCAATTCCAAGTACAATCAGACCTTGCCAATAGAAGGGCATAGAAGAAAATGAGTGCTTGAAAGAAAAACGCTTTTGAAAGTGGTTTATCGATACTTTAATGTGGGGAATAAATAAAACCAAGACTTCGTCTTATACACCTGTTTATCGTCATGGTCTTCAATCAGTCATTGATGTTAAACTTGGACAATTTTCAGGAGAGCCAAAAGGAAGGACTAGGTAAAAAAAAAAAAACGATTTTCAAGCTTTCCTGCAAAATGCTCTCTGGGAGCCTCAGGTCATATAGACATCAATTTTAGTTCATATTTTGCACTTGTAAATGGCATTCATTAAACATTTTCAAACGGTACCTAATTTTTAAAAATGGTAGAAACGAATTCAACAGTAATTTTGTAAAAACTGTAACTTTAATTTTCTTAAAATCACATTTTTCAGCAGTATCCTTCAAAATGTGATAATTCATATATTTTAATTTTTTACACGATCCTTACGATAGCAGGACCAGAGGTAAAAAATGCAATGCAGTGCCACCAATATCTCAATTTTGATCACAATGAAGTTAATGCATATGCCCAGTGGATCATTATTGACCCACTTGCTGTTTTTTTTTTTTTTTTTTTTTTACCAAATTTCATTAAATTTAGGTTGATTTTACTCGAAAACCAATGGGTCTGTTGCAAACTTTTGCTACAACGATAAAAAGTGTTTCATTGTATGTAAAATCGCCCGAAAAGTCCATTGGTGGCATCAGAAAGTCATGAAATGCGATAATACACTCACAAAACACGTTTAATGAAATCCAAGATGGCAGTAAAATATTGAGCAATCTGTATGCATACACCTTAAACAGCCAAGGATTGCCAACGTTGACAACCTCACAGCTTCAGAGGTTATGTGTTTATTTACGTTGTGATTGGGTGTGATCGATATTGTGAGGTTGGCTATCCTTGGATGTTCGTGGTGCATGCATACAGGTCGCTCGATATTTTACCGCCATCTTGGATTTCATTAAACGTCTCTCGTGAGTTTCATACTGCATTTTATGACTATCTGATGCCACCAATGGACTTTTCACGCGATTTTACATCAGATTGAACACTCAATAGCGCTGAAGCAAAAGTTTGCAACAGACCCATTTTGGGATTTTTTAACATGAATCATCTTGCTGGACCAAAAATTTAATGTTTTTATTTTTTACTTTTTTTTTTTTTAAATTCTAAGACTGTCTTCTTTGAGAAAAACACCTAAAATTTCCAATGTTAGGACAGTTGCACTGAAATGTTGTGTTTATATCAAGAAAATGATAGTCCTTGATGAGCTGAGAACAATGGTGCCTTTGGTTTGTTCCCAAGTGTCCCAGTTTTGGAGATACACAAGTGTGAAGTTGTAAAAAATTGTGTGCGTAGTGATGTCATTATGCGGAATTCCCATTTAAAACAATGTATTTTGGGCCAGAATCTCAACTCCGGAACAATGGAACTTAATTAGAAACCAAAGGCAACTTTGTTCTCAGCTCATCAAGTACTTCCATTTCTTTATAAAAAACACAACATTTCAGACCCTTGCAACTGCCCCATTCTGGGCCTAGGTGGATTTTAAGAGCCCTATTCACACAATGCATCACAAATTCAAATCTAGTCATGGAACATGAAACATGATGATAAGATTGATATGGAATGATACTTTCTAATGCAACAAACTCACATCGCTCGCTAAATGCTCAAGATCATCCAATTCCGATACTAAGAGTTTTTCTGTGTGCTTCAATGTATTTTTTAGCTCTTTCAAAGTTTCATCAACAGCATTTATTTCATCGAGAGCTCCTTCATGCAAGATGTTGACATCTATTGTTGCTCCTTTCAGCTGAGGTATCAAAAGTGTATTCACTGCTACCAATTTGTTATATTCCAGGAAAGCTGCATCTAACTATAAAATGAAAAAAATCTAATCAGATATGGAACAGGAAACTGTGAGTCTAAGAGAATATTAGTTTATCTCTTTCAGATATAGAAACATGTTAAGGTTGTTTTACTGACATGAAAATTGTAAGCAAGTTATATGGAACACCCTGTAGCACTTCTACAGATCTAATTAGATATGTAACAGGAAACTTCGAAAATAAGAGGATTTTAGTCTGTCTCTTTCAGATATAAAAACATTTTAAGATTGTTTTACTTGTGGTAAAAATTGCAAGCGAGTTATATGGAACACCCTATAGTTCTTTCATGAGGCTAAAGGGTTCCTATTGCACATAATTACTAATTAGTAGTTACTTTTGATGCGATAACGTCATCAGTGATCCTTTATTTCCCCCCTCATTTTCTGTAAGTTTAAATCAGTGCAAGGATGAGGCCTGTGTATAGGTATGTATTTACTCGATGCAAGAAAAAGCAAAAACATTAACTTACTTTGGAGCGAGTTCCCACAATTTTGATATCTTCTTTGTAAACTATATTTGAGTATTCATCACAGCAACCATTTTGATACGCGATTTCTCGTCTCAGATCGGCCATTTCCTTGATCATTTCATCTTTCTTGGCAACGCTCACGACTTGCTGGTCGATTTCTTTTTTTGTAGCATTTATTTCTTCTTTTAGGTCTTGAATTTCTTTCTCTAGAAAAGAATCAGGGATAAATCTATGAATTTATGTTTGGTTAAATAATATTACGTGCGCTTCAGCAGCTGCACAGCTAATGGGGTAGGTGGTTGGGCTCTGCTGATAGTTTGCAGCCAAGTCATTTATGTGATAATTTTAGGAAGGAGCGGCACAAGGGAGCCGGAGCCACGGATAAAATTAAACTTTTGATCTTACTCAGCAAAATGCATAAAATATAGCTTAAATACATTTTATCTATGATTTAAAAACTGACAACAAGTGTTCTTGCATAAACAGACATTGATTTCAAAAATACAGTTTGAATTATTGCGATGGGAGCTCTTCAGGGAGCTGATCTTACAGAGAGCTTTGATTACAATAGTTCAAACTTCAATATCATGAAATCAAGATCTGCCCGAGCAAGAACACTTAAAATGACACTTGAATTGCTGACAATTGAATCGGGGCTCACACAAAAACGTCCGTAGTCCATTTTTCTAATAATTGACTTTGTGAGTGAGCATCATTCTTGAGAAGACGCTGCCTCTGCGTAAGGTCTAATCAAGCGATCGGACTTGTTTAGCGGCTTTTTGCTCCTATTTCCCTTGTCTCGCCTATTTTTACTAATTCTTCATTTTTTACTTCCACTATTTTTTTTATTCCTTTATATATTTTGTCTTCTAAATAAAGATATTTAGAACACCAGACGTTTTTGCATGAGCCGACTAAATTAGTAAAGAGAGAGCGGACCCACCTTGGTCTTCTCTGGCTCCTTTGACATCTTCAATTTTTTTATTCAGTTCAGCCAAGTACTTGTTAGACTGTAACTTATGCTCAATATAGGACTTAACATCACTCTCCAGCAACTTATTCCTTGAGCTTAGAGCCTGAAAAGAAAAAAACACAAAGATTAATTTCAGCCCATTTATGCGTAGGTAACTGGTCCCTAACAGCCCACCTGTTGAATTACTTTAGGACTGAATTTTCATTAGTTCAGATCAATTTTACTAATGAAAAAAAAAAGAAAAAAGATTTCAAATATTTTTGCACTCTTTGTTTTGCAGGAAAAGGAAATTTTAATTTTTTAACTTTTCGTCTTAAGATGATTCTAGGGTCGATTAGTTCCAACCGTGTACACCACGTCGCGCTGCTCAAAAAGTCAAAAGTTTTTTGTTAAATTTGACGAATTCACGCTAAAAACACAAATTTGAGAAACGTCAGCATCTGCGAGCATACTTCAGGAAGATACCCTGAAAGTTTCAGACTGAAACACTCAAAAATAAAGCCGGAAATTATGAGAGACGAAACTTCCGTAAGCCGCAATGAGTGCGAGTGAGGCAGACAGACGTATCATCACTCGCGCTCACTCTCACTCACTAAGCTTATGGCGAAACGAATTTCATAATTTACGGCTTTAATTTTAAACCAATTTTGCTCATTTAATGCTCAAAAAATCCATAAAAAAATTTTGCAGGTGCTGACGTTATTGGATTTTGCGTTTTATCTGTGGTTTCAGTTTAAAACGACTTTCCCAAAAAGCGACTAGTGGCGCTATCCATCGGATTGAAATCTGGAAAAGTTTCGCCTGGAATCACCTTAACTGTCCCTGAAACAACAAGAAGTGATCATCAAGAAATTGGACTTTAGTGACCACAGGTCGAGAAAAAATTACTTAGATCAACAAAATTTGGAGCTTTTTCAAAGGCTCTTAATTAATAAGCTCCTTTTCATTGATTTTTGAAATATTTGAAAGACAAATTTTTAAGGCAAATTACAGATGGAGAGCTTAAAATGTTCAAAAAAAGAATGGACCTTTGTCAACACAGACCAAAAAATGATCATACATAGAGCTCGTTTCACGAAAGTAGGCCGATGACAGGTCATGCGGCTCGCTGTGCACAGACGTGGTTGCATTCTTACACATGCGCAAAAACGCAAACTCGTCTCTGCACAGTAAACAAACCCACCTGTCATAGGCCAACTTTCGTGAAATGAGCTCTACCAACAAAAACTTGGGCTTAAATAAAAAATAGAAGCAGGTTAATGAGCCCCTTTCCACAAATTTTAATTACTCCCAATAGTATTATTATCTAATAAAACAAGAGCCCTTGATCTGCACATCCATGATCTCCTTTAAGTTTTGATTTGGCTGGTCCAATTTGGAGATCGTGGAGTAAATTTTATTGCAGGTACGGTTTTGGTGAAGCTTCTCACCCAAACTAATGGTTGTGCATTTTTTTATAATACCCAAACTGTTTGTTTGGCAATGATGGATGATAACAATACAGTATCTGAACCTCAAAATGTGTAACCGTTCCACAAGATGGAGGCAAAAACTCAATATTGAAAGACAACACTAAAAAACGCTCCTGATTGACTAGAAATGGTTTTGTTGACTCTGACATTCAGTATCCTCCGAACATTTCTAAACCACAAATCTTCACCCAAACCGAACAATAGAATATGCTTATCATGTGAAATTACCAACCCCCCCTCCCTCCCTCCCTTTGGTTCAAGAATTTTAATCATACTTCTTAATTAAATAAGAGATTGTGTGCAAAGTTCAAAGTTAGATTTTTTTTCTGCACCATGGTTCAACATGGCAGATTTTTTTAAAAAAAATCAAGGATTTCCTAGGACTTTTCACAGGATTTCAAGGACTTCCGACAAGCAAAAACCAAGTATTTTTTACACCAATTTATCAGAGGAAGGAAAAACAGTTGGGGATTCTCACATAAGGGAGCACTGACCAGCGGAGAAAAGTGCACAGAAAAATTAAAGAAAGAGATAAATTCCTGCCAACTCCTGCATTCTTTCTCACAACTTTGCGACCAAAACGACTTGACATTCCTCAGGCACACAAACAACATTATCAATAAAATGACGAGCTAATGAGCTGAAGCCAGTCATACTCAAGGATTTTCAAGTAAATTTGACGACTTCATCAAAATTCAAGGATATTCAAGCGTATGTCAAATGAAACAAAAACTCAAGAATATACAAGGTCTTTTCAAAGCACTATGAACCATAAGCACAAATTCATAACGATTCCGCCGCGTCGTTGCGTTGCATTGAGAAAGATTCCATCAGTTTACATGTATTTCAACTCCGGAGCCTTGAGTCTCATGGGAAACTAGGCTTAAGATACGCAAGGGGGAAAGAGGCTTCCAACCACATTCTTAAATTTGCCTACCTTGAAACGCCTCAAAACTCAAATCATACAAATTTAAAGGGCTCTTTTGTTTACAATGTCAAAACATAAGTCCATATATGAGAAACTATGAAAGAGTGTAATGAGAACAAAATTAATGTGTGCTACCTCTAGTTCTTCTAATTCAGCCATATTTTCCGGACTATTGAGTTCAGACCCCAATCCTTCAATTTCTGCTACTAAGGCGTTTATATCTTCAGATTTGATACCATGCTGTTGCTCTGAAATAGCACCACATATGTTTAAGTGAATAGCATGGATAATTTCTGGTGATGAATTACAGATGTTTGTTTGAAATACCTACAAATAATGACCAGAAAATGCAAAGTTTGCAATTCAGGATATTTTGTCAGTTGATTACTTGCTTTGATAGGTTCTACAGATAATGGCAATGGCATAAAATAGATGATGGAGAGGCAGCATATCCATCACAAAAAATAACAAAAGAAACTGAATCTCAAAAATTGCCTTACAATTAGTGCATTCTGACAGTGTACATATTCCTCCGGTGTGAGTGAGGAGTATATGAAACATATGTGTGTCAACTTTCGACTGTTTTGTAAGCAGAAATCAGCCCTTATTAAATGGAACACTTTGGTGAGGAATCCTTAGAATAGGCCTGCACATTTGATCAAAATTTCTATAAAAACCAACAATTTCAAAAATTTTGAAGTTTTGATCAATACAACGCTCAATCCTTAAAAAAAAATTTAGATCAATCAACAAATTTTTAGTGGCTTATCGTATTTTTGACTGTAGAATCAAAACTTGAGAAAGTTACAAAGTTTTGATCAAATCAAAGTTTCAACGTTTCGTAAAATTTGATCAATCGAAGTTCCAAAATTTTGTGAAATCAATTGACCAGACTTTGGAAATTTTCGCAAAAATTTTGATCGATTGCTGTATCGATTGATTGCACATGTCTATCTCAGAACATCTAAAAAGAAGGGTGACTCACTAAATTCTTCAAACAATTGCTCTTCCAGATATTCGAGTTCAGCATCAGGATTCTTGCTGTTTTGGAACACATCGTACGCTTTCATCAAATATGGACAGACCACCTGAAATTGAAGAAAAACACAAATGCATCTCAATTTCTTTCTCATTGAAAACTGTAAGAAGTTGAGACAGTTAACAAAGTTTATTTACAGTGTCTGGTGAAGATTTTCACCCGAACCAACAGTTGTGCATTTTACTATCTCACCTGAGCTGATTGTTCGGCAACGATGGATGACACTGATACAGTACCCGTCTCACAAAAGAGGAACTCAACAGTGAAAGACAACAATAAACAACGCTCTTGATTGGCTAGAAGTAATTTTGTTGACTTTGGCAATCGGTATACCCCAAAAAGTTCCGAACCTTGAATCTTCGCCGAAACTTGATAATAAAATATGCTTAATACATAAAAAAGTCACAGGTTTAATATTGAAAATAGTAATACAGACAACAGACTGACAAAATGACAGGAAATTTGATAAATCAATTTTCTTCTGTCTTTACACCAGAGATTCAGATCAATTAAAATTTCTAGGATCAGTCCAGCAATTTTTCTATAATGTACTCAATAAGTCAATAATAATTATTTAATTATTTATTTTTTAAGGAATAATTTGGTAAAGCAGCAAACAGCAGCTAAGCAAAATTCAAGTTTTGAGAGAAGCCTGTTCGATACTATGCATCATCCGAAAGTTTCTCTTCTAGTTTTCCCCAGTTTAGAAATTACTTTGTTTGGATGAAAATGAAGAAAAACTGACAAATTCATTAATTAGGTACAAACCTTGAAATCAACAGTGCCCTCTTGTCCCTCGGTAGGGTTTTCTTCCAGTGCAAGAGGATAGGCAACTGCGAGAGGATCCAAATCTTCACAACCTTCATGTAACTCAACCAAATATTGCAATAATCCCAATACGTGAGGCCAAGAATGGGGCGTGTTTACTAAAATAACAAAAGAGATGTCACATAAATCTAAATTATGTTCAAATCACTAAAAACAGTATGTGTCTTAAAGATTTGGGGGGGGGGGGGGTGGCAAGGTACAATAAACGTAGAAGAGGGCCATTTTTCAAAACAATTTTGTAGATAAAAAAGTCTTTACTTTAGCCTCTGGAGTACGCCCTTAAAATATTCACAAATACTTTTAAAACACCCCATATTAACAAATCAATAACAAGAGCTGAATAACTGACATTTTCAAAAATATTTCTGATTCTTGAACATTTTACACTTTAACCCGTTGACACACTGTGTCCCTTTTAGAGGACATCAACTTTCAGGGTATAAATAACAAAAATTGTGAAGTCAGCAAAGACTGCATTGCTGCATTCCGTCTTCCTTAAGGGACATCCTTTAAATCACTTTATTATGGTCCAATTTCCATATTTTTGTTTCCTTAAATTTTTCAAAAGTTCCAACAAAGATGAATCTGAAATCAGATATTTTTATCTCTAATCCCCATAAATTATGCGTCAACGGGTTGAACAAAAAAGGCACATAATGTAAACAGTAGCAAGTTACCAAGGAAGAGAGGTTGAGATACTTGAAAAGCATCAAACAGATTTTAAACAATAGTCACTGCAAAAGTGAGATAAAAATCACCAATTAACTGAATTGAAAGCTACCATCAGTTTGAAAGCCTTTTGAAACAATCCAAACAATTATTTTTCACGGACCTTGTTCTTCTAAGAGATTAGTTACACAAACATAAACAGTTCTTACCAGTTTGGAGCCAAGATTTTTCAACTTTCCCTCGATATGCATATCGTTTCATTAGCATCGGGAGCCTTGTCATGTAATCCTGACTAGAGATCATAATATTTGCATCAAATATTAGAAACAGATTATTAACAAGTTCAATGAAGAGTGCTGTGGTCATCGGTTTCAAGCTTGTTCCTTTCTCTAGGAGTTGAGGATTTGTTCTTAAAAAGAACTGAGTGACCTGGAACATGGTATGATCAAATTCATGTTTGAATTAGTAAAAACGAATGAGTCTTTGAGATTGAAGGGGTACGGAATCTTCTTCGCCTCCACAATTTTCACACACATAGAGGACAGTGTCCATAATTTTTGATGATTATTATTATTTATTTATTTATTTATTTTTTTTTTCGGTTCCTTGTTTTTTGCTTATTTTAACGTGCTGAAGGAAGTTTTGGCTCAAAAAATCGAGCTTACTGGAAATTCAGCTTGGAATAGTAAGAAGGAACCCAATTGACATTTTTTGGTTGGTAAAAAAAAAAAAAAAAAAACCTGTTTTTCCAGGAAGTGTCTACAATTTTCACACGATTGCATGATCTAGAATTTTCTGCAGCCCTGTGATATTGCACCCTTCAATGCAAATGCAAAAAGTTGCACACAATTTTTTGGGAATGAGCTAGATCTGCAAGGAATAGGGAATTAAGGAATTAAGGAATTGCAAGGAATTCAGAGAAATGGAACATGTAGTTTTATTTAAATATCAATCCATATTTTAACAGTCATATAAAAGCTTTGAAGCTTTAAATGCAATAGACTGTTTGGGTGTCTACATCACAAAACAGTGTTTACGTTTGTTTCGTGTGATGTTTACATAAAAGTATCTGCTTCCTTAACCCGTCTAGTTGCACAGAACGGACGTATTTTCACAAGCCAGATTGCCTGACCTGTATAAATTGAAGTTGATTTGATTCAGTGGCGACTTGAGCAATCCAGCAACCATGCAGTTTGTTTACCTAAACTAAAATAAAACAATTCATGAAAAGACCTACAGCATCCTGGAGAATCCCACTGTTTTAGATTCGTTTTTAATGTTGCCAAATGGTTCAAGTTGTCTCTGATTGCTCCCTTGTAATGATTCTTTATCAATCAAACTATCTGTAACTAAGACCAATTACGACACACAAACACAATTAAAAAAATAGTTTACCTGTCGTTGAGCATCTTGCTGCCATACTTTGTCCGTAAGAGGCCTTACATCTCTACGAGATGATTTCCCGCCAATACTACTTATACGGCTAGAATCTCGAGACCTGAGGAGAGAATGTTGTTTGAACAAATCAAAAATGGCATATTTCTGTAAAAGTAGCAGAGTTTAAAAACTTCCCTGCCAAAAAAAATTGAAGTATAAAGTTATGGGCGGTTAAAGGTTTGGCTATGATATTCCACCTCCCCCTTCCCCCTTAAGGGCTATTTGGGTGCTAATGAGCCACTGTAGATGCCTGCAAACATGATCAATCCATCCCAGCATTAAAATTTGGGAATCTTCATGGCACATTATTTTAAGATAATTTTTACCGCTTTATCAAACTAGCTATTGAATGGTTGTGTTTAGGGTAGATACATAGGTTGTCCAAAAAGTACTGCACATTTTTGTTTTTTGAACGAACGAAAGCAGTTATCAAATTTTCGTTTTTGTGTGCTTAAAGTCCTAATAATTACCTGTAAAATGAGACCTTGATGAGCTGTTTATGTTAAGAAGTGACCGATATACAGCGTTTTTAAATTGACGTGTTGCATAGACCCCTCCAGGATTTTCAGCATTTTTTTTGTCAAAATAACAAAAAAAAAGGGATGCTGATCGAATTCCTTGATTATGGAAGAATGATTTATCAGCATTATGTTCCGCAAGGGTAAACTATAAAAAAAGAACTGCTCGGTCTTGAAAACTCTACGAGAACATGTTGCCAAAAACCGACCCGAAATGAAAAACTCATGGATGCTGCATCAGGATAATCCGCACCCGCACACAGCCAAGTATACTCAGGAGTTCATGGAAAAGAATGGCATCGTGGTTATTCCACACCCCCCTTACAGCACAGATCTGGCTCCGTGCGACTATTGGCTGTTTCCGCAGTTGAAGAAAAGTCCAAGAGACAGACGATTTGATTCTGTTTTAAAAATCCAAAAGGCTGTTCAAACCTTTTTCAATTCTCTTGGTGAAGAAGGCTTCAGGAAAACAATTCTTAAGAAACGGGAAGAACAGTTGAAACTCTGAGTTAAAATAGATGGAAAATACTTCGAAAAAGAGAGGGAAGTGGACTCATCCGATGATAAAGACTAATTCTTGTCAGTTTCAGTAGGATTTTGTAACTTTTTTGACATTTTTTAAATACAACACTCGATTCTTTAAACATCCTTTCTTTCTTGGGAAAAAAAAAAAAAATAGCTAAAAATCCTAGAGGGCTCCATGCAACACGTCATTTTACAATCGCTGTAAATCAGTCAATTTTTAACTTAAAGAGCTCATTAAGGTCTCGTTTTATAGGTCATGGAGCTGTTGCAAAATTTTGCTACAGGCTTATTATTAGTCGATAATGGTGTAATACCCTGTACAAATAACGATTAGCGCACTAAAAAAATCACGAAATCCACTCCTAAACTCACAAAATGCTTTTAAACGCGAGACCGTAATGGCGGCCGGGGCCGCGGTTTTCATTGGGGTTCCCTATCTTCAATCAGAGCCATCTACACGAGATGTTTTCGCAACACCACACAAGAAGAAGAAGAAGCGTACAATTGCCATAAGAAAACCGCGGCCTCGGCCGCCATTACGGTCTCGCATTTGAAAGCATTTTGTGAGTTTAGGAGTGGATTTCGTGATTTTTTAGTGCGCTAATCGTTATTTTTACAGGGTATTACCCCATCATTAACTATTAATAAGCCTGTAGCAAAAGTTTGCAACAGCTCCATTACTAGGACTTTAAGTACCCACAAACCAAAATTTAATAGCTGCTTTTGTTCGTTCAAAAAACGAAAATGTGCAGTACTTTTTGGACAATCTATGTTGATACAGGGGTGCAGAGTGTTCTTTTTTTCAGTAATTTTACATACAAGCTGGGATTCTGACCCCCTTCCCCCACAATTGATGACCTTTTCGCTGAAGTATCTCCACAATTTACGACCTTTTTGTACAAGTGCCTCCACAGTTGACGACCTACTTGCAGAAGTGCCTCCAAAATTGAGGACCTTTTGTGGTAGTGCTACCACATTCGACAACCTTTCTTGGGAAGTACTTCCAAAATTGTTGAGCTTTTTGCAGGAATGCTTTCACAATCCACAAACTGCAGCGAGCAAAAAAAAAAAAAAATTAGCACACATTTAAAGGCGCAAACTGATGTATCCAGTGTAGGTTAAACATGCTTAATGTCCAAACAGTAAATTGACCAACATTTTGGTGGAGCTTCCATAATTTACACGCAATTCTACGATTGCGTGCTTGTGAATCCTGCACCCCCGGAAAGATAATCTTAAGACTTTATTAAACATTTAAATTTTTAATGTCAAAGTTCTAACAAACCTGACAGAGCTTCCAGTGGGTAGTATGTTATGTTGATTGTAGATAGGGGTCATTGGAACCAGAGGTGTTCGTAGGTTTGCTTGGCTTCTTGATCGATTCAATGTATGGTTTATGCTTGATTTTGCGCTTCTGCTTACTGCTGAGTGTCTGCTATCACGATCTGCTGAGCTTGACCTAGGGCGGTTTGCGAAGCCAGGTTTCAGAAGAAGAGACTTCTTCCCCTCTCCTTTCCTACAAAAAACCGAGATAAAAGTTTGTCATTCAAATAATGGTTGCATGGGTTGCAATGATAGGATAGTACAGGATTGTTTCCTGACAATATCTAGACGGCCTTAAGGTGATTCCATGGCAAACTCCCACAAATTTTAATCCGATAGATGGCATTACTTGTCACTGGCTCCGAAAATAGCCGTTTTTTCATGGTTTTCAGCTGTTTTCTCTGGACAGACGAATTGTAGACAAAAATTCGGACTGTCAGCACCTGCTTAATTTTTTGAGCCATAAACGGGCCAAATTGGTTATAAAATAAAGGCGTAACTATGCAAAGAAAAAAGCATGTGTAATTTGGAGTTGTATCAGTAAAGATTACAGGTTTCTGTTTCACCTGTAATCTTCACTGATACAACTTCAAATTACACATGATTTTTTCTTCGCATAGTTACGCCTTTATTTTAGAACCAATTTGGCCCGTTTATGGCTCAAAAAATTAAGCAGGTGCTGACAGTCCGATTTTTTGTCTATTGTTCGCCTGTTCAGAGGAAACAGCAGAAAACCGTCAAAAAACAGCTATTTTTGGAGCCAGCGACAAGTAACGCCATCTATCGGATTAAAATTTTTGGAAGTTTGCCATGGAATCACCTTAAGACAACTTCCAGACGGTTTCTGGATGATATTCAGTCAGGAACTTAAAGGAAAAATTAAAAGAATCCATCCAGATGTGACTAACAAAAACAAAGTGACTTTCAACAGAAGTGCTGGCTAGATAATTTCCAGGCTTTTAAAAGAAGATTTTGAGAATAAAATTAGACCTTTCCCATCTGCGAAACAGGTGTAAAATCAAATGCAATTACCAGGGAATAATAAAAATAAGAAATAACAATGCAACTAGGAAGACGATTTTAAAGATGAAAGTTTTACATTGATTTCCAGATATCTTGCAACGTGGATAGGTTTGTTGATGATGCTAAGACAAAATTAGAGTTTAAAATTAAAAGCATTAACCAAGGTACAAGAAGCACGAGGTAGGTGACTCTCATGAGACTGCAGAATTATGAGTCGAGAACTGTTGGAGAGGGCCGAGGCCGCAGGTCTATCAAACTTCCTTCTTTTTTTTTTTTTTTTTTTTTTTTTTTTTTTTTTTTTTTTTTTTTTTTCTAGCTGCAGGGCTTTAGCAACAGTGGAAAAAAAAAAGTTAAAAAAAGTCATAAGACACGAGTCCAACTCTCCCCAACAAGTGGGCTTTCTGCAGTAACCAAGAGCAAACCTGAGCACTAGAGATTCATGCTAAGTGAGGTAATATAATTTGAAAGGCTTTGAATTTAGGAATGATTAACAACAATAAATTTCTTACTTGGAAGTTTCCGATCCACATTTCAGATCTAGTTCTGACAGTCTTACAGGGCGCATATTAGAGGAGCGCCGCCCCAAAGATGATTTCGGCATTATGACTGATTGATGAGCCCCTGAAAAGAGAAAGACTTTTAATACGAGAGAATGAGAGGAATAAAGACAGCAAAGCAGGAAGTCATACATCTACAGGAAAATCGGCACATCTGCAGGAAGTAGTATATACTTACAGGGTGTTTCAAATCCCTCAATAAATATTTTTAGGATGTACTCAAGAGAGGTCAAACTGAGACTTCCATTTTCTGCAAATATGAATCCACAAATAGAGCCCCTCCGAGCCAAAACTCCCCAAAGATTGAAAAATGTCACATCTTACTGATGTACTTAGGTACTTAACTTTTGACCGACAATGAAGATTGAAAAATGTCACATCTTACTGATGTACTTAGGTACTTAACTTTTGACCGACAATGACCAAACATAGGGTGACCTTAGCTAGAACTGAAGCATTTAGAATATCGGGTCCTAACAAGAAGCACGAAGATTTACGCACTTACACTACATTACGCTACCAGAAGCTCGTCAAGCACATCAGTGGCACATAAAGTGGCTGTGGCTGATCAGTAAAGAGGTTTGACTCGATTTTAGCCAACAGTTCACCGAAATATTTAGATATGTTTTGGACACAGGCGCTTTTCTTGTCAGGACCCGATACTCAGTATGCTTCAGTTCCAGAGCAGGACCATGTTGAGTATCAGGTTCTGACAAGCAGCGATGTCCGCTGCCAAACTGCATCGACGCGCATCGGTGAGCGGTCAGTTAGAGCTGGGGAAAGAAGAGAATAGATAAATTTCAAAACGGGCTGAGTCACACCAGTAACCGTCAACATTCAAAAAAGTTGTACTAGTCTTTTCGAGCACATGAAATGCTTAGCGTGACTCATCTGTTAGCCGCGAAATTGTGTGGAATGTTTTTGGAAAAGTAAGTATGTTTGGAACTATGTGCATTTGTTGATCGCTTACTGTCACCGATGCAACACGGACCCTTTCGTCATATGTCCTCTCTTCACTTTCCCCAGCTCTAGATCAGAATTATGAATTGTTGCTGATCAACCGCTCACCCATCCGCTTTGATGCAGTTCGGAAGCAGGCACCGCTACGAGTCAGAGCCCGATGCTAAAAATGGTCCTGCTCTAATACAATATAGAAGATATGAGACAAGGTTGAATTGCCGCAATGTGCAATGGATTTAATTAAAAGAGAGCGACCAGAATAATAAAAAGGTGAATTAGAAGTACTGATTGAGGATCAACTGAAGTAAGAACTTACGACTTTACGCAAAAACAGACTGTAGACTGTCAAGTCAAAAGGAGTTAATAATGAGCTGATCTGATAAAAGGATTAAGATGATCACAAATTTGACAGTTAGTGGGAATTTGTCAAATGAAGCAAGAGAAAATATAGAAAAGAACTCACACTGTTGAATAAATTCTTCACTGCAAATATCAAATGCACTTTGCAACTTGCACTTCCACTACTTTAACACTTTCTAGAATCCCGTTTCAGTTACAACTTACAACAAGGATGAACAATTTTGCTTTTCCTAAAAGGCCATTTTTGAATTTTGAATGTTTTGATTCAGCAGCGCTTTCTTTGGGTTGATTTCCCTCCAAATTCTAGTAATAAAAACTGCCGCAAACAACTAGCAGCAGCACTTTAATCTTGAGCAAAGATTACACTATTCATGGATGAGTCTTTGCAAATGCAAAGACTAGTAGTCTTTGCACTTCGTAAACACCCAACAGTCTCAAAACTAGGTTAAATTTTGTTTGTTATGTAAACAATTAATATTTAAACCGTTTGACCTTTATTTTCGCTAGAGTTTTCCAGTCTTTTCTTTAAAATAATAACCTTTGTACGTTTAATTTTCCTTAGTTCCTACACTTTGGCTGGTATGGCTTACCTTAGCCATTTTTCCGAAAGAAGTGGGATCATTGCATGTGTCACTGATTGGGGTTGTTGGTGGCAAACCGTAGATGAAATACACATTGAAGTCAAATTTCCTCCAGATCAACCTAAGAAATCTAAAGACATCACCTTGAAAATTACTCCTTCCACTATTGAATGTATTGTTTCATCGAACCTAATTTTTAAGGTAACTTCTCATGCATTCCAAGCACCCTTACTCTGAAGGCTAATTTTTAATCCGAACACAATCGAACCTTTTTTTCACTATGGTTTGCAGTGGTGCCCATCCCCCCCTGGCAAGTATACGAGTTCCCCCCCTAAATTCAGTTAAATGTCCCCCCCAAATTTGGGGCGGCCCCACATATTCGACGGGGGGTCCGGGGGGCCTCCCCCTGAAAATTTTGAAAACTGAGGACCCTCAGAGCGCAATTCTGAGCACTTTCAGTGACTTTCAGCTTGCTCTATGGCACTTTTTTTTCGCCTTTCTTTCGCCCAAAACGGAAGGGGGAGAGGAGATTCGTCCGAAATTGAAATTCTAGTCTAACAACTAGAAAATAATTTTTAGCGGAAAGAGCTAAAATTTAGGATGGATCAGGAAGGAGCTAGCAAAAATGACTGCGAAGAATGCATATTTATAGTTAGGTAAAAGGAAGAAATTTTGGCGGAATTTGAGTAAAAAGGGTAAATGACCATTCACCGTAGGACGACAAGACGGGGGTCCCGGGGGTTGGCCCCCCCAGAGGGCTCGTGCCCCCCCCCCAGAAAAATTGCTGACAGGAAAGTCACCAATAACGCAGATACCCTGGGGGGCTGCCCCCCCCAGAAAATTTTTCTAGCTACACCTATGAAGACGGTTCGAAATTCAAAAATCGAATGGCCGTGACTATTTTCGTAAGAGAGGGGCTTCAATTGAGGGGGAAAACTGAGAGGGAGTACTGAGGAGGGGGAATTAAAGGGGGGCCTAAATTTTATGGCCATATATGAAGGCTGATAAAATGCAAATCAAAATTTGTGAAAATCTTGAGTGATGACAACTGTAAAATAGTCCTTATCGTCTTACCTCTGATATTTCAACACCCCCCCCCCCCCATTTCCAATACCCCCTTTGAATTGGAGCTCCCCCCCGTTCCAACTAACCCGAATTTCAGCCCCCCCTAATTTCAACCGTCCCCTAAGTTTCGACTCCACCCTTCATACAGCTCACACAAATTTCAACTCTCATGGCTATATATAGCAGCCCCCCCCCTGAATTTCAATCCTCCCCCCCCCCCCCAAAATGTTGAATTACATTCAGGGGGGGAGGTTGTCACATTGATAAATATAGGGGTTCAAATGTAAAACAGAGTGCAAATTGGTAAAATCGAGACTATCTTACGAGAGGAGGGATCTAAATTGAGGATTGAAATGATGGTTAGAGCGGACCAAAAAAAACAGGTCCCCCCCTATTTCAAAAAAGTTGACGAGTTACTCGTATGAAAAACCCGCCCTGAGCACCACTGATGGTTTGTCAGTGAGGTCTGAGTATTTCATTGAAATGGAACAGAACATACTAACCACTTAGACAAGTCAGTCCACCGATTGTTGTTACTTGTGGTTCACTGAGATACAACTGAAAATCCGTCAATTTTGCCCAAAGCTTGAGGTCCTCGACCTGCTGAATTTGGTGTGGCTGAAGTACCATTTAGTATAACGAATCCAAAGAGCCTCTCATTTTTATCTTTTCCGGTCATTCAAACCTTCAAAAATTGTCTGCTTTGTAGTCCAAATCGTGTGAGGATTGGCATTGTTCTTCTTGTTCAGATTTAATTCATCATTAATTAGTTGAGGATAATCATGAAACTGTTATAGAGAGCATGTAGATACGTTTGTCAAGTTATGTGGGGTTATGATTGTCAGGTTCTGATTATCAAGTTTAATATTCAACTTTACTCAATTTTTAAAAATATCTTTCAGGGTAAATTATTCAGCATAGTTCATGGAGATGAAGTCATCTGGACCATCGAAGATAAAGGATGTCTACTGAACATTGTGCTCCCAAAAGCAGACTATGCAGCAAAAGACATCATTTGGTCTTCACTTATGGCAGATGGGACGTACGCTCCGGACCCGATGACTTTCCATGAAATGAGGAAAAAATATGATCTCGAAAAATTCCAAATAGAGGTAATTTTTTTTTTTTTTTTTCAAATTTTTATTTTTGACCTAGAATCAATGATGTACTGCCTTTTGGAAGCATTAAAGGATTCTCTAGGAAGCCTAAAAAAATTCTCCTCCCTGTATTTAACTGTTAGGTAGTTTCAGAATTCCGAGGAGAGGGAACTAATTTGGCAAGATTATAAATAGTGAAGGTTATAGAAAAAACGGGCCAAATCCCCTATCTTTAGATCCCAGCATAATTTTGCACTTTGGTTTTCCTCGGTTGAAGTAATTCATCCTCAAAATCCCCCCCCCCCCAAATGAAACATTACAGAGGGTTGGGGGTCAAAGTCACACGATGTGAGTGTGCTGTCTATTTTCTTTAATTTCTAAAGAAAATTATAATCTGAAAAAAATGGAAGATTGGATCTTACTTACTTAATTATCAAATTTTGGAAAAAGCTCAACCTCCATCTTTAGAGATAAAAGCTCTCTTTTTGATCCTTTTATTTCAAATACTTTTACCTCCAAAGCCCTCTTTGGGAAGAAAATGCAGCTTGAAATGTGTCTTAACTTTGATATTATTGTCAACACTGCTTTCGACGGATTGATTAAAAAAAAAAAAAGTCTGATCCCTGGCAGCACTCTTTTTCATCCTTCCATTATACAGCTGTCCTTTCAATTTTCAATAAAAAATCATAAATCTATAGTTCTTAGAAAATTTGTTTCAAATTTTCATCTTTTGACTTGGTCAATTTATTTTTATTCATTATTCCTTAAAAAAAATGCTTTGTCAGCACTAACCTTGCTCCTGTTTTGATTTTAGTTTCTTGTTCGCCTCAAATGATTCGTTGTTAGTCCATGGGTTGGATTACAATCAATGCTTATTCTGAGTAAAGACTCTTTGTTCAATCTGTTACCCCTGATATGTTTTGCTATGTGCTTCCTTGCAGTTCTCCAACCCATTCCGTCTCTCTCATCTTTTTTTGTCTCTTTAAAAAAAATGTAGTCTTAGTAGTAAAGTCCAACTGCCCAAACACGGTGGTTCGTTATGCTGATATACCACACAAAGAAAAAAAAACTTTTCAATCAGGAAGCTGATGCCAAACCCACTCAATTATGTTTGCATGAATCTCTTTTACCTGCAATTTAATTTTTCTAAAAATCCTAAAACTATTTTTGATTTCTCGAGCATTGAGAGTCGGGAGCTTAATGTGATTCTGGGCGAAACTTGTCTAGATTTCAATCCGACGGATAGCATCACTAGTCGCTTTTGGGAAAAGTCATGTTTTTGGCATTTTAAATTGAAACCAAAGAAATAACGCAAAATCCAATAATGTCAGCACCTGCAAATTTTTTTATGGATTTGTTGAGCCCGAAACGAGCAAAAGTGGTTTAGAATTAAAGCTGTAAATTTTGAAATTCATTTCGCCATAAAATTAGTGAAAGAGAATGAGTGCGAGGCGAGTGTTAATATGTCTATTTGCCTCACGCGCACTCATTCAGGCCCATGGCAATTTTTGTATTTTATAATTGCCGGTTTTATTTTTGAGTGTTTCAGCTTGAAACTTTCAGGGTATCTTCTTAAAGTATGCTCACAGGTGCTGATGTTCCTCAAATTTGTGCTTGTAGCTTAAATTTGTCAATTTCAGCCAAAAACTGTTGACTTTTTGAGCAGCGCGATGTGGTGTCCACAGTTTGAACTAATCGACCTTGGAATCATCTTAATGACTATTTTCATCAATGAGTAAGGCTGCCATGTTTCATAAGAGGAGGATTTTACTAGAATTTCCTGTTCTCCTTCGCCTGTTTTTAAAATGATATTTTGAGGATACATAGAAAGTTTCCCTTATTGAAACCCTTGAAATCTCAATTTTGGGTATTTTTGATTGTTCGATATCAAGCGGGCCTATCCTAACTGGAATACCATCCCTTAACAGTAGCGAATCCAGCCCTCGCAAACAGGGGGGGGAGGGGGATTGGGATTTGCGCCCCTTATTGACCCCCTTTTCTTTTCTTCGTTCTTGCTTCCCCCCCTCTTTTTCCACTTTTTTGGCCGAACAGAGGGGGTGGGGGATTGTCCCTTTTGCCACCCCCGTCCCCCCTGCATCCTCAAATGTCCCATAAAAGAATAAGGGGTGCAAAATGTTCCAAATCGTTGGAAGTTTCGCGCGATCTGGGGCTTTTTCCTCACAGAATTCTCGAACAAATTCCTCACGAAAATTTGATAAGTGATGACCTTATTTGCTTCTTTTAACATTTTAATGATGTTTGTACGCAAAATTACCAATATTTTTGAAATTTTGGTGTCATTTTCTGGGCTAAGCTTATTGTCATCACCAAAAAAAAAGAAAAAAAAATACGCAAAGTTCCTCCCTTGCCCAGAAATTTCTTCACTTTTACGCAATCCATAGATCGCTGGATAGTGGATGGGGCACATTTTGCATCCCTAACAAGAATATGGCAGTAACCTCATGTTGACTTAGGACCAGTTGAGGCACCTTTTCTCTAAACATATCAAATGTAATCATGCAAAGCCTCTTGCCCTTTCCCTTGTTTTTTGATTAGGTAATGATTTTTTTGAAAGAAATGTTTGTTCCGTAACCCTGTGAATTGTTTTTGCTGGTTGCTTGATCCAAACTTTACTGTGCATGCATTAAAGTCCGTCTAAAGCTCAATTATTTATCACAGATTGTTCTTCATCCTTTGCTGCTCAACCATATGAATTTTTTCATTTTTATGGGAAAAAAATTTCCTCAGAGGCTTGTGCGGTATTACTTCTGGTATTTTTTTTTTAAGTTTGGCGGTATCTGTGACTACGGCCCCTAAAAGAATGAAACCGGTGAAATTGTCGTGGATAATCAAAGCCAGAGGCCAACTAAGTACTGTGAACCATCAAAGTAATTGATCCATAGCATTTCTGTACCAAAGTGTACCATCATGTTACAAAAAATGCTGAACTGGCTTATTTTTTTGCTATTTTGCGTAATTTAACCCTTTGCACTCTGATTAAAATTTACCTGACCCCCTCCCCCCTCCAACTCATAATTATTTTAGTGATTTTCAGTGATTTTCAATGATATGTGTATTAATTTAAATAGTAGAGGATAGTAGAGGCTTAAACCTAAATAATTATAAAAAAAAAAAAATAATGTCGGGATAGTGGGACAGGTGCGACACTCGAGTCAAGGGTGTTGCGACTTTTGGTCAGTCCACGTCCGACTAACGAGTGGAACGGCAAATTTGTTTTGTCGGGTGACATCCGACTTCCGAATACAAAAATACTATGTATCAATACTTAGACAAATGCATAGTACCTGTTTAGTTGGCTTCTGGCTTTTGTCATCTATGACAGTTATATCACTCTTTCAGAGGCAGCAATCAGTAATATCGCTAAATACTGAAAAAATACCAAAATGAATACCAAGCTCTTTGCGCTCATAGTTGCGAACTGCAGGTAGCAGTACTCACTACTGTTAAGAGGCTTCTAAGGCTGAAAGATGGTGAAAAACCAACGGAAGAGGATCTGAAGCCAAAGATGAAGATAACACAAAAAGACCAATAGAGGCAACACTAGAGAGAACGATGCACTGACAAAACCCGTTGCCTTGTCTCAATTGGTGAACGTTCTCCAAACAGTTGTGTGACTCTTTGGTGATTGCTCTAATAGTACGATTCCCCTGTCCACATAGACAGTGTTACATTCTGTGAAATTTAGCTCAAGAATTTCAAATAATTACATGACAAGCCAAGATGGAGGATAGAGAAACAAGTTATTTGTGATCTTCTGGGTTCAAGATGTTGCGAAATGATCAAAAGCTCTGAACAATGAATAGTTTTTTTCTTAGTGCGTTCTTAACCTAAATGTTTCAATGAAGGAAGAAAGTTGTTTCAGTTATTGGTAAAACAAAAACGGAAATATTAAAAGCAATAAAACCAACTGCTTTGGTTTTATCCTGAATTCTTTATCTATAAAGTGATTCCAGGTGAAACTTTTCCAGATTTCAGTCTGATAGATAGCGCCATCAGCGCTGCTTAGAAAGTCAACAGTTTTGGGCAGTTCTGGAAAAATTTTGCCTGAAGTCACCTTAAGATGATTCCCGGGTCGATTAATTCCAACCATGGACACCATGTCGCGCTGCTTGAAAAGTCAACAGTTTTTGGCTAAAATTGATGAATTCACGCTAAAATCACAAATTTGAGGAACGTCAGCACCTGTAAGCATACTTCAGGAAGATACCCTGAAAGTTTCAAGTAGAAACACTCAAAAATAAAGCCGGAAATTATGAAACACGAAAATTCCCATAAGCCTGAATGAGTGCGGGTGAGGCAGATAGACGTATTATCTCTCGCACTCACTCTTACTCACTAAGCTTATGGCAAAATGAATTTCATAATTTACGGCTTTACTCGTTTTGGGTTCAAAAAATCCATAAAAAAATTTTGCAGGTGCTGACGTTATTGGATTTTGCGTTTTATCTATGGTTTCAGTTTAAAACCCCAAAAACACGGCTTTTCCGAAAAGCGACTAGTGGCGCTATCTATCGGATTGAAATCTGGAAAAGTTTTGCCAGGAATCACCTTAATGGGTTCAAATTTCCATATTTGTTGGGGTATTTAGGTTAAGAATGCACAAAGTAAGCAACGGTTCAACGTCAGGAGCTTTGGAATTTGAAATTTTTTATAAATGATAAAATGAGTGACGATTATCGGTTTCACCAAACAACCGTTCGGTGAGTGTTCGCCCACGCCCATGGAGACTGGGCCTAGATACCATCTCATCAAGCTGGAAGAGAGGGGGTTTATTAAAAATTTGCTGTCGGTGGGAGCAGTCTCTCGTCGTGGGTTTTCCAAGTGTTTTCTTTTGTCAGTTTTGATAGTTTCTCACGGAGAGGAAATTGTGAGTTCTTTGGTATTTTTCCCCACAAGAAAAAAGAAGAATTATCGACTCTGCATGGATTTTACTAGTGTTGAAATAAAATGTTGACTTCTTCTCTTTTGCCTTTTTACAGAATCCAGGAATGGACTTCAGCAAAGCTAAACTATCTAAAAATTATGATAAAATTCCAGACTCAGTGCTCAAGTCAGAGGCACCCTCTTAATTGGCGATTATAAAAGTATGTCACTGCAGAGATTACTCCTTATCTGTAGTCTGATATTTAAGAAACAATCCTCATAATCATTATCAACAAGGGTTTTAACTCTTGCAATTTATTGATAGCACTTTAATCTGTGACGTAAGAGCTCTTGATGATACTTTTGTGTAACGATCATGTAAATTCCTTTTAACCAATTTTGACTCTGATTCAAAGTTTAGAGAGGAAACTTTCTTGCTCATCTTACTTCATGAGCATTTTAAGAATTTGCTGTCCTGATTGTCCTAAAAGGATGCAACTACTTAGGAATACTGTCTAAAATAGATTGTTATGGGTGATGTATTTACAAGGTTGTAAAATCATTTCAGTTGAAGACTTAGACAGTAAAAGGGCATAACTTAGTCTTCATAGTTTTAGAAAAACGAGTTTTGAAATGTTTGCATAGTTCTGTAGACACTTTTACAAAAAATATATTTTCCTTGATATATTTTTTGTAAAAGTATCTTCCATGATAGTATCTACAGAACTCTTGTAACATTTCAAAGGCGTTTGTCTGAACTGAGAAAAATATCTGGTTACCATAACTAAAATTGTATTTATCGGGATTCCAGTTAAGAAGGTACTAGCTAGAATTTTCATTACGGTAATCAGAAATTTTTCTCACTGTGAGAAAGAACTATAAAAATTGAGGTATGTCCTTTGGTGCAGCAGTTCTCTCTATTTCATCAGTAATCACAAAAGCTTCCTCAATTTTCAGATTTTATCTTCAATTCCTTGGATTTTTACTGTGGCAGATGATGTTAGGCCTTACCTTTCCAATCACTAGACTTCTCTTATGAATTTTTCTTTACTGCCATTTATACTTGCTAGTCTTGGAACAGAGTGCGCGCCTTAAAAAATGAGTTCCCTTTTCTCATGGCTTGTAGTATCTACCCAATTTCTTGTAAAGATCAAATATATCTTCCTGTCATAATATTCAACGGTATCTTGATAAAACAGTGTTGGATTCTCTTTACCTTGAATGTAATATTTGTAATAATTTGAATCAATAAATTATCCTCAAACTTGCTGTGATAACTTTTGTTCTTTACTTTAAGTTTTTACTGGATCTTTTCAGTAATTTAGTTGGAATATGGGACTAAAGATGTACCTTTACAATAAGGCTCTTGCAAACTTTTGCTGTGAGGAAATGAATAATCCAATTTGATGAAGTAAAAACCCAGCAAAAATCACAAAAATCACACTAAAAAAGTCTAAAATTCAGTCATGAAAAACACAAAACTCACTAAACTGCTATAACGGCAAGATCGCAATGGCGGTTTAACGCAGGTATCATGGGAAATCCCTGTCTAAGTTGTCACGTTCTCTACGGAAACTCAGAGAAATGTCTCAAATTAGAGAGGAATCTCCCATGATACCTGCGTCTCTCCGCCGTTAAACCCGATACTGAGAGTGAATTTCATGATTTTATAGCGTTCCTACTCATCGTCATTTTAACAGGTTTTTGTGCAAGAATTAACCCTTCAATCCCTTCTAGCAAGAGTTTGCAAGGGCCCCATTGAAAAATCTTCTACACGCATAGAGTGTTTCACAAAACCTGCTTACTCACTTCAAATGGATGAAAATACAAGGGGTGTCCCAAAAGTACCAAGACTGATGCTGTAACTTTAAAAGAAAACATGCTAAAGATCTGATCTTGGTCTCGTTTAAAAGATCAGCTCATTTTCTATTGATTGAGCTTACTATGAGCACATTTGGTTGAATATTGACAAAGTTATGACAGTTTGAAAAAGAAAAAATGTTGACCCTACGGATTTTTCAGCATATATTTTTTCACAGCAAAAAACAAAGCACTAAACTGTCCTTTGCTTTCTTTCTCCAGTGTGATCAGAATATGAGTATTGTCAGTCTCATCTTGAGTTGGGCATCCATTTTAATGTATAAAAGACAAAAGTAGTACTTTCGGGGTTGCCAAGTCATTTTCTGAGAAAGGAAGCATCGGACAATTTACTGCTTCGTTTTTCGTTGCGAGAATATATATATTAAAAATCCCACCGGGGGGGGGGGGGGGGGGGTTCAAATTTGTTTTCTTTTTCAAACTGTCGTAACTTCTTCAATTTTTTACCAAATGGGCTCATCTTAAAGTCAAAGAATAGAAAATAAGTTACTTTGGAACGAGTCCATGATCATTTTGCTAGCTTGTTTAGTTTTGAAGATACAGGACCAGTCTCTGTATTTTTGGGACACCCCATGTAATAAAAAGTGGAAAGTTTCATTTTGGCATAAATCACTAAAATCAGTTTCGAAGTTCCTTTTAAAAATATTACTGAGACTCAAAGCTTGAGGTTTGGAGCTGTTTCAGGGGGGAGGAGGTGGGACGAGCACCCCCTGTTTCTCAAAATGTTCAAATGGCAACACCTAACTTGTGATACATCATTTAAAAAGGCATAAAAAAGTGTGCGATTTGGTGCAAACGATGGATCGATTCTATGTTTTTAGAATTTTCTTAGGTTCAAGTTGGTCTCCTTTTTCAAAAGTTTGCAAACCTCATTAAAAAAGTCATCGATACGGTCACATTTCCATTTTTTCGAAACAACCTACCCATAACACTGTTCAAAATTTTATGGAAAACTCCTAAACGACTCTGCAATGTTACAAATAAATTGGAAATAAACAATCCATAGTCTCCCTTGTTAACATTACGCGTTGAAAAAATATCACTCCTAATTGTTTTATTACAAAGCCAACATCACTTCATAAAAAAGCAGCAGCTATACATAGTTTCAGCTTAGTTTTTGGTACCAAAGGGCGAATGATATATGTATATCTAGAACATTTTTATTCAGAGTATACATACATGAAATGAATATCTCGATGTTTAAACTTTACACCTTAAAAAACCTTAAAGCCTTAAAGACTGTAGAGACCTTTCGCCTACTTCAAATGAAGTTGCTGAGTTGCAATCTCGACAATTTGAAATTATTTACTGGAACAGTCTGCTTGTTCATCATCACTAAATTCCCAAATCTGAAAATAAAAATTGTAGAAAAAGAATGAAAGAAAAATTCTTACTTAATGGAACCGTGATCAAGACACAAATATGTATCGGGTCACTGAGAAAATTGTCCATGGAAAAGTAGAAGTGATGGAAGTATTTTCATGAGTTTACAAAATAAAAGTTTTTTTTTTTTTTAAAAAAGTCTCCAAAAAAGGTATAAAATAATTTCATACCCTTACAGTGAAGGTGATTGCTGACTTTTTTGATCCTAATAATTTTTTCTGAAAACCCCCTGTTTTTTCAGGCCATGAGGGTTTTTTGGAAAAAAATTGAATCGGCCCTTGTGACCACCTTGCTGAGAATTTTTCAAAAATTTTGACATATACTAAAAGAACAGACTGAGATTTTTCAGTCGTTGTGTAGTCGTTGTAAAGAAGTAGTAGTAGTACTAAAGTCCAGCTGCCCAAACACGTGGCTCGTTATGCTGATATTTCACAGCGAATGACTGGACAGCATAAAAAAAGAAGGGGGTAGGAAAGACAGTCAAAGTATTCTCAAAACAAAGGATAGGAAAGGGGAGAGTAACGGTGACCTGCCAGGGACTCTCAAATTGGGAAGGAAGTACTTAGAGCACTCAAGGAGGTAAGTGAAAAAATAAGGTATTTTTCACAAAAAATGTTGGCCGAATTTCACTTAAGAACCAAGGTTCTATATTGTTGTAGCAAAAGAATGCAACAGACCCATTTCTTTGGGTAATTTTTCAAAGCATTTTTTTGTTTCATAGAACCAAACCATCAAGTCATATTTTTAAACCCCAAAAAAATATACATGTCGAGTAATGATGGAATGCAGTTAGGCTGAATGAGAAGGAGATAAGGGAGGAAGAGAGAGCCCCAAAAATATTCACAAGCAAAACCTGATATCCACTTACATCTGCTTCTTCTGTCTTGCTGTGTAGTTGCGTAAGGCCTGTTAGTTCCTCTAAACATTTTGAGTTTTTGAAAACTTCCTGTAGAAAACTGCTACCCTTGTTCTGATATTCTTGCATAACCTGTTGATAAAGACTAATTTGAGTATTGTAGCTCGAATAGAAAAGCAAAACAGTTTGCGAGTTTCTAATTCAAATATGTCAGAACACTCAGATCTTTCATTCGACACTGTTACATAAAAAGCCAAAATGAGTATATGCAGCTTCCAACGTAAAATGTCAAGTACAGACGAGACACTGGTTAAAAAATGTTTGTATTCCAAGGCATGGGCGTAGCGTGTATGGGGCTAGGGGGTCCCCCCCTTGTCTTTTTTTTTTAGTGAAAAACAGTTGTGGCAACATTGGCTTAGATTAAAAGAACCCAGTGTCAAAGGATCATTTTAAAATTTCTCTCTGTTGTAAATGTAATTATAATATCCTAACTCATATTTTCATCGTATCCTTAAAATTTTAAATCTGAGCAAGCCGGGAAAAAAAAAGGTCATCACTTTTTCAAAAGCCCCCCCACTTTTGACATCCAGGCTACGTTTATGTTTCAAGGACTTCTGTGGATCACTCCTGATTACAGATAAAAACAGAGTGTAAGGAAAAACTAAATGAATGACAAATACAATGGGTCTGTTCAGGGGCGTCATTTCAGATTTTCCTGGGGGGGGGGGCAAGGCCCTCCAAAAATTTGGATGACCTCCTTTTTTTTTTTTCTTTTGCCGTGAATCTTCAAAAAAATCTCACTGACTTGATTTTTTCGCCACATTGAAAATCCTTGGGGGGGGGTTGTTTCCCCCCCTCCCTGCCCTCCCCCAAATGGCGCCACTGGGTCTGTTGTGCATTTTTGTTATGGAGGCAGAAATAATTGATTCTACAGTAACATTTCATGAAAACCAATTGTAATAACGGAAACTCATAAAACTTCCTCTCTAATGGAGAAAAAGTAACCATAAGTTGAGGATCACTGCGAAATGAATTTGGAATGGCAGTAATGACTAAAACTGCCAATTTTACTGTAGTACAGATCTGTGCCAGTGTTTCAAATTGTTCATTATTTCAATTAGTTCACATTGGCAGAATGTAGACTAGTTACATGGATCGTAAATGGAATGAATTCCTTAAAATCCAAAACTTTCCAATGGTTGCAAAGGCACGCAAGTGGACTAATGCCGGTCACCGGATGTCCTGTATTATAATGCAATCCCCAGTTTCCGGCCAACAAGAACCTTTTCAAATCGCTCAATATTTTTGCAACTTTGAAATCTTTTTAATTCACCAAATAAAAAAAAAATTATAAAAATACTGTAAGTTCCTTTCATCTAGTATATAAAGAAAATGAAATGAGAAAAATAGTGCGTTACAGATCCATCAAAAGTCTTTATCGTCAACAAAACACCAGGGCAAGCTTCGAAAAATTTGAAAAAATGAAGAGACTTTCATGACTTACGACTGGTGAACACGCTATGCATTGGTGAAACGCTGGTGTAGATGGCATCATCTGTTGAAACTGAGCCAAAAATCCTCGGATAGAGTGAGGGATGAATCCGAGACAGCAGTCTTCCTTACTATCTGCAGCACCCCTATTAATGAGAACAAAGTTGAAAATTCTGGCTTTCATTCCTTCAAAATGGGTCACTTGCAAACTTTAGCGGCAGTAATTTTGAACAACTCCTCATAAAGTAGACAAAAAAAATTGTCCTCAAAAAAGTTCAAAGCTTACTCCTAACTTTAACAAAAATGAATTAAGTATCACTTGTTGGCGCTACTTTGGACACTCCAGATTTGACACCATTAAATTCTGCATCTATCCACCAAAGCTTTTATTTACATGCCACACTAGGTAAGAAATCAGGAGGTATCAAATACGAAAGGGTAAAAGGCCTCGCACACTTCTAAGCAAACTTTAAGCTAAAGTAGGTATGTAGCTTTAAAATAGCTCAAAGGATTCATTTGCGTCCATTGATTTTTGATCTCAAATGAAGTATACCTAGCCTAAATGACCAACCAATCTTGGCACTGGACAGTGACTGTACTCTACTTCAAAAAAGTACCGGACTAAGCTGCATTATTAGGTTTTTTTTTGGAAGATTTAGCCTGGTGAACAAGGTGGAACTGGGTGGATAGCCTGAAGTGTTACTATCACTGAATTTATCAATTAATACATTTATGAGTACATTCAGTAATCAGAATATGTGCAGCATCGTATTGCAAATGACTGCTAAGTATTTGTCGTTACATTGCAAACATTACACTGTACAAAGCAAAGATATTCAGCTTTTGAATAGAAAGGGTTTATCTATTAATAATATTTACTTGGATGGATGCTGCAAAAGTGATACGAGTAATTCCACTGCAAGGGATGCGGCTATAGATGAGACTCCAGGTCTAGTCACAGTACACTGCTGGTCTAACGTTCGATCCATTTGTGACTATAAAATAAAAACAAATGGATTATTTGAGAAAAACGGTCCATTATCCGCTTGATTGTTGCAAGCTTATTCTACCAATGAATGAAATGTTATCCTTCATGTAAACACCAGAAAAAATAATAAAGGTGACGGTGAAAACTTGAAAAATTTGCTTGTTGAGTTGTTAATTTAAGGAGCGCCTATCCTTCTCAAATAAAACATGGTCAAGTTTAAGTACACTTTTTTCAGGAACCACTGAAGGTTATTAAAAAAATTATTCGGTTGGACTTGCGTGTTTAAGGAAAACAATTAAAGAAAAGGTTTCTTGAAATTCTGTAAAATGATTTTTTTGTGAATTTTTAAAATTTGGTCAAAATTGTGAGGAGGAGGAGAGGTTATTGGACTCAGACACTTGATCAGCCGGAAGGAAACAGATCAGATCTGATCCTGCACAATTTTTTGATGTTGGATACCATTTATGTCCAAAACACGTCCAATTTTAAATAAATATAAGTGGAAAAGAGTGCGTTTTCTCCTACATTTATTTATACCAGAAACGTACTTTTGCAAGTGGTTAAAAGAGGGTTTTGCTTCCAGTTTCCCTCACCAAATGTAATTCTTTCATTCTAAAGAATCATCATTCAGGGTTGATTTTCAAAGTTTTATTTGACACTCTCACTCACGTTTCCTGGAGCAGTGATATCATTACAGAAATAGCATCCGAGTTTGGCTCCTAAAACTCCATCAGATTCTGATGGGACTCCATGCCTAAGAACCAAGTAAGAATCGAACCCTAGAGCTGCAGTGATAGCTATCTGAAAATTTAAAAAATGCAAAATCATTGTTAGGCACTAAAACAATGAGGAAAAAAGATCTCGGCAGCAGAGGTAACAAGGGGTTTTTTTTGGAATATAGTTTATTAGTTCAAGCTGACATTATTGATTTATTTAATCCAGTGGTGCAGCAGTGCAACAGATTAGTTCTAGCAGTGCCAAACATCTCTTACTGGAGGCAAAACGCCCCATTTCTTCATCTCTAAATCAGCCACAAATGAAAGAAAGTTTCCGACTAGTTGTGTATAGAAGAAGGGAGGGGCGAGGGAGAGCAGATGCCCTCCCAAATCTAAAAAAAAAAAAAAAAACCAGAAGCAGATTTTTCAAAAGTAACATCCTTTCTTGGAAAAGTAGGGCAAGTTATGCGGCTAATTCATGGGCTCGAACAGACATTATTCTGAATCAGTACTTGACTATCTGGAGATTTCCTTGCCACTGGGGCTCTTACTAACTTTTGCTGTAAGCGGTTGAACAGGTAATTCTTGAGAAAAATCCAACGAAAATGATGTTGAACGCATTAAAAAACTACGGCGTTCACCCGAAAACTCATAAAATGAATTTAGAAGATAAGGTATAATGGCGGAGCTACGCAGATACCATAAGAGATTCCCATCTAATTAGAGGCTCTCCTCTGGGTTTTTCTGAAGAGAGAGTGACATATTTGACAGGAAGCCTCCATGAATTCTGCATAGCTTTGCCATTGAAGAGCAAAGATGGCGGAGCTATGCAGATATTACACAAGATTTCTACATCTAATTTGTCTCTTCATCAACAGAAACACACAGAGGAAAGTTTCAAATTGGATAGAAATCTTTCATCGTATCCGCATAGCTCCGTCATCATGCCTTAAACTTTGAAGTCATTTGGTGAATATGATTTTTTAGCCTTTCATCGTCATTTTAGCTGGTTTTTCCATAAGAATTAACAAGGGGGCTCTCTTGTTGGTATAGAGATAACACCTGCAGATAACAAATGGTAACTGAACTTTTGAACTTCAGGATGGAAGCATAAGTTATAACACCAAAATTATAGAAAACAGTCCCTCTCACCTTTCTTTTAACAGCAGCTAATAATGTTGGTAGCCATCTACTTTCACGAGAATCAGTCAGAAGGAATACAACATCATGACTAGAAATTAAAGAGTCCAGGACTTTGGCGCTATCCACGTCACTAGTGGTATGGTTCGGCATGGGTATACTAAGCTCAACCCCTTCAGATTCCTGCAAATTTCAAAATAAATAAATAAATAAATAGATAGATAAATAAATAAATCAGTAGTAATAGTACAGGGGTGCAGAATATTCACGATCACGCGATCCTAGGATCGCGTGAAAATTGTGGATGCTCTTCCAAAATTAAAAGAAAAAAAAAAAAAAAAAATGAAAATCATCTTGGGAAAACCCCCAAATTTTTTTTGTGCTCCTTTCAATTTCTGATGGATTTTTGAGACTCTTTTAACAAAAAGGTCATAAATTTATTGTTGAAGTGCTTTGCAAAAAGGTCATCAATGTGGAAGCCGGGGGATCTCAGATTGCAGAAGCAATTCTGGTTTGTGTGTAAAATGTGGAGGAGAAGAACATTCTGCACCCCTGTAGTAGTAGTAGTAGTAAAGTCCAGCCGCCCAAACACGGTGGTTCGTAATGCTGATATTTCACAGCAAACAACTGGACTGCATAAAAAAAAGGGGCTAGGAAAGACAATCAAAGTATTCTCAAAACAAAAGATAGGAAAGCGGAGAGTAACGGCAATCTGCCAGGAACTCCCAAAATTGGGAAGGAAGTGCCTAGAACACTCAAAGTCAAAGAGGTAAAGTGCTCTAAATATATTTTCTTCTCTCTTTTCTCATATGATATATTACTTTACTCTCTATTTTTGCTTCGTTTCTCTATACATTTGTGTAACTCCATTCAATGGCTCAATATGCTGATATTTCACAGCAAACGACTGGACTGGTTAAAAAAAAAAAGAGGGAGGAAATGAAATCAAAGTATTTACAAAACAAAGGATAGCAAAGAGGAGAGGTTTGGTGACTAGCCAGACACTCTCAAAAATGGGAAAGAAGCACCTAGAGCAAACAAGGAGGTAGATTTGTCCGAATGCAAGCCAATGTGAACGTCATGCTGCGCCAAATGGGTCATACGTTGTGCAACGCGGGCTGTTCGCCCGCACTCAATCTGGAGTCAGTTTTTTTGCCCGAGTCTAAGGGATTCTGTTTCAACTTGCGCGTGAATGTGGAGTGTGGACGGGTCCCATTTGGTTTTAACACTACTGAGCATGGGCAGACGGTGTTCAGCTCCCCATTTGGTGCGGCCTGTTTGCGGATATAAAAAAAACTCTCTGCACAGCCCACACCGCATGAGCAAGTGGACGAATGCTCGGGCAGCTTGGCAAAATGATCAAGCAAGAACGCGGCTATAGAATTACGACTCAATTTTTCATTACATCTGAAACCTTCTCTAAGTCCATGCATGGGTCATTGATAAAAAGATGTGTATATATATATTTTTTAAAGAAACAAAATACTTTCAACTTACAGAGCCTGGATAGATTTCTTTCAGCGCATTTGCTGCTGCTTTGGCTTTTAATTCTCCTTTGTCTGAACAGTGTTTGTGCAAGTACAGTGACTGACGAACAGGATTAGAGTACGAAACTCTGCCACTATCAACAAATGTTATGGAATGAATACCCCATGCCTGTGAAAGAGAGATCAGAACAATTGATTTCGCCATGCTGCTTTTGCTTTCACTGATAACTTTTCCTACGACTAGCTTTCCAGCAAAGAATTTGGAGGTTTTACTGTAGCTTTAAGTTCAAAAATTTAGAGCAATCATTTTGCAACTAATTTGCTTTGTTTGAGAGCATAATTTTTCAAAAGAAAATTTTTCGACAGTTTATCATTTACAAGTTAAAAGTTGCAAAATTGCCTAAGTTTAAAGTATATCTGTAACAATAGTGACTACATATAATTCATACAGCAAAAATAGAAAATACATTCGATACATAAATAGAGCTTGGACAATTTTGATGTTATTTTTTCCAAATTTCAATTCAATTTTGTTCTTTCATCAGATGTGGCGATTTTTAAAACTTCACCTAGCGACACTGATTTCCTAGGGTATAATTTTTCATAACCCAAAGAAACTGATAAACATACTATGAACCTTTAGAAATCAAATCTCAAGGTGATTCCAGGGCTAATTAATTCCAACTGTGAACACCATGTTGCGCTGATTAAAAAGTCAACAGTTTTTGGCTAAAACTGATGAATTCACGAAAAAAGTACAAATTTGAGGAATGTCGGCACCAGTGAAACGCTCAAAAATAAAGCCAAAATTTCGGAATATGAAAATTTCCACAATCCTCGGTGAGTGTAAGTGAGGTAGATAAACATAGTATCATTCGCACTCACTGAGCTTATGGCAAAATGAATTTCTAGAATTACAGTTTAAATTCTCTACCAATTTTGCTCGTTTTGGGCTTTTAAATTCCAAAAACATTACGCAGGTGCTGACGTTATTAGATTTTGCGCTTTTTCTTTGTTTTCAATTAAAAATGCCAAAAACACAACTATTCCCCAAAGTGATTTGTGGCACTGTTCATCGAATGAAAATCTCGGGAAGGTTTTGCCTGGAATCACCTTTATTAGTACCTATCAATATTTGAACATTTTAAGTTTTGCAAAAGTTAAAAAACAGAACCAAGAACCAAGTTTAAGAACCTCTTTTTATCTCATTCTTAGTGACTGGCAACAGGTGATTTGATTTAAACCTGCTAGACATGCGACCTGAGACGATAAACATGCCTATATTTAGGGACCCATCTCCAAGAACCACGCAATCAACTTGACAAGGATAAACACTTGCTTTGCGCGTGATGACACATCACAAGGAATCAGAATGTTTTGATTCATTAAATGTTGAAATTTATTTATTTCAGTAAACTTATCTTTGGCAAGGATATTCAGTGCAAAAATTATAATTTTTTACCATCAAATTTCGAGCAACTGAACAGCCCAATGTGCCAGCCCCTAGCAACAGGCATCGTGTTGATTTTAGTACGTCTAAATCCAAGGTGGGTAGCAACCTCCACTTCATAAGCTTTAGATTCAGGCCTACTGCTCTTTCTGCCAACCTGAACAGATTCAATTAGTCTACCAGGGGGCTGATTCTGCTCTTTTGAATGAGATGAGGCGAGATAGCAGGAATCGATCAATCCCATTGGCTTAAACCGTGTCACTTGACAAATTAGAAGTCATTTGAGTCGTTCATTTTGGATAAAATGACTCCTCGATCCATCTAACAACTCAAAATCTGTCACGTGACGCCGTTTAAACCAATGGAGTTGGTCAATTCATGCTATCTCGTCTGAAAGAGCTGAATCAGCTCCCTGGTGCTTCTTTTCATCGGTTGAAAAGTAGATTTTTTTCCTCTTCCTGAGGAGAGTGAAATTTGGTGATTTAAAAAAAAAAAAAAAACTTCCTAGAGCTGGCTGTGTTTTGAGAATTCTAGAGATTTCCCCATTTAGACTATGTATATAGATTGAGAAGGACACTTTCATTCGGCCATTGCATCATCAAAACGTCGATTGGGGGCCGCTTTTTGAGAGTATCTGAAAATCTACCTTGAAAAAGTGGCTCTGAATTGAGGAATTAATCCAAAACTTATAGCTCCTCCTTAATCCCTATGTGCAGTTTAAATGGGAAAATCTCAAGAATTCTCATGTCAAGGCCAACTAAAGGAGACTTTTTCTCAATGTCTCAGAATTCCACCCAAAGAATCATATTTTTTTAATCATATTGAAAGTACATGCACAATAAAGAGTAGGTAGAAGCAAAAAGTGTCAACGAATATTTTTAGAAGTCTATTAAAACATAAGTCTGGTTGATGTAATCTGTGAAAAACCAATTACAATACTTAAGTACATATAAGGATAATTTTATATGCATGGGACACAATGGACCAAGTTACTCTTGGTTGAATGTATGGTTTGTTTACCAGCTCAATTGAAAAAAAAAAAACCAGTTTGATTTGAATTCTCCCTAACTATTTTGTTCTATTTCATTAACTGCACTGTTTATTTATTTTCCGTTTTTTTATTTTTTTTTATTTATTTTTTTTTGTAGAGACTAGAGAGGCTCTTTTGATTTGTTTTCTGAAACAGAACTTGTGCTGTAAAAAAGTCATCCCGTCTGGGAATTCAAGATTTTAGCAAAATTGACGGTTTTGAAGTTATATCTCAGTAAACCTCGAGTAAACGCAGTAATCAGTGGACCAACTCCTTGGAGTGATTGGTGTAATCTGTTCCATTTCAATGGAACTTGAACAATACAAGCTAACCGCAGTAAAAAAAAAAATGTAGAGTTCCATCAAGTTTCAATTAAAAAAATTTGCCAATAATTTCAAATCCGTCAACATCTACATATATGATTACTGAGTCAAAAATAAATTCTGTCAGTTATACTTACTTGATAGGATCCATAATACCACTCATATCAACGAACTTGGGACCATACTTTCCCCGATTGTTTTTTTCCCATCCGACAAAGTTGTTTAAATTTTCAGCCGATGATGACGCAGGAGAACCTGCAATATAATAAAGGGGAGAAACGCTGAAGAGCTGAGAAATTTAGGTAACAGAAATGCCTGAATACTTTCGTGATAAAATAAAAAAATTAAAAGGAGGAGTTATTGCAATCAGAGCCCAGAGCCGGAGTAGCTCTAGCTTCAGAGCTGCAATTGCAATGATTCAAACTGGAATCATTGATAGTAATTTCTGTCTGCGCTAAAACATCTTGAATTAGTTATTGAATGGAAAATTTTAGGCCTCAAAGTTTTATTTATTGTTGTCTTGAGGAGAGGAGCAAATTTCAATTTTGACAGTGGCTCTGGCTCCGAATCCCTGCTCACAGACTAAATTTTAGAGCTTCTATCAAGAATATACCATTTTAAAGCACGTTTGTGACTTGAAATTTTTTCGAAGGCAAATTTTTCACTTTGAAGTTTTTTACAGAATCACTTTTATCTCATCAGTGGCCAACTTAGAGTGCGTCGGCACTAAGAAGCATAATTTCTTGGTTTGCTACATGGCAAAATCTATAAGATTCCAGTATCAAATTCAGTTTTATCAACCCACATAACTCACCGACGTAGAAATTTCTAAACTCTGAAACAAAATGTTTGATACATAAAGGTGAGAGGAATTACCTTGCAACTTGATTTTGAAAATTAAACTATTTTTGATTGAAGTGAGATTTACACCTCGCAATGCTATTACTTCTAGTCCGTCTTCCAATAAAACCGGCCTGAAACAAATTTCAATAATGAAAGGAAAACTTTTAATTATAATTTTAAAACATTTTGAAAGAGAATGGAAGGAAGTATCACGCAATTAATGTAAATGATGTGCTGAGCGTGTATTAAAGAAGAAGCCTCGCTGAATTTCTCGCAAACGGCTGCTAATTTGGAAAAATGCTGAAAGAGGTGTCTAATATTTTCGAGGAGCTGATTATTTTTCTCAAAAGTAAGGGGGCCCCCTCTTAAGACAAGTTCTAGGGGGTAACTAGATCTTTTCAAATGGCAAGGAGGGCCAAAAGAGTTTTTACAATTTTTTCTCCAGTTGTGTACTTTCAAAAGGACCCAGCACATTCCTTAACAGAAATTGCCTTTTGCCAAAAGTTTATTTTTTTTACAAGGATTTTGCTCAGCTCGTCAAGCTGAGAAAAAGTTCTCGTGGTACCCACCAAAAAATGTTATTGTGCCGTTTGCACATAATTTAAGGTCAAAGTTGAAGAAAAAAATGGAAATCGGCCTTAGTACGTCGCGGTTTTTTCAGAAAAGGACACGTGATTGGTGTGTTCGTCCCTCATGAAACACTATCATAGTTCACACTCGGGCAACACATATATTTGTCCGTTCCCCTCCCCTACCCACCAGCACACTATCTTTTACTCACTAGTCGCCCTCCCTCTGAAATATACGTATGGTCCGAGTGCGGACAAAGGTGTTGTTTTATGAGGGGCGGACACGCCAATCACCCATCCTTCTTTAGTGAAGAGTACTTTGCACTAATGCCTATTTCTATTGATATTTTAAAATTTGAGCTTAAAGTACACAAAAACAGCATGATAAAATTTTTTGGTACCGTGAGAACTTTTGCTCCCCTCGACAAGCGGCGTCAATCCATGTAAAAAAATCAACTTTTGGCCAGGGATCATTTCCCACAAAAAGTGTGCCACGTCATTTCAGCAAGTTTTTTGTTTCCGTAGTTTTACTTGAATCACAACTTTATAAATTGACATTTTTGATTAAATTGGGAGTAGCGGGCCCATAGTGGGAAGTGAAAAAGGAAAAGATGATGGAAAATGAAGAAGCGCTAATGAAGAGTACAATGAAACAAGCAAACTAACTTACAAATGTTCAGTAATGGCGCCTAAAAGATTTCTCAAGGGCCATCCTGGATTCGCAGGGTAAGAACTTGGATCGATGAATCCTAAATATATTTTTCTATTTTCATTTGCTGAAAGAAATCATAAATTAAAAATTGATTTTTTTTTTTATTCTGTGAGAAAACAGAATGGGTTGTAAACATAGGAATTTAGTTTATGGATAGACCTTCAGTCAGTCTACAAGACAGACGCTCTTGCCAAAAGAACCTCCCTTTCATTAAGTAATCAATACCACTGTTTTAATTTCCAGAAACAGAATTAGTTTGCAATTCGTTCGGGGATATCAGTGCATGCTATTCTGTTATGAACAGAACAGGTTGAGATTTATTCAAAATTTTCAAAATTTTGTGAAAAGATGAATCAGTTAGATGTTTAATGGCGTTATTGAAAATTTATTGTTTCATACAAGGGTCATTCAAAATGTACTTTTCCAAATTTTATAAACTAAGCTCAAGAATTCCAATTAAAGTTATGTTTTTTTTTTTTTATTTTTTATTTTAAAAATTAAAACTGGAGCTAAGTTATGAAAAAAAGAAGTATTTGAGGGCCAACATCTGAAAATATCTGTCCATGCTTCTAATTGCTAAATGCGAGTTTGAAACTCCTTTATTAGAGCAACCATTGCTCCCATTTATATTTTGGTAGTAGTAGGTAGTAGTAGTAAAGTCAAGGCGCCCAAATCATGTGTTTGTTATGCTGGTATTTTACAGCAAACGACTGGACTGAGAATACAAAAAGGGAAAAAGAAGGAATGGAGGTACCTATCAAGGTACAGGTGGGGACACAAAGAATGTCAGACGACTCCTTGAGGTAGGCCACCAGCAATGCTTAAAATTATTGAGTTACTTATAGGAGCTAATGTCTACTTGAAGGAGAAGTCTGACATTCAAGAATGTCAGACGACTCCTTGAGGTAGGCCACCTGCAAAGCTTAGATTCATTGAGCTACTTTAAAGGAGCTAATGCCTATTTAAAGGAGCAGTCTGACATTCTTTTTGTCCCCGACTGTATCCTACAGTAACGTAAGAGGACAAGAAGGATACCACACCAAGGGTGCCACCTTGAGGAAAGGAAGTATCTAAAGAGCACACAAGGACTAGTGTGCTCTCGTCTCAGAATTATTTTTTTTTTTTTTTTGGACCAGTGTGCTTTTGGATTTTTTTTTTTTTATAAAGAACGGTTAGTTTGCGGATAGAGCACCTATTTTTCTTGGTTAAAGGATCTTGCACATTTCTGATGGGTAGAGTATACTGTAAGACCCCAGTATTCTCGACAACGCCATGTTCGGTTAGCGAAATCAACAGTGCAGTTGGAAAACAGTTTTGGCGCGTCGTTCAAATAAGACAAGGCACGCTTCCCCTGCTATCAAAATATGTTGACTAACTCATTTTGCAGTTTCAAATATGCAATCACGTTTAATTTTGCACCGAAAAAATTACTAATAAATACGACACGACTGAAGAAACGCGATTGCTCACTCAATGTTCACATTCCTGATATGCTGATTGCCGCCATTTTTGGTTAGCCTCAGCTCTCTCATAAGTAGCATTGATCGGGAATACTCAGGTTTTATAGTATACTCTACTGATGAAAATTCGGTCTTGATGGATTTTTGATCAGATCCCTACCAATCAACGCATAATTTGTTCTGAGCCAAAGTTTTTCTGAAATATTGAAATAACTAAGTATTATTTATTTCATGTGAATAGATTCAGTTTTTACCAAACTTCTAAAAATCAAGACTAATGAGAGTAAGAAATAAAATTTAAGCTAATCATTCAGCATACTTTTTTTCGAATTTAAATAATATTGTAGAGTAAGAACATTCGCAGTATCCTCATCTATTAATTCAATTCCAAAGAAGCCCTTTTGATTTTTTGGAAAGGTGGAAAAACTCTGGATGAAAGAATTTATCTGAAACAAATGGCAAAAGAATGAAAAAAGCATGGTTAAACTTTTGACTTTTTTTAGGCTCAAAACGAGGCTTAAGGCGCCCCAATTCTGTACATCAGAGGCGAGAGTCGAAAAATGCTTCATCATAATGAATTAGGCAAATAATTATTTATGGTAAATCTCTTAAAGATAAATTTGACTATGAAGTTTTCAAATACATTTTTACGAGTGGCAAAATTTTGTTGTTGAGGGTTTTGCCTCCCTCCTCCCCTTATCCATCTGATGTTAGACGTAAAGGGCACCCAAACGGTAGTGGAAACAGTTCACCAAAAAAAAAGAAAGTTGCTTAGTTAGTCAAATGATATGGAATTGCTAATTTTACAAAACAGTTGCGTAAACACAACAACACAGATTGTAGATTTTACCAGTTTATCGGATAGGTCCAGCCAGGGGTGCAGAATATTCACGATCACGCGATCCTAGGATCGCGTGAAAATTGTGGAAGCCCACTGAAAATTGTGGATGCTCTTCCAAAATTGGAAAAAAAAAAAAAAAAAAAATGAAAATCATCTTGGGAAAAACCCCAAATTTTCGTGCTCCTTTCAATTTCTGATGGATTTTTGAGACTCTTTTAACAAAAAGGTCATAAATTTATTGTTGAAGTGCTTTGCAAAAAGGTCATCAATGTGGAAGCCGGGGGATCTCAGATTGCGGAAGCAATTCTGGTTTGTGTGTAAAATGTGGAGGAGAAGAACATTCTGCACCCCTGGGTCCAGCTATCCTCACTTGTAGAATTCACATTTTGGATTGTAAAAATACAATCTAGATTGTGAGTTTAGCGAAACATCGGTCAAATTTACAATTCGGATTGTAGGTTTAGCAAAAAAATGGTAAAATTTACAATCTGCGTTGTCGTGTTTACACAACTGTTTTGCAAAATTAGCAATTCCATTGGGCTAATTTAGCAGCATTCTTTTTTGCAGTGTTGATATTCCATTAAAAGTACATAATTTGTTCTTTGCAGTAACTTTCAAGTTCCTCCTCCACAGTGTTTACAACACATTTCTAGACAAATATTCACTTTTCTTGCCATGGTTGTGCAATCCTACATTCTGTGCAACCCTTTCTCACTCAGCTGTCAAAATATCAAAACTTGTACATCTATCATAAAACTAAGAAGGGGTGTAAAATTGATTTTACCTGGCTATCTGTAAATACTTCAGACAAATTCAAAGGTTCTTGAGCATTCGTATAAGCAGGTGAAGCAGGCGAGGGAAATGCAAACCAATAATAGAAATTGAATTTTTTCAAGTCCTGTAAGTATAAAATGTGCAAAGATTAGAATTGCTTTCTCATTCAACTCCAATACAACTGCATACCTATAATTGCATTTTTCCCCTTTAGTTTTGCATATTTTCTCCAAACATTTTGGAATGGGGTTGTTGCACACTTTTGCTATAAGCAATTTAATAGTCAATTCTGGTGTAAAAACCTCCAAAACTAACAATGGCAGCACTAAAAACTTTTGAAATCTACTCCTAAACTCAATAAACGCTTTTATTTGCGAGGGCGTAATGGTGGCTGAGGGCAGTGACAATGGGAAATTCCTATCTTAATTTTGTCACTCTCTCTATGCTGACAAGGATGATTCATTATTGTGATAATTTTAATGATGATTTTGAGACTTTCTTGAGCTTTCAGATGCTTTGAATTGCTCAATTGGACTCAGCCAACAAGTTTCAAGCCAAAATTGTTGATTTTTGAATCGTTGAATCGTCGAGTTTTTTCAATTCCGACTTTATTAGTGGGAGTCATGAATTTTTGAAAGTGGGTCAAAATCGAACTTGGACTTTCGATATCTCGATCACAAAAAACGATATCGACCTGCGGTTTGCGCCAAAATGCTTAGAATTTGATGTTCTTTAAAGTAATGTAATAAAAAATAGGGGTCGCCAATTGAGGAATGTGATTTAGGGGGGCGGTGACCCCTAGATCCACCCCCTGGGGGGGGGGGGGCTGGAATTCGGCTAAACCCCTGAAAGATGTCCCCCCTCAAAATAATCAAACCCGTGTTTCAGCGTTTTTGGAAATTCGAACCCAAACTCGAGTTATTCGGAACTGCTCCTTTTTTTTTACACCCTGTATATTGTCTCTAGCCCTGTCTCCTGTATGCTAAACAATGTCAATGTTTCAAATACATTCATGAGAGATAATATATAAATATAAAAAAATTATGACATTTTCCGACAGTCTTAACTTTCTAATTTTCATACCATTGCATGAATGAACATTTCTGCTGATTTTAATTCAAGGGCTACTTTGAAAAGTCAGCCAGGGTTTCATGGAAGTTTCATCTAAAAAATATTTATAGAGAACAGTGGCGTTGCATGCAATTTGGCAACATTTTGTTAAGTCCATTTGAACCGATGTGATAGGTCAAATGCGCAGGTGTTCACTGAACACCCAATAGTTTAATTTATTTCACAGTTTTAAATGGACGAACGGCAGCATTGCCAAATTGCTCACTATACCACTGATAAAGAACTATTTACTTACAGCAAATGTTAGGACTACAAATGGTGCTAATAAAGTTGGATTTTCGAACACCGTTCCTGACTGAATGTTTTGCATCAATTCATCACCTTGAGTTTTTAATAACTCTTTTTTGTCGCAAGCTTTGAATGATTCCAATGTATTTTTATTCAGGTAAATACCACACGTGACTACTCTATTCATTTCATTTTCTGGTTCTCTGAAACACAAGAAACAAAGAAAGATGCTTGCTATCAATGCAGGTTTAGAAAATTAGTTTCGAGTTTCGACAGAAATTACAAATGACACCTGAGCAAAGGGCATGATTTTTTTCAGCTTTAAAGGAATCAGTGGTCCATTTACATTTTAATGGATAAGTCTTGATAGAAAACACTAACTTTTACTTTACTGAAATGAAATTTTGAGCAGAGTGAAGCTTTCTATTGGGTAAACAGAGCCGAAAATTTTCAATTTCGTGGATACAAGTTATAAGAATCAGACAATATTTTAGAAAACAAAACTGAGAAATGAGACTGATCAAACAGTAAAAAAGAATATCGCTCAGCACTGCAAATCCTGGATCTCAGATTTAAATTTGGAAAGTACCCTGCATGCAAATCCGGAATAATTTTGTCTTCAGAATATTCCGAGAACATCAGAATATTCACAGAGCTGTCGAGTAGGTAAGCAGCGTTGCCTACTTCCAAAACACATTGGTGAGCAATTGGTAAATAAAGAGTATAAACTCTTTGCAATTCAACCACTGATCTTTGAGTTTTGATGCAATTCCAGTAGTTTGATACTGCTCAAAGCCCCAATTCATGAAATGAGTCAGTTCTAATACTGCCTTCAGACCAATGTAAAAAATCCTCCAATGAGTGTCAATCCATACAACTGATAGTTACATTGAGCTATTATTGAAATACTGGTGGTCAACAAAATATACAATTGATAGGGACATCTTGCCTGCAGTGACAGCGGAATTTCTAAATCAGGGATGCGAATAATCCTTTAGAATGCTAAAGCTACAAAACATGAAAGAATAGGTGATCGATTCCGCAAGAAACTCACTTGTTGAAAGCGCTGTAATCAACTGACAAAGAAAACGGTTGAACATCAGGAGAAGAATAGTATCCCCAAATATTGTGAGATACTTCCTTGAGCATGTCTGTATCTAATTTGAGTTGAGCGGCTTTGTGCCAAAAACTCGGCTCAATGCAGGACGCAAACGGTGAAAACAGTAGATTGGAAGACATGCTGATAAAAGTTTTCACAGTTTATGGGCTGTGAGAAATATTTGGAAAAAATCTGCTGGCAATAATTAGAAAATCAAAGAAGGTATGTATTTATGTTGTGGCATGAATGGGTGCACGGTGGGTGTCAAGAATTGATGTGGCAAATGAGGAAGAGACATTGATGATATGAAACAATACTCATTTTTGGCAGACAGTAAAACTTTTGAAGTGAATCTAGAAATCAGTTGTAAAACGAAAATAGCATCAATTGAAAACCGGTAAACGCGGGCTTTAAAAGAATTTAAAATAACCACTCTTTCTTGTAAAGATAGTAATATTTTTGCACACAGTAAGTACTGATAAAAAGAATCTTTACTTGTCTTGTCACTTGTCAAAAATGAAAACAATAACAAAGATGTTGACTGCTGTGTTGCCATATTAGGCAAGTTTCAATAGTTTCTCGCAATTTATTTAAACCGTAAACGTCTCCTGATCAAAATAAATTTAACTTTTCTTGATTGCTTTATATTTAAAAAAAAACATCGATATCGAAAAAAATCTTGAAATGAGCTTTGCATTTCGCTAAAGCTAAACGAATTGTCATCACTAATGAGTAATGACCATTTCACTTGAAGACCGGCACCTCTGTAAAAAAATCGTAAACATTCGAATAACCTAAAAGAAAAAAGACACACCACTCACAATCAGTAAGCAGATAGCAGATCTGAAAATTGCTAATAAATTTTAAGTGCAAAGGAATAAACGACAAATCCTCTTTACAGGACTGCAGGATATTTATTGATAGTGAGGACAGTGTGTGAAAGCTGGTCGTTCTTTATTTGTTCTTTACATAATTATTTTCACAAAAAACTATCGAAATGCCGAAAATAGTTTCTCGCAGCATAGTTTGTTCGGACACCAAAGATCAGGAAGAATACAGTGAAGAAAAGCCTTTGCACATTTACTACTGCCTGTGTGGACAGATGACTTTAATTCTTGGTAAGTGTCTTGATACTGAAGCTATAAGTTTCAACTTTAGATTTCAGAGATAGAGTAAGGAAATTGAGTTTCGGGGTTCATCAAGTAGCCAGGGAAGAGGATAGATTTCTGTCTATGGCAAAAATGTGGCAATGCAACTTGGTTACTAATGCAATACCTCCTAAACAGAGGTAGCATTAAGGCCCCTGATGAATCGCCGCAATGAGGAGGGGGAGGGACCTTACATGAAGAGGTTCTGAAAGTCTAGAGCTCGTTTCAGAGGTGTTGGCTGCTGACAGCTCTTTGTTTACATGCGCGGACGGACGTATTTCCATGCACTGCGCCGACCTGGCCAACCTGTTGCCAGCGCCCTGCCTGCGCAGGAGGCGCTGAACCGGCCGACTGCGCGTGTAAACAAAGAGCTGTGGGTGACCTCTTCTGAAACAACCGCTACCAAGAAATACAATGATTCATGTGCGAACCGAAAGTCAATTGGTTTGGTGGGTCTTGCTTAAGTATTTACTGAACAGCAGTAGGAAGGTTCCCATCTGTTCGCTTGTATTTCAACTCCATAGTGTTGCATAGCTTTGCGTCTTGTTGGGAACCAGAATCTATGGGGTTCTAAATCTTAACTGCTATGTGTAACTGCTCCAATCGAGAGGATTGTCATGGCAACTAATCTGCAATCAGGACTCAGGAGAGAGCTAATCGCTCGCCACAGATTTATCCTGAAGTTTTGCTGACCAACTGCTAAGCGGTTCTAAAATATTACTTTGGAAAGCCTCTTCAGTTACCATCTCGGTTGTTCTGTGAGACTTGGTTTTTGATCGAGATGTAAGGCCTTGCAATCTGTAGCACTTTTTACTGGCGATTAACGAGGATGAAAAGTGTTCCTAAAGAGCGCAAGGATCGACCAATCAGCATCCAGGATTGCCAAAAGTGCGCGCATCAGTGAAGTCCAGCGCAGCAGAGACTCTGTGATCTAACACTGATTCTCTGTTGTGCAGCAACGCAAGAAGTTGAACATTTCTCAACTTGACCGCGTTGGTGTATATTGGCGTGAAGCCTTTTGCAGCAGGAGGAACGATCCCATCTGCTTGCCTGGATTTCAACTCTGTAGCGTTGAATAGCCTTGCGTCTTGTTTGAAACCAGGTTTCATGGGGCCTTAAATCTTAATTGCTGTTATTGATAAGTTTCACTAATTTTCCAAATTTACTTAATTATCTAGACTGCGCCATTGAAAAATTGCCTCTGAGGAAGAAAGACGGTGCTCGTGTTATTGATGGTAGCAAACATGCTCACAAAATAACTTGCGATGCGGAGGATACAGTTTTTTTAAAGAGACCAGAGGGTATTGAAAAACAATTCCGTAGGAAATGTAAAAAGTAAGTATTAGCTTTAATTAATTGCATTTACCCATTTTACTTATAAGACGTACAGGCTGCAGGACATTGAGTTTTCCTGGTCTTGGAGAAATTGATGAGATCATCTTGCATCTAATTTACCATTCCTGTAAAGGTGCGAGGGAGGTATCCAAAGCACAGAATAATACAATCGGAACGGAAACTCTGACGGATTTTGAAGCATTTTAATTCCGCGTCCGCCATGATGGGATATAGGATGTTTACATCTGGATTCGTGCACGAAAAAAAAAATATAGGACATGATCCGCGAAATTTTCATTCTGAAATGCCAGTAAAAGTGAGGCCGGAAAATAAGATTTCTTTCCAGAATTTACGGAAATAAATGAGTTTCAACACAAATCAACCATCTCCACTATGTTGGGATATAGGACCATAGCGTTGTCTATTGGTGCCGTTAAATTCCAAACTTGCCTCCATTGGCTCTTATGGGAGTTTCCGTTCTGATTGTATTATTCTGTGGCCAAAGTAGGTTCTCAAAATTACGGCTTTGAATTTCAACCAATTTTGATGATTAATTGCGCAAAAGATCCATAGAAAAATGAAAATACCATGATGTTACTCTAACAAGGCAGTAGAATGATTTATCAAAATTAAACTAACCTAAATAAAAACAAAATTTCGGATTTCCGCAAGTGACTTCCAAGTGATAGCTGGTGCCATCTGGCATACTGAAAGATCCCCTACTTTCACCTAGAATCACTGCAATGGGAACCAATTTGTAGTATTTTTAAATTTTTACCCACTAAACAGGATCTTTCAGACTACACGGTAAACAGGTAAGTAGTTCACTATCTTTTTAGCAAATGGTGTAAGATTGGCAAATCATGATGAAAGTATCCATTAAAAAATTGACCCTGAAGAATTTTATGAGCCTGTCGGTCAGAGAAGGTCATCGAATTTCCTCTGATGGATCTTTTAAGTTTTGGTGCTTCCTAGATGATATTTCCTTCCAACAGTTCTTAAAATTTTCTCTGGAGAAACTTACAAAATCCAGAAGCATTCATAATTTTGAAAGTCAGTTTTATCGCTTCCTCGAGTTTTGCAGGATGGATGGTGCCAGTGCACAACCAGGCCTCTACTTCTAAATTGAGCTCCACAATTTTCATTTTTCTCAATTCAAACCATTAAAAGTGCTAATTATCTCTGTCCCGTGTTTCCAAGCTCTGAATAGAAGTTCAAGTGATGAAGTTTGCTTTTGTTGTTTCAGATGTGGGCTTTCACTCTACTACAAGTTTGATCCACAAAGTAACATTAACTTCATTATAAAAGGCGCCGTCGTTAAAAGTTCTGGTGAAGGACCGAAAATGGATATTTATAATCAAGTCGCTGTGGAGAAACCAAAGAAGATAATGGTCACCAAACACACTAAAAATATGGGCAAATTCAGTTCGGTCACTGTATCTACAATTGATGAAGAGGAGGATGAAATTGAAGCTGTAAGAATTTATCTACCTTTATTTCTTTCGATATACACTGCCCCGCAAAAAAACTGGCGCACCTGGCGCGCTCAATCATTCCGCTCGAAAATGCGAAAAAATTACAAAATTTAAAATCGCCATAACTATTGAACTGAAAGAGCTAAAAATATTTCAAGGCCAGGGTCGGATTTCTCGTACTCTCTAGTTTTTTACCCATAAGCTCAAATTTTTGTTTGGTCATTTTTCCGCCTGTATGAAGAGTTTTTCCAAACCCTCGCGAAAACTGTTTTTTTGGAGCACATCTCTAAAAAGTACTCAAACTTTCCACATCTCTTTGGGCAAAAGTAGCATAGATAGACAAAATCTGAGACATGCATCAGATTTCTCAGAGTCAGGGCAATCAACCTGGTCACCTCAGTTTTGTCTACACAATTTTTTTAAGGTCGGAAAATGCACTTTTCCGAGACCATGTAAAGACCGCTTCTGAACACACAGTTTACACATCCCGCTCAAACATGCGAAAAGATGTTAAAAGTTCAAATCGTCATAACTTTTGAACTGAAACAGCTAAGAATACTTCAAGGCCAGGGTCGGATTCCTCATACTTCCTAGTTTTTTATGCATAAGCTCAAATTTTCTTTCGGTTATTTTTCCGCCCGTAAGAAGAATTTTTCCAAACTCTCACGAAAACTGTTTTTTTGGAGCACATCTCTAAAAAGTACTCAAACTTTCCACATCTCTTTGGGCAAAAGTAGCATAGATAGACAAAATCTGAGACATGCATCAGATTTCTCAGAGTCAAGGCTATTGACCTGTTTACCTCAATTTTGTCCTTTAAATTTTTTTAAGGTCGGAAATGCACTTTTCCGAGACCATGTAAAGACCGCTTCTGAACACACAGTTTACACATCCCGCTCAAACATGCGAAAAGATGTTAAAAGTTCAAATCGTCATAACTTTTGAACTGAAACAGCTAAGAATACTTCAAGGCCAGGGTCGGATTCCTCATACTTTCTAGTTTTGTAAACTTAAGCTCAAATTTTCTTTCGGTTATTTTTCTGCCCGTATGAACAGTTTTTCCAAACCCTCGCGAAAACTGTTTTTTTGGAGAACATTTCTAAAAAGTTACTCAAACTTTCCACATCTCTTTGGGCAAAAATAGCATAGATAGACTAAATCTGAAACCTGCATCAGATTCCTCAAAGTCAGAGCTATCGACCTGGTTACCTCAATTTTGTCTTCAAAAATTTTTTACTGTCGGAAAATGCACTTTTCCTAGACCATGTAAAGACCGCCTCTGAACATTATTAGAAATGTGCTGCAAAAAAACAGTTTTCGCGAGCGTTTAGAAAAACTCTTTGCACGGGCGTAAAAATGACCGAAAGAAAATTTGAGTCACTGAATAAAAAACCAGAGAGTATGAGGAATCCGACCCTGGCTCTGGAATATGTTTAATTCTTTTAGTTCAAAAGTTATGACGATTTAAACTTTTTTCATCTTTTCGCATGTTTGAGCGGATGTGAAAACTGTGTATTCAGGAGCGGTCTGTACGTGGTCTCGGAAAAGTGCATTTTCCGACCTTAAAAAAATTGTGTAGACAAAATTGAGGTGATTCAGTCGATAGCCCTGACTCTGAGGAATCTGACGAATGTCTCAGATTTTGTCTATCTATGCTACTTTTGCCCGAAGAGATGTGGAAAGTTTGAGTACTTTTTAGAGATGTGCTCCAAAAAAGCAGTTTTCACGAGAGTTTGGAAAAATTCTTCGTACGGGCGGAAAAATAATCGAAAGAAAATTTGAGCTTATGCATAAAAAATTAGAAAGTATGAGGAATCCGACTCTGGCCTTGAAATATTCTTAGCTTTCTTAGCTCAAAAGTTATGACGATTTGAACTTTTAACATCTTTTCGCATGTGTAAACTGTGTGGTCAGAAGCGGTTTTTACATGGTCTCGGAAAAGTGCATTTTCCGACCTTAAAAAAATTTTGTTGACAAAACTGAGGTGACCAGGTCGATAGCCCTGACTCTGAGGAATCTGATGCATGTCTCAGATTTTGTCTATCTATGCTACTTTATCCCAAAGAGATGTGAGAAGTTTGAGTAACTTTTTATAGATGTGCTCCAAAAGAACAGTTTTCGCGAGGGTTTGGAAAAACTCTTCATACGGGCGGAAAAATGACCAAAAGAAAATTTAAGCTTATGTATAAAAAACTAGAGAGTATGAGAAATCCGACCCTGGCCTTGAAATATTTTTAGCTTACTTAGTTCAAAAGTTATGACGATTTTAAATTTTGTAATTTTTTCGCATTTTCGAGCGGAATGATCCAGCGCGCCAGGTGCGCCGGTTTTTTTGCGGGGCAGTGTATATTATGAGGTTTCATGAAGTTTTATTGCAAATTTATAGTATACTCTTTTCCTTATTTTTGCCAAGTATTATCAAAGCTTTATTAGAGGTCGTTTCACGAAAAATGGCTGATGGCATCTCACCCGGGTTCTTGCACTGTAGAATGAATGGCGCATCAAAGTCAGTGCGTAGAAACACAAACTTGCCCGCTTTGCAATGAATGAACTGAGCTACCATCTGCCAACTCTCATGAAGTGATCTCTAATCGAGGTCATATCCTGAATTTCACTCTAGATGAAAAAGTGGTGTGTGGGTTCCATCTAAATCTTTTTCCAGCTTCTTTGATTATGTGTAAATAAAAACCAAAATTAAATAAGAAAAAAAAAATACCCAGTAACTTTGAAGAAATGTACCTGGTAATGCATTTAAGAATAAACTAGAGAGAGCAAACAAAACAAAAAAGGGTAATATGCTGGCAAACTTATTCTTTTCAATGGGTCTGTTCCAAACTTTTGCTACAGTGTTATGATGGGTCTATTCCCATTTTAAATCACTTGAAAATAACGATGACAGCACCGGAAAGTTCCTAAATTCACTCACAAACTCGCGATAAATGCGCTCAACAAAATTGCAAGATGGCGGTGGAATGAGCAAGAGACAATGGGGAAGTCCTATCTAATCACAAGTTCGCAACTTTCTATACTGAGAAAAGTGATTCATCATGAAGAATGCTACAAATGACTTCCTCATTGTGACCCTCTCATTCAGTCGCCATCTTGTAATTTTACTAAACGCATTTATTGAGTTTGCGAGTGAATTTTGGAACTTTCTGATGCTCTCGACGTTATTTTCAAGTGATTTTTTGTAGATATGGACTCTTCATAACGTTGTAGCATAAGTTTGCGACAGACTTATTAGATGAGACTCCTCCAGTGTCACCCGCTCATTCGACCGCCATCTTGCAATTTTGTTAAACGCAGTTATTGAGTTTTGAGTGGATTCTGGAACTTTCTAATGCTCGTAAAGTTATTTTCAAGGGATTTAACATTGGCATAGACCCTCTGTAAGGCTGTTACAAAAGTTTGCAACAGACCCATTGTCAAGTATTCAAAGCATTTTTTTTAACTGTCACTGTTTGATTTTTGATTCACAGAGAGAAATTGCAGATTCTTACGCCAACAATGCTCGTATCATTGAAAAACAACTTGAACGCAAAGGAATGAACAAACGGAAGCAGGTTGAGCAACAAACTCAAGCAGAAATCGATGCTAAGCGGAACCGAGTACGAGGCACGCTGATCGACAAGTAGATCTAGACCTCAATTCTAGTTCATCGTGATCTCAAATAAAATTGAGCTGATTGATTGCATTGCCTCACCAATGTCGGCAAATTTGAAGCTCCTTAATTGAACTTAACTCATGCAAGGTTTTAAAGCTGTCGCTAAACTCTCTAAAAGCTTTTGGTGAAAGTAATTGAGCAAGAATCTGGTTTGTCTGTGAGACCAGATCCATGTGAGGGACTGAAACCATGCCTCTTTTCTCCCTTGGTTTGCATGTTGCTTGTAGCAGAGATAGTGGAACAATTGCAAGAGATTGCAATGAAACAGTCAATTTTTCAGCGATATCGAAAATCCCCCAAAATTGCTTCGGCAAAACAAGCTCCCAAAATAAGCCAAAAAAGGATTCCAAGGGAACTGAGACTGATAGCACACTCAGATACGCTGAAGTTAAGAGACAAATAGAGATCCAACGCGAAACTTGCAACACATGTCCCTTCTTCCGGTTCAAATGTGGTCAGGACTCATTGAAACAACTGCCAACAGACACCTGATAAGTGATGGATATTGGTTAGGTTTTCTTCATGGATTAATTTTTTTTTTTTTTTTTTTTTTTTTTTTTTTACAGAATAATGGTTTCTAATAAATGACTTCCAAATTATGTTCCTGAATCAATGAAATTTTAATTAATTAGCAACATTTTAGGTAGGTTTTAATTGGAGCTAGGTTCACCACTCAAAAGTAGGCGACTGTTGGCTGTTGTTTTGTCGAGCCTCCCAACAAAAATGAACCCATATTACTAGCTTCACTTTCATAACATAAGAAGCATTACACGTGCAAGATCTCTATTCTTTGGGGGGGGGGGGGGGGGGGGGAGATGATCACTGAGGAGCGAATCAAAATAGTAATTATAATTGGAACGAATACATTATAACCTCATGGCTGGCTTCACTGATCGAATCGTTTCGAGCTCTTTATTCCAATGAAAACGGACAAACGGAGCTGATGAGCGAAGTCCGGTCGGAATCTCAGTTGACTGAAGTATGAAGAGGTGAGGAAATGATAATGACTGGTTACTTGCAGGATCAAGTTGTGCAGTAGCAAGCCAATTTGATTCAACGCATTTGATCCGATTTCTAAAACGAGATCGATTCAATCCTCCGTGATCACCCCCCCCCCCCCCCCCCCCCGGTCACTGCTGATATCGCAACCCTCGCTCTTCATTTGTCATCTCTTATTGATTATAAAGTTTGGCGAGTAGCCGTTTGTTGACAGTTTTTTGAAAACCTCTTTGATTTAATTCTGGCCTCTTTGTCTATAGTCTCTGAACATTGAAACCTATTTTTACCAAAAGATCTCTTAGCTCAAATGTTTACTAAATGTAGTGCCTGTTTTTAAAGGGCTGTAGAGGGCGAACATGATTAATTCCGAACAAAGTAAAAAAAAATGAGTGGTGCTTATGAGACTGTCGCCAGAGGGTGAGCTCTGAGTGTTATTAATCATCTTTCCTAACTCAAAGAAACATTAGTGTCAAGTGAATATATTTGGGCTGTCTGTTTGTTGCCGTTTTTGTTCCAAATTTGATCCAATCTACAACACTAAATTTTTAAAATCTCTGTAATTTTTGTATATAAACGTTGTGCTTTTTTTCGTCATAATTTTACTTGTTTGTTTTCAATCACTTTTTTTCTGACCCATCATCAATTCTACTTTACTCCCATAGTTGATAAGAAGATGAATTTTAAACCAAAACACAAAAAAGTTTGCATTTCTCACTATTTCAAATCTTTGACTGTATTGAGTTTAGATTCAGCCAAATTCAACCGATTTCATTGGTTCCATTCTGTCTGAATTTTCTCATTCATGTAGATTCGATCTATCGAACTTTAAAAAGGAATGTCTAATTGGCGGCATCTCTGGGAAAAAGGCCCAGGAAACAATGGGTCCTTTTTCCGAAGATGCAATTTTTGGAATTATGGGAGTCTAAGCTTTAGTCCTGCAAAGTTCTAAGTCAATCGGAACATCCTGGTATGAGTTGTAGAATATCTTCCAAGAAAAAGCCTATAAACCGATTTTGCAGTTTGCACCCCAATGTCTTGATCAGATCTATACAAATAAGCCTCTTCTCCGTGAGATGCTGTAACTCTCGTTTTTGATGAAGGGGCATTCCTTAGTAAATTGAGTAGACCACAGCAGCGTAGAGAGGCAAAATTTAGGGGACCGCTAATTTGAAGGCACCTTCTTTCTGTTGTATTGAATTTTGTATTAGATGCTATACTTACTTCTGGCATGGGTCTCCAAGATTGGATCAAAATGCCTCTTTACGCCATTCTAAGAATTCAATTCAAGCCAATGCCAGTCAAACATTTAAACAATTTTTAAGGACAAAAGAGAGTTATTTCCAAGGGATCATTTTAGCTTAAATGCCCTAGAATTGCACTCCAAAGAGGAAAAAATGTCAACATTTTCCAGGGGAGAATCCGAACATCCCTATACTGCAGGAGCGGTAGAATTAATGGGGCCGAGAGTGGTAGGAAAGGTAAATGCAAGTTGCAGGAGGGGGGCGGCAGTTTTGATAAAGTTCTATTTTTAGGAATATTTTTGGGTAACTTGAAAACGTCACTTGAAGGGCAGAAATGAAAATTCCAACAAAGTCAAAGAAAATGAAATGCAGTGTATTCTGCAATATTTCTGTAAAATTATGATGAACAAGATCTCCAATATAAATATATAAATTTTTAAAATTATAAAATAGATGCCATATTTGCATTTTAGTGACAATAAAAATAATCAACATCTTTGTGAAATACATATGTAAATAGCTGGCGTGAAAGATTTTCCATTGATAAATGTATCATCCTAATTTTATTCCTATTATAATTTACTCATCAGTTACAAGAAAGAAAATAAAACTCAAAAGAGACATCTTAAAAACTAAATAAAAACCAGACCATCCCTCAAACATTTGAGACGGCCTGCGGAAGAAGGACTGATAAAAACATGAAGTACACCATTTTGAATTGAAGAGTAAACCTGAGTTGCAATTAAATGGGCAGCCTGCACAGCCAATGTGGATAAGATGGCATTAGATTGGCTGGTGAGCCTGCATCACAACTTTATTCCGCCTTAAGGTAAACACCCCAGTAGCCGGCACCCCTAAAATTTGCACCAGTACCTGGCACCCATTTTTTACAATGTGAAAAGTATTAGTTTTACGGTAATACGGGTGTTTTGTGTGGTTTTTTCCTGAGACCCGAAGAGGGAAAAATCGGAAAAAATACACAAAACACCAAAATTGCCCTCTAATCTAACATTTTTCACCTTGTCAAAATAGGTGCCAGGTACTGGTGCAAATTTTAGGGGTGCCGGCTACTGGGGTGTTTACCTTATGGCAAATAACACAGAGTTATTATTCTGGGCTATGTGAAACATGAAAATTTTGTCCAAAATTGATTTAGTAACTTAAATATGCTATTTCCAATGAATCTGAAAACAAGAGGCTTTTCACTGATAGGCTGGAAGGGAGTGTCCTGATAAGTTTCGGCCTTCCGCAGATTACCAGTAATTGCAGCCATTTTTTTGGATTATTATCAAAAAATTGGTACAAAATTATACTGTTCAAAGTTCTTTAAATCATTTGTTTGAATTTTCAAAGACACATTGAGGTATTACTAGGAGTAATTAGATTCTAAATCCACACACTTATTGTTGGATGAAAATGGCAGTCTCTAAAGGTCTTCATACACGCTCGAATGGATTTGATCAAACCGCAGAATTGCCAACCTGGCATTTCTAAAATTCAAACATAACCTTAACCAAAACATCTCCAAAACAGGTTAAGAACAGATGACACACCATCCATTGTCAAATAACTCTGCAGTTTAACGGGCCGTCAAATAGCACAGCTGTTTGACAGACGGAACATCAAACTAACATGCAACAGTCGGTTCACCTGCCGTTTGTGATGGATTTCAGCTCACCGAAGCCATTTAGACGATCCTTGATTGAGCATGTACGAAGGCCTTAAGTCTCAGGAGTTGCCACACATGCTGAACGTTAAATTGCAACTCTAGCTTACTCTTAGTTTCAAATAAATCAGCATCCAGATAAAATAGGGCAGTTGCAAGTGTCCGAAATGTTGTGTTTTTTATAAAGAAAATGAAAGTATTTGATGAGCTAAGAACAAAGATGCCTTTGGTTTCCAATTAAGTCCCATTGTTCCGGAGATGAGATTTTGACCCAAAATACATTGTTTTAAAGGGGAATTTAGTGACATCACTTCGCACACAATTTTTTATAACTTTACGCGTGTGTAGATCCAAAACCGGGACACCTAGGAAAAAACCAAAGGCATCATTGTTCTCAGCTCATCAAGTACGATAATTTTCACTATACAAAACACAAAACTTCAGACCCTTGCAACTGCCCCATTAGGATTTATTTGGAAGAGCACTACAAATGTTTTAGAAGCCCTTCCCCAGAGATGGCCTCATGCATGGAAATGGTTTCATGAAAATATAAATAATTTTTTTTTTCAATGATTCATTCTTCATGAAAAAAAAATGTATGATAATTGTTACTATTTGTTAAGTCTTTTACAGATTTTTTACATTACATTTCTTTCTTCCTTGGTATTTTGGTTCAAAAAAGACACATAGCAAAAAATAATACTCCAAGTGTGTTTAACTCCTCAGCACTCTTGGAGAGAAATTTTGAAAGCATGAAAAAGTAAGTTGTACTTTTTAGGCAGGAAATGACTGAAAAAAACAACCAAGAATGTTGATTTTTTTTCAGACCAAGTCACAAGGTAGTTCTTTCATTTAACAAAACATTATTAGGATCCGTTTTGAATGAGCCTTGACTTTTAAGGGGCCTTCAGGTCTTTTGAAAGGACCAAACGATACTCCATTTCATTCATTGTCGCTGTCTTACAAAATGGGGATTCCATTATGTCATTGCGTGGTTGCATTTTACTCATTTTTGGATTACCAGATGAGTTTAGTGCTGTCTTCAGCCTGTGTAGACGATTATCAACCACTCCAAACTACCTCTCTCACTCCAGAGTTGGGTAACCGAATACTTAATCATAAATAATGAAATCAGTCTGGCAACAGAGTTAATGCTTGAGATGTGACAACATTGCCTGTGGGGACGTATGGTCAATTGGCCAAATAATTTGTTGAATAATCTCATTTTATTGCGTTGCCAAACTAGACAAATAATTCATCGAATAATATTTGCCCAACTCTGTCTCACTCTCATCTGACCCCTATGTACAGCTATCTTGCTCTGAAAGCTAAAATCGTACAAAGAGACATTTTTTTGGAAATTATTGGGTAAACATGAATTATGAGGGTCAATTCACCGTGATCAATACAACAAAACCTCACAGAATATGAGTTTCCGAATAAAACTTAGGCAAGAGAGAGAGAGAGAGAGAGAGAGAGAGCAGTACAAAGAGATTGCCCAAGAGGGAGATATTGTTTGGAATGCTGATGAAAGCTGATTGCAATCAATGAGTGCATTAGAAAACAGTTAACTACTGTGAAGGCATACTAAAGCCACCCATCATCAATGAAATTTGACTCGTTTTCTTTTGATAAATAAACGTATTTGCATTCCCTGGCAAGAGGTTTGAGGGCCACAATAACTAAGGAAGGAAGGAGATGAAAAGGAAACAAAAAAAGAGATCAAATCTTTTCAAGTGTTAAGCTTGAAACACTTCATTTTACACGCAGACAATTGATATTAGGGTGCAATTTGCAAATGGTCTTTGTTAAATAAAAACACTCGACTTAACCAGAAGGGAAAACTCAGCAGCAGATTTTCAAGTTCTACCATCATGAAGGGAAGAGAAAGATTAGGAATAGAAAGACTATTTATTCATACTTTCATCAGATAAAGAGAAAGAATACATTAAAAATAGTGTGATGTGTTTTGTAAAAAAAAGCCTTTAACTTCAATAGACAAAATTTTCAGGAGAGCCAATAATAAAGATTTAGGTCGAAAAAACCCGATTTTTAGTTTTTGCAGCCAAACGCTCTCTAGTAGCCTTAATTTTAATTAGACATCAACTTTAGTTTCCGTTTGGGGCTGTAGACGGCTTAAAAGTGTATTTTAGGTAACATAATTTCAACAAAGCCTTGAACCTAAAGTTCTTAAAATTGCATTTTTCAGGGCCCAAATTTTGTACCGGACTGACGGTCCTCTTGACTGATGAATGTTGAGGACTTAGGTATTACGTTTCAATGATAAATTCTCAACAGTCAGCAAACGGTGAGGACCGTCCATCTGTCACATACAAAATTTGGGCCTTGGTTTTTGTCTTCAAAACTTCATAATACCCTTAATCTTTCAAATTATAGGACCAGTAATACCACCAGCATCCTGCATGTAGAGCTACCAATACCTCAATTTTGACTTCTGTGAAGTTAAGGGCCCTTCTTACAAAACACATCACAGTTATTTACATGGCACAAAATGATTATTATAATAATCAGATGGCACAAAAAAGTAACAAGAAATCTTGGGTGAACCAGGATAATTATCTTGTTGATACCTAAAACTGCTCTCAGAGAAATTGAAAGCTTTTGTTGAAACTCTGAAATAATCGGAAGTCTTTCTAAAATAATTAAAATTACACATGTATGAATGTCTTTTCAACTAAAAACTTCTTACAATAGACGGTTTTAATGCGAAGTTAATGTTTAGCCAACAATCACAACAATGCACTCATCGGTTGCAATCGGTTTTGAAAAAACTCGGGTAGCATTCCAAACTATCTCACTCACTCTCCCGCGACCCCCATGAATATATACCCATCTCTTCCAAGTTTCGATATTCGTGTACAGGGCCTTGTTTTACAACATATTACTATCGAAATTGCATTAAAATGCCTTAAGGAATTCATTTCTGCCAATTATTTATACAGAAGATGTATCTATATACGATTTTTGAAATGAGGGTGAGATAGAAGTACAAGCAGAGCCATTAGTCCTGCGTCGTCGATTCGATGCAACCCGCGCTACACGCAGCCTGAACCTTTCTCGGTCTTGAGAGAACAAAAGAAAAGAAAGACAAGAGAGCTTTAATTTTATGTGTAGTGCGGGTTGCGTCAAATCATGGACGCAGGACTTATGGCTCTGCTTGTACATGGGGGTTACGAGAGATCAAGAGAGACAGTTTGTCTTTGTTTGGAACACCCATCTCTGGATGACATCATCACCAAGTCATCACTAAAACCATCTATACTGTTCTCTTCTATAGGAGCTGAGAGAATGTCTTGTTCAAAATTAACATTTATCTTGTTACAAAAAAAGCAAAAAACAAAGAACAAAAACCAAAAATAAAAACTATACAGATGGATCCAAAAGAAACATAAAAAATCCATTATCATGGCCTGTAATTTTATCAATTTTTCTTCCCTCCGACTATTCTGAGCCTTTATTCACTAGCTTCTAAACACTATAAAAAAAACTGCTGAAGAACTTTGTAGTTTTGAGTTTTCTGATTGTGACAGTGAAATAAGTAAAAAGAATATCCCAGGTGCTTGAGCTAACTGATCAGGACAAACTTTTCGGTCAAATAGGTAAAAAGAAAAGATAAAAGTAGAGGAAATAAATTGAGTTGACTTTACAGAAAGCATTTTACAAACTTTGAAGTTTTAGGGATAATAAAATAAGTTCTGTTCGAAGTTAACTTTGTGCACAATCTTTAACACAATTGAATCAGTCATTGAAAAAAGGTTACATTTTAAATATGTTGAATTTTACAAAAGAAAAGAAAAGAACAGATTATTTGCATCAAGGGCTAAGATAGGTAAAAAATCCTGACCCATTAGCAAAGTAAGTACATACTAGATGAAAGTTCCAGAATCCATATCCCCTCAAAGGATTTTTATTCTACATTATCCTCTTTTACCTTCCATTTGGTCTAGTTTTTAATTCATGAATATATTTTGTAAGTGAGTCAACTTCTTCACGCAAATTTTCCATGTGCTTGATAAGTTTCTTTCTTATTCCATGAATTCTTTTTAAAACATGTAACAATGTTTCACATCACATTTTTTGAGATTTTAGAATTTCGTCCAAATTTAGGATTTTACAAGTTGAGTCTATCAAAGTGGTGAACAATAATTACTATTAAAATTAAAAAGAGGAAAATAGGACCTTAGAAAATGACAGATTCAACAACTAAAATAAAAATAAAAATATTGTTTTCTGGATGACTTCTGTAAATTTAAAAAATCAAGAAGAAAACACGAAATACAGTTAAATATCCGTAGTTCAAAGATAGAGGGATATTTAATGTACTTCAATCAATGGTTGATTCAAATAAATCTGTTAAAGTTTGAAGTTCCACCCTTTGAATAATAGCAGCAGCTTACTATCAGGAACTTTCTGCACCCCTGACTTCTTTCAGGTAATCAAGTGTGCACAAGGAGAAAGCACTGATGAATTTAATACATTCTTAAATTGTGCACATATCTGAGAACATTTATGGTAAAAAATTGGAATGATTAGAGCATGCAATGCAATGACAAAAACAATAAAAAGATTAAAAAAAAGAAAAATTAAAGAAAAATTAAAGAAAAATATGGAGATATGCAAAACAGTTTTAATAAAAACAATAAATGTAGGACAAAAATGATGCAACTTTGGTTTCTCAAAATATTAAAAGTTTTACATAATCTCATTTCAATGATCACAATAAGATTTACAAGGAGTGCGGTAACAAATGGGTACCTGACTCAACGGGACAGCTATGAACTTTTGAGTCGCAATTGGATTGATTCGATGATCAGGAACATGTAATTATCTGGACTAGATACTGCGCGGATCACCATTTCTTCATTATTCATACTTCATTTGAAAAGGTGCTTCGATGAGCTGAGATTCATTGGAACACCTTACAAACGAACTTGTAAGAGGTGAGTAAATGGTTACTTGTGCTTTCGAGATGCGTAGTACCAAACCCATGTGATTACATGTTTTCGATCATCAACTCAATCTGATTAAGATTCCATTGCTCACAATTGCCCCACTGATGTTATACAAACATTTACAAATTAAACATAAATAAACATAAAAAATCAAACTAATGTACATAATATACAGAATGATACATGCTTTTTTACTTGACATCTCTTACAGAGTAAAGAAATTTAAAGCGTATATAAATAAAATTTACTTACTTTGAAGCTCAATCTGATTTAATCAGGTTTATAAAATTTAAACTGAGTGAAAATTGACTTAGAGTTGATTTGAAAAGTTGTAAAATGGATTCTTATTAATTAATGATTCATTTTGAGAGAAATTATACATTGATTGAGGATTTATAATTTGCTTTTCTCTTGACTTAGAGTTGATTTGAAAAGTTGTAAAATGGATTCTGCTTAATTAATGATTCATTTTGAGAGAAATTATACATTGATTGAGGATTTATAATTTGCTTTTCTTTTGGAGGGGGGAGGGTTCAAGGTCAAATTTGTAAACATGTAGTTGGTACATGAATATTTCAAAGAGGTTTAGTAAAAAATGGGGCAGGTTGCCTGAGAATTAATTTGGCGCAGTACTTCTTCATTAGACAAGAGGAGAGGATCTTGTCAGGTCCTTTAAAAACCGAGATTTCCTTTTCAGACAAAACCAGCTGTTTTCTAGTACATTAGCTGCTAAAAACTGGCTGTTTTTCAGTATATTAACTGCAGTAAAAAAGTATTTTTAACCAGTAGTTAATAGATAGATAGGTCTACCGCCCCAGCTCCTCCTTTAAAGGAGATTTCTGGAGGTTTTTTTCACACATTGGTAACTGAAAAAGTGGATTTGTAAAAAGTTACTGACAGGAATAAATGAGCTTAAAAGATCATAGGAATGAATGATTAAAAAAGTCAAAGTACAGTAGAATCTCAATTATCCGGATTTTTCGATTATTCGGATTTTCCGGCCGGTCCCGGCAAAATCCCCATACTTTCAATGCGTTTTTTTCTCGATTATCCGGATTTCGGTGTCTGAAGATTTCGATTATCCGGAAAAAATTCACAGTCCGGCAACAAATTTAACCGTATTTCTCCGTAATATTGCTTGAAAAAAAAGAAAATAACCAAAAAACGCAATGTCGAAACTTCATGCATATCGAGTCGTAAAAAATGAATTTTATAAAGATGCCACATGACAACACTGCGCTTTCGGCACACGCACGATGGAGAGTGGCAGCCAGACACGGCGGATGGATGATGGCGCGCTGACTGAGTCAACGTTATCACTCGAGGAAATCGCAGCAACCTACGCCCCTCCTCCAGCTCGGCATAAGATGACTCGCTATCAGCGGCCGAAGACGAGACTGATGACGTCGGGACGAAATGACGCTGATGAAGGGATTTTAAGTCAGGTCAACAACTTAGAGTCTTTCATGTTCAGGTCACTATCATCCAAACCCAAGAAGCAAACGACGTTGGATTCTTTCGTCTTAAAAAATTAATGAAAGTTTTATTTTTCACGTATGCCTCTTTCTTATCAATGACTCATTCGTCTCCCCTGCCTTCCTGAAAAATGGGTTGGTCCCTATTTACGCGGCAGGAAGAACCGAACACGGGTTGCATAACTTTGCTTTTGAAGGGGCGTTTTGGAGAAATCTTCGCTGACTGCATTTCAGAGCGTCCAGATCGCATTTTTCGGCGAATTTCGATTAACCGGCTATTCGATTTTCCGGATTAAATTTTCGGTCTGGCGAAATCCGGATAATCGAGATTCTACTGTAAATAAATAAAAGTATAAAATATCCATGAAGAGGACTTACATAAAATCCAATCACGAGTCAACGACTTAAAATAAAAGTTTCAAGATTGTCTCAAGATGTCTTCAGTACGGTCATTTGCTCAAATAAAAATTTACACATCTCTTGAAGCGCAGTGAACATGAGAATTCAGAGGCAAAACACTTGTCTAGGCCAGATACACAGTTCATTTTCTCCTAGTCGCTCTGCTAAAAGAACAACCTATGGACAGGTTTCCAAAGCATTTCTGGAGAGTGCATGCAATGCAAGGCCTCAGGCAGAAAAAAAAAAAAATGTTCAAGGATATCTTTAGCTTACAATACTCTGAACAATAGCAGTATAGCTGGCAAAATTGGTCTACGTTTTGCTTCTAACACTTTGAGGCACTATCTTTAGAGGTTGGCGGAAAAAATCCATCACTAACTCAAAATTCACTCAGCAAAAATAAAAATAAACATTCTAAGTTACTGTAAAATGAAAGTGCAAAAAGTTTCTCTCGACCAAATGATCGGAGAAATGATGGTTGGAATCCTTCTGAGCTTTGCTGGAAGTTGGAAAATTACGTTTTATAATTATTCCTGATTCCTGGCTCGACTAGAAAAGGGACAGCAAATCTGTGTGATCTAATTCTGGGAGAGAAACGATCAAGTCCAATTTTAAAGTTGATGGTCATTTGTCTATCCTTTTGTTTCAAAGATTACAAATCATGTCGCTGTGGAATGGAGTCGACGTAAATTATCGATGATCTGATTTGCTGTGATGGATGGTGTGGTACAAAGGTAAGCGGTGCCTGCTGGCATCTGAAACACTTGCGCTGAACTTGTATGTAAAATGCTTGGGGCTAAGATTGCTGCAGTGTTCACAGTAGAAAGCGGTTCTTGATTCTCCTGAAAATAAAGACACAAATATTAATGTTTAGGGTTCACTTTGTTAGTTTAATGGGTTGAGCAGACTTCCAAGCAAATTAGTAATAGCAGTAGTAGTAGTAAAGTCCAGCCGCCCAAACCTTGTGTTCGTTAAGCTTGTATTTCAAAGAGAACAAATTGAAAACAAATGTTGAGTTTCCTGACACAAAGCATGGGGGAGTTCTAGAATTTTCCGGTAAGCTTCACTAGTAACCCGATGAAGCTCCAAGTCATTCTTTTACTCATCGATTTTGTTACTGATTTACCGGTGCATTTTATAGCAACATTCTTGACTTCCGATGAAATTCATCAGAACTCTTTGCCGGTCTACTCTAGCTTTGTCGGAGTAAGATCTTCAATAAAGCTGATAAAAACTAACCTCAAAGAAGTAAACAACCTATTTTTGGATGTTCACATGGGTGTTTTGGAAGTTATTAAAGAGTAAACAGCCATTTTTAGCATGAACATGCTAGGTCTGTGATTGTTTAGAAATTCATCCGAGGACCGATGAGCTTCATCAGCTTTATTGTAAACATTATTCGGTTCATTGTAAACATCATCAGGAAATTCTGATGCGTTTCACCTAGTTACCGAGAATTCTAAAACTACTCTTATTAAAGAGACTCGCCATGCGTTAGTGAGGTTGGTGGAGAAGGAACATCTGCGATCAATTTTTAATACTCATCGCCAGCCGAGAACTAGATTTTCATCAATTTTGTTGGTACTTGAAAGTTGCAAATGCAGGTCCTCATTGTCCACAGACCAAATATTTTTTTCACATTGCTCGCAGTGTTGCCAGATGTCCACCTTTAGGCCATACATTTCCCATGGGAATCAATGTAAAATATACGGATTTTAACTTCAAATCCGGAAACACTGTTGCCTGTCAATCACGGTTTGCTAGAGGTCATTTCAGGTAGCTTAGGGTCAGACAGTTCTTTCTTTACAAGCGCGGGAAGACAATATCAAGTAGTCCACGCTAATTTGCTCCAGCCTAACCATCCATGTGAAAACATCAACCCCAATCAATGTACGAATTATCCAAACTTTTTGCCGCGCAATAGACTAAGTTAATTATTGTAATTGGTAAATAATAAAATAATCACTTTACAGTGATTAACTGAGTCTAATACATGGGACAAACCTTTAGTGATTCACATAGAGAGCGGGGTGGATATTTTTAAGCGGATGGTGGGGCGAATCGCTCTATCTACGTATCCACATCTGAAAATGAAAAAATTGGGTTTGGAACTGAATTTGAACTGGATGGGTTAAGATGAAGCTAAAGCAAAGATAAAATATTTACCTCGTTTGAATTAGATCCAGGATGTACAGGTGATTGGCTCTGTACCACTTGTGATAACTGGGTGGTTTGTAGACTATTCTGCTGTTGTTGTGCTGGTTGTTGCTGCTGCTGCTGTTGTTGTGCTGGTTGCTGTTGCTGCTGCTGCTGTGGTTGCTGTTGCTGTTGTTGCTGCAGTTGTAAAGATGCCTGCTGCTGTTGTTGCAGTCTTTGCTGTTGTCGCGACCTTGAGGAACGGGAACGGTGCCGAGCTTTATGCGTCATGAGATGGCTTTTATCGCTAAAGACTTTGGAGCAAATATCGCATCTAAGAGGGTTATCCGGATCACCGGTGTTTGCATCATTTTGGTGACTACTAAGATGCAACATGTAGTAATGTTTAACAACAAATGACTTCCCTGAAAACATGAAGAGTTTATCGGTTAGAATTATGCCATAAATCATTGTTCAACTACTGGAAGTCATGAAAAAATTATCATTCAATATAAAAAAGACAAAACGAGCATTAATTGTTTAATTCAGTATTACATTCCTGAATGCACATGAAATACAGGAAAATAAGGAACCTCTCTGTCTCAATTTAAAAAGAGAAAAGAAGAAAACAGAAGATGGTGTAACTATGTCCCATGCAGTAAAGTTTACCTTTCATTGACAAAAGTGTAAATGGGTAAGTCAAAATTTAATATAAAGTTGGATGGATTTGCTTCCAGACTTTCAGGATGAGATGCAGGAAACCAAGTAGGCAATGTGGATGTGACAAAGAAAATGATAATCAATGAGAGCAAGCAAGGCTACCGTGCTACCAGCTGTATGCTGTGCTCACTTATCATAATCTGTTTTGATTACTCCATGCCAACTTACATTTTTCTTACAAAGTATCAGATATTTGACAGCTAACTGAAAGTAAAATCAAATGAGTATTTAACCCTAGGCTGCCAAACATGGGTCATTTAGATCCGACGCTTCCTAAAAAGTTGTTTTATTTTTTTTCTACTGACCCTAAAAACTCGTGCTTCACAAATAGCTCTACAAATATCTTGAGAAACCCAATTTTTGCATTATCAAAAAAAATAAATGAAATTTCAAGTCACAGGAAATTTTTATAATACTGGGTCTTTTAGACCCGTCCCCTGTTCCCACTGTTTAGGCCCTACAACTTAAAATTATCAAACACCAACTCCTACCTTGTGACACATCATCAAAAAGATCATACAAAGCCGAGCAGTTCGGCGTAAACCAAATGTCGATATCGTTTTTCAATTTTGAGATATCGAGGGTGTCGATTTTCAAAAAAACATTATTCATAGTTGGAAAGTCGGAATTTAAAAAACTGCTAGTCCAAAGTACTCAAAAAAGCGAGTACTTTTCACAAAAAATACGGCTGTGACACAAATTTTGTCAAAATTTGGTTTTAGGCCCCCTCCAAATGTTTTTAATGTTTTCACTCCTCCGCACTCCGGGGGGTGCATCGATGATACAAATAATGCATCAATTGAAAGGGCACAATAAACTGAGCATTTTGGCGCAAACCGGAGGTTGATATCTTTTTTCGCATTCGAGATATCGAATGTCAACAGTCAATCGAGAAACGACGAAAACTGACAAAAAACGGTTTCGACCTTAGGCTATATCTAGGGTGAGGGACTATAGATGCTAGGTTACTATACATGGTGGGTTACCATGTGCAAACAAAGCAATTATACCTTCATTTACATTAAAAAACATTAAAAATGTATCATAAATGCGTTAAACACATGTACATAATTTAAGGGTGGGTCTAGAAGACTCGGAATTGGCAAACTCGTATAAAAAACTTGCGTGGCAGACTACGGTTAAAGTGGGTTAGAAAATTGAACTTACCACATGTTTCACAACTAAAAGGTCCAGCAATACCATGGATTTTTTTGTGCTTCAGTAAATTATCCTTGCGACTAAAAGCTTTTCCACAAAGGTTACAATCATGCACCTTTTGGCCTGTGTGGGCGAGCATGTGTCGCAATAGATGCTCTTTACGTCCAAACGCTTTGCCACAAGAACTGCACACAAAAGGTCTTTCCCCTGGAAAATAATGATGATTCGTAAATGCTTTACGGGTTATAGGAAGGACAAAATCACTGCTTCAAGTTGTGCAGGGGATGCTTTCTTTACACTGTTTAGGAATGATTCTTTAAAAAATAATTTGGAACAAAAAATAGTAGAACAGCAATGGCTGAAAAGTAATTCAAAAACTACTTGCCACATTGCAAGAGCTGCTACTGACCAAGGCAAAAAAAACAAAAAAAACAAAAAAAAAACTGAAATACAGTGAAAGTTTGTTGTGAGGAACCTTGGTTCTGCCCCGAACAAAATTTCAAAGACTACTTGCCACATTGCAAGAGCTGCTACTGACCAAGGCAGAAAAAAAAAAAAAAAAACTGAAATACAGTGAAAGTTCGTTGTGTGGAGCTTCGGTTCTGCCCCGAACAAAATTTCAAAGACTACTTGCCGCATTGCAAGAGCTGCTACTGACCAAGGCAAAAAAAACAAAAAAAAACTGAAATACAGTGAAAGTTCGTTGTGAGGAACCTTGGTTCTGCCCCGAACAAAATTTCAAAGACTACTTGCCACATTGCAAGAGCTGCTACTGACCAAGGCAGAAAAAAAAAAAAAAAAACTGAAATACAGTGAAAGTTCGTTGTGTGGAGCTTCGGTTCTGCCCCGAACAAAATTTCAAAGACTACTTGCCGCATTGCAAGAGCTGCTACTGACCAAGGCAAAAAAAAGAAAAAAACTGAAATACAGTGAAAGTTCTTTGCGTAGAGCCTCCGTTCTGCCTCAAACAAAATTCCACTTAGGAAATTGCGGTCAGAGTGTGGAAGGTTTTAAGGTGCTGAAAAAAAATTCCACTTAGAAGACGTTCCTTACAGCGAACTTTCACTGTAAATCTTGGGCAATTATACCTAATAAAAAACTACCTGAATGTAATTTCCTGTGCTGGAAAAGGTGCTCTTTTCTTTTAAAAGGTTTGCCACAAACATCACAAGGAATCGTTGGCTGGGACTGAGCAGAGTCATCCTTGATATCGCCCATGAAGTCTGCAGTTTTGAAGTCTTGAGAAGCAACTTCATCACTGTTTACTTGATTCTGATAGATTGCTACAGTGTTTACTTGAGTTGGGGAAGACAAATGATTTGTTACTTCAGGTTTTGTAGAGACACGGACAAATTCATTCAATTGGTGATCTTCATTTGCTAATGTGGGGAAAAAAATTGTACATTTTAAAATATTGGAATTACTCTTTGGGGTGTCCCAAAAGTAATGCACACTTTTGTCTGGGGGGCGAACAAAAGCAGATATCACAAAATGGTTTGTGAGGGGCGATTGTCCAAGTAATTACCTACAAATCAAGACCACATTCAGCTCTGTAAGTTTAATATTCACTGCGTTACAGCATTTTGAAAATGACATGTCGAGCTGACCCCTCCAGGATTTTTAGCATGTTTTTCAAGAAAAAATCCATAGTTCTCAAGAGAATGAAGGGAAGAAGTGAAGAGAACAAATTATCAGCCTAACACAGTGTCAAAGGGCAGCAAAACACAAGCATCACATTTTTGTTAGACTTGGAAAGATTCTGCAAAATTTGTCTAAACAAATAAAACCACTTGATGTATACTCTCTCTTTTTTTCCTTGAAAAACATGCAAAAAATTACAGAGGGGTCAGCTCGACATGTCATTTTCAAAACGCTGTAACTCAGTGAATATGAAACTTACAGAGCTGAATTTGGTCTTGATTTGACGGTAATTACTAGGACAATTGCCTCTTCTAAACGGTTATTTGATACCTGCTTTCCTTCGCCCCCAAGACAAAAGTATGCAGTACTTTTGGGACACCCCTTGTAAATACAAAATATGTACCTGAAAATGAAATTCTTCCCAAGAAAGATTTTTTATTGCCTCAACATGAATAATCAACACAAGAATAATTACAAGGAGATATATTATATTATTTCACCTGATTTCCTGTATTTTTGAGTCTAGTTAGACGATGGTCATTTCGGATTTATTATCCATCCTCAGGTCTTGTGGAACAAACTGAAAAACACTATACCGGAATAATAAAACTAAAAAATAAATTGATAGACACGAAGATTGTGTTTATCAATTTATTTTTTTGTTTTATTATTCCGGTATAGTATTTTTCAGTTCGTTCCACAAGACCTGAAGATACATAATAAAATAATAAATCTGAAATGGCCATCCTCTAACTAGACTCAAAAATACAAAAAATATAATATACCTCCTCGTAAGTGCAGCCTGATCATGAAATTCACCAAATTATTGCAAAAATAATTGTTTATGGAATTAGCAGACACATTCCAACTATACACAGATGCAGAAATTTGTCTCTCTCTTCTCCCTATCATTTGAACGTGAGCGTTAGAAAATGATGCAGATAGGGGCTAAAAATGCTTGATGTTTCCCTCTGCTTTCCTTTTCTAACACATTTGTTCAAATGACTAGAAAGAGACAAAGACAAATTTCTGTATCCGCTCATGGTTCTAAATTGAACAGCGATGTAGAAGTGATGAATAACTTCATCTTTAATGAGCAGTTTTTCTCTTAGCTGTTTCACAGATTAGTCAATACCTTTAAAGCCAACCATGATTACCTGGCAGTCAATTTTATTGGAGGACAGGGGAAAGAAATCAATGCATCAGCAGATTTTGGACATTAATTGATTAACAGGATAGACAAGAATGAAAATAAACATGAACATGTGGTTCTCAGCAAGAATGCAAAAATAACTTTCCCTGCCGATTGAAGAGTTTGAAATCACAAAAATCACATTTGAAATCAACCATTTGAGGTGTCACTTACTGTAAAAACATGCACTAGCCATTCCAGAGTGATTTTTCCACATTTTACAGGTAATTTTAATACCCTTTAGAGATACAACATTATCTGCATTATTTTACATTCTAGCAGGTAAACAAGCCATTAGATATCCTGGGAAATGAGAGGAATGTATTGTTTGTAAACTTTTGCTGTAGCAATTAGCTGTGCATAACTGAGACATCTACTGACATCAATGGGGCTCTTGCAAACTTTTGCTATATGCATATAAATAGATGAATTTGATGTGAAAACCAGCAAAAAACATTAAAATCACACCAAAAAAGTCTGAAATTCAGCAATAAACACAGAAAACAGCTTAAACGGCAAGATCATGATGGCAAAGCTACGCAGGTATCATGGGAGATTCCCGTCTAATTTGTCACTTCCTATAAGGAAACACAGAGATAAGTCTCAAATTAGATAGAAATCTCCCAAGATACCTGCATAGCTCCGCCATTAAGTCCGATTCTAAGAGTGAATTTGTGATTTTTTAGTGTACTCATCGTCCTTTTTACAGGTTTTTATGCATGAATCAACTCTTCAATCACCTGTCGCAAAAGTTTCCAAGAGCCCCATTACAAAATTAAAAGTCAAAATTGCTACGGACACGACATTCATTAGAATAATGGCTGAGCTCATGATGTTGCTATTCATATAAAAATACATAAGAGAGATTAAAAACATGAAATTACCAGTCGAAAGAGACTTTTGATGTTCGACTAATGATTCTTTTTTCTTATAAACTTTACTGCTGATTTCACGAGGTGCATATTGGATTGCAATTGTTTCAGTCGATCTTCCTGTATCTTGGTTTGTAATTTTGTCATTGCTTATGGGCGTCGAATGATGCTCAGTGAGCTGTTGATCAAAGCATGATATGCAGTGTTCGGCTACTTCGGAACTAGTCAGTCTTTTCCCACATCTTCCGCATTCTATATCTTTGATCTCTTCCGAGAGTTCATGAGAGACTTCATCAGCTTTTGCGCGCAAGAAGTCACTAATATTTGCAATACTTGCAATGTTGGTCCTGAAAGAGTAAACAGTTTTTCAAATTTTTAGATTTTACGCAAAAAGATTTTTTGTAAAGTTGTGCATAACGTCAGCAATTTAATATAAATGCATAAGTTGAATCAAACATAACACGATCATCTTTCACATTTTAATTTTTCCACAAGAATATTTTTTCCTTTATTCTACATGAGTCATTGACTCAGAGAAATATTGGAGTGAGTGATTGATCGAGGTTGAAAAATTAAATTGGAAATTCAAATTTTGAAACGTATGATTCAACTTATGCCTCTACGTTAGATGACTGAGGATACGTCCCATCCGCAAATGGAATGACTCTGCAGTCTCTAACATTTTCAAGAGCGGGCTATTTAACCCCTTCATATCAGGTGTAAATTTCAATGTACATCTGAAAAACATAGAATATTATGAAGAAAATGAAAGTATGATGTGCATATCGTTTTATATGAGAAAATTGTGCCCACATCAGCTATGGTGGCTAAAAATCCATTCCTGAACAAAAAGCATTTTCAGGTTTTAAATCCAAAGATATGTGATGTTGCCAAATTGTTTTGCTACCATAGCCTGGACCAAAATTACAGAATAAAAATAAGCTATAATGTACAAAAAAGGAGATACTAGAATCAAGAAGCATATTTCCAATGCTTTGAATGTTCAAAACATTTATTCAAATAGCAACATAGAAGGTAAAAAATTAATATGCATTCATGGGAACAAAGATGCAGTACATTGCATCAATAAAAATTAGCGATTCAGTATTTTTGCTATATTTAAATAGTGAGACCAGTAAGAATTACTACACAGTATACACGGCAGAGAATCAAATTAATAAATGAAAAAATAAGTAAACTACAGATTAATGAATGATTGTCATTGGAATGCTGTTTTACCTTTGAACAATGTCATCTGACGTTTGTTGAGAATCTTTGAAATTTGTGGCAAACTGTACAAACATTTCATTATTCATGGATGTTGGTGCGATCACAACCTCTCTGCTGCCAGTTTCTGTTTGCGTACCCTGTGGAGAGTAAGAAAAGTAGTAGTAGTAGTAGTAGTGTAGCTTGTCCTAGAAAAGATTGAATTTGACACTTCTATGGTTTTCATGAAAACATCACCTTCCATCCTCAGAAGAAGCAATTTTGGTAGGTCTCGAAGAATGGTTACACTCGAGTAGAGAGAGAAACAGGAAAATATATAAAAAGAGAGACGGAGCTATGATAAGGCTCTTGGACGGAGGAGAAGGCAGGCGGTTAGTGAGGAAAAGGAAAATGTGTGGATGGGTAGAGGAGGTGAACGGACACTACACATACATGCAGTCCGAGTGTGAACAATGGTATTGTTTTATGAGGGACAGGCGTGCCGATCACCAGTCCTTTCCTGAGAAACGCACTTTGTACTAAAGCCGATTCCTGCGGTTATTTTTCAACTTTGAGCTTGAATCGCGCGAACATGGTAAGGTAGAATGTTTCGGTGCCATAAGAACTTACGCTCAGCTAGACAAGCAGTGTCGATTGATGTAAAAAAATCAAATTTTGGCAAGGGGCCATTTTCCATAAGGAATGTGCCCCGTCTTTTTTAATTAAGTTTCAAGATAAGTTCAGATTGTTTTTGTTACCTAAAAACTGTAAGAATCTTATAATCTACAGAGGTTTCCGATCTCTTCAAGAGATAGTAGTTAGCAGAAAAGGGTAAGTGATATCAGTTATCATATTTTCTCCCTGAAAAGGGCTTTAGAGGTCAAAATGGAGATTTAAAACATTAAAATCAGCGATAAATGCTAATTGTTTGGCACTGTTTGCAGATAAGCCATGCCCTGATTATGAAGAGTCAAAAGGTGAGTTTTGCGAGCAATTAATCTGCAGAAAATTACAGAGTTTGAAAGATTCTTGCGGTAAAAACAGGTTTCAACAAAAGTGCAACTGACCCAGTCTAAAGGTTGGAATTTGACTAATAGGTGGCATATTTTAGATTTCAGAGGCCAAGGAGTCTTTGAGCTAAAATAGGAGGCATTGTTGAAATGAAACACTTACAGATGTATGAGATGGTTTATCATGACTAAAATTTTGCGTTTCTTTATGACTGGTAGTATGAAGGATTTGAGAGGCTTCCTGTACACTTTTGGCAGTCTGAGGACTAGTGACTTCGGTTATGTTATACCGTATTTGTTGCGATGAGTCTAACACAGTTGTTCCACACTGTAACTTTAAAGGGAAAAAGGAAATCTTAGAATACAACTTCAGAGATAGGTACCTGATAAGAAACATGAAAGGTAGGAGAGTGTGGTATTACTTTCAGCATTTTTTTGGCATGCAGCAGTATAAGTTATTACAGAAAACAGCCTCTGAAAGAATGTAACTGGTGAAATTGTTGTGGATAACAAAAGCCAGTGGCTCACTAAACATTATGAAAAACAGTCAAAGTAATTGGTTCTTAGTAATTCTGTACCATAATACCTTTCTACAGGGTGTCCCAAAATTGATAGTAAATATTTTTACCTCGTATTTTTGGGGCCAAAATAAGACTTTTTTTTCCTATGAACACGTGTCCGAAAATGCCCCCCCTCGGAGCTACAGCCCCCCAAAGTTTTAAAAAAAATCGGTTTCTCTTCGATTCTAGCAACGGATCTCCGTAAAAATGGATGAAAATTGTTTTCCAAGGGTAATTTTAGGCGTTCTTTCCGATTCCGGGGTCGAAAATTTCCGAAAGGGTCAATAATGGGGGGTTTGAGGGGGGTTCAAATTTTAAATGAATAATTTTTTAGTGCTCCGTAAGAAAATGAGAAAAATAACAAAAGAATCTAATGGAACAAAACAAAAGGAACATTTTTGATCTCTTGTGTTTTTTTCATAAGACGCACGGAAAACGAGTAAAATCGATTTTTTGCAGGGAGCGCACAGCCCGATGGCGCTGCTCTGTGCACTCAACTGACTCAACGATCGACTCGACGCAATGCGGCACTGAAACAGCGCTATCGGGCTGTGCGCTCCCGGCAAAAAATCGATTTTACTCATTTTCCGTGTGTCTTATGAAAAAAACACAAGAGATCAAAAATGTTCTTCTTGTTTTGTTCCAGTAGATTCATTTGTTGTTTTTCTAATTTTCTTACGGAGCACTAAATAATTATTCATTTAAAATTTGAACCCCCCTCAAACCCCCCTTTCTTGACCCTTTCGGAAATTTTAGACCCCGGAATTGGAGAGAACGCCTAAAATTACCCATGGTAACCAATTTTCATCCATTTTTACGGAGATCTGTTGCTAGAATCGAAGAAAAACCGTTTTTTTTTTTAAAACTTTGGGGGGCTGTAGCTCCAAGGGGAGGCATTTTCGGACACGTGTTCATAGAAAAAAAAAGTATTATTTTGGCCCTAAAAATACGTGGTAAAAATATTTACTATCAATTTTGGGACACCCTGTATTTGTTGCATTTTTTCTTGCTTATTTGCGTAACTTAAAGGTAGCCTGAAGGTATGATACAGGAATGCTTTGTATCAATACTTCAACAGTTTCATAATATTTAATTGACTTCTGCCATGTTTATCTAATTTTCATCTGTTTCTGGTCAAGGTCAAAGGTTTTAAGGTCTTCCACACTAGCTCTGGAGTAGCTAGGGTGGCCACAGAAATTGAAACATTAAATTTTCTGAATTTTCTTTCCTTTCTCTGACCATCTTTTTGTGTGGAAAATTTGCTGTTTTTTGTTTTGTTTTTTTAGAATTCACAGGTTGATAAAAAATAAAAAATTACCTATAACTGTCTGTGAAAAGATCTTGGTCCAAAAAATGTCCTCAATTATGCGTGACCCTTATCTACAATTCTAACCAGAAACTAAAGAAAACCTGTTATTGGCAGTTCAGATGCAGCTTTGGACTTAGCATTCTCTCTCCTCTCTCCCTTCCAAAAGGCAATACTCAGAAGACTTGATACAACGTCAGGTTGACTTAGAAATTATATCTATATGTGGCAGGCAAATCGCAATCTTAGGCAAATTACAATCTTAGGCAAAACACAATCTTAGGCAAACCGCAAGCCATTTGTTTACTTATGATCAGAAAAAAATCAGATCAAGCGTAATGTTGACTTACAGAATAATTGTATCCAGATTTACATTAGCTCAATTGAAAGCTCATAAGCTGACAAAAATGGTAGTTTCATTAGATTAGGTTATTTTTTTACCTACAGTGTTATACATGAAGTGTGTTTGAACACCTACATTTGATCGCTTTAAAAGTTCATAAAAAGAAGACCAGTTGAGAAAAACATAATCTGTGGATATCAATATGATCGTCAGCTTATTAGCTTTAGAATCAGCTGAATCAAATCTTGATATGATTGTTTTGTAAGTCATTTACACTTGATTTGAATTTTTTTTGAAAGAAGCGGCTTGCTCTTTGCGAAGGCAAATCGTAAGCCGATTGCGATCTGCCTAACATTGCAATTTGCCTGCGACAAATACACACATTGTAAAGCCCGTGCCACACCTAAGCGAACGCGAACGCTGGTTTGCATTTGCTCTGGTGTGGCATACCCTGCGATGCTACGTATCCAGCACGGAACATCTTCCCGCTTTTGTCCATTTGCAATCCATGTAGTTTATGTTATTTTTCCCCCAAAAACGTGACTATTTTATAGTCAAAGCTATTAGAAACCTCTCCTCTTATTTTTTCTGATATTTATAATGTCATTGATTCCTAAATAAAAAGAAGTGGAACGTCACTAGGTTTATTGTGTTATTTATGGCTCTGAATTATTACAGAAAATACAAAAAAATGGTTTTTTTACAGCCTAATCGGACATTCTTCGGTCAATATTTACCCATTACATCAGTGGAAGCTACCTATCAATGATGAAACACCTTGAATCCCTTGCAAAATGCCAAAACGTTTGGGAACGCGCGAACGTGCGCTGCGAACGTTCGCTCTGGTGTGGCCACTTGCATTGAAATACATGGCGCAGATTTTTATCGTAGCGTTCGCTTAGGTGTGGCACGGGCTTAAAGGCTGGATCAGGCCATTTTGTTGACTTGATACTCAATGTAAAAATTCTTGATTAATGAAAGTACAAGCGATCCAACACTTAAATCAAAGGAGGAGTACTAATAAGGCCGGTTTTTGGCACATCCTCAAATCACGTGACTTTTCTACTGCCCTTACTTTCTGGCTACAGAATCAGTGCTGATGGAATCAGAGTTCCGAACTTTTGTGCATTAAACACATATTGTGTCTAAAAATTTGTTTTCGGATCACTTAGTGGTTCTCAAGCAGAGAATCAATGCTCTGGACCAATTAAAGAGAGGGGGAGGGGTTCCCCTAGCCTGCCTTGACTTCTACAACAAGCTTTCACAGTTTAGCTAATTTAAAGTCAAGGTCTAATTTCAGAGTCAAAAGGATACATATAACTATGGAACAATGTGCTATGATGTATGTACCAACCTGGAGAGGGATAGGTATTTTATACTGAGTTCCTCTGTCCGAGTTAGGATCGTTAATGATATGTACAGCTGCTGCTTGAACTAGATTCTGAAGTCCTTCAACAGAAACCGGCACCATGCAACTAGTTTCAACAACTTGAACATTATTAGACTCATCTTTAGAGAGACCTGCATCAGCTTTGAAAATGGAATCATCTTTGACATAAACCTGGGCAAAATTAAAAAAATTACTGATGAACACTTAGTATTACACTATATCCAACTCCAGAACAATAAAGAGGAAATAAATGTGCTGATCACTATGCTTCTCAACAACATATTGACAATATTGACAAGTTTACCAAAATACGAATGTGACTGATAATCTCAGAGGACTGTATGGGAGCTGTCTAGAATTCATCGGATCGGGGAGCTGGTGAAACTGATATTATACATAAATGGAAAGCAACTTTTAAATTTAATCAAAAGCTTAACCATTTCTACACCGTTTCTTACATAAATATTAAAGATTTAGTAAAATACGTGCTTTCTAAGCAATATTGAAAGAACATATCCAGTAATCCGGCATGCCCCGGCTTTATCGGAGTTTCACCTCAGTGCAACCAGGGTACACCGCGGTACCGGAGATGTATTTTCAATTTCGCTTAGATAGCACTTATTTCACAAAATCTTTATTTTTTACGGAAGAAACGGCATAGAAATGGTTAATCTATCGATTAAATTTAAAAGGTACATTCAACTTATTTATAATCTCAGTTTCACCAGCTCCCCAATTTGACGAATTCTATAACGCTCCCTATCACTGGGTCATGAAAGCGAGTGTTGTTAAAATAGTGAAACTGAAAGGTTATTAAGGTTCAAGCGGGTAGTTTTGAAAATCAAGAGTGAAACAGTCAAAAACTTCGACTAACTTTAATTTGCCAATCACGATTATATTTGACACTGATAAATGTCAGAAAAACATGAATGTGTGATTGAAATGTAGCTGCCTAGAATATAAACTAGACTTGAAATTAGAATTAGGATAAAGAATAATAATTAACAGAAGTTTTTCTTCATCAGTGATCAGTGAATCAAACTCCTACTAAAAAAATGTCAACATTGATTGGAACTCAGACTAGAATAGAGGATCTCACTTACCATTCCTTCACGCTTGAAATCTTGGAATCCTTCTAACATTGCTTCAGCAGTTAAACAAGATTCTCGGAAATTGTAAAATGACTCCAACTTTTCCATGCACGAGGTGCAAATACTTTTCGGTAAGGAATCTTCTTCATTAACCTGCAAAAAAATGAGAGGATGAATTTATACCTTGCAAAAGCAACAATAACCATCTGTTTAAAGATAAAATCATGAAATTGAACAGGTCTATTTTTTGCAGACAGGATTGAAACAGATTTTGATTCCATAATAGAGCAGAGTACTTGAGTCATAAATTTTCCTTTTAAAGACCTTTCACTAACGAGGTTTGGTAAATGCATATGCGTTTTGATCGAATGTATATGATGAAAAATCGCTTTGGAAAACGGCAACTATTTTCGTTTACTTTCCAGTAAATCTAAAGCCTAGTGCCACAACAGAGCAGGCCCTATGAACTTTTAAACAAGACATTTCACACCAGAGGCCAACCGTAGCGCAGCAGATGTAGAATACGGGGCCGGGTTACTATGGGCATTATTCAGGAAGTTTTGGAATTTTAACCCCCCCCCCCCCCCCCCACAACAGAAGAAAATGGCTGGGTGCATACTATTCAATGTATGTGCACCTTCTTGCTCCATTAAAAAAAAAAAAAAACAAAACAAAGAAAAAAACAAAAAAAACCTTTAAGGTGATTCTATGGCAAACTCCCGAAAATTTTAATCCGATAGATGGCGTCACTTGTCGCTGGCTCCGAAAAGAGCCGTTTTTTGACGGTTTTCGGCTGATTTCTCTGAACAGACGAATAAGAGACGAAAAATCGGAATGTCAGCACCTGCTTAATTTTTTGCTTGATTTTTTGAGCCATAAACGGGCCAAATTGGTTCTAAAATAAAGGCGAAAGTATGCAAAGAAAAAATCACGTGTAATTTGGAGTTGTATCAGTAAAGATTACAGGTTTCTGTTTCACCTGTAATCTTTACTGATACAACTCCAAATTACACAGGCTTTTTTCTTTGCATACTTTCACCTTTATTTTAGAACCAATTTGGCCCGTTTATGGCTCAAAAAATCAAGCAAAAAATTAAGCAGGTGCTGACATTCCGATTTTTCGTCTCTTATTCGTCTGTTCAGAGAAATCAGCCGAAAACCGTCAAAAAACGGCTCTTTTCGGAGCCAGCGACAAGTAACGCCATCTATCGGATTAAAATTTTCGGGAGTTTGCCATAGAATCACCTTAAAGACTGACCAAAAATATAGATATAATTTGTTGCCCAATTAAAATAAATAAAATTCTCAGCCCTTTGTTATTACAATATGTAGCATAAAAGATATGTAGCGTAGCAAGGATGGGTAAGTTCAATTTATTTAAGTAATGTCTGATTTTCCAGCATTTAACCAAAGTTTGAGCCATGTTTCTTTGCTAATTTTCTGCGAGAATGTTGTGACAGGTGAGTCATCTGATCAAGTAATCAAGAGGGGTCGAAAGGCGCCAAAACCAATAGAAGTGTATCGGCGTATAAGGTTTATGTCACTCGCTGGGGAGAAGGTAACCTACAGTCAAAACAATCACATACCTGATAAATGAACAGGAAAACTCTCTGTGAAACAAGAATTATGATTTTAAGGCCAGAGTTGTAGAGAAATCAAAAATTAAATGCTGATTAATTGGAGTAGACACACATTTTTTAGAGAAGAGGGACACTCAAAAGCAGTTGATGTATATTCCTTCATGTATTAGCCGTATTTTCGGAATGCCATTCAATCTAAGAAAATCAAGTAAGTGAAAGCCACTGCAAAATGTTTCAGAGCGATGCCATGCTCCAAGTGACTGCCCTGATGACCTAAGGTGTACGTATTGGGCCGATTAGATATTTTGCGGAAGTTAATTAGCGTAGACCTTTGATTGCAGCCACCTAGTCATATCAACAGTGAGATAAGGAAAATACTCATACTGAATAGGCCACCTTTGAAAGACTACCAATCAGGTAAGTAATCATTTTAAAAGGAGTAAAATATGTGAATAATTGAATGATAAGAGCAGTGCTTCCTCATTCCTCAATGTAAATCGAAAAAGACAGAGGGTGACTAAATCTTAAGGGAAGAAACTGGGATTCATTCCAGTTCCCACCATCCTCAGATAAATGTGTCTAGGTTGATATATTACATTGAAATAATGAAGAGACATCAAATTATCTGATGAAATTGAGAGGAACAGCTTTCAAAATCTACATTGATATGCTTATCAACCTTGGCAGAGCATCATGAAAATCTCACATGGGAGGAAAACAAATACTTAAAAAGAGGGGTAAAAATGATTCAAAGCTTCCTTTTAAGAGAATAGTACCTGGAGAGGGAGGCACATCTGTATCTTGGTGGGGATTTGTCTCCTTCGGCCCTCTTCACGGAAAATGTGTAATTTCGTTCCATCACTGGCTGTACACAGTCGACAAAGTTCGTGGTAATTAACACGGCGATAACCGGCCATAATTTCACTTTGGTTTGCTAAAATACATGGAAACTAAACACAACAAACCGACATGAAACATGAAAGCACAACAAGCTTTCTCGGATAAAATGTCCACATCCCCACCCTTGGGATAATTGTTGGGCTTTGTGTGGGTCTACCAACTTAATCACGATGCAAGGGATATTGGTGTCTTGACTTCATAACAATACCAAATTAATATGAGCTATTTTTTGAGGATAAAAAAATTTATTATCATTGACTAGTCTGCGCTAATTCATTTAGAGATAAAGAACTGCTGCAAATTTGTTGAGATTTAACTTTTCAGAATTTTGTTTATCGAAGTTTGAGTTTTACAACAGTTGCAAGCTTGTCGTCAATGAACGTCGATTGGGTTAAAAATTTTAGGGATTTCCTTCGAAAGTAGTAGAAATCAGACCCATGAATGAAAACTTTTAGTAATGTCATTCGGTTCGGTAGCCCAAGTTTGAAGCAATTCATGTGCTTTTTCTGTTTCGAAGAAGTGTTGTTTGGATTACCGTAAGTCTAGAGCTGTTTCTTCCATTTCCTAAGTATACCCTCAGTTTTGAATCTTTAACTTGTGTTTACTATCATTTGTAAGTAGGTAAATGTCAAACTTTTGAGGCCTTTTTATCTACCACTCAACTTTCTATTGAACCTCTTGATAATGGCAAGGTGTTCCTTGAAGTGCTTATATTTGAGCAAAGTTCTTGTCAACGATAAACCTATTTTGTGAGCTCAGTTTCACGCACCCACTCCTTTCTTGTTTCTCTAATTTTGTTTGTCGTTAAGAAACTTACGGTGCTTATGAACTTGATTTTTCTTGTAGGTATTTGACTTTTGGTTACATTCTGTAGCTGACCATCCTATTATTCATTTGGTCCTGTTTTCTCTTCGGCATCAAACCTCCAAGTGTGTGAGCACTTATCGCTGCCACTTTGCAGCAGTATCTTTTTAATCCTTCCAAACAGTGTTCATTAAGAATCTGCTCTATCTCACTTTTGCTCGCTTTATCTTATCACTCTTGATGGTTGACAAAGTATCAGGATTTGTTTCCACTCATTGTGAACCATATTTGAAGAGCCCATATTATTCTTAAGTGATCCTTCATAAATTCAGCACATTTAAGCACACAAGTGTGCGCGCATTCCAGCAAGTCTACTTGTCGCCAATCACAACCCTTAACTTTTATCACCGTCTATCTGTTCACAGCCAAAACTTCTTATTCAAGCCTGTGATTTAGTGTTTGATGAGAGATACTTGTTCTTTTTTATGCTCATTTCATTAATATTTACCGCTGAAAACATTTCATTTACCATTGCTTATTATCTTCTCTTATAGGTATTGCCCCCTTGTTTCACAATATTTCACATGATCCTACTTTGGTAGTTCTACTCCCAGCAATTCAGATATAATTTATGCACACTGCCTCTCTAGTGGAACTGATTTTTTGTTGTTGTTGAAATTTGACTGTCCCTCTAATGAAATGTGATGTTTATTTTTATTTTTTTTATTATCAGTCAAGTACTTATTCACTGTTGTTTCTAAGAAGATAACAAAAACAAAATAATAAAATAACAAAATAATAATTCCTCAATTTGAAGGAGGCTGCAAATAGCAAAGGATCTAATTGTAATCGGATTGGGTATATGTTATGCTCTTGGTTGTAATTAACAACCATCTTTTGAGTAAACATTCTGATGGAAACCCTTTCATCTCTTTGTTGCGCACTAGAGCAGGACCATTCTGAGTTTCGGGCTCCGACAAGTAGCAGTGTGTGCTTCCGATCTGCATCAAAACGCATTGGTGTGCGGTTGGTTAGCGTAGAGTTTCAACCTGTTGCTAATCAACCGCTCACCAATGTGCTTTGATGCGGTTCGGAACCAAGCTTCGTTACTTGTCAGAACCGGATATTCAAAAAGGTCCTGCTCTAGCTTAATTTTTCTGTGCTCCTGAACTTGAACCACCACAAAACTATCTGCGGTTGGAGGGAAAGCTACTTTTATGAAGGAAAATTAGCTTTCTTCATCTGGATAGATATGCCCCCCCCCCCTCCATTTCCCGTGACCATTCGGTCTCAGAAATTTGTGCAAGTTCGAAGTTAAATCCCCTAAAATTTTCCGACCTTTTTTATTAAAAAATAAAGGGGGGAGGGGAGGGGGAATGCAAATAATTTGACTAAATATTAACTTTGTAGAACCAAACACCCAACCCTTTCTGAGAAAAAAAAAACAAATGTTTTGTGCTCCACAAAAATGAGATAGGACGAATAAAAAAAGAAGCAATTAAAATCGCATCTTTACCTACCTCACCATCTCCGTTTGAATGAAACCTCAAGTCTTTAAATTAATGAGTAAACAAAGGAATGAGGAGAAGGGGGGGAAATACAACATTTTTAACAGCAACGAGTCTGTTGCAAATTTTTGCTTCAAAGTTATGGCTTACGGAGGGTCGATTCCTATGTAAAATTGTGTGAAAATCACATTGTAAGACTTGAGAAGCCACACAAACTCAATAAATCTATTTAACAATTTATTCAAAGTTGGTGGTCAAATGAGCATGTCACACTCACAATGTGGAAGTCCCATCTAATTACAGTTTTCTCTATGATGGATCTTTTTTCTCAGCATAGAAAGTTCTGATTAGATGGGACTCCCCCATCATGACTTGTTCACTCGACCACCATCTTTGAATTTTGTTCAACAGATTTCTTGAGTTTTTGAGTGGATTTAGAGACTTTTTGATGCTGTGATCTTTACACAATTTTACGTAGGAATCAATTTTCAATTGCCGTTGCAGCCCAAATTTGCAACAGACCCATTTTATCGAGCCACTCCAAAAATAAGCTTATTTTATGTGCCCTACAGAAATAGAAACAGTGTTTAGTCCGATAACTTTAATTTTTTGTTAAAATTATTTTTCTCAATAGTCATTTTTTTTTTTTTTTTGTGTGAAAAATTTCAATCCTGCATAGATGAAAGAGGTATGATTTTTCGAAACTGTGTTTAGTTTTAGTCACAGCTCTAAAAATCAAAGTTAAAGTTTAAACTGATATTTCTACTAGTTAAGAAAAGGCAGTGGCAGCTTCTGCAGTTTGGCAACAATGGGTTTTCATCCATTTCACTTGCAGCTCATGAAATTTGGCAACAGTATTTTTCCTCCATTAGAATGTATGTAAAACAATTGATTGTTGTGTTGTTGAAGCGCTGCTTCACTGTCAAATTGCTTTAATGATATGGAGGATAAACATTGTTGTCAAACTGGACGAGTCGCCACTGCTCCATTTGAATCTATGTACAAAAATCAATTGTTGGTGAAGCACTATCAAATCGATTTTTTTTATATAGAATCAAATGGAGAGAAAGTATTGTCGCCATTGCACGGGCCATCAATGAGAAAAGATAAAATAAGTCAAATCAGCACTACTATGAATTATTTTGGAGATCTCTGTTTAATTAAGCTTCTTTTTCTTCTCTTTCTTTGCAGATGGAATAAACATAGGATGACGGTCATGTCTAATGGCAGCTGGCGTTTCCCTCCTCTGTCGCAGAAATGCTGAACAGGAGCACCGTGCGCTTTCATTAGGTCTCGAGTCACAGTTGTATTGGGACGTGTTGAAGTAAGTTTTCCTGCTATTTCTTCTGAAGCATTCTAGGATATTTTCTAGCATTGGAAGGAATTGGAGGCATGACAGATCTTATAAGGAGACCGGGCCGTTCCATATCAAACTGAGCCTGGGCATAAAAATTTAAAAAGGAGAAAAAAAATAAATAAAGGGTTAATAAATGTTGGGCTATCAAAAATGTCATTTTTTTAAGTTTAATTTTGATCCTAATCAGAAATTGCTCTTGGAGAAGGGAACACGTTATCCTCTGTAGAATTTATTTCATTCATATTGTTTGAAACACACTGCAGCACAGCATTGAATTCCCAAAATATCAGCTTTGGCCATCATAAGAAAAAAAGGGTCTAGTAAGCCTTCTATCCCTTAATAATCCCATTATGTATGTATTCGCCCTCTAATTTATTAAAAACTAATCTTAAAACATATAATTTACATAAAAAATCAATAAAAAACCTTATTCATACTCACTTGTGCATAATGATTTTGCACGCGTAGCATCCGTTACAAATGGCTGTAGCATCCGTTACACGGACTTTACTCTTTTTAAAGCTTGACGTTGATGAATATGAAAATGTCTGCACAGAATATTGTCCCACACACCCTTGGCTATCACTCAGATTTTTCTCAGATTTTTTGATCTGTCCAATTCACAGAGTTTTGACTTTGATTATCATGCGGCAAAACTGAGGCTCAAACGGCATAGCATCCGTTACGCTCAATGTATCAACAATAACTTGGTGAACTAAAATATGGTTTTTTTTAAACTCATGAAAGGGCTAGTTGCAAGTCCAAAATTTAGTATTTTGTATGAAGAAAATAAAAGTAGATACTTGAGCTGTGAACAGCCTATTGGTTTTTTGCTTAGTGATGCAGTTTTGTAGATACACTCAAGTAAGTTGCAAAAATTGTGTGTTGTGATGTAACAACACGTAATCTCCATTTAAATTTATGTATTTTGGGCCAAAATCGCATCTCTGTGTCTATGCAACCTCGTTAGAAATCAAATGCATCCTTGTTTTCAGCTCACCAAGCACTTTCATTTGATTACTAAAAATACCAAAATTCAGACTCTTGCTACTGCCTTACTGTCAAAAAATGATTCTTATATCACTAGGATTTTATTCATCATCAGTAAAACAAAGCTAGCCTTAATTTTAGTAAATTTTATTTGTCAATCATTGGAAACTGATGATTATCATCCACCATTCCTGTGTATCAAAAACTTGATTGTTTGTTCTCTAACTCCATCATTATATTTACTACCTCTATCAGTGGCGTACGCGAGGGGGGGGTGCTTGGGGGCTCAAACCCCCCCCCCCACTCGACCGCCGATTTTTAGGGGAAGAGGGGAATGGTTTTCAGTCAAATGCTCATCAGTGCAAACCCCTACCAACGAAAATCCTGCGTACGCCACTGAATCTTTGAACCAAAAAACTTATCTATTGTTTAATGCCCTCTTTAATTTCTTTCTTGTTGTAGGATCTATACAGAATCACTGTTCTGGGATGTAGAGATCCAGTTTGAAAGTTCATCCATCAAGACACACTCAAGTTTTTTGCTCTTGTATGCGCCAAGATTCTATGCAGAGTTATTAAAGCTCAAGGAAACTAGAAACCCAGTATTTTTTGAGACTGCGAAAGATCCAATAGAAAAATTCATCAGGTAAGTTTGTGTGCAAACATCAGTACTTAAGGATATTAATGAGGACCTGAGAGAAGTAAATACCTTTCTTTTCTGAAGGTGCGCTCTTTTACCTTGATCAGGATCTAATTAAAGACCCTTGATCCAACTGACTCCGAAAACCTGCACCATCTTTTGCCATTCAGAAAAATATGAAATACGTTTAACCTATAAATTAATTAAAGCTAAATGAAATAAATTGGCTAATATGCTGCACATTTTCAGAAGAATTCTTTTTATTTGATTAAAACATACCTAAGGCCTTTTGAGACACTTAGTGCCATCTTAAAAAATTGTCATCTTCCATTTTTCATCTTTTTTGCCATCTTTCTGAAAATTAATTAATAGTCCTGTGATTGCCCAAAGCACTGAGCAAGTAGATATACAATGTCAGAAAAAAAAACAGAAAAAGCTGTATGAATGGGTTAAAAGGCTCATAAAAAAGAAATCAAGTCTCGTAGAAAAGAAAAAAAAATTGCAATAAGATAAGTTATGTTACTTATTTCTCACGAAAAAAAGGCTCAATGCTGAAGCAGTTTCATCGGTTAATTTGAAATTAAATTTTTCTGAGCGGAGCCCCTTATTTACTCAAGTATTTTTGAATTTTTATTTTCTTGACCTCTTCTTCATTTCTTTTTGCAGGTCCTTATATACTGCACCTATCAGCTGTTCAGAAGAAAAAGAAACACGTTTGATCAAAAAGTTGATTTCCTCTTTGAAAAATAGGGAGGATGAAAGTCAAGAATTGTACTTAACTCCAGACTCTGAGATCAATGCATCTGATGAATGTGATTTTGACCTTGAAAGAAGGAACTTTTCGCCCTCTTCTTTGAGCACAAATCCTTTGTATTATGCTCTAATAACCCTTGATGATTCATACCTCCAATTTGATTCAACATCTGAACAGTTGGAGAGAGAGCTTGAAGAACAAGACAAGTTATCGGAATCCCTAAGGTTGATATCTGTCCATTCTCCGAAAGAAAATTTTAAAGGAAACAAAAGATTCAGCCTTGGAAGATCAACTCAGTCACCTACCTCTAAAAACAGCAAGCAATTGTCCAATCAAAAAAATTGTTCCAAGAAAGGGAGAAAGGACACTGATCAAAAACTTGTGCAGAAACCAATAGCAGACAATGAAATGAATGACAGTAATGAAAACATTTGCCAGAAAGACTGTTGTTTTGGAGAAGTAATGAAGCAATCTGTCTCCAAAAAAACAAATGAAACTTATAATTATTTTAATGATTCGGTTTCTACAAATTCAGAAACCTCAGGTATTGGGTCATCGGAGCAAGTAGGATCGTCTATTGATCATTTGAGTAATGATGACACAAGTTTTGCTCCTAACCATGGCACCAACTCAACCATAGACGATCGTTTGACCAATACAGTGATCGAAGCTGGAATAGACCATGATACTTTTCAGCATACAAGCTCTTCGAACTGTGCTAATGTTTCTACCAAGTGGGAGGAGCCTGTCTCCGACTACAAAACGTTTGTCATCGACTCTGCTGGAAAAGAGATCAATTCTCGAGGTGAAATAGACAGTGAGCAACTCAGTAATGTGCAAAATGTCACCAGCTGTAATTTGTCGAAGAATGACAAAAGTTCAGAACATTCTAATATTTCAGGAAAAACTGTTCCTTGTATTTCAAAAGAAGTGGAAACGGGTAAGCTTAAGAAAAGTCCTGGAAAAGATGGAAATGATTTCATTCTACCTTTGGACGATTGGAAAGAGTGTACGACTGATCACCTTCCCCACTTATCCAATTCAGCTCTCGTTGAATCTTGCTCCGTACTTGGTTTCATCAAAGTAAAACACCAGCCTGAAGCTCCTCGTCCACTTCCAAGAGAATCACTTAAAATCAAATCAGCAACATCTGATGTCTCAACTGCCTCTACAAATATTTTTCCTTCAAAATCTAATAATATTGATAGACAGCCATTCCACCTTCAAGAGTCCAATTTTAATACTCAGTCTGAAAACTTGAATCATGTTGATAATGTGCCCCCTAGTGCTTCTACGGAAGTAAAAAATGAACTCGCCAGTTTCTATGAAGACTCATTGGAAAATTTTCGAAATTCAAATTCAAATTCAGGCAGTAAGCTTTGGAAGAATGAAACACCTTTGCCCTCGAAAAATAATTTCTTTATTGATGCATCCAGTTTGTTGGATGAGACTGAATTGAGTTTACCTCTCAACATTTCAGCTAGTAGTCAAGCACATGCTATTATTGATTCAGAGGAAAAAGTTGCTAGTCCTGAAAATAGAGCACAGGGCGTTCAGCAAGTATCGAGGAATATACCGACTGGAGGTATTTCTTTTACAAACCAGCCAATTTTAACAGAAATGCCAAGGTTATTACGTCAAAAAACTTTCGAGCTGGAACCAAGTGATGAAAAATTAGCTCTTTTACGACAAGAATATGAGAAGCAACAAGGCGATAAAATATTTCACACCAGTGAAATCCCTTGCAAAGAGGAGGGTAATAGTTTGGATGATAATGCAATCAATGGAGAAATAAATTATGAAAACGATCCGAAAATTAATAACTCAGATCTACCCAAATATTGTTATAATCATGACCTTGCGTCGCTCAATTCGCCCGACTCTTTGAACAATGATGATCAGCCACTGAATGAAGAAAATGCCTCTCATAAAGATGCGATTGCAGATTCGCTGAACACGCATTTTGTGTTTGGAGTTTGTAACGAAAATCTTGGGCAAAATGCATCAGCAAATTTAGTCAATGAAATAGGTGATACAAGCACTCCGCATTCTTCCCCTAAATCTGTCTTAGGCAGGGAAAATCAAGGCTCTGATGTTGGTACCAGTAGTTTAGGTACTAGCTGCAGAAGGGACTTGAATAAACTTAACAGTCTCGAATCAATTCCAATAATTTCAGGGGGCATTGGGGTTAAAGATGTTTCGAATCCAGTCAGTCTTGGTCATTCAAACAATGCAAGTCCTTCGATGTCACGTAAAATCGAATCGTCACCGATTTTATCCAGCGGAGCTGTCAGTATCGAATCAGAACCAAAAGTAAGAATGAGAAAATCGAACCCTCTGAATGGTGAGTCTTGGATAATAGATTTGAGTGATGCCTCAAAATCTTCAAACACATCAAGGTTTGATGATTCTGAAGATGCATTGACACCTCCTCGATCTGCAAAATCGTCGTCTTCTGGTTCAAGTTTTTTCATCGATCTCAACGAGTTCTCTAAAGATCAAGATACAAACAATTCATTAAGTCCAAAAGGGAGAAATCAGCTGAAAACATTTAAGAACAGTCGTCGAGAATTTCAGAATGTCATGAGCATCGAAAGGACAAAAGTAGCGGCAAATCAACAAACCAGGAGCTGCGGATTTTTTGTCAATTTAAATGATGAACCAGAGCAGAATTTGCAAACTCAAAGCGTGGCTAAAGCGAGCAACGACAATTTATTTACTATGTTCATTGACTTGAATGATCCGTCTAAAGCATTAACCAAGTCACTTGATTCATCAGTCAAAGCCACAATGGTCAAGAAAAGATTGAAATCTCACACTGATAAAATTTCCCCAAAACAGAATTTGAAATTGGAAGTGAGGAATCATTCCACCTCCGACTCAGATTATGAACATCCTGAAATTCCCAAAGGTAAATATATATCCAGTAATGAATTTTCTCTAGTCTCTAGTCAAGAAACCACCACTAGTCACTCCGAATTGATTATTTCAAAATCTCAGTTGGATAATCAAAGCAATAGTTTGGACAGTTACTCCCAATCTAAGTGTCCATCTGCAGTCCCAAGGCTCAGAAGCGCTCCTGTCAAACACAAAAGAACGCATAGCATTTCAATTGATAAAATCCAGCAGCAGATAAATAGCATTCCTGATATTGATAAGTTCTCTTCCACTGCTCGGAAATTTGCTCAGTCGGGACCTGCCTCTCTTGGTAACAGGAGCAAGATGACTGCTTCATGGCACGGTACAAACGGAACCCACGCGGATAACGATTTAAAAATGTCTGCTAAATTAGCAACAATGGATGATCCTGTAGATATGAATTTAGATCGACCGGAAGAATCCTTGAGTACAAGTAATCACACTGATGTAAGTAATAATTCCACCAGTCTCTCAGAAATGGGAAATTCTAAACACACCTTCATCCTAGACGAAGAAGATACCGCTCCGAACCCACAACTAACCTACGATTTAGATACTTCTGCAACTAGTCATGACAATGCAAGTGATTTATCAAAAGATGAAAACTCTAGCTCAGATTTATCCAAAACTGAGACCAATGTAAATAGTAGTTTAGGATTAGGAGTAGAGAAAGTAGCCTTGTCAAAGAAAAAATCAGCCACGCACTGTGCCAGGATAGATGATAGTTTTGTAAAATTATCCGACATGGATAAAGAACCTCTGAAAAACTTATCTCGTAGCAAGAGAGCTGCCGCTAATCGCATGAGCAGGAGTATACCGGAAGTTAGTTGGATTGAATCAAAATTGCAATCAAAGTCAGCCACAAGTCGATCGTTGAACAGACTGTTTCCTCAGCTTAGTGCCAGTATCAATAGCCGTACGTCTGATTATTCAGATACTGATCTCTCAACCATTAGCAGTATGCATAGCAGTTTAGAACCATCTGTACTGGGTAAGATTATTTTCTCATATTCTTTTCAACAGGATTTGAATTGCATGTGGGATGGAAAAACTAAAAAGGAATCAAAGATAGATTTTATTTAGAATACATCAAAATGTGCACTACTCCGATTGGCTCATGAGAACGAAGGTCCTGTTGAAAATATTAAAGTTGATTATGTTTTGAGCCATTCTACTTTATTCTCAACGATTTTGCTGTAACTAATATATTCTTAACATCAAACCCTGAAACTTAACGTTTCGCAAAGCCTTATTCAAATCTGAAAGATCAAAATATGCAATGATCTTAGAATTTCTAATTACATTCCTACTTTCTGGCGAGTGGTTAAATTTTCTATCCCTCTCTTTCCTGCATTACATGAATCAGGTAATAAGAGAGAGAAGGCTAGAAGATTTCACTTTTTGCCACTCCATACGGGTTTCTTATTCAAGTTCGTCTGTTGAAGCGCTTATTCATAACTTTTAGATACATTGTCTTTCATTAGTATGAATTAATCTGGTGATTTTTGTTGCTTCGTGGAATGCAGAAAGTACGGAAGAAAGTGAGCAAGAAACCAAGAATTGTTCCCAGCTCGGTGAAGATCTATTGCGGATGTTTTTAGATGAAATTAGTCCTGATGTGATCGTCGAAGTGGGAGGAAGACGTATTAGAGCCCACAAATGTATTTTGTCTTCGCGCTGCCAATATTTTGCTGCCATTCTTAGTGGAGGATGGGTACAGTCAGCTGGTGATGTAATTTCTCTTCAAGGGTAAGCTCATCAAAATTCTTCGTGCCCATATCGGACTTTTCACTTGTGTTTACTCACAGAGTTACAAGAAAAGGAGTTCAAGCCATCCACTAGTCCCAGCAAATTAGATCCTGTTTACATTACTTTTGAGGAAAGAATTAATAATGAAAGTTTTTATAGTTTTTTGCTGGAAGTTGTGTAACTCAGGGTTGCAGAATGTTCTTTTTCTCCGCTATTCACACACAAACCGGAATTGCTTCTGCAGTCCGAAACCATCCAGCTTCTACATTGACAACCTTTTTGTAAAAGTGTTTCCACAATTGATGACCTATTTGCAGAAGTGCCTCAGCAATTTATCTGAAATAGAAAGGCTTGAGCACAAAAATGGGTTTTTATTTTTCAAAGATAATTTTTTTTTAAAAGATAAAAAAATTTAGTGGAGTCTCTACAATTTACTCGTGATTAAAGGATCGCGTGTTTGTGAACATTCTGCACTGTAACTTACCTTCCTTAACAACTTACTGCAAGTTCCTCTGTTTCCGCCTGCAACTAACGCTGCTACTGGAATTAGGAGGTACCCCGGGCCACTTTTTTTTTTTTTTACAAATCCTCACAGTGAGGTACCTTGATAGGTATCTCCTTTCCTTCCTGTTCCCTTTTTCTATTCTCAGTCCAGTCGTTTGCTTTGAAATACAAGCATAACAAACGCAAGTTTTGGGCGGCTGGACTTTACTACTACTACTACTACTACAAATTACACCTAAACCGTTCAGCACAGGTTGAAATCTACTCTGAAACCAATTTTTCTCGAATTTTTTTGTTCTCTCTTTAAAAAAACCATAGAGAGCAGGTGATAGAATGCAGGGCCTTATACTCTGGAAATAATTCCCGCAGAATTTTTGTTACTAAGTATCAATTATTTTTGTATCTTATTCTCATTTTTAGAGTGCCTTTTTGTACCTGATAAGGTTAAATTAGAGCATTATTCCTCCTCGCATGCTTCTAGATACTTCCCTCACCTGAAGGTGTCTGGCAGGCTGCTGTATCCTTCTCCATCCTATCCATATGTGAGAGTACCTCAGTATTGTGTTGCTATTTATGGCAGATATTAGCCGAATTTTACATCGAGCTCCATGAAAAATTTGGATAATTTCTGCCATTAATGGTAACACTGCTCGGAATATCCTGTTCCATTCCTTTTTTTTTCACTCAGTCCAGCTGTTTGCAGTGAAACACCAGCATAAGAAACCACCGTGTTTGGGTGGCTGGACTTTACTGCTGCTACTTTTTCTTTTATTTGTAGATTGCGTATTTTTATACTTGAAAAGATTGAATTTGTTCGATGAAAATCGAAACTGGTCCATTCACCAACATTAAGGGCCAATTTTAAACTATGCTCAGCTCTCTAGAAATTTCTTTTCTTTTTCTTTCAGATTCTCCTACAATGTGGTCCATTTTGCGTTGTGCCATATATACAGTGGAGCCAGTAACATACCTGATTCCATCAGTATAATTGAATTAGCTACTTTAGCTGATATGTTATGTTTAGAGGGTTTAAAAGAAGTCATCTCCTACACTTTGAAATTGAAGTATTGTCACTTCTTTCACAAGGTTAGTCCTTGCTCAATCAAGATCGTTTGTCATAAGTTTGTTTCCAGTAAAATAGTAAATAGTCTCCCATTACTCTCTCACTTATGCATAAGTCCTCATTACACAGAATACTACAATCAGAACTCCCAAAAGAGCCAATGGAAGAAAGATTTGGAATTTACCAGTGCAAACTGGCAACCGCACCTGCTCACTTCTCAAGATGGTGGATGTGCTGTTTGAATTTATTTTTACAATCAGGGTTGATGCTCAACCACTCGCAACTCGCCTGGTTGCTGTAGATTGTCGGAAATGCTCACTTTCCAATACGGCGAACCCGAAGGTACCTGAAGTAAAGAATGTTTCAAAATGAAGTTGAGTTTCTGTTCTGATTGTAGTTTTCTGTGCCCATTGGGCCTGGTTACTTACTTTTGAAGGGTACCTACAGACCACAGAAACTAGAAAAATCACATACTTATATCAGGAGTTTTGGCTTTAAGGGAAATGATGGGGGAAATCTCAGGAACTGCTCTCTTGGGTCAGGAATTTTTTATTTTAACTCAATGGGGGAACTGCGAAAGAAAATCATACTTTTTGACATTTTTCGCTGTGTTGCTTCACGATATTGATAGCAATTGCTTTGTCAATGTGTTTTGTTGAGAGCCTGGTTGTAAAGCTAACAGAACTTCAGAAACTCTGCGTTGGAAATTGATACGAAAAATCAGGAAGATTTGAAGAAAAGGTCTGAAAAAATCAAGAATTTTCAAAATTCACATCTTGTGCACAACCTGTTTTCCACACATACATTTAATCATGCAGATCGTAACCAAATGATTATCAAAATAGATGGTTGGATCAAAATACTTGAGAGGGTAAAATGAAAAATGGAAGAAAATGTTGAGGTGTAGTTTTTTAATCAAAATAGGCACTCTAATTAGTCAAGACACCAATTTTTATTCCCATACCTCTTATCTTTGAGAGAGGATACCTGGAGAAATTGCACTTTCATGGATTTGGGGAGAAAAAAAAATGATTGATTAATGAATTTTGACGTACTCAGAGTTTGTTTTAGAAGTGTAGGCGCACCAAGACTGATAATCTGGGGCAAATTTTCAATTTTCATTCCTTCAAATCAAAACAATACTTTCCTGTTACTCTAACTTTTGATCAAAAAGCATTTTTCAATGAAAAGCCAACTCTCAAAATGCATTATCGGTCTTTTTTATTGCATATTTTGAGAAATAACGTTGGTAAATTCCAAAGATTATCGGTCTAGTTGTGCCTACGTTTCTGGAATGACCTCTACCTTAGTTGATGTTTGAAGAAGCATTTTTAATTTTATTTCAGTTGTTTCAATTTTTAGTTTTCACCTCTTTAAATTTTTTGTTTGTTTATTTACTCCTTAGCCTTGTAGCATTTGTACTGTTGGTGTTCTCGAGTGCCTCCCATTGGCTGCTGCTTATGGATTAGATGATTTATATCGTAAAAGTTTAAGATGGATCAACAAATACTTCACCAAAATATGGATCACAAAGCCATTTGCATCTCTGCCAAGAGAGCTCATTGAAAAGTGTTATAAACAGCTTGCTGCGCATTTAGTAAGTACATAATGTACATTTTCCTAAATTATTATTCAGAGACAGGGTTTCCTTGGGCCCATTTTTTTTTTTTTTTTTTTTAAATAAAACCCAGTGTGTCTGTGCTGAATAAGGTTTTTGAATTTTGACGAGGTGTTTTTTTTTTCTTTTATTATTATTATCATTATTATTAGTTTTTTGTTTTTTAACTTTTAGTTTTAGAACTCTCAGACTTCCTGAAAAACACGGGAACTCAAATGTTAGCAGTTCAATCTTTTCAAGCAAGAATTTTCTCTTTGAAGCCTTTTCACAGTTTATAATCTGAAACCTGCCGAAGAAAAACACACCTTCTACTTCCCCTCTTTTTCTCTTCCTCTGCTTCTAAAATCCTCCATGTATGCATCAGAAAAAATCTGTACCGTGCGACATTAGAGTGTGCAACACCACTTGCAAGCCTAATGGCTATCATCCTGAGACAAGCGTTATGATAAAAGTTGGTATTTTGTGCAAAATTCTGACAGTTTGCTCAGGAACTGTAAGTGTGAAAATTTGAACTGGCGGCTGCTTTTGATCTTTGGCTTCAAAGAACATTCTTAACCCATGCTGAAATCCTCAGCTTTGTTTTATGAGTAATGAGTTTGTTACAGCTGATCTCATGTATTCTTATTCTGATTTTTATCTTTATTTAGCCTCAGTACTTAAAATATTTTTTATGCTCATTTTTACTTCTTTAGGCGACTGATTCAATACTGGACACCCTTTCTAATTGCAAAACGCTATCAGATAACATTCCAAACTCTCGGTGGGCAGAACTTCTTCATGACCTTGTCAAACGTTTGAATGATGCTTGCATTAAGTATATGTCCCAGCATTTTTCAATCATAATTGTCTCCAATAAGTAAGTGATTGATTTATTCTAAATTAATTCAATCAATCCTTGCTATTTCGCTTTGTCATTTCATGTCCAGTTAAACAAAGCCAGCGTATTGTATTGTATTTTATTGCATTCTAGTGAATGCTTAAGATGGTTGTAATTTCCCAAAAATTCATTTTTCTCTATCTAGTTCATAGCTTTAGGCCATTTGAGGCATTGGTAAAAATCATCGTTTTGATTGAAAAGTCCTTGAAACGGGTGTTTCTCGTACCCATGAGGAACATTTTAAAAGATTGACCTCTTCTAGTTTTCCAATTTTAAAAAGTTGAAACATTTTTCCTTTGCTCAAAACTGTTTTATTTTATTTTTGACAGTGGAAACATTTCCTTTGATTCTCCACTTTCAGCTCAGTGAATTATAATTTTCTAACAAAAATTTGTTTGTGGACTTTTTCTGTTGGCAGAAATGCAATACATTTTTCAGCAACTTTGCTGCAGAATAGCTCAGGCTAAGGTTTATCATTGTATTGAAGTAGCTTTGATTAACCCTTTCCCACACGGTGTACACAAATGTGTACAGGGTTTAACGTGGTATCTTATGGGATTTTGGCAAAATAGGGCTGCACGTCAATTTAGATGAGAAAAGTTCAACTAGTTCAATGACGTGGATCCAAGATTGATGGGACTACTTTTTCATAATGCAAGTCTTAAAGGGTTTTAAATGATTCTTTGCCTAAGACTGAATGGAACAATTAAGGGTCTTAAAATTCACTCTTCAAATTTCAGATTTGAAGTTAAAATTCTTTGTTTCCGTTTGATTTAGGTTCTCTGCATTCATGAAAGATTTGTCGGAAGACAGGACGATCATGCAAGCCCATGTACTTCGTGCTGCGGAGTTACTATCTCCAGATGAATCTTGTAAAAGTTATGGAGCTATTAATACATTGGTTTCTTTGAATCGCTCAGAAGATGAAATTCCGGACATTGTATGTGCCTCCAATTTTGTAATTAATTTATTTGAAACCTGTTACAGTTTCTCTCTTCATTCTAATCATTCATCATTCTTGAGCCAAATGCTTAAAGAATTTAAAAGTTAAATTAATAAATTTTAACTGTTGATTTGTGCTCATTGAAAGCCCTCCTTAATCGCTCTGTGAATTTTTAAAATTCAAATAATTTATTACCTTTCCCTAGATTTCCCCAGAGTCCCTATTTACTATAAGAGCTGCACCATGTTAGAATTCGTTTCTGATTAGCACTCAGATTTAGGCTGTTATGAAAGCTCCAAGAGGCAAATGCAAATGGCGGAAGGTTTGTTTACTTTTCACGTACTCGCTTTTATTACACATTTACAGTAACAGTGACCGCTGTAATTATTGTTAATTTTTGGTCTGTTTGGATGTTATTCTGGAGAACCTTATCTCTATCAATAACGACTCTTACTGTCAAGAATTGTATCCTAACCTATTGAAAATAGCGAAATAGCAGCAACAGCGCTGAGGCAAATGGCCGTCCGCCATTTGCAATTTGCCTCTTGGGGGGCTCCATTGATCCGCTTCTTCTTCTTCATTTTGAAGTAGAAGAAGATGACATGGCGCAATTCTTATGGTATATAGGGACTCAAGATTTCCCTTGTGAGAATTTTTGTGGCTTACTTATATATTTTCATCTCTTGAAACTTTACACTAAAATGACAATGCTTTGAGTTGTTCTTGTTACTTCTCTGAAAATTTCAATTTTATTTTTTCCAGCGCTTCTTGGAATTTCTCATGGAAGTTCATGTAAAAGTAGAAGATGTATTGGTTAAACTAGCACGAAAAGCTGTGAAAACTCTATCCTGGAATCTTTTAGACATTGAGTTAAGAAACAAAATTCAAAAGCGAGCGTGCCTAATTGTTATTCCCGGAGCTGAAAAAGTGAAAATACGCTCTTCTGCTAATAATGTAAGTTGTTTTATACTTTCATCAAGATTTTGTCTCTGACAAATTTGTTTCGATCTTATTTCATTTCTATGTTCACCAGTTATATTCAGTTGTATTTTTCATCAAGTCACCTATGGATCTAATGGGGATGTTGCAAGGGTCGGAATTTTGGTGTTTTGACTTGAAAAATCAAATCCGTAGCAAAAATGAGAAATATGTGTTCTTTCCTTTTTCTTCTAAGTTGCTCCGTTGCGGAATTATAAAGCTCTGAAATTTTGCCCCGTTTGAAACGGAGCCTTTTGGCGGGAACCGAGCATGAGCCGAGCTCTGACGTCGGGGTTCGGATCGCCTCCCAGCGAGCCGCGTGGAGTTGCGGACGGCCCCGTGCATTCATACAGGATCCTTGTGGCGGCCGATACCGTATCCCTCTTTTCACGCGTTTTCCTCCGAAACGGTCGGTTTGGTGTAAAAATTGAAGGGAGTCGAATTTGAAGAACGTCAATTTTCCGATCGGTATGTTGGATTAAAATGTCATCCCGATAACCTATGAACGGAATTAAAGCATAATATTGCAAAAGAGTAGCTACTTTCTTTATCACTCATTGGGATTTTTCTTTCATACATGGTATCCTGGTCGATTCAACGTGAGGCAGTGATGAGAAAATATGTAAGGAGTCGATAGCAAATTTTGCGTTCTTTCATTTTGTTCCTTAGCATTTTCCACCTCCGATCAAAAATAAGCGAGATTGACTGAAAAAATGTATGAAAATAACGAATGCTCCGATGAATCTCCCGAGTTCCCGATTTTCGCGTTCATCCAGTTACCGAGTCGACTAAATGATTTAAGGAATTATTAAAGCAGTCATCTGAGAGGAAATTTAGTGTTCTTTAAATTAGATAAGAAGCATTTTTCTTGTATGATGAAGTCCATTCGAGCTATTTGATATTTTCGACGAAGAGATAGCTTTATTCGATCAAAATAACGCATCATTAAATTCAGCAGTTAGCTTGCAGATCATTGATTATTTCGATTACGACGCATCCGACGGGAAAAATGCTTCTTATTAATTTTAAAGAATGCTAAATTTCCTATCAGATGGCTACTTTTATAATTCCTTAAATCATTCAGTCGACTCGGTAACTGGATGAACGCGAAAATCGGGAACTCGGGAGATTCATCGGAGCATTCGCTATTTTCATACATTTTTTCAGTCATTCTCACTTATTTTTGATCGGAGGTGGAAAATGCTAAGGAACAAAATGAAAGAACGCAAAATTTGCTATCGACTCCGTACATATTTTCTCATCACTGCCTCACGTTAAATCGACCAGGATACCATGTATGAAAGAAAAATCCCGATGCGCGATAAAGAAAGTGGCTACTTTTTTGCAATATTTTGCTTTAATTCCGTCCATAGCTTATCAGGATGACATTTTAATCCAACATATAGGTCGGAAAATTAACGTTCTTCAAATTCGACTCTCTCCAATTTTTACGCCAAACCGTCCGTTTCGGAGGAAAACGCGTGAAAAGAGGGCTACGATATCGGCCGCCACAAGGATCCGGTATGAATGCACGGGGCCGCCCGCCACTCCATGCAGCTCGCTGGGAGGCGATCCGAACCCTGGCGCCACAGCTCGGTTCCCGCCAAAAGGCTCCGTTTCAAATATTTGAAATTTTGTCCAACTTTGAGCCCATTTTTCTCGGCGTTCCCGCCACTTAGAAGCAAAAAGAAAAAATTTGGGGTCAATAATTTTTCTTCTAGTTTCATTATCTGGAATAAAAAAAAAACCGTGCAACATCCCCATTGTAAGTGAAGAATTTTTTTTTTTTTTTTTTCTAAATTTGCTGATTCCTCTAATTTTTTTTCTCTTTCTCTTTTAAAAACGGATTGTAAAAGTTACTGAGACAACATTAAATGTTTCTTTCCCTATCCCTCTTTCTTGTTCAAGGTTGCTCAAAACATGAAAACGTCGAATCATCAGTTTTCATTTTCAGAAAAAGAGACAGTAGAGACCATGCTCTACCTATCTCGCCCGTAGTGGCAAATCTTTTTTTTAGTTTGCAACAAAATTACGTCCAACGGCTTGACTGTTGAGCAAACTCCAAAACGTCCGATCATCAGTTTTCATTTTCAGGGAAAGAGACACCAGACATCACGCACTATCTATCTCTCCCTTAGTGGCAACTTTTTTTTTGGGGTCGCAACAAAACAAGGTCCAATGGCTCCTATGTTGACTGTTGAGCAAAGATGTTGCTGTCAGCAGTCAATCAGAGCTAAGCATCATTGTACCTATCTTGTTCCCATGTTCTTTTGTTGAGTTCACAAAAATGAAGTTGTCAACCGCGCGATCAGCTGGTGCGTAGTCTTAGTTGTCTCTGTTCAGAAAGCAGTCAATGTCAAATTTTGGTTCAGCTCATAACTTTCTTTTCTTTTGTTTTTAGAAAACTGAGTCCACGCCAGGGGCAAAAACTTTAGAACTTCACAAGGTCAAGTTAGTAATTAATTGTGAGTCTGAGGGAACGGAGAGTGGCAAACTCAATGGCAATAATTCATCTCGACCCAAAACGTGGCCATCTCAAAATTTTGCTCAAGTGAGTAGCTTAGCTTTGTTTTTTATTTCTATCTCTCAAAGGTTTTGAGTGGATAGAAACAAGTTGTTTAACCCCTTAACGCCCAGGTTAGGAATCCAGCTGAAAATATGCTGCCACTATATTGAAAGTGGTCGGAGCTGTAGTTCATACTCTTTGGAACAGATAGCGCTGCTAATCATTGACATTTCATGCATTACAACATACGCTATAGCACATAATAAACGAGAGGGTACAAAAACGTACATATACGGGCGTGGGCATTCGAGGTGGTTTTTTGCCGCCCGTATATATACGGGCGTGGGCGTTAAGGGGTTAACCTCTCCACGGCTGAATTTGACTTAAATTAAACACTCTGCTGCATTAATCTTTTTAATGGATGCAGAAGGAGTTTACTTTTTCGGTGTTGGTTGAACCTTTTAATATCAACCATCATGAAAAATGTAAGCATTAAGATAAGTGTTTTGGGCCTTGTTTGTAACTTTACTGTCTGTCTTTAGTACACTTTTTCCGTACGTTTCTGGGTACTATTTCTTGGTTTCTTGATCTTTTCTAACTGTTACTCTCTAAGTTTTGATGAACTTTGCCTTTGAATTTTGGAATTTTGAGACGTTTACTGCTGCTAGCACAGCTAACATCAGATGCTACACCACCATCGTGTTTAAGTAGCCTTAATTTCTTTTTTAGATTTTAATGCCTCTTAACTAAACTCTAAGCTATGCACTGTTGACTGTCTGTTTGATCGGCTATATTTTGCTTTGCCATTGCTTTGACCATCTTCGAAGATGCTCAACTGCAGTGACCATAATGCCAAACATGCCATCAAAAAAATTCAGAAATTGCCGTTTTGACGGTGCAAAAAGAATTAAAATACGAATACGACAAAACATTTTTACGGATAAAAAATCAAATTTGCCATTGCAATGGCAAAGCATAATACTGCTCTCCTTTTGGATGTACCATAACGTACCATAACGTACCATAACGTATCACAACGCCCATGTACCATAATGCCCACAGGTGTTTTATGTATTAAATCTTTCAAAATAAAAAAATAAAAATAGATCCAACCTACTTTCTGGTTTTCTTTAATTATATTTATGGTGTATTTCCAGGTGAAATCAAGGTACTTGGAGCAACGCCCAGCCAGGAACAATTCACGTTCATCAGGCAATAGTTTCCCTGAGAAGAAATTGACGCCATTGCACCAGAAACGCTTACCAGCAAAGTTCCAGTCTAATAAAATATCATCCTCTGATTCGTCGCGTACCTGTTCACCCGCCATGCCACGCCCTAGCAATCCTCGCGTTACAAATAATAGGTCATCTCAAAGCACTCCACTGTCACAAAGAAAAGATTTGAACCCAACGGACTCCCTGGAATTAAGTAAACCGAAACCCTTGTCCAGTCGGAAATCCTCTCTTACTTCAGGTAAAACCAGTGGCCAATCCGTAAGTGCGAATGTTACTACCACTAGAACCCAGAATTTAAGAATTGCAGCCAGGCATGCATCAACAGCTGGCAAGAAAAGTAGCTCTTCACCGAAACCACATGCAGTTAATTCATTAGAGAAAAAAACTAGTTTGCAGTCACCTGCTCCTAATCGTAGAAATACATCACGACTGAACAATAATACAAATAATAGTAATAACGTAGAAAATAAGTCTCCGATCAAACAAAGAGGGAAATCCCTGACAACGACCAAAACTGATAAAGGGACTGTAAATTCATCTGGCCTCTCAATGAGACAAAGCAATTTTTCAAACAGTGACAATAAATCGAAGAGAGCCGTGAATAATACAAGGTCAGGGCAGAATGGAGCTCACGAATCGAGACTTGATCAACAGGGGCCTCTCAATGGCTCCTCAAGATCGAGTACTTTCTGTAAAGATGAATCAAACGGATTTTAATCTGCATTGATTCAAGGCTTTTTTATATTTTTAATACATTTGTCTCTGTAAGTTAATAATTTATAATGTCATTGTTTTTATTAACTGTAAAGTTTTTTTTACTACCGCACTCGATTTCATAAAAATGGTGCTTTAACGGATGAAGTCAGCTGCATAAGTACTTACTATAGTTAATTTTCATTGTTTTCTTTATTCCTTTTAATTTTTTTCTAATTTATTTCATTTTAATTTATTTTATTTTAATTTATTTTATTCTCATTATCCTATTTTATAAAGTTTTCATTCTTATCCTCATTATTTTTATGATCCTTCTTTTTTTTTCTTTTTATCTTGCATTTATTGACCATAAAGCCAAAGGTTTTTGATTCTTGATTTCTCTTAAGCCTATAAAGTCAGACCATTCTAGGCCACCTCAAAGGTTTCAGCCAAATCATAATTTTTATTTTCTTTCCTTCTTTTTTTTTTTTTTTTTTTTTTTTTTTTTTTTTCTTTTTTTTTTTCTCCCCGTAATCCTCTTAGTTCTTTTTGTTCTTTATTCAGTGTTTCCTCAGTTTCTCCATAATTTGAGTCATCCATTTACAAAACCATGTCTTTTGGCAAATTTTCCGGCCAGTGCTTGGCATTTTTTGTTTTTCCTTTTCCTATCTCAAGTAAAATAATATTTTTAAATTGCACAGATTTTATATCAGAGAATGCATCTTGAATTAATTTTCCTAGTAGTAAGGCTGGTTTAATCTTTGGCAAATTTTCAATTTTCATTCCTTTGAATCCAAATGAAACTTGCTCTCATATACATTTTGCTTTATGAAAAATAATGTAAGTAAAATTCCAAAGATTATCGGTTGAGCTCTGTCTCCACTTCTGAATCGAGTTCTACCAACTTTCCTAAATTTTGATCTTCGATCTTCTGATCTGACAGTTGGTTCTTTTAAGTGGACATTGCATCTCACACCTGCTGGAAACTCTAAATTCTCTTAATGGTGACCAAAATGAAATCTTTATTTTGGAACAATGTCCTGAAATTATCCTTGAGCGCTATTCTTAAGCATTCATTTGCAATCTATCGTGCATTTCAGGCTCATTGCCTCTTTTTTGAGTATTTTTGCGCTGCAAACTTGTCGAATGATCCATTTTTCTCATGTATATTTATCATTCTTATGTTCGTTCATTTATTTTATTCCTTTCCAGTGCTATTTTTGTATTGTATTTGAGCTGTGAAATCACTCCTGCTTTCTTACGACTAATGGAAAACCGCCTGAAATTTGAATCGAAACTTGTCTGTATGACAGAATAATTAAAACTGTTAATTATTATTTGAGGTATTCGGTGCATAATGGGGATTTACACGGCCGATTTATTTACCTGGCTGGAATACTGAATCTGGCAACACTGAAAACCCTCAAGGTCGGCGGTCGGTAACCACGTTTCTGCCATAAGACCCCGTGTAAATACAACCCTTAATATTTTCCTTGAAAAGTGATGAAAAAATGTAAACTTGGCATCTATGAATTTTTAGGCCCTCAAATTTTCGACTGTTTTCACATTGGCTTCATTTCTTGACCATTAGTACGGTTTTAAACGACTCCGAAATCCTAATGGCGGTAACATGGGTCAAACATGGGCTCTTTTAACTCGTTTCATGTAGCTTAAAAAATTATTTGGAAATAAATTTCAAGGAAAATAAAAAGAGAAAAGGCTAAAATAAATGCTCAGATAATTTCAAATCATTAGCCTGTTAACTAAACGAAATATCCTTGTTGGCATTAACATGGAGTCTTATGGAAGAACAAGAAATCTGGCCTCCGAAGTGTTGCCACATCGGCCCAGTATTCCGGCCTGGTATAAATCGGTGGTGGAATTTATCAAGAAACTTAGTTCTGAGACATAAATTACTAAATATTTTTTTGAATTTTTTCTGTAGGTATTGAATAATCATGGCAAGCTTGGAAATTGTTTCTGTTTATATTGGACCCTTGGTGGCCTCAGCTTAAGTAAATATATTATGGCGAAAGCATTTTTCAGTCAGACAAGCTGGACTTCACTACTACTTTTACTACTTTTTTTTTTTTTTACTCATATTATCAGATTGGTTTTTTTAAAATTTGCCAAATTTAGGCACCCTTTGCCTCTATTTTATCTACAGCCACTATTATGTATTTATTTTTTTTTTCCAATTTTTCTTGCCTTGTTTTTTCTGGGTAGTTTTCCAAGTGTCTATAAAAAAGCTACTTAAAATGTCTGTTAAAGTAATCATTAAAACACCTTTTCACGAAAGGTTTTTTTTTTCCCCTTCTATTTGTCATGTGAGGTATAAAAGATGTTCGTTAAAAGTTAGAGGTTGTTTCAGAAGTGTGGAACCTTAGTTGATAACCTTTGGCGAATTTTCAATTTTCATTTGATCAAATCAAAACAAAGTTGCCTTAGACTTTCAATTTTGAATTTTAAAGCATTCATAAAAATCCAAAGCTCAAATTCATTTTCATTCTTTTTTCTGTTATACGCTATGAGACATAATATTGGAAAAACTCCAAAGATTATCGACCGGGGTCCACAATTTGCGCTTCTGAACCGAGCTGTAAAGCTGAATTATTGGGAGAAAGTTTGATACTCCTGTTGAAAAGACTGATATATTGTTGGTAAAATGGGAGAGGAAAAAAAAATTATAAACATCCGTCAACCTATCCATTTTTATTTTATATCTAGAGTTGCTAATGGAAGTCAAATGTTACTGATTGTAAATTTTTAATTCTTGATTGAATTTGACCTGACTGACTGAAAGAGTAATCATAGGTAGGAATTAATGTCACTTGAATAGGTTGCTCTAAATATGTAGTTGTATAATTGCATATTTCTCTCCTTAAAATTATTGCTGACTGTAATGATTCATTGTTAAAAAAAGCATGAGGTTTCATCGTCAATTTATTTATATATTCCTCTGAATAGAGAGATGTTTACCTCTTCGTTCATTAATATCTTTTTACAAAATGTCCATCTTAATTTACTTATCTCTTTATCAATTTTTATTTTTTTCTTAAAAGTTTTATTTTCATATTTTCATTATACTCTTTACTTTTCCATCAATCTTTTTTTTTTTTTACTTTCGTAAAAGGTTGTTTCATTTTTATTTTTATTTTAATTAATTTTTTTCCTATTGTTAAGTCAGAAAGTAGTGCATTCCCCAAGGCGTCTTGATTGATGCGGTATCCTTATTCCCCCCTTTCTTACTGTGAGGTATTCCCCTGGCACCTCCTTTCCTTACTTTTTTTTTCTTTACACTCTGTCCAATCGGTTGCTTGAAACAGTATGTAGGACAAATGGTTCGGGCGGCTGGACTTAATTACTTCTACTGATATCCTAAGTTATGAATTAGTGCAACAGCTTGATGTTTCAATCTTAATTTTTGAGTCTCCTAATGGGGCTCTTGCAAACTTTTGCTACAGGTGATTGAAGAATTGAATCTTGCATAAAAACCTGTAAAAATGACGATGAGTACACTAAAAAATCACAAAATTTACTCTCAGAATTGGTTTTAATGGTGGAGCAACGCAAGTATTATGGGAGATTCCTATCTAATTTAAGGCATATCTCTATGTTTCCGTAGAGAAAGTGACAAATTAGACAGGAATCTCCCATGATACCTGCGGAGCTCTGCCATTATAATCCTGTCGTTACAGCTATTATCCGAGCTCATTACTGTATTTTAGACTTTTCCAGTGTGATTTTCATGAATTCGCTGGTTTTTACAGCAGAGTGACCTATTCATTTGCTTGTTTGCAATAGCCCCATTCAAACTTCAAAAGAAAATCTTTTTTCAAAATAATTTTAATCATTTAGAGTGGAGTGTGACTTAAATATTTTTGGACTTAAGATGTAGGTAACCTTAACTATTAACATTTTTTGCTCCAATCAGTCCTATCACTAACAAGTTAATTAAAATGACTTATCAAAAGTTTCTGGTTCCATTAATATACTAAAATATTTTTGACAATTAATCTGGTTTATGCATGTATTTTTCGCTAAAAATATGCATGTGCTTTAGTAAAAGAAAAGTAAGTGAGTAAAAGCCAAAAAACCTTTCAGTGAGAAAGCTTTGTGATGCATGATGCATGAGTGATGTCAACTTTTGATGTACAATGTCATACTAAACCTATGTATGTCAGTTTGTGATTCACCAAAGAGATTCCAAAATCGTTTGTAAATTAAAATACATTCCGCCCACGATAGCCTCAAATTTTACAGATCTGTTATTTTTATTTCTCTATTCAATTTATTTATATTTTCCTTTCTGATTGATTTTACCCATTTTTTTCTGCAAAATTAATTTGTATTTATTGTAAAAATGAAAAATCTTTGAATGTTTTGAATAATCCTGACGCGTTTTCAAATTTATTACAGTAAAAGCTCGCTGTGTCGGACGCTCAGTTACTCGGATTTTTCGCTGAGTCGGATTTTTTTCCCGGTCCCTTGAATTGCCCCATAAGACCAATGTAAAAAACGTCGGCATAAGTCGGATTTTTCAGAGTCGGAATTTCGCTTGTCTCGGATTTTTTTCCGGTCCCGAGATGACTTTTTTTTCGTTGAGTCGGACAAAATTGCAGATAAACGAATAAAAGAACCCAAGAACAGATTGCCGAGTTCAAGTTTTTGTGTGGGTGTTCATGTCATAAATCAAACCAGCCGACCCACCTTTCATCTCTACCACACGCCGACTTCGCGGCGCGGCAGTGAGTGTCGTGAGTGATGCGTCGCGCGTCGTCGTGATAACACTGCAGGGACCCCGAATAGAGTTTCCAATACGATCGGCATTTAATTAAAGACGACTCCATGCCACAGGGCCAAAAAAATGTTGAGCCCTCGCTAAGTCGCTAAGCAAGAGGTACGTGCTATGTAAAACGTACGGTCGGCAAACGTTCGCTCAACATTGAGGTTATGTAGCACTCCTCGTACACCCTTCGCAAGTTTCGGACGTAAAAGACTTCGAGGATTAGAAGTCTTTTGTTGGTCCCGGAAAGGACCGACTTTTTTGAGCCCAGCAGTGTTGCCATGGTGGCATCATTATGCTAGCCGGAAACGGAAGGCGAAATACGACAGGGTGACAAGATGAGGAAACTGATCGGGAACAAAGGGAGAATGGCACGCAACACCAAAGTCTTGGCGCGACACGGCACACTTGGACACTAAGGAGAAGAAAAAGGGAGGGGGGGCGAGGAATCGGTGAAAAGTAAACAAAAACAATGCAGGGTTCAGCAGACCTCTGATGATTCATCAACGACACGAGAAAATCTCTTGCGTTGGTGAGATACTGTGATACCTCCCCCCTCTCCTTCATACTAGATGCTGCGTCCGAAAAGACCAATTCCTTCAGACACCTTCAGCGCGAGCGCCAGCCGGACTCACAATCAGCCGCGAGCCGCTGTCGGCTGTCGTGCTCGTGGCGCCGCGCCGGTTCAGCGACAGGCGGCTGCGGCTCGCGGCAGTCATCGTGTCGCAACGAAGAATCTCTATTGCTTCGCGATAAAATTGATAAGACACCCCTCGGGAGTTTGTTTAGTTAAGCGGCAAACCCTCTTTTACCACATCCGAGTTGCTGACATAAGTGTTGGGTACGAAATCGCCAAGAAAATACTGGTTTTTTCGGGAAACTTCGCGCTGAGTCGGATTTTTTGGGGAAAAATCCGACTCAGACGTAATTTTCATGAGTCGGACTTTCGTTAAGTCGGATAAATGCCGCGGTCCGAAGACGATCCGACACATCGAGCTTTTACTGTATTTGAAATTCAATTGATGAAAATTGCTTACAAATTACACAGCTTTAAACTTACCTTGTAATTAAGTATACCCTAATAATTCTAATTTATTGCTTTCACCATTGTTTTTGCGTATAGTTTCCAATAAGTATTTGTGACTATGTTTATTCAGCACTAGTTTAAACCTAAACCAAGGTAGATAAAAACAAGGTGTGGACAGCGAAAGGTTTGCTGAGGCAAATGGAAAAAAAATCTTTGTTGTGTTGTCAGCGGTGCCTCCAAAGAAGCATTGTTTCTGTTGTGTAAGAAGGCAATAAATTTTGCATGGTCATTATTTTCGGAGATTTAGTTGTCATTGCCTTATTTTTAAATTATTCCTTATGGTCATGGTTTTCCAAACTGCGCTCATTGTGAGATGACCAACCAAGATCAGCCAAACTTTTGTTGACATCGGCAACGCCTTAATTTGAGCTACCAATCAAAGCCAACTGGTTATTGTTCTCAATCCCTTATTTTTATCTATCTTGAACTGAAACAAACCTATAAAAAACAAAACAAAAAACCACTTAGCTGATAATTATTTTACATCATTCCATGGAAAAGCTGGCTCTCCATTTTTCATTTCATTGCTTGTATTGAGACTTGTTTTGTACTGTTTCATCTGAGCTCAAATTTATGTGTTGGAATAGAATTGTTTTTTCCTCCTAGACCCTCATCACTTAAAATCCTAAAATCCTAAAATGCCAAGAAATAAGTCTCAATGTTTGTAAGAATTATAAGTGAGTTCAGCCAATCTGTTCTATGTTAAGACTTGAAGCAGAAGCGTAGCATGCAATTTGGCAACGTGGCTGTTCATCCATTCAAACCAGGGACTTGAACCAAAATGAACCTTGAATCTTAAACTGCTCCGAACCGTGAGTTTGCTGAACCGCAAACCATTTTTTCTAAAGTTGTCGAACCGCGAATGGACCACTTTTTAAAATGTCGGTTCAAACCGGTTCATCACAAATGAAAAGCGGTTTAAATTGGTTTGCCAAAAATGAATTTAATTGCAAAGCATAGGCATTTTTACTGTTTTTCTTAGAAAAAATTTCCCTTTTAATCTACAAGGTTCTCTCTTGACGACAGTTACAAAGTATACAGATTCCGCCTGAAACAGTAAGATGTATTCCATGGCGATGATTATTTTTTTCCTGACGTATTTTTCTGTCTCTCATACATAGTTACGATGACAAATTATTGCTGTTTGATTTTTATCCTTCAAATATATGGTGAAAAGCCCCTGGCTGGCCTGGCGACATACAATGTCCGTTATCGTGAAATCGCCCTTGAAATCATTTCAGTAAAGATAGAATCTATTGTTATTCTTTTAATTTTAAGAAAAAAATTCATTTGTTCAAAAGTTTATTGTTCGCATCTGGTTCTTTTCACAGTCCAACTCTTTTCTTATTTAAAAGGTAATATTTCAAATCATTTCATAGTTTGTTCTATTTGCTCTTACCTATAAAAATTACGTGTCTATGAAAAAATGTAAAAAAAAGCGCATCAATAGAACTGAACTGGTTCACTACTCCGGTTTACAACTCCAATTCGAACCGGTTAGAACTGTTTTGCACTTTTTTGAGCCAGTCCGAACCGAACCAAACCTGAAATTGCAACAAACCGGTTCCGAACCGTGAACCGGTTTTTTATGGAGGCTCGAACCGGGAACCGAAATTTTCTCAGCTGTTCAAGTCCCTGATTTAATTTCATGAAAAAGATCGAAATATTGGGTGTTCGGTGAACTTCTTTGCATTCAACCTTTTTCAAGGGTTTTAATGGACACCTTACAACCAAACTGCATGCTTCGCCACTGACTTGAAGCTGGTAGTTAATGCCACGTACAATAATTGTCAAGTTTACTGTGCGGAAAGAGAAGACTCTCTGCTAGCTCTTTTTTATTTTGATTACTGATATATTCTCTCAAAACCCAAGAATTGCAAAAACTCAGTTTTTGAGTAGAATTTGTTTTTTGAAACTCTTTAAATTTACTAGGTAGAGTGTTGGACAAAATATGCTGTTAAAGAATGCACTTATTTTACTTACTTATTTTACACTCATGTTTTTTTTTTCTATTTAGGGGAAAAAAATTGAATAGGAATCTCAATTGTTTACATAAACTAGATTATGTTTAGTTCCATCTCAAATGAAAGCACATCTGTTATCTTGATTCTTGACCACTTACATATCAATCTCTGGGTCTCAATTGAGGCAAGATTAAAATCAGCGAATGTTTTTGTCTATTAAAAAAAATTGAACTGTCACATTCTCAAGAATAATCTGAGGGAAATTTCTAGGATATGAATTCAAAATCCAAGCTTGTAGCTTGTATCCAAAATTTTAGCGGATAAGTAAAGCATGTATTTTATGGGTCAATGGTATTCAGAAGAGTCGTAGTACTTTCAGCTTCAGTGGCATAGCAGGTGGCGTACCAGCCAAACCAAAGCTCTGGGGCTGAAAAAGGGAAGAAAAATGTAGGGTAAAGTCGAACAATGATAACTGCTAGTAATAGTAGAGAAATAAATTCGCTCTGGTGAGAAGTTAGAAGTATGGGGTTGTCAATCAATTGACAAATTTGGAAAAGCTCGCAAATAGAAGATCACAATTTAAATCTTTCCCCAAACTTTACAGGTGATATTTTACTGTCTCCTGTATTTCTTTAATATTGTGATGTATTCATCAATTCATACCATGTATCATGCTTGTAACTCTTAATGTATGCTCTTGGATTTTTTTTTTTGGAAAAGGAGACAATGAGGTGTGAAGGTGTTGTGGGATGGGGTGGAAAGAGGGGGAGGGAGGATGTTTTTCTGGTTTAAGGTGCATGCCAGCGGGCCGATCTTTTACTTCATCCACTTTTACTTCAATCGTTCATACTGTCTATAAGTGATGCTATTGGTCCAAAATTTTAAAACTTGGCTTTTGCTATAGTAACCATTGTAAAAGTGGTTCTTATCTAAAGAATATTCATTAAATCGCTCAAAAAAACAAGCACTTTAAGGTGATTCTTCAGAGTTTAGTGCCAATTTCTGCCACCAGAGTGCTACCATTCAATAAATGTTAAATTACAGGCCGAAAATAATTTATAATTTAAAAACGGAGTGTCAGTAACTAGATAATCATCTGAAGAACGTCTGTGCAAATACTTGTCAATAATTTCAAAAATAAGGCTGAAAGTACCAAAAAATGGAATATCGCCAATCGATTCTGGTATCAAAATGTGATATTTCCTTTTTCATGGTACTCTCAGCCTTATTTTTGAAGTTAATGACGAGATATTTTGCAGAGACGTTCGTCAGATGATCACATATTGACTGACACTCCGCTTTCTTAAATATAAAATACTTCTGGCCTGTAATTTGACGTTAATCGAACAGTAGCGCTCCGGTGGCAGAAATTGGCTCTAAATGCTGAAGAATCATCTTAATGATGATTACCATAGGAATAGCCAATTTGGGACCAATAGCATTACTCATGGACAGTCTTAGCGACTGGTTTATCGATGAAGTAAATGATCAGCCCCTAGGTAAGTTATGCCACTGCTCCATTCATGTGCGGATACAGGAATTTGTCTTCCTCTCTCTCTCTGGTCATTTGAACTCATGTGTTGGAAAAGGAGAGCGAAGGGGACCAAGACGACGTGACTTTAGCCCCTATCTCCATCATTTTCTTTTGCATGCGTTCAAATGAAAGGAGCGAGAGAGAAAAAAATTCCTGTATCCGCCCATGGCTTCAGCTTTGAATTTCTTCAAGATTTAACCCACCAACGGTCCTCCAGAACAATCCTGAAGATCTGACAATCCCAATTTATAAAAACCTGAGTGACACGTTTGAAGATTCAAGCCAAAATCCAATTGGTATACAATGCTAGACCACAAGTAGTATTTTTAGAATCAAGTACGCAAATAAGTTTTCATCTTTAATCATTCTTAATGTGGCATTGCTCAGGTTTCAAAGGAGCAAATACTTTTTTTCTGACCGAACACCTACAGCAAGCTCTATCTAAGAGCAGAGCTTGTACTATTGAATCGTGCCATCTATCTATGATGTTCTACTAATAAATTATTCCGTGTTTGATGCTAGTCAAAGTGCCGTTTTGGCTTTAATATTTTGCTTTAAGTCGCTGTACTATATTTTCTAGTTTTTAAAATAGATTTGCCTGCAACAACTTATTATTATTATCATTATTATTATTATGTAAGTAGCTTTGTACTTTGTGTTTGTGTTCAACCAATTATTGTAATTTTTAGATAAAGCAAAGATAAAAACACCAATTTCATCATCATTTTGTTATTTCAGTGCCCATCAATCCTATATTTATCCATTTTGTTCCTGTATCCATGTTGCTTTTTTTTCAGATCTTTAGTTTTTTTCATGTTATGATTTAATTTTCTGATCTGGCCCTTGGTCAGTCTAGTTCTTAAAGTTTCACAGCCATCAAAAATAACTATTCCATTGGTTAGAATTTGAGGACATTTCTCAATAATTGATCTCAAATTGCTGCTTAATTTATGCTAGTGAACTGTTAAAATCTTCTGACACAGTTAATTTTTAATTACACACACTCAAAAAACTTTAATCATCTTTTATTCCAAAGAATTGCCCATCAAGTAATTTTCAAATCAGTTTTACAACCATCAATGTTTTCATTTCAATGTGAAGGCAGGTACTTTGTGATTTTCTTTTTTTTTAAATTGTTGCCATCGTTTACTATACGTAAATTTCTGATCATACATGAGTTGTCAAGAAAAGCAAATAGATTAACCTCAATCGAGCAAGACAAGGAAATTCACCTCTGAGATGCCTGAAATGAACATAAATTCCATCCTAAAAATGTCTTTACACCTAATTGAATCTGTAAATTTGTTGTCTTTCTGTTTAACAGTGCCCCCCCCTCTCTCCCCCCCCCCCCCCCACTCTCCATCATACTATTTTGCTCGAAAATCATGAATGTTGCTTTAACGTTTTTTCGTTTTTTACTGCAGCCCAAAAAGTACTCACCTTAATTGTGCTCTCCTGCAAGACAAGATCAGATAAACATAATGGTTATTTGTTTGGCTCAGATTTCTAGTTAAAGTTGCCGTAAATGTCCTTAAGTTATGAACTTTCCTGTGGAAATCAACAGCAATCATGGCCTTCCCTACTATTTTTTTCAAATGACTTTATTTATCTGATTGGGTCTGTAGAAGAAGGGATAGCCACTATTTTAGGGTAAATATCTTCAATCTTCACCTCGAGAAATGTACTTTTTGCAAGTGATCCTAGAAAACGCTCAATGCACTTTTGTGGTCTAAATTTCTGTATCTATAATTTTTTTTTCTTTTTTGATTTTTTATTATTTGTTTCTATTAGTTCTTTTACTATTTCAATCAATGTTTTGTTAGTTTTTCAATATTATTTCTATTTTGTATTTTTATTTTTGTATTAAATTTTTATTCATTCCTCTTTACATTCCTGCTTCTTTTGATTTCGATTTTTGTAATTTATTTTTTTATTATTTATTTTTCCTTACTAGTTTTGATGAAGTGATAATTTCTTTTTGGAAACTATGGAATCTATAGTTTCCCAATTTTTTTTTTTTTTTTTTTATTTTGCTTTCTCTACGCACATCTTTTCATAATTGATAGGGGGTTAAAGTGTTCAAAATTGGGGCACTTCAGATGTAAGGTGTCCAATCAGAATGCTCTGGAAAGAAGTATCTCTGGAAAATTGATTCTTGAACCTACTTACTTGAAGTGATAACAACCAAATCCATTAGGAGCCTGTGGCAGCATTTCTTATAAAAAAAATAAAGACGTTAATCCTTTTTATGTCATCTATGTGAGATTCTTCCCACTACCGAACAGCAGGGTGAAACGAAGTAATGAAAATCTGCGAATCAAAATGCACTAGTTGCATGTATTTGTGCTCTGAGTCAATACAAAAAACCAAGCAACATGTTTTTGACAAATTTCATCTTTGGCGGATGAAAGAACGAAAGAAAATCTTTGAAAATTGACGAAAGTTGCTGAAGTAGCGTAACTTCAATATTTTCATGTTTTTTATGGGAATTGATTTTTTATTGCTGAAAACAGAAAATGGGCCATAAAATGTATTTCAATGATTAAGAACGATTTTAAGTTTACCACTAGACTCCTACAGTACGCTTCAAGTATTGATACTAGGCCTCTTGAATGGCAGAAAATCATAAAAATACAATATTTTACGCAGCTTAGTTCTTCGTACAGGAATAAGTCACAACATCTTCATCAGGATTTTCTGAAATTTCAATTAACAACTCTACAACTTTATAATTCCGGAAAAAGATGGAGGATATATGTACGCAGGGGCGTGTTAATTTTGCGATCTCACAATACCATTATTTCACTTATCATACGGGATAACTATGTATGGAAGGAGGTTAGAAGAGGATTTAAAATTGTTCAAAATCATTGAATACCATTATTTAAGTCTAAGTTTTTCATCCCAAACTCCTTGTTTTGACGCTTATGTTTGTCTCGAATCTATTGTCATTGAGACTCGCACTTCAATATACTGTTCGATGAAAAATGGGCAGTACTGTTTCACCTAATCTCCAAAATATTTTGCTTTATTTTTGTACGGAACAATTGAAGGATGAAGGATGGACAACAAAAGAGAATATTATGCATCTGGGATATACTGTGTTATCACCGCTGAAGGTATCAATACTTCTACCCTCTGTATCAAAACTGTTTGCATCAATACTTTTTATGTATCGATTAAAATAAAATATGCAATGTCTGTAACTGTGAAAAAGGTTATTTTTTTTTGGGTTAATCAGGTTCTGTCAAAAGCTTCAAGAATATAAGTTCTAGCTTAGGAACAACGTTATTAGTGGTACATGGGTATTCAAAGCTATTGAACAGAAACTTTCAAATGTATAAAGAATTCTCCGGGAAAAGCTGCTAACCGAATAATCAAAGAAACCTTCTGTCCAAATATTCTAATTCGATATTATTTTCATCAAGAAAGAAAACGGAGCTCAAAAAGCTCTCATTATATAGGTACAGCTTTAGCTAAATAACAAGGGACTGAAAAAAAGCAGCAGACGCCGGCAATAATACAGTCTAATATGACTGTATCTGTCCTTAATACAATTTTTATGGAAATTACTCAAGATTATCAATATTATTATTCTGTAGTGTTACTTTGTAATTTTTAGAATGAAAACCAGTGAACGGTCACAGTGAGTGTTGCCCAGGGTTCGAAAATTTCATGAAAAATAAAATCGTGAAATTTCACGTGAAATATTTCATGAAATTTCTGAAATTTATGAAAAATACGGAAAAATACTCCGCCAATTCGTAGAACTTCCTTTCGGTTGCTTTGCCTCACCAAAAATGAGAAATCAAAACTATTGGTGCTATTATTTAGCTGTTTTTTGCCTTCTTTTAACATCACTGCCAGCCAGTGCAAGCAAAAATAAATAAATAAATTATTTATTCTCAATTTGAAATTAGTCTAAATGTTGGTGGGTCTCTAGAGATTTTACCAAGTAATTACTGTGTAAAATACAATTCTGGTAAAATGAGAGTCCAAAGCCCTCATCTTTAAGGATCCAGCCCTCGCAAACGGGGGGGGGGGGGAGAGGGGATTTGGGATTTTTTATCTCTCCCCCCGTTACCCCGTTGCCCCGTTTTTTTTTCTCTCTTTCTTTTCCCCTTCCTTCCCTCCCTTTTCAGGTAGAACGTGGGAGGGGGGGGAGGGTGTTACCCCTTTCACCCCCCCCCCTTGTTTCTGCCGATGGCTCTTATATTATTCAACAATAATTATGATTTGAACAAACATTTTCACGATACATGTAAGTGTAAAAATTATAGCATTAAGTAAGGTGGGCAATGCAAAAAATAAAAAATAAATAAAATGAAAATGATGCTGGGAATAAAACTTTATTGAGAACTTCAAAAATTTGAAAACATAACCTTCAAGTAACTGATGCAAAATTTAGGGATGCCCTGGGTTGTTTACCTTATGATAAAATGAACATTTACCATGGTGAAATACTTATACATAGTAATCTTTGGGAGGGCGTTATTACAAACAGATATCAATTATTTCATGGTGAAAATTAGACGAATTCCTCTTCAGAGTAGAAAAGAATCATAAGAAACGACGAATGGGAGTAAATTTCAAAAATTTCATAAATTTCACAGCTTCGTGAAATTTCATGTGAAATTTCAAGGAAATTTCATAAATTTCATATGAAATATTTCACACTTGAAACCCTGGTGTTGCCTTTGGGGCAGTTAATAACACTTTTGGTAACAGTTGGCAAGATTTGTTCTGCCCAAAGAGAAACGTTGTGCCATATCTCTTGTGGGTTAGTATTTTCAATAGTAGGTAATCTGGGGGGTGATCACGGAGGATCGTTATCGTTATCGTTATCGTTATCGTTATCGATTAGAATAGTGTTGAAGAAGAAGAAATAAGAGGGTAGCCTACTACAGCGCGAGTAACTGCTGCACTCGAAAACGATAACGATAACGATAACGATAACGATAACGATAACGATCCTCCGTGATCACCCCCCTGACTCTCTTGCCCTTATCGAAGATTTAAATGAAAATGTAAGGAACTAATACAAAAGGTATGAACGGATATACAAATGGTAAGTACCGCACCGCTGATTGTGCTCCCTCCTAGAATGTCATCCACTTCCACTGCAGGCGCCGGGCGCTTCAGTGTTGTCAGATGTACAGCTTTGGTTCATATGTTTCCGATTAGAACCAATGTAAAATATATTGCTTTTAACCTGAAATTTGGCAACCTTATGGGCGCGCGCATGGGTCCGAGTCCGGTCCCTTCAACCCCCGGCTCCCATATATCATCATATCATGCAGAGCCTTCATTAGATGTCCTCTCAGATTTCTTGAGGACTGATGAGGGTTTGATTACTTTAAAATGCGATTGCTGCAGCCCTTTTCCTCTAGCTGAATATTATAGCCATCTGCCAATGTATATTATTTTGTCCATGCAGCGTATCGACGTAGATCTGAATAATAACTACTTATATCTTAGTATCTTGGCGTGAGAATCTTGCTTTCTACAGTCACTTCCAGCTCGCGCAAGCATCCGTTCGAGTTATGTTCATTTATTACATTATTGCATAAATAATCACGATAACCTCCTGTACATGAATACTTTTAGTTACTCATTGCTGGGGAATTGACGAAACCTAGCTGGCTGGAGTTCTTTATATACTTAGTGAGTGATGAGATGAGAGGGGGGGAAGCAGACGTGGACGAAATGAGTACCTCTAAGACATAAGTTCTTTTTATTTACTTATCTCTAATGATGGTGACTGTACGGTGCTCATAAGTGAATCATTTTTCTTTTTTTTTTCAATCTTTCGATTTTAAAATTCTCGCTTTCACCCGCGACCGCTCTTATTTGGAATCCGTGATCTTTTAAAATGTAGCGCGCTTGTTCCCTGTTCCACTGGTTCTAATCCCTCTCGTCCAGAAAATTTTATCAAGGTCCAAAACAACAAACGACAGGTTACTAGTCGACGTAGGCTAAAATCTGCATGTCGGATTCGGATTGATAATTGATTGCCCCTTCGAAAGTGTCAGTTTTCGCTATCATTTGCTCTCGCATTATATCAAACCCTTCGGATCCCCTGTTTATTTATCACTGTTATTTCTAATCAATCTTTCTGTATGATACAACCTGCTAAAAATCTTGGTTAGTCCTTGTTGCATTATTGTCGCCATTTTAGAGCAATCAGTGGCCAGTGTTGTTTTTCGAAGATAGACTTTCGCAATCCGCCAAATTATGTGTTTATCTCATTATTTTGAGTCCTTCTCCATACTAGTGAATCTGTGAAGAACAATTAAATAATATTTTGGAACGATGAACCGCAGTGACGGGCTTGTGCAAAGGCGAAATGTTGTCAGAGACAATCCTGAAGGCAACAACAAGGAGAGGGACCCCTCAGCCAGAGATTCGGGCAAACCCTACGACATAGATGATGATGCTGATGAAGGAGGCTCTAAAGGAACCAGATTGACCCTCATGGAAGAAGTCCTGCTTTTAGGTTTAAAGGAAAAAGAGGTAATTGATTTGCTTGAATCATTATCTATGATTAAGTGGGTTATAACCTCCGTGACACCTCTGCACTTCCTCGTTAGTAAAAACCCTTTTCTGTGTGTGTAAATTAAGAGTAAAGGTTTTATATGGATTGCAGTACTAGGCTATTCCAAGCTTTTTATGCTAGGTTCAGGGTTTACCATTAATCAAGGTGTAACTATGCCTCTTGTGGATGAGGCGTGACCGTTACGGTTGAGCCCATGTTTTTCAAGTATTAGAATTTGACAAGTAGTCTTAAGTTCTGATAACGCATCTGTCAGCAGTTAAACCACATTTTATTATCAAGTTTGGGTGGAAACCGGAGATAGGGAACTCTTCGGGGTATACCTGGGCCTATCTTAGGCTTGGAACCGACTGTCCTTGTTCTTTAACGAAAGTGGAAACTCAATCAATCAGAAGCAAGGATTAGCAACTTGGGGTGAAGAACTAGGACAGTCTGCACCGAATGGTTTTTGAGTCAAGATACCAAAATATTTCTGACAAATCAAAATTCGTTTTTGAGATTCTGGTCCTACTGCTGGAAACTTTTTGTACCTACTTCGAGATGCAGGTGTGAAGAAACGTTGAATCCACTATCTTATGACAGGTGCATTGAAGCCACTGACAAGCATCCAATTGACATTCAATTCCGAAAATGAAATATCAGTCTACACTGCAAAAAGTTTTGACTCATTGCTAATTAACTGGGACCAAATTACGTTGCGCCGTTGCAGCTTGACGGTCCTCTGAAAGACGTTTAACAGTTTGTTCTCAAGTATGGTTTTGTATGGTTTTTACCCCAAATAATTGCTCATTGATCATCTATACACAAGACCGTGAGAATGTAAAATTTTTTGGACCCTGATCACCAATGCATCTTGATGCCTCGATGGAATTTTCACGAAATCAGAAACCGAATACTTTTGATCACCAATTAATGAGTCTACGTCTACGAAACAAAGAACTCTTCCAATATTATTACTAGAGCTCTACTTTATCTGCAACTAATCAAAATCTGGCTCCTATTTTTGAGTGCTAGCAGAAGTAATTTTGAGTATTGGGTTCTGATAAGTAGCGGTGCCAGCTTCCAAAATGCATTGAAGTGCGTTGGTGAGCAGTTGATTAGCAACAAGTCACAACTCTGAGCTAATCATTCGCTCACTGATGCGTTTTGATGCATTTTGGAAGCAGGCACTGCCACTAGTCGCACCTGATATTCAAAATGCATTAGCTCTTAAAAGTACATCACTCATTCAATATCTCTACCACAGAATAATACAATCAGAAGGGAAACTCCCATAAGAGCCAATGGAAACAAGATTTGGAATTTACTGGCACAAACTGGCAACTGTGCCTACTCACTTCTCAAGATGGCGGACATGCTTTTTCAGGCTATACAACCAATCACAACTCGGCCAGTTGCCGAAGATCTGCCGAAGATTGCCGAAGATACTCACTTTCGAACATGGCGGCCCGAAGTAAAGAATGTTTCAAAATGAATTAGAGTTTCCGTTCTGATTAGAGTATTCTGTGTCTCTACCTCTCCTTGATGTTTGAAGTTTCTTTTCTCTGTTTTCAGGGCTATACTTCATTCTGGAATGATTGTATATCATCTGGACTTCGAGGCTGCATTTTAGTTGAACTAAGCCTTCGAGGAAAAATTGCCCTTGAGCGTGTGGGGATGCGGCGGAAAAGTCTGTTAAACAAAAAGTTATTTGTCATAAATCAAGATCCTACTGGTGACGTGTTATTAGATGAAGCACTTAAACATATGAAAGAAACTCAACCTCCAGAATCGGTTCATAGTTGGATAGAATATTTAAGTGGTGAGTTTTTCCTCAGTTTATCTCATTTTATCTGCGAAAATGGACACTATGAACTGCCAAAAATTTGAAAAGATTCGGTCCAGAAATTTTAAAGTTAAGGAGGTTTTAGTTATTACGTTTCATCAGTTTGTCAAGTTCAGTCTTTCGGTGAGTTTGCCGTGCAACGCGATCTCGGCGTTGCACGGCTTCCCCACTCTGACTATCCATCCCCACTCCTCGCTTCACTCACTCTGACAATGAGTCACTCACGGACCATCCTTTCCCCCTTCCTCACTCCTTGCTTCGCTAACGCTCCAACTCTCTGTTCTTCTTCCAACTCTTAGCGGGCTGATTGAGGTGGGCCCATCTAATGCACGTATCCCTCACCATTCCAACCTATGAAACCGAATCAATCACCATCTAAACTTGATGCAATTTTGCTACCAGTAATTTAGTACCATTGCAGAAAACCCTCTGGCATGACATTATTTGAAAAATTTTCCGGACTCAAATTAAATTGATCAGAGGATTAAAAAATTAATAAAAAATAGTAATTAAATTCCAAGACTAGACAAATAGATTATGAACTAATAAAACGAAAGTAAAAACCAAAACTCAATAGTAAAATAATAGAAAAAGAAATTGAAAAAGCAAACAAACGAACAAAAAAACAAACAAACAAACAAATGAACAAACGAACTACAAAAAACCCAATAATTGTGAAAAAACTTTCTCATCAGGTGCTGTCGCTCCAAAAATTGGTAAAAAAAAAAAAAAAAAAAACCAAAAAAACCAAAAAAAGATAAATAAATCGGATCAGGCACTGTCGGATTATTTCAAAAGCTCCAATGAAAGGAAAAGGAAAAAGTTTTAAAAGATAAATAAATCAGATGAGGTGCTGTCGGATTATTTCAAAAACTAGCAAATAAAAAGAAAGAGGAAAAAGTTAAAAAAGATAAATAAATCGGATCAGGTGCTGTCGGTTTGTTTCGAAAGGTCAAGATGCAAGTCAAAGATGAGCGACAGTCTGGGCACCAATAAACCTTACCATTCTGGTTCTAATTCATTTTCCACACGTCAAACGTAAGGAAGGTTTAATGGTCCCCAGACTTTCGCTCATCTTTGACTTGCATCTTGACCTTTCAAAACAAACCGACAGCACCTGATCTGATTTATTTATCTTTTTTAACTTTTTTAAAATTTTTTTGAGGAAATTTTTGGAGCATTCTGTGAGGAAAATGTCCCGGATAGCATGAAACTTCCGACGTTTTGGAAATTTTTGCATCCCTGCTTGGAGCTCTACTTCATTAAAAACTTTCAAAATTTGCATTTTGCTTTCAATTGTGTGAAATACATTCATAGTTCTTCAAACTCTGTGCATCTTGTCAGAAGTGGGTGGTATAAATTGATTGGAAATAATGAAGAGCAAGATGACTTTACGTTTTCCAGTATCTTATATCATTTGATTTGATAATCCAATGAAGGTAACAGTGTCCGCAGTTTGGTTTCATCAACAAAGTATAACCATAGAGGGGCCCTCTAGAACGTAATTTTGAAGACATCAGGGAAGCCGCTATGATTTCATGATGTAGACCTCTTATGGATACTTTACACGGGCTTAGTTTGTTGGCATCTTGTTTTTTAACCTTAAATTAGAAGTTGTAACAAATCCATTTAAAATTTATTTGAAATGAGGGTGAAAGTGTTTTGGAGTGGCAAAAAGGACACACTAATTGATATTACTGTTTGTTTTAGAAGGATTCATGCGATAAAGAGACTGACGCATAACATATACAAGCAAAATTTTTTCACCTGGATTGCAGTGGTGGAGTGTGCAATCTGGCAACTTTGCAGTAAGTCCATTTAAACCCATGAAAAAGATCGAATTATTGGGTGTCTGTTGAATGTCTTTGCATTCGACCGTCTACATGGGTTTAAATGGATACAGTACAACAATTACAAATTGCACGCTATGCCACTGCTGGATCGTTGTATTGACCCATTGACTTAAAGCGACGAGCTGGACTTGTCCTTATTTTGATTACGGATCTCCTCGTAACTCAGCAACAAAACAACCGCTACGCAACGATGCTCAAGAGCTTGTGGCTTTTTCCGATAGATAGTGTCACTCGCTTCACTCAACTTTTGCAGTTCTGCCGCTAGGAGCGCTATTTGTGTAAAATGAGCCCATAAGCACCGTTGCTGAGCAACCTTTATTGAGACCAGATACCCACTCTAAAAAACTTGCCCTTTCATTCAAAACCAGTTGCAATAGAATTAATTTTAATTGTTGATTTAAGTAAAAAATAAAAGGTAAGCAATATGTCTATACTTGCCTCACTTTAGAACATGCCGTTGTCCATCAATAGTTATATTTTGCTGAGTTCCACTTCTGACTTGAGTGTTCTAATTGATTGGGCCAAAGAAGTGCGGAATGTCCACAGAAAAAAATAGTAATTTGACTTTCCTGTAGGTAATCATAGCTTTTAATGCCCAACCAATGTTTGCAGTAATATGCAAGTACTATGGAAAGAAATTTTTTTACCGTGAGGAAAGTTTTTGTGGTTTTTAGCGCATCTGTCAGCCCTTTATTTTATTTTATATTTTTTGCTGTTTCACTCATTCAAAACCCTGCTTCTCTTTTCAGGCGAGACATGGAATCCTTTAAAACTTAGGTACCAGTTGAAAAATGTCCGCGAAAGACTGGCGAAAAACTTAGTTGAAAAAGGAGTCCTAACAACTGAAAAACAAAATTTTCTGTTATTCGATATGACAACACATCCTCTTACTGATGGTTTAGCCAAACAAAAGCTTGTTAAAAAAGTAAGTGCTGCAGTTTTTTTTTCTTTAGCCAAACAAAAGCTTGTTAAAAAAGTAAGTGCTGCAGTTTTTTTTCTTTGTGTGAGTAAACACATAGAAACGTGCCTACAGGCCACTATCTTGAAAATTTAAGATTTTGATCAGACCTGCTGCCAGTTTTAACCCTTTGCGGTCATGTGTCGGGTCAGGTGTAAGGTCAAAATAAGGACGATATGAGAGATGGAGCAGTGATTGTGCGAATTCCCATGAAAACATCCTTATTTTGCAGATTCGAGTATCTAAAGTTAACTTTGTTAGATCTACCTACAGGTGCTGACGATCCTCGCTTTGCAAAAAAACTCCGTAAAATCCGGTAAATGACCATTAATTGATCGACTAATCAATCACCTTGGTCACGTGGCATGGAATCACCTCAAAGTCAACAACCTCACTTTGATTTTTACTATCCCCTCATTTTCCTTTCTAATTTGATTCTTATTTTCTGAATGATTTTCAGGTTCAAGACGCTGTCCTAAGCAAATGGGTGAACGATCCTCAACGTATGGACAACAAATTACTCGCCCTCATATTGCTTGCACACGCCTCCGATGTCCTCGAAAATGCATTCGCTCCGTTAAATGATGAAGATTATGAATTAGCGATGAAACGAGTTCGAGAGCTCGTAGATCTTGATTTAGAAACTGAAGCCATGAAAGCACATCCTTATGAAGTGATCTGGGCAGTGTTTGCCTGTTTCACCAAATGAACGCTACACTGTAATTTAAGTGCCATTATACAGGTTAGTTAAATGCAAAGTTAGACGAGCGTGATACACTTCAAAGATGCCCCAAGAACTTACTTTTTCCTCTCAAGTTGAAAGTAATTCAAGGAGGTGACGTGTGTTTTTGTTTGTTTTATTGTTGATTGTTTTCTTTGTTGTCCTTGATTTTAGTTGAGAGGTACCCAAGACCCCTCAAAATGTCAAACTTTGAACGCATCAAAAGTTGATTAATAACAAACTTATGTCCAAAGTTATAGTCAGGCAACACTCGTCAAGTTTTTCTCCATTTATGTAATCTTCAAAGTTGATCATCACCTCTCTCTCTCTTGTTTCTCCTGTACTGTTCCTTTTAGTCCTTAAAATATTCGGTCTCCTCATATGTCAGCTGGCTCCTATTTTCCTTGCTCAGTGAAGCTTGGAAATATTTTAATCATCAATGCAGGTTTGAAACAATCGAGTAAACTTTAGGGTTACCTGTGATTTTATCGAAAGAATTATCTCGTTTGTTTACTCATGGTAAATTTAATACTCGATGTGAAATTTTGCTGCAAAAAAAAAAACTAGATTTTTCAAGCAGCATTATGTTGAGCAATCCCTTTCTTTTTCTTTTTTTTCTTTCTTTCTTTCAAGAATTATAGTTTAAATCAAACTTTCTTATTTTTTTGTACTTACCTATATCTTTTTGATAGTTTTTTTTTTCAGCCTGGAAATTATTGCCCTTTCCTGCCCCTCTTGTAAACATCTACAACCTAATTGGTGTTCCTATTTGTGTATCACCCTAAATTTTTGTTTTTCACATTTCATTAATGCTTTAAAATCAATCCAAATCAACCCTACAAATCCTCCAGTTTTGTGTATTCGTCCCAAATGCTTTTTCCCCCTCATATTCTGATCAAGTTTTTATTTGAATGGTTTCAACTTTCAACCTTCATCTTGTTTCTTTAAATTTTAAGGTAATGGCAAGATACTTTCCTAAATTTTCCAAGAGATTTATGTTGGGAGGACATTCTCAAATTACCATCTAAGACTTCTGAGGAAGCGTAGTCAGAGCTAAGGAAAAAGCTCCGAGTTTAAATTCAGAAGATTTGAAACTAAGATAAACCCGAGAAATTTTACTATTAAAGAAGCTACCTGTCCATTTTGAGAGTAGTATTAAAATTCATCTGCTAGAATTTATTGAATTGATTTCATTTTCAATGATGATTGAACTTAAATTGACTCCATCCGACCATCCATTTACCTCTTTGAGGCACAAAAATGCATCCATAACGGCACCCTGCTACACCTTGACTCTGGTCATCAGAATTTGGTTGAATGAGCCTGAGAATTCACGCTCCTTCAAATGAAACCTTTCTCAAATTCTTTGTTTTACCAGCTGTCCTTCAGCGAGTCCTAGGTATTGTGAACATGAATCAAAATGTCTCAATGTATCCATTGCACAATTTTATTCAAATGTCTTTTCAAACATTATGATGAACTTACAGTAACTTGCTATTTATTGTTTGCTGTCTAAGCTATTTGAATTAGGTCAGACTTAAAAGTCGGTTTCAAGAAATCTGATTTTGAATTTTTCTAAAATTGTTCTTCCAAGTGCCTTAGCAATTTTTTTTTCTTTCTTCAGAGGGGTGCATTTTCCCTTGAACCATTTGCAAAAATTGCTCTAAAAACTGTAGATGAAATTTCTGCTCTAAATTTGGGGGAAGGGGAGAAGAATTCAAAAACTCATGTAATTTTGAATGATCTTTCTATATTACGTAGAACCTCTATCCAATTAGTGTCACATAATGGGTCTGTTGCATACTTTTGCTATAGAGCTGTGTAGGTTTGATTCAGGTGTAAAATCGCATGAAAATCACGTTAAGAGCCTAAAATAGTCACTAAATCCTCTCATTAAGTCATAAAAGGAGTTTTTAGGAAGCCTAAAATGGCGCTTGAAAGGGCGAATGAACCCTGCATGCATGCACCATGAACAGCAAAGATGGCCGACGACGGCATATGACAAAGTAGGTACTGGCCCAAAGTTTCCTTTTCAGAATTCCGGCAAATCGACACCAAATGCAATATATTCACCATAGTAATCACAAACAATAACGAGAAAGTAAAATTTACCGGAAAAACACTCAAAATGTAAGTACTATTAGGAAGTAAGACGTTTGTGTACATTCTAACCAACATTATAAATTGCCTTCATCGGCCATGTGGTGGTGCTTGTGGTGCATGCATGCAGGGTTGATTCGCCCTTTCAACCGCCATCTTAGACTTTTTTCTTTAAATGCCTTGTGGGTTTATGAGTGGATTTTGAGACTATTTTATGCTCTCATTGTGATTTTACATCAGAATCAATGTGCCATATTGCTTTAGCAAAAGTACGCAATAGATCCATTAGGAACATCCCTGGATGAAAGTTGCATAAAACATTCCAAGTTCTATTTGAAAGAAATCAGCATTATGATTAAAGAAGGGTTTCCTGAGAAAAACGGACGTCATGTTCAATGCATCCTTCCTCTGGAGTGTTTTAACTGTTTTTACCTGTCCAGCATTTTATTTTTAAAATTCTAGGCAACATCAAGAAGATCACGTTTTGAATTTCGTTGTCCTATCCCTTCTTGTACAAATTTCTATCTTCATCGTTTAAAAATGGTAGGGATCCATTGTTTATAGGTGTTCAAAGTAAAACGTACTATGTCTAGTTTTTTTAAAGAAAGAAACTTTGTCCAATAGGGCTGTCGAGTGACCCCTAGCTAATTTTATAAATTTGGATCTACACTCTCATGTTTTTGTCACTGGGAAACTTACCGTGATGGATTGAGAAGTTTTTCGGTAAAAGGGTATGTAAAACAGTTGGTGTGCTTGTGCTCAAAAAACCTGATTTTAAATTGTCATTTTGTGAAACTCAGATGAGGAAAACTGGGTTTTCTCAATTATTTAATAATTAAAGCGTTGTGTCGAATCTTCAGATGACGAAGAGAACCCAATCCAACACTTTATACTCACAAAAGAACCTTTTGAAATCAGGTCTTTTGAGCACAAGCACACCCGCTGTTTTATACCCCTTTTTACCGAAGAACTCCTCAATCATTGCAGGTCCAAAGTTGTCAGTCACTATCACTAAGTTTCTTTTTGATCTACAGTCTGATGTCTGAACATTGATTGGTGTTCAAAGTTCCAATCTGAGTTTCAGACCCAATTGATTCTTAGTCAGAGTCAAATGTGAAGTCAGGTGATTTATCAGTGGCGGCTCATACAGTTGGGCTACACTGTTTTTCCTTAATTTGGATTTATGTGCAACAATCGATTGTTGGTGAAGCATTGCTCACTATCAAATTGATTGTTCCACTTATACTCGAATGAAGGAAAAACTTTGTTGTTACATTGCACATACAAGCTGCCGCTATGATTTACTCTCTTTTTGCGTGATTGTATTTGTAAGGCTCTCCTAAACTAATGTCTCTGCACCCATTTAAAGAATTGGTCTTAATCAGTGGCTTGGGATAGCAGCAAGCAAGGGAGTCACTGCCTGTCTTAAGATTTTCTGAATTATTCAAAATTACTCTCTAAACCTACTAACACAGAATACTACAATCAGTACGGAAACTGTAATTCCTTTTGAAACATTCTTTACTACGGGTACCTTCGGGTCTGCCATGTTGGAAAGTGAGCATTTCAGACAATCTTCGGCAACCGGCCAGGTTGCGATTGGTTCAGCGACAACCCTGATTATATTTATAACCTCAAAAAGCACATCCGCCATCTTGAGAAGTGAGCAGGCATAGTTGCCAGTTTGCAATGGTAATTTCCAAATCTTGTTCCCATCCGCTCTTATGAGAGTTTCTGTTCTGATTTCTGTGCTATTAATTTTCAAAAATTTGTCAATAAACTAAATTCTGCGCTTAGGAAGTCGAACTCAGAGGTTTTTCTCTAAGAAGAGTCTGTAATTTTTGCAATATGCAGTGCCTGTCTTACTTTCATACCTACCACACATCACTGATTTTAATATTGGAGAGTTGTCTCAGTAGTATTTATTGCAAGGCGTTGTTTTACAAAGATCAAGAAGCCATCCATGTCTAAATGAAGGTTTAATTCATTTGAGTCTGCCTTTAATGTTGTAACATTCCTCTAAAATCTTCCAATCTTTCCTTTAATTTCTTTTCGCTGTGCACGGTGCAGTCTTTATGCAGCAATTGCACAAATCATTAAAACAAAATTCAATGCTCTATTTTTAAAGATAATTTCACGAGAGAAACTGTTTTTTGAATGAAAAGTTTCAAAGCTGCGTCGTGACAAGAGATATTAAATTTTAGAAACTTTTTTTTGGCATCACCGTCTTTCCGGTGAAATTATCTTTAAATCTAGAACATTAATTATCATTTTTTGATGTGTGCAACAGAATCATCGTGTAAAAAGTTAGTTATTATCAGAAAATATCCATGAGTTTCTGAAGTCAAAATTGAAATTTCAAATGTTCCAATTATGTATTCTTAAAATCAAAAGAGAATCTTCTTGAAAATCATTAAGTTGACAATTTTTATACTTTGCTTATTTATGTCTTTTTAAGTAGGAGCATAAATTAAGATATTGAGGTCAAGTTGTTTTCCTATTGGATCAGCCTAAAATCATCATTAGTTATTTCAAAATTTTAATGAAGTTACAACTTGTGGATGGCTTTTTTTCTACCATTCTTTTGAAACGGTATAATATGACGGTTGAAACTTCACACCTTTTGAAGTGAAATGAATTTAAATGAATTTTATCTGTTTTTAAATGGCTTTTGAGTTACTGTGAAAGAAAATGATCAAAGTTGTGTTTTCCGGTGAATGAATATCAATAATTTATCTCTCTTTTATCGTTGACGAAATCAGGACGAAAAAAATATAAATATTTTAGCAGCAACATTTGTAATCAGTTTCTTAATACGAATTATTATCAAAGTTTTTAATCGTCAAATCCTGTAAATATTTTTGTACTTTTATTCGTTTAAATTGTAGTAATATTTTGTAAAAAGGGGGGAAAATTGTTATTTATTATCAGTGCAGTAAATTTAGTCCTCAGCTCTTTTTGTCTTAAAGATGTAGTCTTTCTGTCCTCTATGTGACTTGAGGTCAGAGGCTATTTTTATATTATTTTCAATCCCTCCATCATTAGATATTTTTAACTGGACTTTTCCAACTACTACTACTATTACTATAACTACTACCACTGCTTTTGATGGTGCATCTCGAGCAGTATTTGCAATTTTGATGTTGTTGAGTTTTTAAAAAATAATCAGTTTTTGAATGTTCGGTCAACAGTCATTGGGGTGCCCAGCAACCTTGAAAAGTAATAAGATTTGTCCTAAGATAGAGTGATGCACATTTTAGGGTGCTTTAAAATACTATGTTCTTCCTGTTCCTTGAATTTCAGCTAAGATTTCTGCATCATTCACACTCAATAGTTAAAATTCTGTCCATCGAATCCAGGCAAAATTTGAGCAATTCTATTCGGTATGAATTTTTTTCAAGTGATTATCTGGGCTAAAAATGGTGATTCTAAACAGAAACCAGACATGTGATAAATGTAATCATTTAGGGTTTGTGGTTTCATTAGCGGGGGGGGGGGGGGGGGGGGGGGGGGGGCTTAAAATGTTAGGTGTGGTATGACTATTTTTTTTTTTTTTTTTTTTGGTGCTTCATACTATTGCTGAGCCCTTTTCCATTTATTTAAAGGGAAGGGCTCGAGGAGTGACGATCTGTTTCCTTCTTTCTTTGTATCCTTTTCCAAAACAAGTGGGAGAGGATTACAGCCCCCCCTCCCCCCATGGATGTAGCTTGGATTTGCTGGACACCCTGGGTTTTGCTAAAATCTTAAAATTGATGATGATCCTTAAAAACTGTCTCTTTTCAAAGCACATCACACCTAGTTTTACTGTTGCATCCTTTATAACTTTTTTTTTTTTTTTCATTATTTTTCATGAGCATCTTGATTCCTTGTTTGTGGCAAATTTTCAGTTGCTCCTTCAATCAGTAGGACAGTTAAAAATAATTGTACTGTACTCCAATCAACTAGATAGTCAGTCTCAGACTCTCAGTATCTACTTATACTGATATAGCTGAAGTTTAGAACCAAGTTTCATCACAATCAGAGACGTTCATGACAGTTGACTTTCATGAACAGTTGATTTGGCATGGAATGACCTTTTAACTGTGTATCTGAAGCTATGTTGATGAGCTGCAACCCTGATAGAAACCCTTCCGTAATTGTAACAAAGGGGCGATAGGTGGAAGGCTATATCCTCCATTTCACATCTAACTGAACTGCATTGCAGAAGTAAAATGATTTTCCTGTAAAGTTAGCTTTGACACAATACAATTACAATTCGATAGCTCACAATCTCCCCACAGGATGCCCTAGATATCTTATAGAAGGTAGTTTTGACTTCGTGCAGTATTACCTTCATCAAATATACAGGTACTTTAATTAAGTTTTAAGATTTACGCAAAAATACCTATAACTAGTCAGAAACTGGCAGGTACCCTTTTTTGTCTCTTTCTCCCCCCCCCCCCCCCCCCCCCCCCCCCGATTCCTATAAGTGAAGCACAGTCTCCTTTAGTGATCATACAGAAATTCTCTCTTCATCAAAATTTCTGCTTTAATTGAGTGCCCAAACGTACTATGTATGTGCTCTTTCTCCAGGATAGTCTATGGGAAGGCTCAAAATAATTCCAGTTAAAAAAAGAAAGAGTGAACATCTCTTTGTAACCAGTTATCAGGTAGAGAAAGATAAAATTTATCCTACATTATATCTGACAACCCCTCTCTCGTCTAATATAAGTCAAGTTTTATTTTAACATCTTGTCCATGTTTACCATTTCATTTTCCTCTCTCAAACTATTTGGTTATCGGTAATTTTATTCTAAACTGACTAAACCTCCCCTTTCATTCAAAAGACTTCCATGGTTTTTATTACTAGGTACTTACCTATATTAACCTATTTTTTTTCTTTTGTTGCTTAATGTTAGCATCATCATGTCATTCTAAAAGATGGTGGGGGGAGGGGGAAGTAGGAAGCGTATAAATTGTTGTGAAAACCATCGAAAGTATCTAGATTATTAGGATTGACTCAATATCAAGTATATGTTCAAAATTATAAAAGGTTGAAGCAGCGAATTTTAAGACAAAAATTTATAAGCGTCGATGTTGATTCTGTACCAACAAAATACTTCCATTGCTTTCGGATTAAAATGATATTGCAAATTACGTTTAGCAAAGTTGATTGTATTTTTCTGCTGCTTAGATCAATTTTGAACATTTAAGGAGCATTTTCTCCCTCTACAAGATAGTCAAGTATAAGTTTAGGGAAAAACTTTTTACTTTTTTTTCGTTACTTCTTTAATTTTATTCTCTTTTTTTTGAGGGGTTGAATCATTTCTCCATTGATCACTGAAATATGAATTTTTTTTTCTTTGCATGATTTCAAGGAAACAATTTTATAATCATCATACCAAAATGATGCGAGGGCTCTTCCAAGTTTTTTTTTAAATAACTAGGAACGAAGGGTTAAAGTTGAATTTTTGTAGCTAAAGAATTTTACTTAGTAATTAATAAAAATATTTAATCCTAAAGTGTTTAGCATATTCTATGAATCTTCTTTTACAGCTTCCTTTTTATTCACAATTATTTGAAAGGTTTTCAGTCGTTGCATTGGTATTTGTTTAAGTGGTGAACGAACTGTATTAATCTTTCAGAACCAAACGAGCCTATAGTTTTTGTAAATACTGAACATGCCATTCTTCTTTTTTTTCTATTTCTGTACATAATCCTTATCATTAAAAAAAAGATGGCTGATAATTAAATTTGAATGAATTTGTACTGAATTTACTTACCTCTGTTTCGCTGTTCTTCAAATCTATAAATATTTTGTAAATATACATAAAAATGCTATTATTTAAATGTATTTTCATTTTTTTCTGCCGAAATATGACATTCATTCACAGTAGTGATGAGTTGAATCCAAATTTGTATTCTAGATTATAGCACCCAAATCTTCGAATAGGAATCCAGAATCCTGAACCATCGCAAATCTTTCTCATTTGTAGTTATTTTCAAATAACTCACTTTAAAACCCCTACTATTTACTTTTCTATCTCTGTAAAATCATCAAAAAGCATAAATTTTATTTACGCTTGGAATTAGGTTTTTCATTAAGTGTATATCACCCAAAAGTAATTATAAAGATACTTTTGATCTGGTAACTCATTGACTCATTCATTTACCATCATGTCTCATGTATTGTGCGGTCGGTTCATTTGAGTCAACATTTTTGGGAGAGATAGGACCATAGGAGTCATTTAGTGAACCATTTCTAGGGAGCAGTGATTTGCGAATTCCTAGCGAAATGGAAGGAAACTGAAAAACTGTTGAACGAAGCCATTTTCACGGATGGTTCAGAGGGACGCCTATTTCAGGCGTCTCGGCTGTGCGCAGTCTCAGAACTTTGGGATTTCAGCAGTCCCTTGTTTTGATTGGATGCACTGCCGGAATACACCCGCGGGCCAAACTGCCTTACGCGGAGGATAAGCGCGCGCGCGTATTTACGCGACTTTTGGAAATCTCGATCGAATTCGGAGTTGTAATTTCAGCGGACCGAATCCGAATCTTCATGAGTTACCATCACTAATTCACAGTTGGAAATGTTGTTGCTACCTATTAGCTAGCATTATAATTGAAGACCTTGCTGGGAGAAGGGCGTGTAAGAAAATTTATACTTTGGTGAAAAAAGTGTGTGAACGAGGTTTTTCGTAACTTTCAAGTAGGAAATAAATGAAATGAATGTTTGGTTTTATCAAATTCCTACTTTAAGGAATTGAAAAAACACTTTGAATCTTTCAAATTAGTTTTTTTCTGGAGCTCAAGTTTTCCTACAAGCTCTTTTCTGAGCAAGGTCTTCAACTATTAATGGAGAGAAAAAAGGCAAAATGAACCTACAATGTGGCTTTAGCTAACTTTTGCTACATGCGATTGAACAGTTAATTTTTTCACAAAAACAATAGCGAAAATGTTGATAAATATATTATTTAATCACAAAATGACGTTAAGCAGGTGTCATGGGAGATGCACAGAGACAATATATAATAGAGACCACGCACTAGCCATGCGAGCGGTGGCTAACTTATTTTTCGGAACTCAACAGGAATTCACACAGGGAGCATGAGAGAGCACCATCTAACATGGTCCATACCTTGACTTATGCAGTTTTGGTGCTTCGGTTTCACTAGTCAAAAATCTCGAACGACTTTTCTCATCAGTCAATGTATGGACCATGTTTGCGGTGTTCCGTTGAGACCCCGAAAAAAAGAGTTGCCACCGCGTGCTAACATGGGCAAGGTAGATAGTGCGTGGTCTCCATAATATATTGTCTCTGGGGATGCATGTCTAATTTGTCACTCTCTCTATATAAACACAGAGAAAAGCCTCAAATTAGATAGGAATCTCTCATGGTATGGGAAAAGAAAGTCCTCTCATCGGAATGGTTCTTGATTATGCTGTCCATTATTTTTCAAGGAGTTTTAGATTTGTTAAGGCCTACTTTCAAGTTGACAAACCTAAAAACTGCACAAAAATTTAAAACTGGTCGAGAAATGGAAGAATTAAAATTTCAACCAGGATACTTTCTTTTGAAAGACATAGTACCTACATATAGCTCGGCCATTATGCCCAAACTTTGACGGTATTTCGGGAGAACATGAGTGAATTTCTTATTTTTTTAATGGATTCGTTATAATTTTTACTGGATTTTACTCAAGAAGTAAACAGTCAATCGCTTGTAGAAAAAGTTAGCAAGAGCCCCATTATAACGTTATTTTCTTTTTGGGAAAGAAAATTCGGTCCAGTCGCTCGGTGTGAGACACCGGATTTTACTACTGCTCTTACTACCACTCCTTCTTATTTGGGAAAGGAAATACTGCAATGGAAAAATATTTATAACAATGCTTTAATTACGTACTTGAAAAAGAGGCTAACATTGATCCTTAAATCTACTTCAAAACAATGCTGATTTTATAAAAACTTGTCTTTAGTATGAGAATTCCTTATTCTGACTCAATCTTTTTAAAAACTTGTTCAATTTTGTTCGTAATTCTAATGACTAGATAAAAACCAACAAACAATGAAGGAATAGTGAAGAGAATGAATGACATAGCTTCGAACATGAATTTAGGAGCAAATATTTTCCACACCATCAAATGTCGACTATGAATCGCAGCAGCAAACATACTCAAGAACACCTGGGGAGAAATAAGGCAATTAGTCATTTACAAAAAACATGTACAGAAATAATGAAATGAAAAGATGCATTAAGGTTATTCCAGGCGAAACTTTTCCAGATTTCAATCCGATGGATAGCGCCACTAGTTTCTTTTGGTCATGTTTTTGGTATTTTCAATTGAGACCAAAGAAAAAACGCAAATTCCAATAATGTCAGCACCTGCAAAAATTTGTTATGGATTTTTTGAACCTAAAACAAGCAAAATTGGCTTAGAATTAAAGCTGTAAATTATGCATTTCATTTTGCCATAAGCTTAGTGAGTGAGAGTGATTCTACGTCTATCTGCCGCACTTCCACTCATCGAGGCTTATGGGAGTTTTTGTAATTCATAATTTCCGGATTTATTTTTGTGTGTTTCAGCTTGAAACTTTCAGGGTATCTTCCTGAAGTATGCTCGCAGGTGTTGATGTTCCTCAAAGGACATTACCCAAAATGGGCCTTTTCACCCCTGAGAGCGAAATGTATAAAACTTTCAGGGATGATAGAGGATTAAATCAGCGTTCCGAATCTGGCCTATTTTTTGATTTTGGACGAAGGGACAGGGAGGGAGGGGGGTCCAAAGTTGGACACTTCAAACGCCCATAACTTTTGAACAAATAAAGATACGACGATGTACTTTGTGCGAAAAGATAGATCTTTTACAGACCTTTCGATTGATGTGTATGACATTTGCCTCATTGTAATTTTTAATCGATTTATCGAAGTTTTTTCGATTTTTTTGAAATCGGGTTTTCAGTTTTTTTAATTGTGGAAGTTGGGCAACGCATGAATCATCACAAATTGTTTCCAAAATAAAAGTAGACGCAATTTGCTAAAAAATGGTTCAAACCGCATGCTGGGGAAATGCTTTGAAGCGGAGTTATGAGAGTTCAAAGTTGGCGCTTTCGCGAAACAGGCCGCCCCGGGGGGCGTACTACAGGTGGTAGAAGTTGGCATTAACTGTTCTTCCCGTCCAAATGACTTGAAATTTGGTATCCAGGGGTATTTTTCAACGCTGAATTCAAATTTTGCATCCGTTTTTCAAAATTAAAAAATCAAAGATGGCTGCCGACTAATTTTTTTGGAAATTTGGTCCCCCCTCCCTCGGCCCCCCCCTCCCTTTCCCTTCGTCCAAAATCAAAAAATGGGCCAGATTCGGAACGCTGAATTACTCCTCTATCATCCCTGAAAGTTTTATACATTTTGCTCTCAGGGGTAAAAAGGCCCATTTTGGGTAATGTCCTTTGTGCCTTTAGCGTAAATTCGTCAATTTCAGCTTAAAACTGTTGAACTTTTGAGCAGCGTGATGTGGTGTCCACGGTTCGAATTAATTGACTGTGGAATCATCTTATACTAAATAATCCATTTAAAGGGTTTTAGGCAGTTAAAATTTAACTTTATCAACTAGCCCACAAAAAAAGCCGCGTTTTGCTCTGTCATCAACAGCGGTTCAATGGCCATTGACAGCTATTGCTTGTAGTTTGCTTGACCAATGGCCATCAGAAGAGGGTGGAGCCTAATTTTAATTATTAATTTAATTTCTCAGTATGGCTACACTGTAGCATCAGAAGATTGCCATCAACATTGGAAAACTCTGGAGCTCGTAAACCGTTTTGCATCGCCCATCACGGATTGTTTGTCGCACACCAAATGGTCATCATCGTAATGTTATTCAATTTTAAGCATTTTTTTGTGATTGGATGAGGGAATATCATCAGGCGACGCCAACAACAAAGCAAAATATGGCTACAGTTTTGTCGCTAAATTCATTTCATTGGACACTGGGTATCTGCTTTTAATCACAAAGTATACTTACTCGAAAACCATGGAAAATTATGTATTTAGCACACAAACTGAATACAGAGTGGTACAGTAATTGCTCGTTTTCAAACAAAACAACATCCCCCTTTTTTACAGATTGCTCGCTACTAGTATTTAGGATACGGGGAAATGTTACGTCCAAAGTAAAAGGAATAATCAACAACATCTGAAATGATAGGAACAGAAAAAGAATTATGAAAACAAAATATAATTTGAACTGAACAGTTGCACTTAAAAATATCCAAGGAGACAATTTTCAAAAAAATTTAAAAAAACAACAACAAAAAATGAATTTTGCACCAACGGAAACTGTGGAAATTGAAATTTATTGAATGTTGAAATTTTTTCAAAGTTGGTTTGATGAAGTGTATAACAATAAATGTTGGAAATGATCACTATTCATAATCTTCTTTGCACTGGTGCAATACTCTGGAGAATTCTAGACCGCTCAACTAGCTTTCAAGGAAAAGAAGGCGGATTTTTGACGGCCTTTCTTATCAGTGAACACGTACTTGTGTCCTCTTTTAAAGGTCTTCAGCAGTTTTTCATCAATCGGGAGGGGGGGGGGGTGTGTGGTTTAAACCCAATTATTTTAATCAGCAATCAGTTGTAAAAATCTGTCTTTTCCCTGCTCAAAAGCTAACCTAATAGACGATGGAACTTGACAAAACTTACTGGTAAAAGAGCTGCATGTACGATGTAAGAAATAAAAGTATTTCCTGTCACTAACAAGGCAGAGAGATAAAAGTTGACCCCTTCAACAGAGCTAATTCCAATGAAAGCTGAGTTCCAGTTAATACTGGGAAATGTTGCTTGATGACCAGTTCCATAAAACCAGAAAATAGATGAAAATCCCCAAAGAGCAATGTAAGGCCAACCGATATGAAAAAGTTGAACTAAAGGACAGACAAAAATCAGACAGTTCCAGTGAAAATAATTTACAAAAAAAAAAGAGAACTTTGCAAGAGTTAGGTTGATTCACAATGCGCAGTATGGACTTACACTGATACTTAAACAAGATATTGTTCTATAAAGCGTAGAAACTGGAACAAACAAATTGCAGAATCAATTTCAAGACTGAAATATTGAAGTTGCCATTTCAATGGTAAAGATGTCAAATAGATTAGAAATATTTGATACTGGGCCTTGCAAAAATTACCGGAGGAGGGGGGGGGGGGCAAAATTGCAATTTTGCCCCCCCGAATTTTGCTCTGCGAAGCACCACCGAAAAATTTATGAATTTGATGGCTTCTTTTTATATGCTTGAAAAATTTTTTATTCCATTATTTTCTTATCGATCAAGCTCATAAAGAATTTTGTCTTAATAAGCGAGTACTCATCAAGGTCAGTAATTCATTTGACAGAGGAATTACTATGAAACTTAGGCATTTCTTTATAAAACCTTCCTCTTTGCTCTTAAACAATTATACTTACAGGCTTTAAAATCAAATCCAACAAACTATTTGAGCCGTTGAATACTGGAGTGGTCTAACCCAATTTTTTTGCAACATTGAGTTGGCATCATAGTTCGAGGAATTCCATACCATACTTTTCCATGGTAATATTTGAAGATTAAAATACTGTTTCGTTAACCCATATAAGACAGAAAAATTGAGAAAAAGTACTGATGACATGTAACCCTTTCCACTCTGATGTCAGATATATTCAACGAAAGAATAGTTGAGCTCCGTTCTAATTTTGGAAGCATCCGACAAGAGCCAGGACAAGAAAAAACAAAATTTAAAAATTAAAAAAAAAAATGTAAAATAAAATTATGTTTTGTAAATATATTTTGTTATTTTGTCCAAGGGCTTGTCCCGTTTAATAAATAAATAAATAAATAAATAAATAAATACATAAAATTAAAAAAATTTGCACTATTTTCGCTACATTGATGAGGAGCTACCCCCGAGGGAAAAACGCAGCCACTAGATGCATCTCATTCCAATAGCCAGCAAATGGCAAAGGTTGCATTAAAATAATAACAAAATTCTCAAAAAAACTCAAAAGAAAAAAAAAGGTCTCAAGAGTGGAAAGGGTTAAAAAGACTTGTTTGATCTCCAAGTTTTTAGAAGAAATTGAGTGTAATAACAATACGTACGCAGAACAAGCTTCCGAGCGTTGCGGATGATAGCAGATAAAAGTGTGAAAAGAATTAGGAACAGAACCATGAGAACAGCAGGAACGCTGTGCCTGTAACCTAATAAAATAGCTGCTAATAAACAGAGAATGGAGGAGAAATTGATGAAAGATGAACTGTAGACAGTGGCAAGGCCAAAAACAATTTTATCCTCCTTATTACTGGCAGATTCCGATTTCATTAAATTCTTAAGCTCTTGAAATAAATATGGAATAGGACTGTTGAGCGTTAAATTATTCCTATTTTTCATTAAATATATGCTGATTGGAAACAAAAACAAAACAAGGGTAAAGGTACCTAAGAAGAAGAATACAATTCTAGGTAACATGAGAAGTTGCCATGAGGTGATAAGTTTCTTCCGTTTTGATAAGGGGTTTAGTTCAAACAACCAATAAAAACTCAGAAAAATTACAACAATTATTGGAAGGTACTGAGATAGAAGAACAGTTGGTGAAAACCCGGTCAAATTCCCGAACATTTTCAGAAAATTACGAACTAGAGCGACGAAAAGAGCTAGAGCAATAATTGATGAAACCATAACAGGAGTAGTTTTAAAGAAAAAAAAATTGTCTTTCCCGTTAGAAGATTGACTACTGCTTGATAAGCACCACGCTTGTTCCTCTCTACATTTGTTGAAATTGAAAGATAACCGTAAAATTGCTGATAAAATCAAAAGAAGTGTCAACGCTTTGAAAAGAGTGCTAGAAATAAATGGTTTGACTTTTTTACTCGGCTCTAGTGATGAACTAAGTTTATTTCTGTTTTCCCATAAAATGAGAAAAAGAAGGGATTGAATTAAGTATAAAAAAATTGAGTGCTCTTCAACAATAAAACTGTTGGAAAACATGGTCACTGTGCTGATGAAGAAAATAAACCTATAACAAAATTGCATAACATTTTTCCTAGTTTTGTACCATGTTTGAGCAATGTCAACCCAATTTTGAATTATTATGATGGCTAGAAATAGTATGGACACCGATGTAGAAAAAAAATAAATGGCTAGTTCTACACTAGAGAAGTTGACTAAGTCGCAAAATTTTAGAATTAAAACGATAATTATTGAAAGGGAGACAAAACTAAATCGAGTGATTAGATACTTGATTGACAAAACTTGTAAAAGCGAATCAAAGTTTAGGCCTTCAATAATGATGAAAGTAAAGGAGAGTGTGAGGAATGTTAGAACAAGACCTCTTGACATAGCGTTTGCGTCGAACTGAATCCAGAGCTCTTGACACATGTGTCTAATTTGCTCCAAATACTGTTCATTTTCACGTAATACACTATCCACATTGATACGATCCGACAGATCAATTTTACTCAACCTTTCCTTGATTCTTTCAAAATTATGATTTAAAAATTCTAATTTCTGACTAGAAAACTGATTGGTCTTTGAATATTCTTTGATATAATGGGTCACTTGCTTGACATTGTTCCAACTTAGAGATACCTCCTCAAAATTTTGAGAATTCTTCGGAAGGGAAATGGGCAGTGATTCGAAAATAATTGAACCGAGATTTGAAAATGGAATAGGAACACCAAAAATAGAAGCTAAAGTAGGAACAAAGTCTATCTGTTTAACTGCAGTCTTGTCATGATGTGTGGTTCTTGTAAGTGGAGTTTCCGGAGAGTAAACGAAGAGCGCTGATGTCACTTCTCCTTCACTATCCCCTCCATGATCACCTATAAAATGAAGAAAATAAACTATAGGTCCGTGCATTAAAAATGGAAATAAAAATAAGATAGAGCAGTGGGTGTACAAATTATCAGCAGAGAAATGATGAAGACTTCCGTGAACACAATTGTTTCCTAGAAAGTGAATATTTTGACCGTAGAAAAAAACTGAAAACCACAAATAGTTGCATTGAAATAGTGCACGGCAAAATACGAAACACGTCAAAAGTTTATGACTTTACATTTTTCAGTCATTAGGCTACTTCTAGACCTAACAGCACAAGTTATTGCAGTCATTTTTTCCTCACTAACTCCATCAGTCATAAGAGTGTATTTTTTTTTTTGCATGCTTATTGAAGCCATTTTGTAAAAAAAAAAAAAAAAAAAAAATCTGATTCTGATTTAAATAATGAAAAAATAGGTATCTCCAAAGATTCAACAAGAAAAATTGTCTATAACTACCTGTCAACGTCATCCCATGATCTCCGATCACAAACAGCAGAGTTTCATTATCCATAGTGCGAACTGTTTCTCTGAGGATTACAAAAGAAATCTGTCATTAAAATTCACTGTTATTTAAAAATGATAGTTACAGCACAAAAAGTTAAATTGATAAGTTGGTATCCAAATATTACAATGGTCTCTGGATTCGATTTCTGCAAATTAAGTACACCTTGAGTGTGGTCCAAGCCCCATAAGAAACGTGCCGTGTCCTTTCAAAGTTGTGAAAATTGCAAATTTTTTTGCATTTGGCAACTTTTAGATCCATAACTTAGCGACAGTTCGTGGAAGAGAACATCCATATTGGGCTCTTTTGAAAGAACTGTGCAGTCTGAAAGTTGCCAAATTCCAAAAAATGTGTGCAATTTTTACAATTTTGAAACTCGATTTAAAATGAATGGATGGTCCAAAAAATTTGAAGAAATACTTCTTTGACAAAGCTAAGGTAGCGTTCTAAAATTCAACCATTCAATGCATCCGTGCAAAAAAATTACATTATCCTGTGATGTAGCATATCTTTGTATATTGAAAGGTGCTGCTATTCATAATCTTTTCTGCATCGAGACAGTGAAGGGATCAATTCTACAACGCTACCTAAATGGGCAGAGCAAACATGCCAAATTTCATGCAAATCGGAGGGGATGAATTTTTAATGTGGTCTGATTTGGCATGGACAGACCCCACGAGCTCAAAGATAATTCAAACTGTTTCATGCTTCCATTTTTCAAGTAAAAAATTATAAGTTGATAAACCTCACTTCTCTCGCAAGTGAATACGCACATTTAAATTAGAGAATACATTGACCACTATGGACAGTTAGCAACTTCAAGTTTAATTTTCTCAAAGCAATAATTTTGGACTAAAGTATAGGTATCTCTCTAGAATCGAACAATTGCGGGAAAAAATGTTTACTTACTCAATGACTTGATTCATTTCATTCAATTTTCGGACCATTTCCGGATGAAAGGGGCCATGGCGATGACCGCAATGATCTACTCCTAAAAAGTGAGCAATTAATAACTGCCAGTCAGTCTTCTCAATTTCCGGAATCAAGAACGTCTTGATACCGCTGTCTACAGTATCTAAATCCCAGACATTGAAAGATGGGAATGGAAACTGACGGGTGAATCTATTTGGAAAGGCAGAGATCCACGTATCATCACCCATAAATACAATAGACTTTTTCATTCCTAAAAGTTGATCAATGATATTATCTTCATCAATTTCAGGACTGGCAAAATTTGAGCTCATGTCAATGAAGGTAGGGAGACTCCCTGTTGTGAGACCTTTCAACCGTTGGAGAGTGGTTGTCGGTGGATCTGCAATAAATTCAAACAACTTTGCATTCTTGGGTTTCTCAGATAAAAGTTTATTAACAATCGGCACTTGGTTTTGATAAATGGCAGTTTTATTTGAGGAATGCTTCAGAAAATCAAATCGCAAGGCATCAATTATGATAACGATGACTTTCAAGCCTTTCCTAGAACATTTCTGCTTGGCAGTGGTTGAATTTTCATCAAGAGAGTCGTCAAGACAGTCAAGTGAGTAGTTTGGGCAGTAGGCTTCGACATTCATGCAACTTGATTTCGCGGGTAGAACTTGACGGCTCAACAGAAATCCTCGAGTGAAGAGCAGTATGCTACAGATCAGCATGTACGAGATCCAACCTAAAAACAGTAAGTACCGAAAATGCATTTTAACTTAATTTTTTTCCTTGCAACTGGATATAACATTTATTTCAGTAGAAGAGCTCCTACTTCTTCGATAAAGTTCGAACTTTCATGCCGAGATGTTTGAGATTTAGATAATAATAAGTAGAGGGTCTTATGCAAACCGGGTAGCACATCTTTCTAGCGAAAGGGTTGGAGAGATTCTTTGGAGGTAAGCGTCACAATAATACAAGGAATTTCAAACAAGAAAAGGATGAAAATAGGGCACTGAATTAGACGCCGGACGGATTTGATACGGGGTTATCGTCAAAGTTTCCATTATTATTCGCGTGGTAAACAAAACAAAACTAATTCCCTCGAATGGATGTTGATAAGAGTGATAGTACATAGTTTTCGGTAGTGACTGATAAGGTTCATCGCAAGTGCTGCTTTTTGCGGCGGTTGAGTGACTTTTTTAGCTTTGCAAACTAGAGTTTTTCCAAACGTGATACGATGTTCAGCGGGTTGTATTTAAAATTAATAGTTTCATCCCGGTGAAGAATCGGAGTGTGCTCTCTGTATCGATTTTTTCTTTCTACTACCCATGGTTTGTTGTTGTATAAATTTATGTTGTTTTGAGCTTACGCAGACGATTTTGAGGTAAAAATAGATTTCAGGGAAGGAAGTTATTTCCTTTTCTACTCTTTCGGGCCGTTCATATAGTTATGTTTTCGGGCCAACAATAATTGCTCCGTCTTATTTATGCGATACCTTCTCATCAAGTTACCGGAAGCAGGTAAGCTCATTTAACACTTTTTTCATGACGCCAGCCACCTCATCTTATCATGATTTAGAATCGTCGTCTCGTCACTAGTTTCTATCAATGCATTGTCCTTTGAAGCTGGCCAAAACAAATTAATGATAATAATGTGTAAAAAATCGGTACTGTTGGTTGGTTCCTTGGGTAAATCCTACCTGCACCATCTGTTGGCAGTAAGTGTTGCTGAAGATGATACCTATTAACTCAAACTTCTTTCCCTTGCCTTCTACATTTTCTTTTCAATTTGATGATTTCTTGATTTCAGACTGATTCCTAGGTTTCCACCATGTCCTCTGGAAGGCCAATCAAATGCGTTGTTGTGGGGGATGGCACTGTTGGAAAAACGTGCATGCTAATTTCATACACCACGGACAGTTTCCCTGGAGAATATGTGCCCACCGTGTAAGTTAGATTCCTCTTTTATATCACCCGAATATCTACCTCACAGTTTTAATTCTACTCTTCAGATGCGCTCAAACAAATCAAGATAAACTGCAGCCAATGTGGTGAGGGAGGCTGCGACTAGCTTTAGATAATGTCATTGGGAGTGAATGCTAAGGGTTAGCGAAATGTAACTCTTCTGTGTAAGCGCCAATGTCGAGTGCCTCTGTGCCTCTACCTCATCACTTTTTCACCTATCATAGTTTGGCGCCTTGGCGAGTGGAGGGGGTGAACATAATCCCAGGGGTGCAAAAAGTGCCCGATCAAGCGATTCGTGGATCACGTGAAAGTGAGGAAATTTTTGGGAAAGTGAGAAAATTTGTCCAATTTTTTTTTTTTTTTTTTTAAGTAATGGCATTAAGAATTTCCCAGGCAAATAGAGTAAAAAGTGGGAAAATATCAGTCATTTTGCGAATATACGGCGTTGAACTATTAAAATAACCAAAAAAAAAGTCATCACCTTCAAATTTTTGTGAGGAAATTTTTTAAAATCCTGTGAGGAAATAAGTCATGGATCGCGTGAAACTTCGGAAGTTTTGGAACATATCGCACCCCTGCATAATCCTTCATCTCTGCTTTGAGGCAATGCTTGTTGCTGCTGGCACTCACATTCTTTCGCCCCCACAGGCAGCTTGTTGATATTGGAAAAGGTAGCCAGAGCTCAAGCATTTTGAGTAAAAGGTTCTTAGCAGGTCCAAGTAGGTCTGGACTGCTTAGTAACCGCTTGTCATGATATTTTACGATGCATTTCCGAAGCAGGCACCGCAACTTGTCAGATCCTAATACTCAAAATACGTGAGCTCTACCATCTTCCAGCTCCCATGGAATGGAGCTACACTCTTACGGAGCATATTGATGAAACCAATCAATGGGTATCTTTGATATTTTCATTTTAAAATACTTAATTTCATTTTAAAGGCTTTTGCAACTGTGCAGTTAAGGCTTAAACTCTAAATCTCATCTGTAGTCCGCTATTATTCTGCAGGTGTTACTTACCTCTAAATGCCCCTAAAAAATAAAAATAATTCAAGGATAAATAAATGGAAAATAAAGTTAGTTATAACAATAAACAAAGTGAATACAGGCAAATCAAGTTTTGCCTCTCAATTTTTTATTCAGCGAAAAGCATTTGTTGTCTGAATTGGGTATAAACTTATTCTTGATATTTCTGTTGGGAGTTTGCCTCCAACGACTCCAATTTTTGGATTTTGCCCCCACCTTGCAAGAAGGGTGCAAAAAAACACCTCAATGTCAAGCCCTACAATATATTCTGATTGACCAGATTTTAGGACTTTATAGAATGAAGGGCGTAATTCAATGTGCATAATTTTAAGAAAATTGAGTTTTAAATGTCCAGAGAATGTTTTTTAGATACTGTCATGGAAGATGTATTATCCTTGACATCTTTTCCATTTTATCTCTTCCATTAAATTATCTACAGAACACTTGATGCTTTGAATGCACCTTTCTCGAAAAGCCCTCAATTGATTTAGCATTGGAGACAGATTCTCTTCAACCTTGATAGATAGATAGATAGACAATTTTATTCCGAAAATGTTTTAACAAAATGAAAAACAAAAACTACCCTGCCTAAAGAAAACTTGTGTGGCAGCGGTAGGGTACAATTTAAAATATAAATAATTAACTAATCGTGAAAAACAAAATAAAAAGAAAAATTAATAAATATTAAATATTAAAATTAGAAGAGGATAGATCTAGTTATAATTATACTTTTTACTCTTTGGTTTGATATAAAGAAAGAAAGAAAGAAAAAAAAAAAAGGTTTTAGAAAGGTTTAAAATTTTTTTTTTTTTAAATTTTCCTGAAAGATTTCAAGTTAAAATTAAGTAAAGAATGGGAAAATTAGGCAACTATCTTTAAAAAATGCTGCTCACTATTTTAAAAGAAGAAATGGTATGCCAACACTTTGTTTTATTTTGAGAAGAAGGTTTTAGGTTTGAAAAAGAGAGAAGTGGAAAGAAACAGAAAATAGATAAATAAATAAATAAATAAAGGGGTACTAACTGATATTACTTTGGATAATAAAAGAGAGCCTGGACAGAGAAGAAATTAATTTGGGTTTAAAGTCCATTTGATAAAAGCTTCTTTGAGAAGAGGAGTAAAAGAAGAAAAATTAAAACCATAAACAAAAGGCATACGGAGCTCTGCTGGTAATTTATTAAACCTTGATTGTAAAATATACCATTTGAGCAAAATTTTTGCTTTGTTTCTAAACTTCCTATTTTCTCTTTGTGTCCTCAGGTTTGATAATTATTCAGCTCCTATGGTAGTTGATGGTATTTCTGTAAGTTTGGGGTTGTGGGATACAGCTGGACAAGAGGACTATGATCGATTGCGACCCCTTTCGTATCCTCAGGTATGCTTCAGCACTACATTTATCCTCTTCTTAATGAAGTTAAGCTCAATTTAAGCAAAATGTGAGATTTGTTCTGTGAAAAGGGTCTGTCACTTCACCAAACAAAATTTTCAGGAGCTCGAACAATTGAAGGAAGATTATGTCAAAACTATCAATTTTTAGTTTCATTGCCAACTGCTTTTTAGTAGCTTCAAGTTTAAATCGATATCAGCTTTATTTTATACACTAAAGGTGGCATTAGAGTACATTTTTATGATGAGATGTATAAGGTCGATAAAAATCATTTAATGCACAGATTGACAAAAATGAGCCGTTTCAGGAATGATAATTGCTCGTTGATGCCACCTCCTTGCTGGGAGGTTTTGAACTTGGCCTGGTGGCTACAGCTCTTCTTTGATTTCTATAAACGTAACGTAAATTTGACAGTAATTTTGTTTTAAATTTAACTTAAAATTTCTCAAAATTGCTGTTTCTGCAATTTTTCTGACCAATATGCTAAATGGCTCAATTTTTTTAATTTTAGGGCGTGTTTTTGTGGCCGTAGGACCAGTTGTACTACCTGTATTGCAATCAGTATTGGATGGAATTTACCTCCTTGTTATTATTCAAGTAACTTTTCTCAAGTTTAAATAATAACTCTCGACCTTCAACCCTTATCTTTGGTCTAAAGTACCTGACATCCCCACTCCTCAAGTATCTAATTGTAAGTTGGTTTGGAGCGCCTTCAATTAATTTGATACTTCTCCTGCGCTCACTAAGGATGTATCAATTGCATAGTTGCCTCTGCTAAGGTGATGGTTGTCGTCCTCTCCTCTGTAAATAGAATCTCTCATAATCAAAGACGCTTGGCCGACACTGCTTTGCGGTGCAGCGAGTGCTTATTAAGTTTGACGGAAGCACTTAGTGTTGATCGATTCACTGTGAGGATTAAGAAAAATTGAAAGGATTGTGGGGAAAAAATTAATTAATCAATAAAGAAATTGAAAAAAGGTAAGAGGGGGAGGGATACTTGAACCGTGACTCTTTCTCCCCACAGCTGCCTTAGCTCATGTCTTCTTGGCTAGACTCTCCCCTTAATCAAATTGTCCAATGTCACGGTTCAAGTATTCTCCCCCCCCCCCCCTTTACTTTTTTCAATTTCTTTATTGATTAATTAATTTTTTCCCTGCAATCCTTTCAATTATTTTAATCCGAACAGTGAATGGATCAACACTAAGTACTTTCATCAAACTTAATAAGCACTCGCCGCACGGCAAAGCGGTGTCGGCCAAGCGTCTTTGATTATGAGAGATTCTATTTACAGAGGAGAGGACGACAACCATCACCTTAGCAGAGGCAACTATGCAATCGAGACATCCTTAGTGTATGCAGGAGAAGTATCAAATTAATTGAAGGCGCTTCAAAACCACTTACAATTAGATACTCGATGTTTAGATTGGGAATGTTAGGTACTTTAGACCAAAGATACGGGTTGAAAGTTGAGAGTTATTTTTTAAACTTGAGAAAATTTAGTTGAATAATAACAAGAAGGTAAATTCCATCCACGGTGTTGAGAGTAAATTCAAGCAGCAGACTTTACCGTTGTGTGGCATCATATCAGGCCCTTTTAAGCCATAAAACACAACGGAGAGTTTTAATTTTTATTTTTGCTTGACCGTTTTTGTTCTGCACTCTCGTCCCGACGATAATTTTTTTGTGAAATGCTTTCTATCGATGGAGCTTTGCGTAATTTACCATTTACAATCTATGAATTTGAAACTCATCTTTTGTAATCTTATTGCAACAGTAGAGTCCACTTGAAACTTGATTTTCTTGAAATAGAGTTGCTTTGAGATGCTGAGTCGCTTTCATATTGTTACCTTTGTGAGGGGAGGGGGGGGGGCTGAAATTCATCCATAGCTTAATGAGAGGAGAAAAATAAGAGGTACTATCTCAATTTAAGGTCATGCTTGATTACTCCTGTTTTTCTCTTGTTTTTATTTTTTGTTACCATACATTTCATTTCTTTTTTTTGTCTGTTTTAGACTGATGTTTTCCTAATATGCTTTAGTGTGACTAGTCCTTCTTCTTTTGAAAATGTTACCTCCAAGTGGTATCCTGAAATCAAGCATCACTGTCCAGATGGCCCCATAATCTTAGTTGGTTAGTCGATTTTAGTTTGATGCAATTACTTGAGTTGTTATTATATTATGGAGCACATAGTTTAAAAACCAGCTGTGAGTACTCTCCCTGATTTTTTGGAAACCGCAAAAAATCGTGGCTCCTTGACAATGCATTGCAATAGAATGGACAGAAGTTTTGAATTTTGATGAGTACCAAATGCTCTAGAATAATTGTTCCTTATAATCACCAAAAGTTCTGTTCATAGCTCCAGCCCCCTTCGCAATTTTGGTTTTGATTCCAATTTTCAGGGTTTTACTTTTCTTAGGCAGATTTATCGACTTCCATTCAGAACAAGAGAAATGTGTGAGATAGAATGATCTAATCTTTAATAGGGCTCTTGCAAACTTTTGCTTCAGGTGATTGAAGAGCTGATTTTTGCATAAAAATCTGTAAAAATGACGATGAGTACACTAAAAAATCACAAAATTCACTCTTAGAATCGAGCTAATCTAATCTTTAATAGGGCTCTTGCAAACTTTTGTTTCAGGTGATTGAAGAGCTGATTCTTGCATAAAAATCTGTAAAAATGACGATGAGTACACTAAAAAATCACAAAATTCACTCTTAGAATCGAGCTCAATGGCAGAGCGACGCAGGTATCATGGGAGATTACTATCTAATTTGAGACATATTTCTGTGTTTCCTTAGAGAAAGTGACTTCTTAGACAGGAATCACCCATGATACCTGTGGAGCTCCCCCCTTACGATCTTGCCGTTACAGCTGTTATCCGAGTTGATCACTAAATTTTATATTTCTTTAGTGTGATATTTGTGATTTTTGCTTTGCTAGTGTTTACATCTGATTGAACTATTCATTTGCTTATAGCAAAAGCTTTCAAGAGCCTCATTATGCTTAAGGTCGAAATTTTTGCCTTAGTATTGTGATTTGAGAGTTTTGCGTGGAGTAAATGATAAGAATGCTACTATTGCATTTGTGCAGCTGGAAGCTGTCCTTTGTTTTGATGATACGAAGCCTTTGTTCACCTGTCTCAAAACAAAGGGTTGCTTACAGTCGCACAGTCGACGACACGCCATTGCTTGAGAGCGCAGGAAAAGTGGGGCCCAGATTTGCGCTAACTCAATTTTGCTAAAAAGTGGATATTGCTGAGTTTTGACTCTATGTGCTTTATTTTCATTTAGTCATATAGGTAGTTTCAGAAGTGTAGGTAAGTAAGTGTAAGTGTGTCACCTAAAGCAATAATCTTTGAAATCATTCTACATTATTTCTGATATTACTCGATGAAAATTAATTTGAATGTTCACTTTTCAACAAGGAACACTTTATAAGCAAAACATTAAAGTCAGAGGCAAGTTTGGTTTTGATTTGAAGGAATTAAAGTTAAAATTAGCCAAAAACTATGGCTTAGGTGCGCATACACTTCTGAAACGAGTTCTAGCTGAAATCATCTCCAACTCCTCACCTAAGATTCTCCTTTCCTAGGGCCAGGTGTTGACTTTCAACTAAATCCCAATCTCTCCAAATTTGACCCTAAAATAGATTTATACCTAAAAATTAAAATTTCAAAAATCAGTCCAAGTGTCATTTTTTGGATAACCTCACATATAATTATTTTTATTTTTATGGTAAAAGAAGATTAATCCTCGCTTTCTTGTTTATTTTTTTTTTCAGGCACAAAAATTGACTTGCGGGAAGATAGAGAAATATTGAATGGATTGGCTGAACAAGGTCTATCGCCCATTAAACGGGAGCAGGGACAAAAACTAGCAAATAAAATTCGTGCTGTTAAGTACATGGAATGCTCTGCATTAACCCAAAGAGGTCTTAAACAGGTATTAGTTTTTCTCTTTATCTCATCTTGAAGCAAGATTTCTGTGTGATGCATTCATGATTTAGTTGATCATGTGTAGCTATTTAGCTTAGAAGGTCTTTATGAAAAATACTCAAAAGCCCTAGCCAGGATCAATATGATCCTGTTTTCTAAATTATTTTCAAGTCAATATCATTGCTTGAAATTACAACAAGCAGTCACCCTTGGGCATACCCTGTCTTTCAAGCACGATAGATAACACAACTCCCACTTGGTGAATGATTTTTTTTTGTAAAAATTGTTCATGTTACCAATGTTTAAAATGCTGCCAATTGATTTTGTGTACATCATTTTTTCACACTTGCTAATATCATTATCATCATCATCATTGATAATCATTGCTCTTCTGAATTGATGTTTGCATTCATTATGTGGTCTACAAGTCTTAAGCTTTGATTATTTTCTAACCCTGCTAATTTTTTTGTCTCAGGTGTTCGATGAAGCTGTGCGAGCAGTTTTGCGACCGGAACCTCAAAAGCGACGTCAACGAAAATGTATCATTATGTAGGCTCTATTTATTTCTCTTTATCTTTTTTGACTTATCAGGTGAATTGTTGTATGTGTTAAGGTTTATTTCTCCAAGTTTCATGGAAACTGATCCTCAAATGTTTTAAATTCTAAGCTTCATTGATGTTTTGTTGGTCTGCGTTTGGATTTCCACGGGTATTGCATTTTATTCCTCAAAATCACTCAGTTTATGAGGAAATGAGAGCTACTGGAAATTTTAATGCATCCATCCTTCACTGCATTTATTAGTTTTTAGCATCTTACTTTTTGAACAGATTTATTTGTTGGATCACATTCTATTTCCAATTTCTGTGAATGAGTGCACAAGTTCTCTCCATTTCTAAAGAGATTAGGGTGCAAATTCTTGACCTTCAGTAGCAGCAAACTCCTGACTGTCTGAACATCGTACTATCTGCCCCTCTTTTTTGTAGCCTGACTTGCAAAGAAAAACTGAAGCACAGAGACAAAATATATTAGAGACTGCGCTCCAGCTCTCCTTCCCATGTTAAAATCGGGTGGCAACTTTTTTTTTTTGGGTCTCAACAAAACAGCGTCCAACTGGACCATTCATTGGCTGATGAATGAGCAAAATTTTGATGTCAGTAGCCAATGAGAGCAAAACATTGGAGTTTTTATCATAGGTTATCAGTCAACATACGGTTCATTTGGACGTTGCTCCTTTTGTTATTCAGTTGAGACCTAAAAAAAAAGTTTGCCTCTGCGTGATCAGGTAGTGCATAGTCTTTAGTATCTATTGTCTCTGCTCAGGGGGTTAAATGTCATCGAAGAGAAAAAAAAATTCTTCGATTCTGCTGAACAAAACGTCATGGTAATAGAGCTGTTTAAGTTTATGGAGATAAAATTTTCCTTCATAAGATAATGACTCTAGGAGTCCTTTAAGAATACCAATGAAAGAGGTTTTGATGAGAGGGCACTGTTACTTCTGCGATAAATGACAGTGGTGCAGCTTGCAATTTGGTACTGTTGCATCCTGTCCATTTTAAGTCTTGTAATATCCAATTGGAGGAAGTTCACGGAACACCCAATACTCCAATTTTTTTACGGGTTTAAATGGACCCAATGCAATGTTGCCGAATTTCACGCTATGCCACTGACGACTGACAAGGAATTCCTTTTAATACTTAACCTTTCAAACATCGTGAGCTTTTGCCAGTGCATACTCAGTATTGCTCTTGCTCTTTTCATCGCTGTTTTTGAGTGGAGTTAAAGACATAAGTCGATTGTGATTTTGTACTTATTGATCGTCATGTAAAGGGTTTTTAAGATTTTTACCTTGAAAGAATACTTACGATACAAATAATGTACCTTTACTTCATTTCTTGAAAATCTGATATTTTAATGTTTTGTTATTTAACGGGAAAAATGAATGATCAGCACAACGTTGCAATTGACTTCTGTGGAAACAGGGGCGGTATGATTCGTAGTACTTGACAGTGCTCGAACCACGCATGTGCTGGTTACATTAAGTTAATTTTGGTGATATGTTTTAGCAGTTCTCAGCAATGCGTTCCTGGCCATAGTTTGTTATTCTGTACGTTGCATCACTGTGCTTTTGCACTCCCCCCCCTTTTTTTTTAGCTCTAATATTAAAATTATTGGTCCAGTCAAAATCAGCAAAATAACTTCAAGATGCTGTGAGTTCAGTTTAAAGTTGAAAGCTGAATAAATTAGACTAAATGGAACATAGAAAAATGCACTGAGCATTGAGTAGTCAAAATTTGATTTAAAATAAAGTTGAATTTCAACTGAGAACATTTTGAAATCAAAGATCGAAGTTTGAAACTGAGGTCCCTGCACTTAATGCAGGCAAGCGCTATTTTTGCCCTTCTAATCATCAGTGCTGTTACACCCAACAAATAGAGCAGGATCGGAATGCATTTTAATTCTGTTTTGAATACCGTATTTGTCTGTAGATGTGTTAATTCTCTCCTTTTAATCACAATAGTATTTTCAGTTCCTGCTTCAACAATCTGTGAAATATTGTGACTGCCAAAGGCTTATTTTACAAGCCGTACCAAGTTTTTTTTTAAACTTTTTTGTAAGCTTGTTAGGTTAGTGGATGTTGCTATATTGTTGCGTCGGAAAAGAAATAAGAGCCTAAGAAGAGTGAATCGTGTTTGGATAGTGTTGGTGTCTCAACAGAATTGTACGGGTATTAATCCAATAAATCATACTACCATTTACTTAAGGGGGTACAGTAGTCCCTTGTTATTCGCGATTCATGAGTATCCGCCAGTTACTGTTTTGGTCCAAAATCCGACTAATCTCCAACGTTGGTCTCTCGGATCTGAGAATCGTAAGACTAGAAAAAGACATTTTAGTTCTATAGTTGACTGTCATGGTTGCCTTACAGGAATAAATGTATGAACTTTCCTCAGCAAAATGAACAGTAGTAAAAACGAATGAAGAAATGTCCCAAGAAAGGAGCAAATCTCTGATAGTGCAAATCCTCCAGAAAGATTGCGCTGAAGGATGTTACCAGCAAAATAATTACAAGTTTTAGAAATATTTAAAGATGCTATGAGCCAAAAGCGGCATTGGAAAGTTTTTCAATATCAGTGAATCTACAGTTCAAAAAACCAAACAAAACGAGGTTAAAACCAGAGATTACATGAAATTAAGTGCCCTTACATCAATGAAGGTAATGCATACGGCATGAAAAATTCTAATCCCCATTTTCTTCAAATCTCACTTTTTTTTCTAAAGTCGATGGCCTTGGTATCCACGATTTGGTATCCGCGAGGGCCTCAGAATCGTAATCCTTGGAGATAATAAAGGATTACTGTACTTAATTTCAATTTTTGTCTCCATATTTTAAATTACCCCGCTCTTTTTTCTCAAGACAATCAAGAAAAATTGAACCCTTGTGCCTAATAATCTGCGGTGTGTTATCTAGCAACTTTTTGATTTGTTTTAGCTGTAATCAAGTCGGTTCACTTTTTATGAAGTTTCATGAGCTGAGAAATTCAACTTTTCTCTCTGATAAATGAAATATCTGTAGTTTCTTGAGAAGTCTTATCATCAATAATAGATCGTTTTAGAAAAGTAGGCGCACGTAGAATGATAATCTTAGGAATTTCCTATGTTATTTCTCATATTACACGGTAAAAATGAATGAGAATGAATTTCGAGGGTTGGCTTTTCATCAAGGGACATTTTAAAATCAAAAGGTCCAAGTCGCAGACAAGTTTTGTTTTGAATTGAAGAAATAAAAATTGAAAATTTGCCAAAGATTATCGTTCTAGGCGTGCTTACAGTTATGAAACAAACTGTAGCACATAATTAATTTTAAAGAGTTTTCAGTCAATCCTAAAATGTTTTCTGGTGGCTCACTTTGAATCCAAGTCTTACAATATTAATTACAAGAACTGTTGGTGGTTAAAACCATCATCTCATCACCTGTTACCTGCAAGTTTTGGATTCTCAGCCCCCCCCCCTCCCCAGTTAATAATAAGGTTGAAAAAACACCCTCAAACTTTGTAATATGTACACAGTCATCAATACAAAATGTGTGTTGTATGCTTGTAAAAACCAAGTTTATTTTATGATGATGGTGAATTAGTGGAAGTGGATCTATTAGTCTTGAATTAGCTTTATTGACAAGAGTGTTAAATACTTGGTTTTTGACCCTCTTAGTTAGTTTCTGAACAAAAACTTACTCAATGATTTACATGACTTTTTATGAACAAATTGATGGTACATCAATCATATGAAGGTTGGCTTATCAGCCAAAGTGACAGCCAATTTTGAGGCATTTTTTCAATAATCTCATTCTACTATATTTTTTGTGATAGTTTCTCTCCGATTTTTGGCCAACATTCCTGAAAGTAATTTTTGAACTTTTTGCTTGCCCCTCTGCCAAATTTTATGTTTTTCAAGTAAATTTTACGACAGGGAAAATCAGGCAACCAAATTACTATCTTGATATTGGTCATTACCTATATTATTTTCTTCAACATTGCACTTGTATGGTTATTTTGTGAAAACTCATTTTGCAAAATTAAGAATAATTAAGTAATTCATAATTATAAAGTGTGTTTACTTGTTTTGTTTTCTCTTTTTTCTTCTTCAAGTTTTTCTTCCAAACTTTTGTCATCATAATGAATATTTTGTAAGATTTGTGTGTAGAAGTTTTTTGTTTTATGTTTTAAAAACTTAATTTATTACTTAGTCATCTAGTTTAACTGTAATGTAAAATATAAAAATGAAAAAAAAAAATGGAAGAAAAAAAAAACTTTAACCAAAAAACTGTTAGATAAGTGTAATTTAATCCCTGTTATTAATTCTTTTTTGCTAACTCACTTAAAATTTGGTAGCTACTTAGCTGTAGTGAGTCTCATTTGGTCTGTCTGTCGTTTTTTAGTCAACTTTTTGTCGTATAATTTTTGAATTATTTTCTGATTCTCCCTTTTTATGTTTTTTTCTGAACGCTTCTCTGTTTTGTAATACATTTTTTGCACCACCATCACCACCACCACCTACTACTACACAACTACTACATCAAGAGCTACTCCGGTAGTTGAGGTAGCAGATTTTTGTTAATTTTCTATCCATTTATCTATCAATTCATCTGGTTTTTGTCATTCGGGTTCTTATACAATTGTTTCTCTAAATTTGAAGGCAACTTTCGAATTTTTCATTTTGATGCATCTGTCTATTAGTTTTTGATCTGAAAAACAATCTTCAGTTTATGTTTTTGTAAAAACAACACTTATTTTAAAACAAAACAATTCTCAATGTATAGAGTCATATACACTTTTTCAAGATATTGCTTTTCCTTAAACTTTACTTCTCAAATTAATTTGTTAAATTCTTAATATCCATGAAAGAAACATTCTGTATTCCTCTCAGCTCGAGTAATTTTTTTAATTCTATACCTGGATTCTAGTGTTTCCATGTGTCAGACTTATCATCACACAAAGACAATTTTTGTCTAGAGGCAGAGCTACTATCTTTTACCTGATAATAAGAAAGTTGTTACATTTTTTTGGTTGTCTCTTATGTTTTTTGATGAATTTTGCTCCAAAGAGAATGGCAATGCCAGGGTTCTGTGTACCGTCTACTTCTAAAACATTGTCTCTTCCTGACTCGTATCAATAACTCAGCGTGTCAAACTTAAAGATAATACATTTCCTGATCTGTTAAGTATAGATAAATTCAAAATGTTGTCACCTATTCAGGGGTATAGAGAGAGAGATAGGGGCATAAGGAACACTTTGCCTTGGACCTCCAATACACATGACCATGACAGGGGGCCCAAAATTATGGAAATTTATGAGTCAATCCTAAATTTGCCTCCGGCCCCTAGAATTATCCTCTTAATGCCCCTGTACTTGTCTCATTTATTTTATTTTTTTACCATTTTTTTTGTTTGTTTTCTAAGTTACCAATGATTTTTGCATTGTTATTTTGACATTTTTTGGTCTGTCTAGGTAAAGAAAGCCAAATGTATAATTGGAGGAAAATTTTTTCAACTGTCACATTCTAGGTTATTCATTTGTTAAAGTCAGTTGAAGTGGCTATAAACTCAGCTTATCACTTAAGTTATTCTATTAATCGATCACTGATCAATTTTTGAGATGATATTTTAATGTTGTATGTACATGAAAATCGAGTCATCGAGCATAATACATGTAAATTAGTTTTTTTTTTATTTGTGGTCAAGCTGTAAGCACCATTTTCAAGCGCCAAGCTTTTATGATGAATTGATTTATTGAGATAACTGGTTTTCAAGTATCAACCCTGACGAGATAAGGTAACAGAATGATTTTAGATTATTTTTTCTTAATTTTTACCACTCCTTTAAGGTTTTGTGACTTTAACTACCCTTCAAAATTCATGATCAAAACTTAGTAAAGTACTTAAAAAATTACCTAATTGCAACTCTAAAGCCAAGCCAATTTTTGTTATCCCTGTTGCGAAAAATTGGCGCTTTTAGATTAATCGATTTTTCACTCTTAAATCTTGATTAATCAGTAATATCAGTAAGTCACTCCATTTATGAACATACTTATGCATCACATTCATGATTTGTTTTTAAAATGTTTCAACTGCCTCTCTAAAATTTTAACCATGCAATTTTTCATCAATGTTATGACACGGTACTGATTAGAATGAATTTTAACTAACATTTTTCAAGTTTTTCTCACTCCTCATTCCTAAGTATTAACAATTGTTTTTATGTTAACCTTTGTTTGCTCTACCAGTTTTTTCTATGAAATATGTATGAAAATTTTATCTATTGTAGCAATTCTGTAAAAATCAAAATTGTTTGCATTTATAAGCACTTAATCAATGCCCCTATAATTTCAAAAATCTGCGTTTTGCTCAATTTTTTTTTTGTTTAGCGTTTGCATTGTTTGTATTAACCTTTACTCTTCACCTAAAATATATCTTGATGGTTGTGATGTAATAAACTAGTAAACTTAAATGTCTCTAGAAGAAATGAAATTTCAAGCGCAAAATTATCTGATAATAAATGGCAGCAGCACCATGTTGTGAAAATGAGATTTTATCGCATTGCAAATTGTCCAGATTTTCCAAGTTGTGAACTTGAAATATGAAAAGATTATTCTCAGTTGTTTAAACCAGGTTTAAGGGGCTTTGCTAACTTTTGTAATGTGGTTTGTTTTTTAAAATTTAAAAATCCGCATCCATTCATTTTTGGCCCAACAATTTTGTATTAAACTTTCAGAGTTTGGGAAAATGCTTATTTGACTCAGTGTCACCATGTTGCTGGATAAATTTTGCAATTTTGAATCTCAGGTGGAATATTACAAGGGGTCTGTTGCAAATTTTTGCAACAGCAATGTGGAGGATTGATCTGTGCGTAAAATCGTGTGAAAATCACATCGAAAGCGTAAAAAAATCCCAAAATTTACTCATAAACACAATTAATGCGTTTAACCATATTCAAAGATGGTGGTCAAATGAGTGGGTCACAATGAGAGAGTCCCATCTAATTGCAACTTTCTCTATGGTGAATCATTTTTATCAGCATAGAAAGTTGCGTTACAGATGGGACTCCCCCATTGTGACCCGCTGATTCAACTGCTATCTTTGAATTTTGTTGAATGCATTCATTGAGTTTCTGGGTGGGTTTTGAGACTTTTCGATGTTTGTAATGTAATCTTTAGACAATTTTTCTTAGGGACTAGCCTTCCTTAATGCTGTAGTAAAAGTTTGCGACAGACCCTTTTCAATATTTGTAGAATTTTTTAGAATGTCACTGATTTTACAAATAATTTTGAAATCAGGGGCTTCTTTAGATTGGCTTTTTTAGATTCATGCCTTATTGGCTGCATTTGCTGAATTTTCCTGTTATCTTGTGGAATACTTTTGATAATCTGACGGAATATTTGTTTCCAAAAAATAGTAACATCATTACTATGCACAATATGTATGGTGACTTTTCTCTTAAGTAGGTATCTTATAACCCAGACCCTGATCCTCTTTTGTCTAAGCATCAAAGCATTTATTGTTAAGAAGCTCAATCATCCTTTGTAAATATTTGTCTGTATCTATCCAAAAAAACATTTGTTTATGATCTTTACGATATTTTTTACAAACCCAATGAAAACATTTTTTTTGTTTTTGCTTCTGTCAGTTTGATTGTCAAGTGTCTATCACTCTGAAATGTTCATTGCATATTGTTCCAAGAAAGTACACCTCACTTAATTCCATTCTAAAAAGGCCGAGCTAACAACTTTAATCAGCAAATTCACTTCCTAACACATTTCTATCAAGTCAATTCGTTTTTTCCAAACCTTTGCTGTCAAATTGGGGATATTGTAACAACTTATTTTGACCAGTATTATTTTTCTCTCAGCTTTTAGACTTAGACGTTGTTATTTTTATCTAGTAAAATCAATTTTTAATTTCTAGTCGACATCAACCATTTGTAATTTAATTATTTAGTCGCTATTTGTATTAAACAACTTCTATCTTTATTTTTATTTTCTTATCTTCACTTTTATCTATTAAATCAATTTATAAAATCTTTCTTATTGATTAAAAAATTTACGGTGAAAACTTCTCTCCTCAATTTAATGTTTACTACAACTCGTCACTAGTTCCTCTGAAGGTGAAAATCTACCCAACTTTGAATGCAAGGACCATAAAGAGCTTTGGTTTGATCACTCTATCACCAATTGCATAACCCTGTCTCGTAGCCACCACTACCAAAGGGAGCCAAGAGCAATCAAGGTTATAAATTCAAGTGACCCTTTAGCCCCTTTCGGTTCTTTAATCCTCAGGTTACATAGATCATAACCGAGGACTTGAATAAGCGGTTAAAGATTTAGTTTTGTATTTCTCCCGATTGGATGCACCTATTGACTTGAAATTTTTTTTGCGACTAATATGAGACCTAATAATTAGGAATCTCGTAACAATTTTTTGAAAACTTGAATTGTGTAGGTACTGGAAAGAAAATCAAAAAGGGGGAAACAGAAGTGCCTTTCTCGCATAGAACGAATTTGAGATCCTTTGAACTGCAATATTCTTTAAATTTTAAGGATGTTTGGAGTTTTTTTTAATCTTTTAGGTGCACTAACACTTTCATTGCTCATTTTGAACCACCAAAAAAAACAAAAAACAAGAAAGAAACAGGAAAACAAAAACTTTTAAAACCACTCTTGGGGAGGTCCTGATGTGTCCGGCTCCGATTATCATGAAATTTGCATGAAAATGTAGCTTAGGTACGTCTTATTGAGGATCAAGAATCATTATCGGCAAATGGGCACATGGCAAGTCAAAAAAAAATTTCAAAGTTTCGTCAAAATCTGCGAAATTTAAAGGGTGCGGCTAATATATTGGAATTTCCAGTCGCTCTTGTGTAGCAGTTCTGTGGCCGACTGGTACGGCGCTCGACCCGGACTCCACAGGTCGTGCGTTCGATCTTTGGGTCATCCGCTTCCTTTTTGCGCTTCAATATCCAATTTTAATTGCTGAATCTTATGTTGTTGTTTTTTTGTTTTTTTGTTGTTGTTATTTTTTTTTTGTTTTTCGTACATCGGAAAAAATTAGACTGAAAAATAAATTTTAGAAGTGATTGAATGACGTATTTCGGATGAAAAGCTAGAGTAATTTTTTAATAACAAGATTATAAATGAGAAAATTATAACGCTCTTATGCCTCTATCATAGAGGCATAAGAGCGTTATAATTTTCTCGGCATTGTACACAACTTTCAACCATTAAAAGTGTAGGTAGGTAATCTGTTGATAGTGCAGCTGACTCACGACTAGCTCCGCTCTCTTCTGAAACGTATTTTCATTGCACGACGCATGATCAAATCGCATTTATAATCTTGTCATTAAAAAATTACTCTAGCTTTTCATCCGAAATACGGTATTTAATCATTTCCAAAATTTCTTTTTCAGTCTAATTTTTTTCCCGACATACGAAAAACAAAACAAAAATAACAACAACAAAAAAACAAAAAACAACAACATAAGATTCAGCAATTAAAATTGGATATTGAAGCGCAAAAAGAAAGCGGATGACCCAAGAATCGAACGCACAACCTGTGGATTCCGGGTCGAGCGCCGTACCAGTCGACCACAGAATTGCTACACAAGAGCGACTGGAAATTCCAATACATTAGCCGCACCCTTTAAATTTTGCAGATTTTGACGAAACTTTGACATTTTTTTTTGACTTGCCATGTGCCCATTTGCCGATAACGATTCTTGATCCTCAATAAGACGTACTTAAGCTACATTTTCATGCAAATTTCATGAAAATTGGAGCCGGACACATCGTGACCTCCCCTTGTAAGAAAGTAACTATCATTTGGTGCTCTTGCTTAAACTGATCACAACTGGTCAGTTGAAAAGTGTAAAAAAAACTAGCCAAAATGAGTGAAAAGAGCATTGAGTGTCATCTCAGTCGAGGCATATGTTTTTACCTGGTGTCACAGTCTGCAATAGATACTAATTTGAGCGTTTGTGCGAACCTACCTGCAGCAGCCGCTGAGATAAGAGCGGACGAGTTCCCGTGCGCTACCGACCGCGGTGTTCGAGCCGCACACACATGACCCGTGTGTGAAAAAGGTAGACCTTCTGGTCTTTGATCATCTCCCCTGTCTCGTAGAGTTTTCCGATTCGAATAAAATTTGGTAGGAGTGTAGAGGGATATAAGGAGTGGAATAGACTGTTTTACGCAAAAAAGGCTTTTGTGGGGAAGTGCCTTTCTTGCACCCAGGTCATCAATTGCCTGGTCACTGATGGCCATATTTTGTTCAGTGCAGTATCATGACAAACAGTGATTACCTCTGCCTACTTTTTTGTGACTGGATAAACAAAATTTTGCTTGGCAATATTTTCTACGCCTTGAAAAATTATGATAGACTTTTATGAAAATTGGGATGGACGGACATTTTTATGTCTACTTTTCACTTATGTAGTCAAAAACTGTTCAACACCACTTTCAAGAGGGTCAATGGAAAAATTTAATTTTAAAAAAAAAATCCCCCTAAAATTGACTTCACACATTTTTTGGCCCCGAAAATGAAAGGGGCACGTAAAAATACCACTGCAAACCAATTTTTACAAAAATTGATGCATACTTGTTCGAGATACACCAAAAAGTGAAGTTTTAGGAGGGGCCATATCTCAGGAACCGTCTGTATACTCAGTCTGCAATTTCTACCTGAGTATCAGGTCACTCTAAGGATTAACTTGAGGTATATTTGATCAAGGCTCTGGAGGGCCTGAAAAAGGGCTAATTTTAGGGAGGTTCCTTCTTTAAGGAAGCTTTTAGTACCAAAGTAGCTTTTTTTGTCTATGAACTTTTATTGCAGTTGGCTTTGCTCACTGCCAGAGACCTGAAAATTAAATTTTGTTTCCAGTCTACGTTGTCTAAGGATTTATGCTAGGGTCGTGAAAATACTTTCAAGCTTTCATGAATATGGTTAGTTGTGCAAATTGAAGATAAAGTTACATGTTTCAAGAAACGAAGTTGAAAAGCAGTAAGCAAATGAAGCTATTTCTGGAAAAAGGGCCCACGAAACAACAAGCGTGCTCTTCTTAGAAAATCAGCACTGTGATTGAATGGAGATTTCTGTTCAAAGAGCAAACCTTTTGTTTTATAGGCCCCTTTCCTGGAAACAGCTTCAAATGAAAAAGAAGAAATTTTCCAGACTCTGCTTATTGCCAATTTTTAGGGGAAAAAATCCTGGTTCCCAGAAACTCCAGCATTTAGAACCGTTGAGTGTTGAACAAGTAAAGTAGAGAGAGATAGTGTTAAAAAATAAATTTTTATTCACAAGACTTTAATACTAACATACACCAATGATGGAGGAAAAAAAATTAACAATAATAAAAATTTAATTGATACAAAAATAGTTTCCCGATGAATCAATTTAAAACAAAAAATAATAAATTAAAAGAAACATTAGGAAAACAGTAAGAGACTAATCTACTTTGATTTGATTTTAATTACCGCCAGAATGAGTATGAGTACGATCATAAAATACATTTAAACACAAACAGAAATGCACATGCCAATCATACTTTTGCTTATCTTAGACCACACAAAGATCGTTTCACAATGAGGTCGTCAAAGGTCTTCGTGAGAAGTAAAAATTTAAGGAAAATGTACCGACACATTAAGCTGAAGCAAGCAGAAACTTATACTTGAGATTGTGACACACTACTAATCAAGGTTCTGAGATAAATCAAAACTAAATTAAATGCACTATTTCGTTCGTTACTTTTTTTTTTTTCACAATATAGCTTTTTTAAAGCAAGATTTGTCTGCTGTGATTTGACAATAGTGATTTTTTTTTAGTGATCAACAACAGGTCATGAGACAGTTCGAGATGTTGCCAAATAGGAATCTTAATTAAAAATTGATTTCTGACTCTCCAGCATTCGTTGATAATCTTCAAAATTGTACTTCACTAATTGTGTTGCTTGGGTTTTTTTTCAATTACCCACCTCACAATGAGAAAAAAGTAGGGTGATGCTTGAAAGATCTATAAAAGTTACTTTCGTTGTAATATAATACGAGGAGCAAGCACAGTTCCTTCTTTGAGGCGATGGAATAACTAGTTTTTAGCACAGAATTAACACAAAGTCACAAGAAAAAAGGGTAAGTTATTTTGGCAAAGTTGTGAAAAGTAGCATCAAAAAGATGGGGTCTTAGATGATAGCCTGCTCCGCTTCACATATCAATCAATGTATGACTAAAAGTAGACAAATATTTGAGTAATCAAAAAAACTGAGACAATAAGCACACCAGAAAAGTTTCAGGAAGATCAGCGTAAAGAGAAAAAAAAATGATCAAAGATTACTTCAAAAGTTTGAATTCCTTTTGAGTTACAAATTATAAAATGCAATCAATCAATAAGTTTTAATGTTCCGAATCTTCGACTTGATTTTTTCTTTTTTTACTCAATTATTATAAGCAGACAAATTGAGATTTTCCAAAGTGCTGACTTTCTCAATTTTTTAAGAAATAATTGAGGCCATCTCTAGAAGAAGAGCCCATAAAACATCAGGTGCGCTTTTCCAAGAAAATAAGCCTTGCAATCTAATTAGAATTTATTTAGATGAGTGTACCCATAATTTGATGAGCCCTTTTTCCAGAGACGGCTTCAATTCTCAATTTTAATTTTTAAAGAATCCAGTATCTAATTGACATAATGGAAATTGAACAATGTCAATATGGGATTACTATGAATAGGATGGTAAATTGCAGGGTGGTCACAGCTTCATTCTTGCGCTGCAAAATTCTTGAATCATTCTTTTGCGAAAAAGAAAGGAATAGTAGGTACAAAATAAGCAGCAGCCTTACGGTTTGATCTAAATCAGCAGTGCCTTTCACTTTGCAATCCTCTGTTCTTTCTTTTTTAGTTGATGACTTTAAGCACAAAAGATATTTGTTAGCTTTAAACTTTAAGAGGTTGGATGCAAATCGTTGAGAATTTATCTAAAAAGATGAGAATACAAGGCTCATCAAACAAAAAGAAAAAAAACCAATACACAAAAATTTATATCTTTTTCCATTTTTTTTTTTTTTTTTTTTTTTAAAAAAAAAAAAAAAATTGTAATTCATGCTGTATTGCTTTTCTTCAAGTGGCTACAAAAAATCTTCTTTTGACACAGAAATAAAGTACTTGATCAAGAAACAGGGAAAAAGATAAAGGATATTTACAGTGAAACATTACAAAGAAATACACTTACGGATAAAAATTCCACAACTCAAGAGCGACTAACATTCAAAATGTCAATAATTATTGATCACTGGAAACCATTTACAATTTTTTGGATAAAAGAAAAAAAAATAATTAAAAGTAAAAATAATAATTCACAATGCTTTATATGGTATACAATTAAATGTCTTCGGGTGTTCAAAACAATACTTTCCCCCAAAAAAAATTAATAGAAAACTCCAACAGTTGAGAAAAATCTTTGTTGTTTGCCACACACCTAAACTGAAAGAAGGTAGGAGAGAAAAAAGGGTAAAAAAGAAAAAAACCAGGGCTGAGTCTGGGCATTCCTGATCCGATTGCAATCAGAGAGAAGATAACGATGGAAGGAAGGAAGCAAAATAATTGGAGGGAAATTTTCATCTTCAATTTTTTAACTTCCTTGCCTTCATAAATTCAAGCGCCGCCCTTTTAAATCATCAAAGAAACTTTGCAAACTTGTGACATCAGAAAGTACACTGTCTCACTTCATTGTGATTCTACATGCAGCAAAAATATCAAACAAACTGCTGACCCAAACTTTAACAGTAACTAAAAATGCAAATTGTGGTTAAAGTCTTAAAATTGAATTTAAAAATTTTGGACCTCAACTATCCCTAAAAAAGAGGGTGAAAAAAAAAAAAATCAAAAATTATACATAAAAAAATGGAAAAACCAGGAAAAAATGAGAATCTAAAAGGTTAAAAAGATTTTCTGCTGGTTAAAAAAAATTATTTTAATTTAGGTACAAAAAAGGGCAGCTTGATTTTTACATCGGTTCATTTGTGCTAGACAGGACCAAATGTAAGAAAATATGATGAGAGAACGAGGGTTCAAACTTTTTTTGGTAAATAAAAAGATGAGCAAGAGGAGAGAGAGGAGGACAAGAGGACTGAAAGATACAAAAAAAGTGTTTAAAAAAACATAACAATAAACAAAGGAATCAGAGGTAATTAAAACAAATACCAACGGAGAGATAATAAAGGGTACAATTAAAAATGGTTGTGCCAGTCAAGAATTTTTCAACTTTCCGTTGGGTTCGACCCCTGTCATGGAGGAAATCGTTGTGTTGGCAACTTGCTGCATGCCTTTTTGTAGGCAAACTTGGTAGCTAGGCTTCATGACCTGAAACATCAGAAATTTAGAGAATTTTTTGCTTATTTATTTCGTTACATTGATTCAGTAAACATTAACAGGAATGTTGACAAAATTTTCAAGTCAACACTGAAGATAAAAAAAAAATATAAGACAGAAAATGATTGAGGATTACAACCGTAGGAAAAGTATCAAGTTGATAAAAACAAAATCCTCTGATCTCATACCGTCACCATAATCAGCACAACAATATCACCGTCAACTGTTGAAGAAGGACCAAATTAGAAAGAACAATTTTTTTCCAAGTAAAATTTCAAGTTCTACAAAGGAAAATTTAGTGCTTCAGATGAGAAAATCTAGTTGAAATGGCTAAAAAATGCATCGACAAGAAGGTAGATTTTCAAAATTTTCCAGGGGAGGACCCCTGAACCTTCTACATCCTAACAAGCTGTAGGTGACCCCCTGGACCCCTCAATGTGCTGTTATTTAAAGTGGGTCTTTGAATAACGTTATATTTGAAGCATTTTACATCAGAATTAATTGATAGTCCATTTGCCTACCGCACAACCCCCTTAAAACTCTGTTCCCACGATGGGAATATTCATGGGAATTTACAGAAATCTCCCCCAGAAATAGATTCCTGGGAATTCACAGGAGTCTTCCCAAGGAATAGATTCATGAGAATATACAGGAATCTTCTCAAGGAAAAGGTTCCTGGGAATTCAAAAACACTTCATCAGAAAACAATAAAAATATCTATGAGTCCAATATCCTAGAAAATTCCATCTACGAGAGCTCGTTTCAGAAGTGTCAGCGGACCCCAAGTGATAATCTTTGGAATTTCTCAATTATTTCTCATGATATAGAATGGAAATGAGTGAAACTGAGTTTGAGCTTTGGGTTTTTATTCATAGAGCTTTTAAAACAAAAAGTCAAAGTCGCAGGCAAGTTTCGCTTTGATTGTAAGGAATGAAAATTGAAAATTTGTCAAAGATTATCAGTGAGTGCCACCTACACTTCTAAAACAAGCTCTGATTAATCTTCAACTGAACAGCTGTAATAAGTGGGATCAAGTGGGGCCATTGGACGGACAATGGGAGGCTGAGGATCACTCCGTTTGCAATTCAATCAAAAACTTCGGGCATGAAAATTATTTAAGGCAAAGAATAGCTGAATACGCAAATAACTTACATTATCCCAGACAACAGTTGCCGCGTTATCAATGTGCTCGCCGACTTCTCGCATTTCACCACGGTACCTGTGGATCAAAACATTCAAAGTTAATGAAACACAGACAAAAAACATGTCAAAATAGAGGCCCTGAAACAAGTTCTTTACATGCCATTAGTATTGAGGGAGGAAAATAAATTTTCAGGATTGCAACAAGTTGAAGGATACAGACATATTAAGAGCGTTCTAGGATTCTCCAGAGTATTGCACCCATGCAAAAAAGATTATAGTATCCTGTGTTGTAGTATATCTATATACAGGGTGACCCAGAGCACCCGTATCAGGCATTTTTCTCGAAAACTACTGAACCACATGATTTGAAACAAAAAAGTCAAAATGGGGAATTGACCCCAAATTTTTCATTTTTGATATTTTCAATAGCCCCTGACAGCTCCTTGGGGCATATTTTGGGGGGTTCAAACACATTTTTCAAGTTTTCACAAAAAAACCTCCAATAAAAGTATAAAAATTAGTTTATAATCTTAAAGTAGAGACAATTGCCAACATTTTTGCTCCCACCAATATTTTCCAAAAAACCCCAATTTTTGGAGTTATGAGGGATTTTTGGAAATTTTTTGAATCGGCCCTTTTGGCCACCCTATTGAGAATTTTTCAAAAATTATTACAGATTCTAAAAGAACAGATCAAGACCTTTCGATTGATGTGTCACATGTTACCTTAAAGTTGAAAAATAAGGCGTTTTTGGCCAAATCAAAATTTTGGGGCTTCAATTGCAGAATTGGCGCGATTCCATGGTTTGAGCCAATTGAAGCCCCAAAATTTTGATTTGGCCAAAAACGCCTTATTTTTCAACTTTAAGGTAACATGTGGCACATCAATCGAAAGGTTTGAATCTGTTCTTTCAGAATCTGTAATAATTTTTGAAAAATTCTCAATAGGGTGGCCAAAAGGGCCGATTCAAAAAATTTCCAAAAATCCCTCATAACTCCAAAAATTGGGGTTTTTCGGAAAATATTGATAGGAGCAAAAATGTCAGCAACCACCTCTACTTTAACTAATTAAGATTATAAAATAATTTTCATACTTTTATTGGAGGTTTTTTTGAGAAAACTTGAAAAATGTGTTTGAACCCCCCAAAATACGCCCTAAGGAGCTGTCGGGGACTTTGAAAATATCAAAAATGGAAAATTTGAGGTCAATTCCCTGTCTGACTTTTAGATTTCAAATCATTTGGTTCAGTAGTTTTCGAGAAAAATGCCTGATATGGGTGCTCTGGGTCACCCTGTATGTTGAAAATGATCGCTACTCTTAATCTTTTCAGCACCGATGCAATACTCCGGAGAATTCTCGAACGCTTGCAAAAATATACAATGGGAGCAATTCTAATCAGGTTATCAAATGGTGTGATGTTATGCCAAAGTATGCAATGAGCAGTTGTCGGGATTGTGATTTCTTCCTTCTCCCCTTTCGATCCGCCACTATGATGTCACGCTAACATAGAAATGCTCTCACCATTGACACATCCATTATGATGCCGCAAAACATGAGATCAAGTCAACCATCAATTCTCAAAAAATCACTTCAGAGAATGGAATCTGTGATAACATCAAAAATGATGGTGCTACTAATGAGAACAATGAGAAGGCTCTAGAGAGCAGTGATTTTTTCAAATCAAGTTGGATTTTGAGTATTCAAAGACATTTCGTGACAGTAACAAACTATGGTGCTGCAAGACGAAATGCTTTGTGACATTAACAGATTATCTTTTACCATGAGGCTACCATTACCATAAAAAAAGTCATCAGATAAGGAACAGTCTAAAACAGAGTGAATGCAGAGGGTTTCAGAGTTGCCAATCCATCCCTCTCATCTTGCTGTAAGCAATACATCTAGTTTCTCGAGTTTTAACATTTTATAAGTAATAACGCAATTTTTCAACCCATTCAGACTCCCATAAGAAACAGACCACAAAAAATCACTTTACACTATTTTCCGTTTCTACGGTTTATCGGATATTGCGTCGGTAAAATGAGTTCCCACACGAAGAGAAAAATGCGGGAACGAGTAATCTGCGCAGCATATTTGATTTGAATGCAAAGTGGGCAGAAGCGCTTGCATGGTTGGTCTCTGTGGTCTAATGGTTAGCGCAACAGATCTTTAACCCAGAGGTGCCGCGTTCGAGCCCCGGCAGAGGCGACAAAGTTTTGACAGTCTTAAAAGTGTTTCATCATTTCTTCTTTTTCTCTCTTCCATTTTTGTGTGTTGGGCTCTAGTTGATGGGGGGGGGGGGGGGGGGGAACCAAACACATTAATGAAATGCACTGTTTACACCTTCCGCAACTGGAAACACGGGAGATAATATTTTCTTTGTTAATACAGAAGGGGTTGGAATTTTCATGGTTTCTTGTTTTACCTCTCTTTTCCATAAAACAAAAACAAACATTTAGAAGTTTTAAAACCTTCAAGCGAAGCTCAAATTTTTGAATACTCGCAAAAGCTTATGATGCTCATATAACCGACGCTAGTAATGATGATGACAGAATAAATGCTAACGATAATGATGGGACTTGCTACAGTCACAAAAAAACAATTAAAAGAGACACATACCTGACATAGGACCAAATAATGAGTGTCAGTAAGGCTACCCCCATGAACATATTGCATATATTTGCTATCTCGTACATTCCAACAAGTCCCAAAACTCCAGAGAAGACATAGAATACGACAGCAAGGGCAAAAAATACAGCTGGAGTTCGTGCTGCTTTGAAAATATTTTTACTTTCATTGTGAGATTTAAACTGATTGAAAAGATCCTCAATGTCCTGCAATAATAAAAATTAATTTTTTAGAGAGAGAGAAAAGAAAAGAATCACGCTTCATTTTTCCATGATAGTCTTACAAACGCATCATTTGCTCTCATTTCTCAGAATGTGAAACATTTCAAGAGAGATTTTTGCTTGATCGATACTTTCATTTCCTGAATTTATAAAGTCCTTAAGAATTAGAGGAATGCACGCAGCTTTGAGGGTTCCTTTTATTTTGGATTAACAGTTTCCTTTTATGGACACGCAAAAAAGCTTTTAACCCTTTCCGGTCGTATGTCGGGTACCCGACATTACAATTTTCCCGTTCCGCGGGCTGATCATTTACTTCATCGTTAAACCGATCGTTAAGACTAAGTATGAGTGATTCTATAGGTCGAAAATTGTAAAACTTGGCCGTTGCTATTGTAACCATCGTTAAAGTGTCCGTTTTTTAAAGGTTACTCATGAATAGCCTTTATAAAACCAATACTTTAACAATAGTTACCATAGCAGCAGCCAAGTTATACAATTTTCAACCAATAGCATCACTCGTAGACAGTTTTAACAATCGGTATAACAATAAAGTTAATGATCGGCCCGCTGGTCCCGACATTTTAATACTTGCTCTGGTGTTATATTTTGTCGGGCCTGATCCGACTTTCCAATCACGTCGAACTCTCTTGCCCTGACGGAGTTCCAAGGAACTAGTTCTCGCATCAGTAGCGCTCCACTGCATGAACAAAATCCAAAAAAAAATTGTGAAAAAAATTCCGACCGGAAAGGGTTACAAGAGTAGAGCTTCTGCAGCTGAAAAGTTAAAAATACATCAAAACAAACGAAAGCTATGTCCCAGAACTGATGAGCTAGTGCGCTAAGCATGTGCACAAGAACATTTTTATTCTAAGTACGGCAAAAGAATAACCAAAACCGGGGCTGACTCATTTTTGAACATACCAATTCAAAAATACAGTTTTATTATGACTTAAGTGGTCAGCCATTTCTGCACAGGCGTATTCGCTGCGGTCGGCCATTTATGCCAATTTTCAACAATTTTTTTGAATATGATAGATATGAGATAGAAAATTCAAACAAATATATTCTGAAAGCTCTTACTTTCTCCTTTCAGATGCATGTTTTAGTAAAATTTTACAAAAAAAAAAAATGGTTTCACCCCCACCCCCTCAAAATCCCCTCTTTTTTGTTTCCCGAAAAAACTAGGTACCGGTGTTTCTACTATATGATAAGTTGAAATAAAATTTGAAAAATAGAAGGGAAGTGAAGTTTTAATGATGACAACTTCAGAAACAAAAGACAACGTCTAGAAATTGCCATATTTTGTCTTCTTTACTTCGTTTCGCCATGATCCCATGATCACAACAAAATAAAAACAAACAGTAACTTGAGTAACCTCAAATACGGAAAACAAACAAAAGAGAAGCACTTGGAGTAACGCGCTAAGATCGCCCAGTAGCCAAGACGTGCTTCGCCCAAGCGGATTTTTTGGACATTGCATACCCTTAGGCAACCCATATACCAATTATTTGGACGTTTTTTAACGTCTGCTATGCTTATTACGCGTGCAATTATGAATGACCTTTTTAAATGGCCTTGACCGCCAATGACGGCTTTGACCACTTCAGTGTTAACATGCATAAATTATGAGAGAATAGAAGAAAATTTAAACACTCACAGACTCTAGTTTCACTTTGTACGAGAGAGAGAATTCCTCACCACCCATCTTCCTCTTACAGTTGAACTGTTCCAAAGCTTTGTCTTTACACCTGTTATGCTCGCTTTCAAGATGGAGAGCACTGAGGTAAGGTTTGTTTCCGCCGCAAATTGTCTCCATCACTTTCTGGTAAATTTCTTTAGCCGCTGCCACGGCTGAGAGGTTGTTTGCTTCAGCTGTTGCCTTAAAGAAGTAAAAAAAAAGTTTAAAAAGAGAGATGCCACATACTCAAAATAATTTAAGGAAAATTAAAAAAAAATTAAATTTTTAAATAATCAATAATTAATTTTAACTTTTTTTTAATTATTTTTACGACGGCCTTATGCTTGTTTATAATATCCTCAATGGTTTTATTGTTTCACCTGAATTGGCAAATCTTTTTGAGTGTAGGTATTTGGTGTATGAGCTTAGGGAGCGGAGGTCCCTTCTTCCTTCAGCGGTCTCAAGATCTAATGCTCACTTTTATTCTGTCATTCCCCGCTTGAAGAGAAGTTGGGACTCCCTCTCCCCTGACCTTCAAGGCTTAGATAATAGTGTTTTTCAAAAATTCATTGAGATTTTCAGTTCTTTCTGGTTATTAGTTTCTTTTGTTTCTTTATGCTTTTCCTTCGTTTTGTCATTATTATTCCAACTTTGTTTATAATTTTATTGATTTTAGTTATTCCAATTTATTTTTAATATAAATTTCAGTTACTTCAGATATTTTATGAATTATTCTTGTTCTCAGTTTTGTTTACAGTAAACTCTCGATTTACCAGATCGCGATTTACCGGAAAATTTTTCCGGTCCCGGCAAAAGTCCCATAAGAACAATGTTAAATTTCATTCGATTTACCGGATTTTTTCTCGGTCCTATGAAGAAATTTCTCCTCAATTTACCGGACTTTGCTCAGATATAGCAGTTTTTTTCCCTTGAGATGCCGCGATCTCAAAGAATCACCATGAGTGACTCTCCAAACTCATCAGTCGCGGTGTTCCAAAAAACGCATCAAGCGGCAGGGAAGCTTCGCTGCCTTCCCGCGTTTACAGCAGCGCAGCGTTGCCGCTCATAGTGTGGCTCCACGCGCTCACACGTGAAGCATGTAGTTTATGGCTTTGGCACTTCAAGAACTTGCCAACATTGGCAATGCTGGCTGACAGCGAGATCGGCTGAATCTCTTTGGAAAGTCAGCTGAATTTTTCCAAAGAGATTTTTAGCTACGAGAAATGAAAACACTCAACAAACGAACGGTTAGTGCCAAATTATCGTGTTCTAATCCCCCACGCGTATTTTGTGCTTTTGTAAATATAACCCTTAGGTTCGTCCAAAACAGTGAAAATTTGGGGGGGGGGGAGAGAAAAAACTACCGAAAAATTCCGTGATTTCGCCGCAAAAAATGCAAGTTTTCGGTCCGCGATTTCCCCGCGAAAAGTGCGAGTTTTCGGTTTACCGGATTTTTTGGCCGGTCCCCTGAAATCCGGTAAATTGAGAGTTTACTGTACTTTGTTACTTGTAACTGCTTAACATTATTTGTATTACTGTCTGTTTAGGCATTTTATGCCTGTAAATTTAATAAGTAGTAGTAGTAGTAGTAGTAGTAAAGTCCAGCCGCCCAAACACGTGGTTCGTTATGCTGATATTTCACAGCGAACGACTGGACTGCATAAAAAAAGAAGGGGTAGGAAAGACAATCAAAGTATTCTCAAAACAAAGGATAGGAAAGAGGAGAGTAACGGCGACCTGCCAGGGACTTTCAAGTTTGGGAAGGAAATATATAAACAAATAACTAATTTTTTTTTTTTTTTAATATAATTTAAGCACAAACAAAGATTAATTTAAGCCTTTCTTGCATGGAGAACATCTTGGCTAATATATTGATTTTGATTTTGAACTTGAACGATTTTTAATAAATTATGGACCACTTCAAAAACCAGCTCATTTCATTCTTGCAAATACAGGTGGTGAAAAACTAATTTTCTGTGACACAGATAAGAAATTTAAAACTTCAATAAGATATTAAAGGCCAGAGTTTTAGTTTTGGTACAAGGTCATGTAAACAGTAAGTGTCCTCATTTTATAACTCCAAAACTAAGAACGATAGAAATAGAGCCGGAGAAAAACAGGATACTTACGACTAGCATAGATTTCGGTTCAGGTAACTCATCCCCACTGAAGAGATTAATGTAAGATTTGAAATATTGGACCAACTCTTTTGCTTTGACTTTTTGGCCACTGATCTCCTTGAGCAATAACTTTTCAGGTGATAATAAGATTGGTACTAACACACATAAATGTTTCTTGAACTCATCTTCAATATCTGAAACATTTAAAAAAAAATGATAAAACTTATAATTTTATAAGTAGATTTTTCAGGGAAAAATAGTCAATGTATACATATTGAAAGGGTTGAGCCAAGCAGAGTCATAGAGCCCTGTGACTTATTGCGGTGGGTAAAAAAAAGGGAGAGCATATTTAACTCTTTGGAACAAATACATACACAATACATGCAGGGTCATTCCAGATTAAGGCCCGTTTCCCCAGACCTCCGTCTAACTGAGGCTCCGGCGCAGAGAAGCCGTGCCGCGCATGACTTTTGCACGCAGAAATCTCTGTCGGACATGGAGGTGTTTCCTTCCAGAAAACTGACTGCCTCGTCGCACTAGCCAGCAAGGCGGGAATTTTGGGAACACTATGTGTTATCAGTGGTACTGCTTCTTTCAGGTGAGTGTAGTAGTGCGACTGAGGCGGAGAAGGTCATCAAAACCTCTTGAAAAGAAGTGTCGACGAATTCTCCGTCTTGCCGGCTGGCGCGACAAGGCAGAGGACTCCGCGCGCCAGAGGCAACGCGCTCATTTGGTTTACATTAAAGATGTACCCATGACGGAGAGTTCGCGCCGGATTTCCGTCAGACGCAGGTCTGGGACAACGAGCCTTTGGCTACCTGCCACACTTGAAAATTACTTTTTGTATTATCATAGGTTGACTTTTGCATGTTTAAGCAATGATAAGGGTAAGATGTCAGACAATTATCACTCTTTCCTTCGCTGGAAAGTTGAAACTTTCAAGTTTTGAAACAAAAAATAGTTTTAAAACATGAGGGGTGGGAAACTTAACCAAGAGTGACCCTGCAGAGTCTTGGAGAAGAAGTATGCGAGTCGTAATTTTGAAATCTCCAAAAATCGGCCACGTTTCATTAGTAATCAAATTAATTCAAATTGATAAATTGATTAAAAGTTTATAAAAACTATTAAAAGCTGGTTACTATCCTTAAACATTAGAAATAAAGATGTAAAAACTGCTAGGATATGTAGTCCTCTTATCAATTGGACTGAAATGCAAAGTGGACATTTAATAACATTCTGGTTCAAGAAATAGGATGGACGAAATGATTGAAATGATCATATTATGTTAATAATGAGCAAACGTAAATTATACGGAAGTCTTTGGACGAACGTTCCTGACACCATTCAGGGCATTGATGAAAAGGGTAGCACCCTTTTAGTCAGCTAGATTTAGCACAATAGAGCCAAAACTGATACAATTGCCGGAATGAGAAAATTTCCCACCAACTTCCAGTCCTTTAAATCAAACAACAATAGTAGTTAAAAGGTCGGCAAATTTACCACTTAAAAATTACCTGACAATCTGCCGTCAAAATGAGGGTTAGTAGCAACTTTCAATCCAGGATGTGGCATTAAAAAGCAGTGAATCTCAGAGAAACACGCTTTTATGTGTTTCCTTAAAGCTTGCAATTCTGGATGTTGTTTATCTGATATCTACAACAAGGAGAAGACAACGGTTAAAGATTGCAGTAGTAGTGAGGTTCAGATGCCTAAACCAATGGGGCTCTTACAAACTTTTGTGAACTTTACGCGTGGACCACACTCAAGGTGTACTTTGTTTTGCATAAATCGATTCGAGAAACCATTCTGAGCAAAAAATCTCACGGGCCCAAAAAATGTCTATGTTAAGTTAAGCCGCTATTAAAGTTTGAAAGTTGGATCAGCAGAGTTCGTGAATTCGTTTCAGAGCATACTGTAGTAGGAGTGAGCGAGAGGGAGGTCTCCGAACGGTCGGCCCGCCCCGTCTCTACCTGCCACTAGACCGACGCAGGCGACCCAACCTCAGATTTCAAGCCTTTTCGATAGTATTTCACCTAAAGGGGAGGAGGGCAGTAAAGATTTCATGAAAATCCGATAAAGAATCGATCAATATGCCACCGATCAATCAAAATTACATCTAATTAAACCAAAGTCTTCCGTATTCAGTTAGTAAACAAGCCAAACAAGAAGGTGACAGGAGAGGAAGTAGAAGACAAAAAGCTAGAATATTTAATGGACCATCACGAAAGTATTTACAAACAGTTGAGAATGGCAGCACAAAATATGTGTCAAATGGGAGTCAAAGAGTACGAACAGAAAAAGGATATGACAACAAAAGAAGGTATGTATTGGTCCCCTAGTGGCAGTTAGGGACGGGGCCGGACAACCCTTCAGAGAGCTCTCTCACTCCGCTACAGTGTGCCCAAAAACGAATTCACAAGCTATGCTGATCCGACTTTCAAACTTTAATAGCGGCTAAACTTAACAAAGAAATTTTATGGGCCCGTGAGAACTTTTGCTCAGAATGGTCTCTAGAATCGATTTATGCAAAAAAAAGTACACCTTGAGTGTGGTCCACGCGCCATAAGAAGCGTGCAATGTCCTTTCTCACCTTCAGTCTTCTTTCTAAAATTTCTTCTCCGCCAGCAGCTCCATATTCAGCTTCATAGGGAAAACTCCAATCCCTGACCAAAAATTGTAGTTTTTGAAATGGTTTCTTCCCTGTGTCAGCCAGAGCTAATCGTCCATATTCTGTAAATAACTGAAGAAATATTCAAACACTTTTAGGCACATCTAATGAAAGACGATATAATATCAAAATATGTTTTATTTACTTCCAAGTTTCAAAAAAGATAAATAACTAAACAAAATTTGGCAAGTTTTTATAATTGTCGACTTGGCTTGAGCAGGTCACTTAGTTTTCAAATGGATAAGGCAACAAACGTAGCGGGGACTCTACAGTAGGCACACCGACGAGTCTACTGTTTGATATTAGGGGTGAAGCGTTTCACTAGTGACAAACAAAACATCTTCACCCAAACTTACTGCTTCAGAAGATTGTGATCAAAGATTGATATAACACTATTAAATGACCATTATTTTGACATTAGTTGGATATCAGACCAAAAAAAGCTTCAAACTGCATCGGTTCGTTTGTCACCAGTTTTCAGCGAAGACTAACTCAAAAAGATTACAAATCTCCATGTTGATGCAACTGTTGAGTGAACTGATGACTGATGAACATTTTTGGTGAACATGTGAAATACCGCAAGTTTGCTTCAAGAAGCTTGTTATGCACTCCGTCTATAGGAGATAATCCCCCCCCCCCCCCCCCCCCCCCGTCTATACTGCCGTGCTAAGGAAGAACGCCGTAAAAGCCAAAAATAAAAAAATTGAGTTAGACACGGAAATGTACTATTTTTGACATGCACTTTCACGTGGTGAAATCAGAATTCACTTATTTCCATTAGTTTCTGAGATATAGAGGGGCTGCCTGCCGTAAGTACGCCAAAATCGGTACCTTTACTCAGGAGAAACGCCGCAAGCGCCAGGTAAATGGGCAGAATGCAGTATCTCCAGCCGAGCTGAGTGGAGTTGCAGCGTTCTACCTGCGTATCGGGTGCTTCCTCGGCGACCCTTTACACAACAATGCATGCCCTGCCAGACGGGGAAAAAGCCGTATGTCCATCGTGTCTGCGACCTTCCTTCGATCTTTTGTTATTTGGAGCAAAAATATTTGACTTGGCACCCTTTTATAACAATAAAAATTCAAGTGAAGATACACATAAACGATTTATGTACGAAAACGTGCCAAAATGGAAACCAGTTGGGGGGGCCATGCGTTTAACTTTGAACGCGTTTTACTCGATTTCATGTTCAGTGGTGATACGGCGTTCTTCCGTAGCACAGCAGTATAGATGATGGGGGGGGGGGGTCTACACCCCACCTTGTTCTTGAAGATGTATCCATGAATAAATATTTTTCAATTACCTGCAAATGCTGCAAATCATCTTCTTGAATGTTTTGAGATAGATTGTAGATCTGAATGGAACTTAACATTGTGCTAAGAGCAAAAACTGTTGCACAATCTCGAACCGTGCTTTCACTATCAAATGTTCCTTGAGTATCTAGGAGAATGACTGCAACCTGGGAAGTAAAAACATAAATCAAACACTTCTTAGGAGAGAACTGTATAGACTTTTAGTTAAACGGAGTAATTCTAGATTTAAAAATGAGAAACACCCAAACATTCAAATTGAGATAAGATTTCAATACCTCTCATATCCAGCAAAGCTTAGAAAAGAGAATTGACAGAAAATTTAAATTCAGAATCAAAAGAAAATTTATATTCTTAGCCAACTACCCATCATTAGAAATGAGTATCATTTGTCCGACACGAGCATTAATTTTGCACCAACAAGCTATAACCATAGAGGGGAGGGGCTTTTGGAAATGTAATTCTGAGTCCACTACGGAGGCTGCCATGATGAATATCTCTTAAATAGGTATTTTACATCAAAGACTTCTAATACTATCTAGACCTGACAAAAGGCTCATACCAGGGCGGGGAACCTAGGGCTGAGTAGAGGGACAATAGTCCCTGGTTGGCCGCAACCCGTCAGTCAGATTGGTGCACCGCGACCGAGATTTACATTGAAGCAAATGGGAAAATCACGATTTTAAAAATTCATAAAAAATAGTAAACAAAAAATAAATCTATTAAATAGGATACCGTTTGAAAGCTTATGCTCCGTAGATTGGGTGCCTTTTTTTAGTTTTTTGAATTTTTACTCCAGAGCTTTTCTACCGAGGCTTAAAGTTTACTTGAAATCCGTGTGTGTGTACATAGGGTAGTGCGAGTGTGTGAGTGAGTACGATTCGACCCTTCGCCCATTGTTTGCCCAGCCGATCCCGTCAACAATGACCGTGCAAAACAAAGCGCCGACCGGAGCCGCACCAGACACACACCCACACATACGCACATTTACCTGTCTTTACTGAAACACATGCACCACTCATCCCTCTCACAACCTACCCGAGTTGCTACAGTACAAAAGGACAAAAAACGAAAAAGGTCCGCTCGGTCACTCATTCATTTACTCACACACTCGCACTGCCTTACGTACACACACGCGGATTTCCTGTAAGCTTTAAGCCTCTGTAGAAAAGTTCTGGAGTAAAAATTGAAAAAACTAAAAAAAGGCGCCCAATCTACGGAGCATAAGCTTTCGAACGGTACCCTATTTAATAGGTTTACATTTTTTTTACTATTTTTTATGATTTTTTAAAAATCGTTATTTTCCCATTTACTTCAATGTAAATCTCGGCCGCGGTGCACCAATCTGACCAACGGGTTGCATACCCAATCTGCCCTAAGGAACTGGCCATATGTCAGGTCTAGATAGTATTAGAAGTCTTTGTTTTACATGGGCTTGGTTCGTTTGCATCTGTAATTCTTAAACTTAAACCGTAAGTTGGGACAGATCAATTTGACATTGGTTTGAAAGGTGAAAGTTTTTTAGTGAGGTTAAATGGACACAGAAATTAATTTCACTGTTTCTAGTGGAAGGATTTACACAATAAAGAAACTGACACATGACAGAAACAAGCAAAATTAAGCAAAACTTTCTCATCTGGACAGTTGTATTAAAAGTCTGTGCCAAGATAGCTACTCTAAAGTGACTAAAAAAAAAGTGTTCTTTCATTCATGGCCAGTTTCAATTGAATGAATTATAATAATTTTGATTTAAGGTTAAAAACCACCCAGGCTGCCTCACTTTGAAATAGGACTTTTGACATGGCGTCGCCCCTCTATAGTTACAGGGACCAAATAATGTTCGGTCCCGAGCGTAAGCTCGCTGATTGGTCGAAACCGCACGCAAGATGCACGCAATTCAATGCTCGAGACCTAACATTATTTGGTCCCAGCTCATTACTTTGCGGGTAAACAAAAATAAATCAATCAATATTGATTGCCCCAGGAGCAAGCAAAGTGGAACCACTTTTATGACAAAATAAGACAAGAGAGAGAAGAAGAAGATGGTGCTCAAATAAATTGGTAATAAATATTTTTTAGCTTTAGTTAGGTAATGGAAAATAAGGTAGAAAAAAAGGCCAAGGGAGAAGGCCCCTCAAATACATAAAATCAAATAAAGCACAAGGAGGAAAAAAATTAAATATCTAACCTTCTCTCCATCCTGAAGAGTGGTGATAAATACTTCTGACCACATTAAAATACCCGTAGTGTCCCTTTCAGAACCGCCTCGCCAGGAGAATCCTTCCAATGGAGTGTCTGATGCACCCATCCAGTCAGATCCATAGACAACTGCATCTGACACATACTGTAAACAAGAAAATTGATTAAACAAACTTGGCGACTTTACTTTACGTTTTTGTGGTAAAGAAAAAATGTCCGACCCACAGTCCAATCTCTGTAATCTCAGCTAAATTATGTTTGGCTAGTTCTGATTTCCTTAGGGCGACTGTCAGCATGATATGCACGGGATTTTCATTATGATTTATTATGTTAAAAATGTAAATCAAGGCATCTAGAACTTGTTGCAGAAGTGGTGGCGGAGCTCAACCAATAATCTTTGGAATTTTCCAACGTTACTTCTGATATAGAAGGATGGAATTGAATGAGAGCTGTGGCTTTTCATTGCAGAGTGCTTTAAAATCATGATGTTAGGTCTCAGGCAAGTTTTGTCTTGATTTGAGGGAATGAAAATTTAAATTTAGCCAAAGATTATCAGTAAACTCTGACTGCACCTCTGAAATGAGCTTTAGCAGTTTTCAACTTTCAAATGATCTAATTTTTTCTTATTTTTTCGACACAACTAGATTTTTGTCAGATTAATGCAATCATGTCAATGCAAATGTTTGATCATGAACATAGACGCGGGTTCTATCAAGTTGGGTAATATCTAAGAGAGCTAAGTCACTATTTACAATTCCATGCTCATAATCCAAATGGGTTTGATGAACACATTCCAAATATTAAGCACACATCTTGCAATGAATTTCATGAGAAAACGGGGGTAAAAATTGACGTTCAAAGAAACAAGTTGGAGACTTACAGTGAATTTCATATAACGTAGAAAAAAATCTAAGAGAAACGATTTTCCTTTCCTAAAAGCACCAGCAACAGAGACTACAGCAACACTGCAATCTTTGATTTCTTCCGACAGAAGAATCTCTTCCAAGGCAGCTTCATTGAGATGGAATTTGTGATTTTCTTCGGTTGTGACAATTTGTACCGCGTGACCCCTCATTATTTTGTTAAAGGTATCTGATTTCGCATCTGAAAAATAAATTTACATTACAATGACCAAAATAGTTAAATTGATTGAGGAATGTTTAATTTTTCTTTCCTTTCAGATACTTACGATAAAAAACGAGGCTGAGTGAATTTGCTTCTAGAATTTTAACTAGCTTTATTAGGGATATTCAAAATCCATGAAGTGAATTTTATCCCTTTATCTTCGGAAATGTTCCAATACTTCCGTAATATTCTCGAACTATCCCAACATTTTCCCATTTTCTCCTACTTTTCCCCATTTTGCCCCCAAAATTGTCTACAAAACTCTTATTTCTTCTAACTTATTATCACTACTTACATTTCCTTCTTTTTTCTGATTTTCACTCTTTTCCAATAATTTCACGTGTTTTTTTTTACACACTTCCCAATTACTCTCATGGTTCCCTCAATTTCCTTATTTTTCTCAGTTTTAACAAAGTTTCCTATTTTTTCATAATTTTTCCTATTTTCCATTGATTACTCTTCTTTCCCTAACTTTTCTGAGCATTCCCTAATTTTTCATGATTATAGGGGACCAAATAATAATTCTTGGGCGTAACTTCTTCTTCTTGGGCGTCACGGTCACGTGACGTGCGTAAGCTCTCTGATTGGTCGAGACCGCACGGAATTTAACTTGCGCACACTGCCGGGACCATACATTTTTTGGTCCCAGGAAAATGTCTCATTTTTCCCTACTTGATCTTAGTTATCCATGTTTTTCCTTGTATTTTTCTACAGTTGGTTCCGAAAATTACGATACGATCGTTCAGAATTTTATCCGAAATTTTATCTCAATCAGGGGAAAATGTATTATGGAAGGGAGCGTGACTTTTAAAGCACCCTGTATCTCTGATCGTGAGTAGGTATAGAAATGAAAATGATACGCTAGTTATTACGATGCACCGTGTATCTGTTCAGCCTCGTATTCTGTGTCAATCGTATCAAGTGAAATGAATATGCGAGTGCAAATCACTTAATGAAAGTCATACGCACCGGCCAAGTCGGCGGCTTTCGACTTCAATTCGGCAAGTGAAAGTTCTTCACTTCTCACTAGAACGCGGACGGGGGCCAGGGGCACATAGAAGGGGCAGGGGTCTTTTGGCTTTGCGTTAACGCTCAAAGGTTTGTAATTATTTTACTGACGTCGGGAGGGAGGCAACTTTGAACTTAAATGAGAAATGAGGTGTCAGGAGGAAAAAAATATCGAGCTTTAGGTTTCCGCTTCGGAACAAATAGTTTGTTGTGATTTGTGTATATGGCTCGCCTCATTACGACATAGTCATTAGTAGAATAGAAGATTGGACATTCGACAGGAAAACAGGCGAGTTTGCCAATGTCTCTTGAAATCTGATCAGGATTGCATTGACTTCGACAGTGACTTGACATTTTTTATGATCTTTTATGTTTTTCTTACGATTCAACAAATTTACTTAATTAGTTATTTATTTATGTATATTTTTAATTATCAATCGATCTATTTGCTTATATAAAATTTATTCGTTGATTTGTTTATCTATTTAACACAAAAAAACCGTTTATTTATTTGTCTAAATATCTATCTACCTATGTATTTGTTAATTTACTAATTTATACACTCATTACCTACTCTGCTGGAAATACAAAATTTCCAGGAAGAAAATTGTTCTCGCACAAGAAGGAAAAGGATCATGAAAATTTGAAATGAAAAGTGAAAGTTTTTGCCCCCTTATCTTCCTCTTTCCACAGATTTGTGTTTTCGTGACTCTTTGGCCGCTCATGACACGTGGGAGTTGGCCTACCCTCAAATTGATCGAACATACAGGACATTCCTCCACCACTGACAACACTGGCTCCGACTCGTTTTAATCGCAGCTATATCACGTTCGAATTTTTTCTATAGCGGAGAATGGGAACCGGTTTCTTTAACTGTGTTCCGCTTCTGCAGTCTGCCGGCCGTAGCTTGAGAAAATTCCTTTCTGCAGAATAATCAAGGATTATTAAAACGGGTATACGTATGTAAGTACCTATGAATCTTTTCATACGAGTACACTAATCGTACTCAAGGGCCAAAAAAAAGATTATAGAGACGGAAAATAGGACGGGACTGGAAAAATAATATCCTGCAACGTAATACTTTTAAGAATTTTTAGTCGGTATAGGCTGTGCAGATCAGGACTAAAGCCTTCAGTCTGCGCTGATCCTGATCGCTCCTCGACAAAGACGATCGAAGGATAAATCAACAAAACTATCGATTCGTAATTATCAGCACTACCTGCAAATATGCCTAGAATCATACGATTTGTAACATCGAAAAAACCAAAAATAATTTAAAAAATATTCATGCGAGCTATAATTAGCATCACATTTTGCTACATAAAGTGGAAAATTGTGAAAAATCGAATTCTCTTAAGCAGAGAGGACCAACAGCTTTCCTTCTTCAGTGGCGGACCCAGAAAATTTGTCGGGAGGGGTGGCACGCCTGTAAAATTTGAAGCATCGCAGGAAGCAATTTTGGGCTATTAAACGATGAAAAAAGGCATAATTTGAGGCTTCTTGAGAGCCCCCCCCCCCCAAATGTCAGAGGATTTCCTTAAGGGAAATTACGCGAGCTTTGTTAGAGCATCGTTTCCTTTGACCAATGGACAGATTAATCAAAAAAAAAAAAAAACAAAAAAAGAGAGACCGACTACATAGGAAATAAGTCGTAGTTGGTTCTGATACCACATGAAATCATCCAAATTAGAAGTCGATACGCGGACGGCCGGACAACCTCGACTTTCAGAGAAAAAAATCAAATTAAATATTAAACCTTACAGACGCAAACAAAATACAAATAATTGGAAACGGCATCGATTGAAAACGGAGGAATTCCCCGTTTTCCACAGATTTTCCTCATAGGGAGGTCTTTTACCTCAAAACTTCCTCGTTTCAACATGTCAAGTACTCGAGCTTTTAGTAATTTTATTTATGGCACTCTCGAGTCTGTCTCAAGTTTGATTATCGGATGGGAAAGGGGAAACAGGCAGCCCTTTCGGAACTCGTCAACATTTCACCGACCCGAGGATTTATTTTTAGCGCCTTTGCGGGCGAACGTCATCGTCATTGGCGGATCCAGCCCTCGCAAACGGGGGGGGGGTGTCGAACATGGGATTTTCGCCCTTAGGCGACCCCCTTTTTTATTTTTCTCCATTTCTTTCCCCCTTCCTCCCCCCTTTTTTGGCCGAACGGGGGGGGAGGTGTCGTCCCCCCCACCCTGTATCCGCCAATGGCGAACGTGAATGAGAATGTGTGGAATGAGAAAATCGGCTATAGAGCAGCCCCTTGATGGAAACTCTTTAGAGGGAGCGCCAGAGACAATAAGGGAGCACCGACAAGACGCTCATAGAGCTCAAAAAGAGATATTAGCAAGATAGATTCTACTAAATTGACTCCTCTGGGACCAAATAGTGTTGCGTCCTCACGGTCCCGCACGCAGATGATCGGTGAGCACTTACGGGGGGTATAAACTAAACGCAAACATACTTACGCGCGCACCATCCAACGTCTTTCGGAGAAGCGTTAAGCCGTAACATTATTTGGTCCCTGGTCTCTACGAATCGCTTTCAGATGGCGTCATCTAGTCTACGGAGCTGCCTGTGTTAAATCAACAATCAATAAAAAAAACTCATTGACCTCCTGTCGGAGCGTACCGATGATCAAGGGACTCAATGAGGCAATAAAGCAGGGACAAAGATAGTTATGACCAGGGTTTGAAATACGCAACACATACAATATACATATGTAGATATACTATTCAAATTAAACACATGTAATTGGTGCGTTGCGTATTGCATATCCCAGCCAGGTATCGCGCTTGTTCTCGCCGGTAGGTACTTACTTACAAAGTGGTGGACTTATAAGAGGTTTGTAGGGTGTAGGTGCGCGCAATGTCGGATTTATCGTCACTTAAAGTTAGTACTTTATACGAACACGTGCCTCTGATTGGTCGGCATTGCGGTTCCGGGGCATCGGTTTGAACTTAAGTCAGACTTTTCGTGCGGCAACTTGACTCGGCCCCATTCCCTAGAGAACGGCCCAGGGGCCTGGGACCAAAAAGACGTTAGGTCCATGACGTGCGTAGGCTCTCTGATTGGTCGAAATCGCTTGCAATCCAACTTGCACACACTGCCGGGACCATACATTTTTTGGTCCCCGATCAAGTTGGCGAAAAGTCGGAATTGACTTGAACTAGCATCACCTCACTCTCTGCTCACCAAACGGCATTGATGGCCCTAAATTCAATCTCTAATATGACTGAAGCTCTGATTTATGCTCATCGGTTGAACTAGATCGAGTTCCAACTTGATCCGGCCCTGGGGACTAAATATAATGGTGCGACTTGACGCAACATTATATTTATTCGGTCCCCGAAAGACGTTGGATGGTGCATAACCCCCCCCCCCTCCCCCGCGCGGGTAAATGTTCACCGATCATCTGCGTGCGACACCACACAAGGACGTAGCATGATTTGGTCCCAGGCCCAGGCGTGCCGCACTGCACTTCCATCAAATGAAAAGCGTCGCGCAGACGCTTACAAAAGCAGCCGTGCCCGTGCGCCAACTGTGCAAAGCGGACAAGAGCTACCAAAGTTCATGCCGCCAGGAAATGACGGGACAGAGGGAGGGATCGGTCAGCGGGTGAGAGGTTGAAAACGAGAAATGATCGAATTAATTCAGATCCGCGTACAGATTGCGCCCAATTGAAACAAATACAAAAGGACACAGGGCAGGGGGTGCAGCTCGGAGGGATTGAAAATTAACGAAAATATATTTTTGGAATGATCCAAAACTGGGCGAGCCTCCATCTCCCCCCCCCCCACATCTTAGGGCAGTGTTACCGGCGGTAAGCGAGCACAGACGTAAAGCACGCTGGGAACGCGATCTTGCCAAAATTCGAAGCGTCTCTAGTATTTACCTAGCTTGTATATAAACCGTTTTAAAATAAAGCATTCGGGAAGCCAGTCGCAGTCGCAAGCAAAGTCGAATTTGGATGAATGCACCCATTTATTCTCACGGGAGACGCGCCGAAGCGATGGCGATTCCGCGGCGCGGCGTGACGCGGTACGCTCACGCTCGACGCTTTGGCGATTCGCGACTGTGAGACGGTGAGCGTGTGCATATGTGTGTGACGTGTGCTGTGTGCCACGCCATTGAAGCGCTGTTTGATTAACAGACCGATTCTGATTATCTAGGATATGGATTAGATGGACAGATAGATAAAGATAAAAGCTATCGAATGATTTAGAGATGATGTCACGAGCGGAACAGGTCGTCGAAATACCGACATTTTTTAATTTAGGGCAAAACAAGCATTGGTAGCTTTTGAAAAGGGTTTTAAGATCAAAATGCGGTATCTCAAAGAGACGTTGTTGGAGAAGAGCACAGCTTGTACATTGTAAGCGCTGCGTTGCATACACGATGAAAATAGATTTGAGCTGAACTCGAAAGGATCATCGATGCATCACATGGGCACCTGGGAGGGGGGGGGGGGAAATCATCTGAGAAAGTGGCTTGAAATGTGTCTCTCTAATCTAGTGAAAAACAAGAAAACGAAATAACTATCACATTTCTAAAAACGAAACTGATTTTGAAACATTCGCTCATGTATGTCGGTACAGTAAAAATGACAGAAGTCGCATTAGATATAGATTTTAACTCACGATCAGGTAGGCTACCTGCAATGCTTGAATTCATGGTGACGTGTATTGCTGGTAGTCTACCTGAACCACTTAAGGCGTCGTCTGACATTTCTTAATTCGTCGAGTGTTCTACGAATAAGTTTTAAGCCAATGATGACCTCTCCCCCCTCAAAAAAAGGTTGTAACTTTTAAGCCCCCTCAAACTCTTTTGACTCCCAAACGTCGCCTCATGTGTCAACAAGGAAACAGGTACGTAAACGTCTTTGGGTTTTAGATAAAGCATCAAAAGTGGTTTAAACCGAGCTATGATCAATTTTGATGGTGTAGGCAGCACTTATAGTTAGCCTGACTGTTTTAGTGTGACGCCACAGGATTTTTTAACAGCCAGCCAAAGATGCACTCATTTATGTCCATCATCTGTCAGTGCGGTTATTATAAGTGTATCTCTTACTCTCATGTGACCCACGAGCAAGGGGGGGGGGCACGAATCCACTACTGTCCGGATTATCATTACCGGGTTTACTGTGTTACAACTCACAAAGGCCCAACAAATATTTGTTACGGACGGTACTTGTCTCCTTGTTCACGACCTCAAGCTGCGAATCCTTCCTTCCAATTGGTTTAGATTCAACCTACGTTAAAGAACACCGTACGTCCCTCAAAAATTTTTGGGCCCTGACGTCATAGGATAGTATGGGGCTAGTCGGGGCTTGCTCCCAAAATGGACTCAAAACAATTTAATATTCCTATGTTTGATAGGGTCGGGGAGAGGATCGCAGTTTTTCAGGCAAATAACCCGCGTAAGAACGCGACGAATCTATCGAATCGAGCCAAACAACACCTCCGCGTTCTGCACTTCCGCCACATCGCATCACTTCGCGCGTCGCTGCCGCTTTATGGTCTGGTCTGAAATTGAAGAAAGAGGACAGAGGCGGCTCGTGCAATCTGGCAACAGTGCTCTTTTGCCATTTAAACCTACGTAAAAATATTGATACACGGCGAGGCGCAGCGCCTCACCAAATAATCGATTATTTTACACAGTTTTAAATGGAGGAAATCCATTGTTGCCACATTGCACGAGCCGCCACTGAAAGAGGGGCAAAAAATCAGCAAAAAAAGTAATAAAAATCATCGTTTTTGACCTCGCCAGCTTCATGTAAAACTAATCAATGAAATTTCTAGGTTTAAAAAATGACTTGTTAAAAGTGTTCTCTGTGATTAAAATTCGTCTTGAAAATTTTTACATGACAAATTGATGAGACATTTTTGGCCTTTTTTTGACGATCTTAGACCATAGTGCGCCAGTGCGGTAGTGATCATGCCTTGCAAGAGACGTGGTTCAGATCTCAAAACTGAAGTCTCAAGTTGAACCCAATAATTTTGAGCTTGAGCGCACGGTTGTCAAATTTATCAAAAAGCAAGCTCAAAGTTTCATTGCTGAGGGGGGGGGGGTATCAGAAGGCGTACACTGGAAAAAGTTGCTAAAATTATCCTGAGTCGGCATGACCTAGAGCCACTAACGGAACTAACATGATTCCAGACGCTGCAATAATATCAATCGATTGACGGGCGTACAGTTACTGGCTTTCCGTTGCTTATTTTTGACAATAAGGATCGCCAGGTCCTAGAAATTAACTTCCTTCGCTGGCAAAACATGTTGAAGTCTTTAGTAAGTAAAATAGGAGCATATCTGCATTATAAATCATAAACTTAAATTACTTGGACTCTTTTCAATTTCAAATTGCTTTCTAAGTAGGGGGCAAAAACCCAATTAATGGGTTCAGCTACATCATGGAAAAGAAAAGTTCCATTTTTCGTTTCAATAATATAAACTTCCTGAGGGGGGTAAGTATGGTCTAAGAGGGACAGTAAAAAAAAAGGGCTCTTGGCACCGTAACGATAGGTAAGAATTGAAAGGTATGAGCTCTCAAAAGAGAAATGATGAAGATCAACAGTACTGACTACACAGAAGTAACATCACACAAGGCAAACTCAAATTTCACCCACATTTTAGTGTGACAAACGGACAAAAATTAAGTTTCAAAAGTTCCACTTGAGTAAAGGTTTAAATTCATTCAGAGAATTATTTGAGGTAAAACAAGATGATTCAAAAAGAGAATGCTTTAATCCATGCTTCTGGCCTCTGAGGTCTATAAATGCCTTAACTACAACCAAGAATAAATTGAGATCACAGCAGAGGACCGCACTTTCATCTCCTGCCCATGAGTTAAAAAGAAAAATCTTTACTAAACAGGGGTTTGAACCGTGACCAAAAATCGGTTCGGTTAGCAGACAGTTGATGAACCGCTTAAACGGTTCATTATATTAGACATCAAGCGCACCGCCAAAGAAACTGGACGAATAAGTATTCTCACACTCTCCACACCGACTATTAAAGGAATTAGAAGGAGGGAAGTCCCAGAAGGAATTAAATGAGAAAATATACTTGAAAATGCGGTTCGGGTTCCGTTCGGGTTTTTGAAAACCGGTCAAACCGGTTCAAATCGAACCCGGTTCAGATGGGTCATTGTTATGTTTTCTTTTAAAGTGCCTTTGCAGATTGGACGCTTGCTTTCCAACCATTTCTACACCACATATTTTACACTTGCTGATATTCTTTTTTTGTCAAAATTAAAAAAAAAAATTTGAATTGGGTGAGCAATTAATTTTTAGAGTCTAAAATTGAGACGGAAGAGAGAAATTAACCTTTAATATGAACATTTCTAACTCATGTAAACGAATGTTGAAAAAAGAATGTCTTTCTTCGCTTGTCCAAGGCAACGATCGCATGCATCGCAATCTACGAGAAGAATCTCAGGTGATCGAAAGTTTTAGGCAAACCAGAGACCTCCTGTTTAAAGATCACACGTCTCCACTTCACTTCAAATGTTGAACCGCTTGCGAACCGGTTCAACTGCCGGTTCGGAGATTTTCAAAATATCAGTTCGGTTTGCGGTTCGCAAAACTTTCTGAACCGCCCAAGCAGTTCCGTTCGCGGTTCATGAAATTTACCAAATGCGGTTCGGGTTCGATTCGCGGTTCATGAAAATGGCCGGTACAAAGCAGTTTACGGTTCGGTTCAAACCCCTGTTACTAAGAAAAATATCCATGATGGAAGAAATCTATATAACAGAAAAAATTGAGCTCCACGCATTTTGGGTATCAAGTTCTGTGGTGCCTGCTTCCAAAATGCATAAAAACGCATCAGTCAGCAGTTGGTTAAAAAACAGTTTTGATTTGATGGAAACCAACAGTTCACCAATGCATTTCGGAGGCAGGTACCGCTACTTGTCAGAATTCGATACTCAAAATGCGTGAGCTCTAGTTAGGAATTAATGTGCATCATTAATTAGACCAACCAGCAAGCTGAAACTGCAAATCTCTGTCTCAGATGACACGACAAAACAATCAGGAGAGAAGAAATACAGAGATGATTTATCTTTCATTTATATCTTATTGTGTTAGACAAGGTAGTGTTCTGCAATCAGCCCCCAAGAACAGTTGGCTGATCTTCCAACCTTTAAGAGGTTGATTACTAATAAAGACCGAGGATGTAGATTGGGCGAAAACATAACACTTTCGCACTTGAGTAGAGATTCGAATTGGTGTTAAAAGGAAAATTTATTGAGGCAAGGAGTTTGAAAGTAAGAGAGATCAGCTCAGTGGAGAATGGAAGCAAACAGACAGATTCCTAACACCATTTGAGCTTACGTTTCAGGGCACAACATAACTAGAAAAATGGATATTTCATTATTATGCGCCGCTATCATAGTAATAGAGGGTTTTAGTAATGGCGACTGCCGGTGATGAGCATTCCAAACAAAGCCAGTTTGTCTCTCTCCCTCTCGCGTGACCCCTATGTACTGCCATCTCACTCTAATTTCAGAAATCATGTACAGAGACTTATTTTGTGAAATTTTATGGCAGAAATGAATTTCTTGAGGCATTTTAATGCAGTTTTGATAATAATATGTCGTAAAACAAGGCCCTGTATACGAATTTCGATACTAGAAAGAGATGGATATCCATGAGGGTCACAGGAGAGTGAGTGAGATAGTTAGGAACGCTACACGAGTTTTATCACAACCGATTGTGACCGATGAGTGCATTGTTGTGGTTGTTGGCTAACCATTGACTTCGCACTAAAACCGTCTATTACAAAAGATTTGTCTCGCAACAAATTTTTGAGCTCTTGATGTGTCACTTGAAAAAATTGTTTGTCCATGACCAGCTCAATCGAAAGCGTACTATAACTCACGCAGAGTATAGAGTTTTGACAAGTAGCGGTGCCTGCTCCCAAAATGCATCAACACGCACCGATGAGCCGTTAATTAGTATAGGGTTTCAATTTGTTACCGACCAACTGCTCATTGACGCATTTCGAAAGCAGGCACTGCTACTTTTTAGAATCCAATAACTCATAACACAAGAGTTCTAAACCCCTTTAGAATTAACAGCAGACCATCTGGCGCTAATTCTAAATCTTTTTCAACTCCGGTCAAGATCCGATTTTGAAAAATCCGACCAAATAATGAAAATTGCACCTCAAATTCCAAGATATTGCTGACACATCTTGATGATGGCTAACTCAGAACTGATACTCCTGAACAATGGAGATGCATGAGAGTGAACAAACTAATTATCACACTTCCAAGAGTTGATATGTGAGTAGTGATAACAACTGTCAAAAGAGATCATCATAGGTGTATTTCATATCCAGGGCATCTTGAAATCGTATTTATATTGATGAGAGTGGAAGGAAGAGAAAAGAAACAAACGCAACTCAAAAAGTCGCTGTTAATGGGATTTAAAGTTTAGTGGAATGAGAATATTCTTGCAACATTCAGGAGTGGGAGACAACAAAACCAAAGGCAAAAATATTATCAAAATATCAAATTCTCAAAATTGCAAAGGCCTTGCTGAGGATTAAGTCAGCCGACTTACTTGACATGTGTACATGAGAATTGCGTCGAGGAACGCATCGAAAGCTTGGATATTCACATTAAACGTTTCCGATCAGAGCAAAAACTAGATTTAACGCAAATCTAGCCATTCAGGATCTGACCTTCATTCAAAAGCCAGAACAGGTTAAAACGTCGTGGGTTCTGTTCTACACATTTCAGCACAAAAAAGCCACATAAATGAATTCGATTGATTATCACTTACTGAATAATAACAGAAACGGAGGTAATGAAAGAAATTAAAGCTTATCACTTACATCCATTTATGGGTTTAGTATCTGAATTAGATTTTTCGCGTTCACATCCTGATTCAGCCATAATGACAACAACATCAAAACTGCTGAAGATTACGATGAAATCGAATTTTGGGAAGGTGGTTCGCCAAAGATTATTTTCAAGATCTTGAATTTGGCAACATGAAAGTTCGAACGGTAGCGCCACTGTAGCATGGATAATTTCAATTTGTCGTCAGCAGTTTTATCACGTGTTTTTACTTCCAGCATGATGTACCCCATCTTTTTACTTCATGATTTTCATGGACATACTTTCATGGCAGTTACTTGTCATCAAAATTGGCTGAAATAGCTGGTCGCGATTGTTTGCGCAGCTGGCTAAAGAGTAAAATACATACTAATAATGAGAAAATTTCATAGGATGACTCATGATGAGTGTGCGTTCTCTTTAAAGCCACTGTAGTCAAGGTATCACTGTAGTGTGCGTTGACGCTCTCTCTCGGACCTTTTATACTCGTGATGGTGATAGGGTGACCTAGAGTTCCTATATTTAGAGAGTTAAGACAAGAGGGTAGTCAACTTCTGATTGGTCGATGAGTTTTAGGCTCTACGGATGCCGCCATTGGATGCGATTTTGCACTTTTGTTTACAATCGCAGTTGTTTACCAACAGTATTTTACGGATAAAGAGTTAAATATCGACGAATCTGAAAATTTTAATCATGAAACGCCTCAAGAATGTCTAAAAATCCCAAAAGAACCTTTCAAAGCGTAAATGGATGTCGATGCACAAAAGCAGTAAAAGATTACATCATTAGAAACTCAGCGGCACTGTAATCTTTGCAGTGGACAAAAACACAACAACGGCCCTCAGAATGTAAACAAATGTGCAAAATCGCATCCAATGGCGGCGCCCATGGTTTCTCTTGTCTTAACTCTCTAAATATAGGAACTCTAGGGTGACCAAGCTTTATTTAAAATTCAACGCGGGAAACTACAATTGCGATGCCTGTACGGCTATCTTAGTTTCTACAACTTCTCCTTTCACTGTCGGACATCGAATGTAAAGTAAAGTAAATCACGTCAACCTTGCATCCTGAAACCAAGATCATATCAATATCACATGCAAGAGAGGGGTAAGGAGAGGCGCCCCCCCCCCCCCTCATAACGCATTAAAAATGTAAGGGGAAAAGGTAGTGAACTAGCTGAAAATGTCAAATATGGGGCAAAAGTTGAGTTTAACCCCCTCGCCTCAGTGGTTTATCTACTTCTAGGCACTGCAGGAGCAATAATTTCAAGAAAAAAAAGTGCAAGGTTACAGGGGCACTTTTTTTTAGATAATCCCTCTTAAATACTTTTCCCAGTGAGTGGGCGGCCAGTGGCGGCTTGAGCAATGTGGCAACGCTGTTTTTCCTTCATTTGATCTTACGTAAAACAATCGATAGTTATACATAGAATCAAATTGAGGCAAAACATTGTTGCCAAATTGCACGAGCCGCCACTTTAATTTGGGAGTTTCCACACCTAATCCCCAAATTGTGGAGTTGAGACAAGTAACCGTCTAAAAGGCTTTGGTTCCAGCCTAATAAAATTTAATAAATGACAGCTAAATAGTGTAATGAGTACTATATTTATTTCAAAAAAGGAGGGAAAAAATTTAAGGGTAGAGCTGGGGTACAGGATTGAATGAAGAGTACCAGCTACAGAAAATGTTGAAATTTTAAAGTCAGCTAGATACAATTTTCAGCTATCAAAACACAGTTGGTAAAACTTTTTTTGAAAAGCAACTATATTTTAGGGGGGGGGGGAGATGGGTTGAGCATGGGTTGAGACACCATTACTTGGATTTTTTTTTTTTTCATTCATGAAGTGTTGAATACTAATCTTCTGTTTTTCCAACATTAATCATGAATAAAAAGTGAGGATGATTTTTTTTGTGACCTCAAAGCTTGTTTGATTAAGGTGGATCCTCAGCGTTTAGTTCCGTATTCTGCCACCAGAAAAAAATTCGTTCTTTAAATGGAAAAAAATAAGGGTTAATGCAAAAAAATGAAAAAAAGGGCTTCGATGGAGCCTCGGAAGCAATCTAAGGAACATTTTAGCACAAACCGTATGCTAAAATGTTACGAAATAAGCGAGAAACTATTGAATTTCGTAAACCCCTTAATGGCGTCCAATATAGAATTGGACGCCATTAAGGGGTTTACGAAATTCAATAGTTTCTCGCTTATTTCGTAACATTTTAGCATACGGTTTGTACTAAAATGTTCCTTAGATTGCTTCCGAAGCTCCATCGAAGCCCTTTTTTCATTCTTTTGCGTTTATCATTATTTTTTTCCATTTAAAGAACGAATTTTTTTCTGGTGGCAGAATACGGAACTAAACGCTGAGGATCCACCTTAATCAAACAAGCTTTGAGGTCACAAAAAAAATCATCCTCACTTTTTATTCATGATTAATGTTGGAAAAACAGAAGATTAGTATTCAATATTTCATGAATGAAAAAAAAAAAAAAAAAATTCCAAGTAATGGTGTCTGTACAGACACATTGAGAAAAATATGGTGTTTGTCAGAAGAGGCTTAAAAGTGAAGATTCTCCTTAGTTCCTGAGAAAATGAGAAGATTTTGTCAAAAGTGGGTTTTATAAGAAAACAAAAGAAATAAATGGTTTGCAGTTATGATAACTTTATTTATTTACACACTTCACATGATGGATAAATTCAAACAATTTAACATTTTTAGAATTACTATAATCTTCTTGAAAATAAATTTAATCTAATACTAAAAATTTTATTGCATAAAATAAAAACAAATAATAATACAATATGGATGTGAAACAGTAGGATGTCTGTAATGCAAATACTACGTGCCGAATGAACTTCATTTTCACGGTTAGAAATACAATTTTCAAACAGAATGGTCCAACAATGCACATCAGATGAACTGAAGACAAACACTTTGAGCATTTATCTTCACTTTCAACATGTAATGAGGGCAGTGATAGTGATGTGAAAGATAAGTTTTTGATCTCTGTTGACCAACTTTTTGGATTCCTCTATTTATTTCTCTTTTTATACAATTATAGCACAAAATCCCAGAGAAAAGTAACTAACCATTTGTTGCCGAAGGGTACTTATAAATATCGTCATGTTTTTTAACCGCTATGGGTGATCTAGTTGCGGATTTCTAATGTAAATTGATGAGTACATTGATTTTTGGCACATTCCATTTAAATATGTGCAAAATTGATGGTACTTGTAAGCACAGTTAGGCAAAAAAGGGTTAATATCCACCATTTTCATCACATCTTACTAAAGTCAGTATTGATCAATTGATGAGTTTTGCAAACATTGACCTGAACTCAATTTTTAAGAACAGACTTCAGTAGAATGAATGAGTTGTTAATTTGGAAGACTACAAGAGCAAGATGATTTTGAGGATCAAATTATTTCTCAAAAAGTGTGTTGCTGCAAGAGGCAACCATGGAAAGCCTCTCCTGAAAGGATTAAATTCAACAATTATAAATTTTACAATTTGTTTGGGCAGTTGCCTGATTGATTATTCTAAGGTATTGATCTCTTACTCATTCAATTCTTGTCATCACTTGATTATGGAAGAGGAAAAGAAAGGAAATAATAGACCATTCATGTCTGAAAAAAGAGCACGATAAGCAATGCATTTGACTTACAAGTGATAGGATTAAACGACAATAAATTTTAATCCAGAATCAAGCTATGTCTTTGTATTGGTAGGACAGGCGGAGAAACTGGACTATAATTTGCGTACTTTCTATGGAGATATAATGATGCAATTGATGAATAAAGATGCAAACAAATAACACAAATGAAGAAGACAGAAAAAAAAGAACGATTGGAATGTCACGATCATGAAAAATACATTATGATTATTTTACAAGTGAAGGCTATCCAGCGTTTACGACTGAGTTCAAGGACTAATAAATAATCTACGAGAACAGATTAATATACTTGGGATGCGAATAAGTATCTACTTCTATTGCTGTTGACAAAAGATCTATGCGATTCATTTTGAGCTAATTGGGAAGAATCTTCAAAACTCAAGTTTTTATAATTGCAAATAAACAATCATGAAAGATAATACCCGCAGTAAAAATGTTCAGAATTATTCCTTTTTTCTTTCTTTCGGATGTAAAGCAAAAACTGGGGATCAAGTTTACCGATTTGTAAATTCTAGATAAGGGTCATTCCACGTCAATTCAACAAATGTATTTTCATCATCCCCCTTGGATTTTAATGAAATTTGGTAATGGTGCTGCGACAATAAAGATTAGAAAATTATGTAGATTTCAATGTCCTATCTCTAATAGCAACGGAGATACAGGGGTTTGAAGTTAACAAAAATTCCCCCTGACTTTGAAAAAAAATATCTCCTGTACTATGACAGCTAGGAAGCTTCATGTAGACTCATTTTAAAGCTTTATGTTTACTCCTTAAAATGATGTATTATACTTTTATACTGAATGCATTCACAACTTGGAAAATGATCTTTAAAAGTAAATAAGGCAGATTTGATGGAAACAACAAGGAAAGCTAACCATGATAATTAAATAGTTTATTCATTTTTAGGTTGAGAGCATGAGGACACAATTTATGACTGAAAGTCTTGCGATTTAAAATAGACTGAATGGACCATTATGAGAGCTCATCAAATGCTGAAAAATCTAGACACCTAGTTTTTGCTAAAACAAAGGGCCAGTTAAGGAGTAATTTTAAAATAGTGGGTCGGAAACACAATTATTTTACAGCATTTTTTTTTTTTTTTTTTTTTAAGAAGCAAAATTTAGAGGCTTATAAGGGAAAGGTACAAGCAAGGACATAATTTTGAATGCAAAATGAGGGAACAGAGGGCTGAAATTTGATTATCAAAGTAATTTATCATAGCTTTGATCCCCGGCGCGCAAATAGGCGAGTGCTTTTGTTTCTCAGTTGGTTAGTTTGCGACGCAAAAAACTTTTTGCTGACTAACCTTCAAATAGAATTGATACAGAGATAAAAACTGATTTTAAATGCATACAAATTCAACGATTAAAAGGGTATACACTGTATTCAATTTTTTATAGACAATAATAAGAAACATCATACTTAATTAAAAAAAACGCACAAATTTAACAAATAACTGAAAGGAGGGGAACAATTAGCAATAACAAAGATAATGCTTCTTCTTTCTTTCTTCAGGAGACCGGAGTATTCAGTAGGATCTTAGACTTTTAATACGAGGTAAAATATTTCAATACTGAACAGATTTGAAAACACACGATTTTTTCAAAATATTGTTGTGCTTACTTTCATTTTTAACAACAGATGGGGAGCATGATGTGTTTTCTACTTGGCAGCACGGAAGTTGGCGTGTAACTGTGGTTGAATATTACAAACCAGTTTTAAAATAGTTTGAATTACCTGAAAGCAAGAAATAAAGTTGTAAAGAGAGTGATTTATTGACAGATTCATGATCCAGTTTTTAAAAAGGGAAAGCGGTTTTGGATTATGCTGTCTTTTGAAAAAAAAATTCACAGCTTTAACCAAATGTATCCTGCTATTAAAAACTCATAAAAATGATCAATTTTCATTGTTGCAATCCAAAGAGAAAACAAGAGTTGCAACATAATAATCAACGTGTGCGGCAATTCTAGATACTTGGAAATTGTCTTTTTCACCCAACAATACGAACATTGATTTTGAATAAAGTTTCTACTTATAATGCATCAATATGATTACGAAAACCTCAACGATGGGGCTCTTGGAAACTTTTGCTCAAGGAGATTAAAGAGTTGATTCATGCATAGAAACCTGTACAAATGACAATGAGAAAACTAAAAAATCACAAAATTCACTCTTAGAATCAGACTTAATGGCAGAGAGATGCAGGTATCACGGGAGATTCTTATCTAATTTGAGACATGTATCTGTGTTTGTTTCTTTAGAGAAAGTAACAAATTAGACAGGAATCTCCCATGATACCTGCAGAGCTCCGCCATTACGATCTTGCCGTTACAGCTGTTTCCTGAGTTTATTCCTGAATTCTAGACTTTTTTTGAGTGATTTTCGTGATTTTCGCTGGTTTTAACATCAGATTGTACTGTTAGTTTGCTCACAGCAAAAGTTTGCAAGAGCTACATTGTTTTAAAGAATTTTGAACAGCACAATTTTTTCCTAGGTTTGAGGAAAATAACCCAAAACAATTATCATGTGTTAATTTCTTTAAAGCAAAAAATAATCTGGTGACACCCTTCCGGCCAATCAGAGACCGTTTCTCGTTTTTGGTTTCAATGAGAATAACATCACATTGCAATTACTATGATTATCAATTTTAAAGAAAAATGCCATGATTAGCAAATCATTGTATTCAGTTTTGATTTGATTTGAAGAACTTTGGACACACTTTTACACAGGTTTTGCAAAAAACAATCAGGAACTAAAACTCTATGTTGATATCCATAAGGTCAAAAAAGTTTGGACACAGGCTCTACAGCCAATCAGAAGCCGTCCTTCATTTTCACTCTTACAATGGCAGCTGATGCAGTTTGGCAACAATGTTTTTCCTCCATTTGATTCTAAGTACAAAAATCGAATGTTTTACATAAAATCTCATGGAGGAAAACATTGTTGCCAAACTGTACTTTTATCAATACTGACCAAGCAGACTGTCCATTCAATAGCAACTTTAATTTCCTCTTTGGTGTGATCACAGTATGAGCAAAATCTGCAGAGCTGAGGTAATCTGCGGGAAAATGGTGAATCGAACATGAGGTGTGCTGATTCAAGGAAATCCTGATTTCTTGGAAAGAGGACACTATCAAGTTTTATGGGCCTTCTTTTCCAAGATCATCTCAATTTTTTCGGAGCGAAGTAGCGTGAACAAGCTGTGGGTGACACTGCTTGCAGAGGATTCATCTTAAAGTGATAAATAGGTTATCATTCTCTACAATGGAAGGGCTCAGCCTAACAACATGACATCTTACGTTTTTCGGGAAACGACTTTTCAGCATAAAAATAAGACATCTGCAGAGCTCTGTAAGACGGCTCCATCTGGTGGCGGAAATTCGAACCAACACACTTGCATCAACAGCCTGAATTTGGAGGTTACCATAAAAACTTGTTATCATTGGCAGAGTTTTTTGTGTTTCCTATAAAGTTGGGCAAACTGCAGATGCCACCTTACTAGGCTGTGCCCTTGAAACATGAACGTTGCCACGGAGCTTGTTTCACGAAGGAAGGCCGATGACAGATCATGGGGCTCACTGCACAAATACGAGTTTCGTTTCTTCCCCCTGCGCAGAACGCAAACTTGTCTCTGCGCAGTAAACAAACCCATCTGTCATCAGCCTACTTCAGTGAAACGACCTCTACCATGATTGCTTCCAACTTAACAACAAACTAGCTGAGGCACAGAGTAATTAATTAGCAATGCAAGATTGAAAGAGTGAGCTCATTAACCACAATATTTATGACTTTAATAGATTTTTTGGTTACGCTCGACCTCATGTTTTCAACTTTTCTTTTCCCATAGGCCTGCTGGTTCATTTGACATTGAAATATTTTGAAGCTGTAAAAAAAAGCTTCAACAGGAGTCAAGAAGAATAGGAAAGTTAGGTTCAGTCCCTACATTTGAAACAAGATCGCCATCTTCAAACTTAATTCAAACAAAAACCAATAAAAGAAAATTGTCCATTCGACAGATATTTTTTTACTTACAGCTTCTTTGTTTAGAGCTATGGCCTTGTTCATTTCTTCAATTTTGATTTTAGTATCTGCTTCTATCCGAGCTGCAACGTCTTCTCGAGAGCCCATATGCTGCAAAAAAAAAAAAAAAAAAAATTACAGAATACTAGTACTTATTACTTAGTTACTTATTAGTAGAAACAATGGATCTGTTGCAAACTTTTGCTACAACAATTAAGAGTGTTTATTCTAATGTAAAATCGCCCGAAAAGTCCATTGGTGGCATCAGAAAGTTATAAAATGCAATAATAAACTCACAAGAGGCGTTTAATGAAATCCAAGATGGTGGAGAAATATCGAGCAATTTGTATGCATGCACCACGAACATCCAAGAATGGCCAACCTCACAATATCGATCACAACCAATCACAACATAAACAAACACAAAACCTCTACCTCCAGTGAGGTTGTCAAAGTTGGCCATCCTTGGATGTTCAAGGTGCATGCATACAGATTGCTCGATATTTATCCGCCATCTTGGATTTCATTAAACGCCTCTTGTGAGTTTATTATTGCATTTCATAACTTTCTGATGCCACCAATGGACTTTGCAGGCAATTTTACATTAAATTGAACACTCTTAATCGTTGTAGCAAAAGTTTGCAACAGACCCATTGAAGGTAATAAATTAGTTTGAAAGGCATATAAAAGAGATCAGATTGGCAGAAAATTTGTGCTTCTAATTTGAGAAATATAATAAGTCATGACACATAATAACTGAATAAAAATTTGAGAACAGAACCATTCTCTAAACACTTCAGATATATTTTAATACAAATAATGATACAATCAGAATGAAAACTTCTATAAGAGCCAATCAAAAAATTTTTTCGGTCTAAGATGTCGGACATATCTTTATCTCTGTCTTTTGCATTGCTTTGCATGAGAATTGTCTTGAACTTCTCAAGATGGTGGACTAGCAAATTATACTTCAAAATTAACCAGTTTCCATTATTGTAGTATTCTGTGCTTTATAGATTCTGTTAAAGAAATTGGGCAACTCACGGGAGACGGTCCAGTGTTTTAGGCGCTATCAGGAGCAATGAAATAGCACAAGCGCCTACTGTTTTCTTATCAGTTTTCGAAATTCTCTATGTTTGACGACACTAACTAAATCCAAAATCTAAACCTGGAAACTCTTTTGCATCTTTCAGCAGATCTCAGGGCTCCCAATAAATTGAACAGGCTCATGCAAAAACGTCAGGTGTCCATTTTTTTATTATTTGACTTTGGGAACGTACATCACTCTAAAGAAGACACTGCGTCTGCATAAGTCCTGATAAGACTTGTTCTTTGGCTCCTTGCTCCTATTTTCCTTTTCTTGACAGTTTTCTTTAATTTTTAATTACTTAATTTGCTAATTTTTTTATTTTTTTTTATATTTGTCGTCTCAATAAAAATATTTTGGACATCAGATGTTTTGGCATGAGCGTGCTCAATTATGGCACGTCATCATGCGAGCACCTGCACACGAAGAAAATAATGGTTTCTTTTTGTAGTCATAGTATGTTAGGAATGAAAGCATCCAACAAAGGGGATGGTGAGATGAGGTGCTTTATGACTATGTTTGTGATGTAAAGCGTTAAATTACATTAAAAAATATCGTAGAATGTGCGGTCAACTAATGAACAACAAATACAAAAGAAATTGCCAACAAGAGTTTTCTGTAACAAAAATTGAGACAAAAAAATAATAATATTGACTCACTTGTGCTTCAAATTCACGAAATTGCTTTTCACGTTCTTGTCGGAATCTTTCTATTTCAAGCTGTGCCTCTTCCTTGGCTTGTTTCAACCGACGAGCTTTCCCTGGGAAACAAAAAAACATAATAAGTGAAATATTGGGTCACTTTACAGTTAAGACAATTTGAAGGGTCATTCTAACGGGGGTTCAAATTACCCAAAGGAGAAAACATTTTCAACAGCGAGTGAAGGTGTGAATACCTCATGAAGTCTTCAACTTGAAATTTCCGCAGTTTTTCACCGATCATGCTAGCATGATAAATTTGAGTAAGTTTCACTTCAGTTCGGTCTATTACATTCATTTACCGAAAGTCAAAATTTTTGAAGTTCTGACCTCGATTCCTTGAAAAAATTGAAATTGTGTGGAAATGGTTGGAGATAAAAGAAAACTGATGGCAAATTTGGAATCAGCAACCTTATGAAATATCTACAACGAGTAGCCTGCAGTGGGAGTAATGAGTTGTATCTCTGCGCTAACCAACTGCTCACTGACACGTTTTAATACATTACGGAAGCAAGCACCGCTACTTGTCAGAGCCTGATACTCAAATTACTTCTGCTCTAACAAGTGCTGTAGCTTGTCAGCTGGGAGTGACCCAGTGCTGGGCAAACTTAAAATAGATAGAGCTCGTTTCAGAAGTGTAGGCGGACCTAAATCATAATCTTTGGCGAATTTTCAAATATAATTCCTTTAATATAAAACCAAACTTGCTTCTGACTTTGTTCTTTTGCGTTTCTAGTGTTCCTCGTTGAAAAGTGAACACTCAATTTCATTTTCATTAATTTTCATCGAGTAATATCAGAAATAATGTTGACAAATTCCAAAGATTATCGGTCTAGGTCCGCCTACACTTCTGAAAATACCTCTAAGCACCAACGTCCAGTATTGAACAATCACACTGCTGCTGAGATGCGAACATGAAGGTAAAAAGGAATTAAAAACTAAATGAGAAATACCCATTGAAACAGGAGGCAATTGCCCAGCCTACACATTGAAGATCACAAGAATTTGCTCCCTTTGAATGATATATTTTCTTTTTACTTTTTAATGACAGAGAAACGTTAAAGAATCAGTTCGCGAGCTAAAAAAAAAAAAAAAAAAAACCTGAAGCTAAAGTGGCAGACTGAACTTCACAAGGGGAGTTGTTCAATGTGAAGATAGGATCTAAATTAGTATCAAACCCCATCGAACAAGTAGTTTCAATCACAAATTTAAGCATTCAATAGGTCAAGTATGCAAGTGGTTTCTGTCAAATAATTACAAGCATTATTTATCCGAGTAAGATTTGAGTTTAATCATTTTATGAAAATCTTGCAGAGACGAAAGTACATTGTGAAGTAATAAAGAGGAAATGCCTGAAATGGTTGGTGACTCTGCGGGACATTGGGTACTTACTTACAGCAGATACCTGCAACTGATAAGAAATTCTTCCTATCAGTCTTGTGAAGAATTCTGACGCCAGATGTTTTCTCATTCCTGCACAGAGGCGAGGAGTGGTAAAAATGATTACGAAACAGATGAAATCAGATTAGAAAACTACAAACAATCTCCGTATGGTTCCAACATTGTGAAAGTGTGCAGTTCACCCACGACTCCGCCCCAGATAGTCTGCTAGACAAGTATATTCTGCTGATCTTTATACGTCTTTCGCACATGAGTAGGAGGAGGAAGACAAAGTTGTAACCAAAGTAAGACGTTGGTTTTGTCATTCAGTTGGCATACAGAATTCCTACGAAGTCGAGCCTACAGAAGCTGATTAATTAGCAGCGTATATGTCAGTTTGGTATGCTGACAGGCACAGCTTACTTCGCAACAAAGATTTAGGGCAACTAGCTACCAAAATGTGGTGAGGACTCGATAAAGTAGGAATCGCTAAAGCTCATACGATGTGAAATAATTACACAGTTCATTATTCCTCAAAGCAGAATAGAAATGTGGTTTGGCCTTCACGGTGCTTACAGGTTATATTTAAGATTAAGAACTTACTTTTCTTCGCTTCAGCGACTTTCTCCGCGGCACGTTTTTCTGCAGCTAATAGCTGCTGTATTCCTTGCGTTTGGCTGGCCATGATATCACAAGAACGGAGAAATTTCAACGAAAAATTCACGAGATTAGTCGCGTTCACTCCAAAGTTCGAGCAAACGAGATGACAGTGTTGATCATATGATCAATGCAGTCATATGATCGCTGGTCAGCAAAGCTGGCGAATGGTGTTTACGTAAAGAAATGTAGGGGGGAGGTGTGAGACTACGTGAGTCAAATAGTCAAAATTACGGCTGGTACCCAGTGTGTCGATGTGCTTTACATCGAAAAAGCGAAAAAGTCATTACATCGAACGCTTATTTGACCGAACGGACACAACATCGAACGGTCGTTGCATCGATTGACGTTTGATCGAACGGCGTTGCATCGAATGACGATTGATCGAACGGCGTTGCATCGAATGGACATTCGGTCGAACGGTCGTTGCATCGATTGACGTTTGATCGAACGGCGTTGCAGCGAATGAACATTCGGTCGAAGGCTCTTTGAATCTATTGACGTTGCATCGAATCGAAAAGTCTTTGGATTGCTCAGCTTCGTTGCCAGACTGTGTTTTATTATTGTTTTATTTTTTCTTTCTCATTTGTTTACTTGCAGGTTATGATTTAACTTGATATGCACAGAATAGTACGATCAGAATAAAAACTTGACTTAATTTTAGAGTTCTTGCTTGGAATTGACAGCTATTTTGTTTGCTGAGAAGTGTGAGAAAGTGAGGACGTCTGCAGTATCAGATTCTGAAGCAAGAGCTGATGCATCTCGATTGTCTAGTGCTATTGAAAAACAAGTCCATCAGAGATCAATGATTCTTCGTAATTAAATTTAATGCGTTTCAAAGGAGCATTTTAAAAGAATCTATAGTGAGAGTACAAACTGTGTGTCCATTTCTGTGATTCAGGAGCCGCTGCCCGAATTCATTTTTTTCACCAAATATTCTATTGGCTTTACCATCAAATGGTAGAAATTCTTGACGACAATGCTAGTAACACAGTGGTTCTACTCATGAATTTTTTTTTGCTCTGATTGACCAACTTAACCGCGCAAAGAGCACTCAAAGAACTCCTCTAACACAGTCTCACTCTTACAGAGCTTTCGCCAGTTAATGAAGATGACCGCAATCAAATCATCTCTCCTGAGTTTTCTTGGTTCCTCGTCAACAGCACCCTAAAATCAAACACACACAGAGGTAGCTCGTCTCAAAGACAAGTAGAATAGCCGCAGGGAAGTCCTCAGAGTGCACCTAACAAAGGCGAAAAGTGTTCAATCTGAGGAAGTAATAATGCATGCGAGAGTGGTTTGCCGAGTGGCATCAATTTAAGGTTTCTAGGCTCTGTGCTGAATTAAAGCAAGAGTCAGGGTTTTCGGCGGGAAAACGGAAATGTGCAATAGCTGATTTTATAGCTCTTACTTTATACCGGATTACCGCATGTGGGTATAGCTTATCGCAGAAGTGGAGGTGGCACTCACAGGTGATGGCTAGTAGTACCTCAAACTTGTTTCTCTCAAAACAATTCTGAAAGCTTAGATTTATTTTTTGAGATTATTTCATAATTTCCAAACGAATAATCTTATCCTAAACATCAACAACTAAAGATGATTCAGAGGAATTTTATAGGAAAATTTGCAGATACTTACTTGTAGCAGATAGAAGGTATGACTGCTGCGCATTAAAATACTATCTAAAGTCAAACTTTGCTTCTACGCAGGATATTCAGACGCTGAGTAGAACAGTTTAAATTTTAGAAATACTTATCCTCCGGAATCAAGGCGTCTCATATGTCCACCACTCCAGATCTTTGCGCTGAAGCATAAGCTCTTCTGAGCCACAAAAAACAATGAAAGATACATAGGGAACTTGAAGGGAGAAAAAATTGAAAATCATTCTTCCGGAAGACAGTAGTTACATGCGTAATATATTATGACGATGGTAGGTTCAACAACGAGACGGACAACCCTGTATCAGTGAACATATAAGGAAGGGATCATTGCTCCACAACTAGGCGACACTGGGACAGAGCCAGAATTGTTTTGTTTATATATTTACCCGCTTGCATCCATCGAAATGAGATACATGAAATTGGATTAATTGGAAGAAGTAAGTAAGTACGTGAGCCGGTATCTAGCACTTGGGAAGTGCCCCGCGATTGTAGAGATAATCGACTTTTCGAAGCAGTTCATGGTCTCAAATTATTTTTCCTAGTCACAGTGAACCATGATAAACAGTAGGCACACAGAAAACCACAGTTTAAAGACTTTCCAATTTATTTCTTTACGTTTTTCAGAGAAGTAGTCGTCAAGTTCAAAAAGTGCACCGACCATTCACTGCAAAAATCAAAACACACAGGAAATGATGCTACAAGTCTGAGCGCGAAATTTTCCCTACGCTCGAGCTGGGAAACTCTCAGCATGACATAATAACTAGTTGGAGAGATCGAGTTTCACAAATTTTGAGACTTTGAGGAATTTAACAAAGCTGGAGTGTATTTTGGAGAAGATTGGCCAATAATTTTGAAATCCGATGCGGAAATTTGAACTTCCGAGAAATTAATGAGCAGCAGTCATGGAATAGCCGGGATAGTTACCACTCAATTTAGGCTGTGGTTGGCTGCTCTGGCGAAGGTTTTGGTAGCGAATTTTGAAAAAACGGGCTGAAGAAATTTTCAGATTTTCGGAATTTTCTCCGTAAAAAGAAGGTTTTAGCGATTTTGCCGCCCATCCGGGCTGTCCTACGTACACTATAAGTTACGAGAAAACCGAAAATTGCGGTCTCGTGGCGGAATAAGAAATTATAAACAAAATAGAAAAAGAAGTCATGGATAGTTTTCAGAATTCAAGATTCTGTGTCACTCTAGTGATGTAGCTAGGGTTTGGATCTGAAAAATAAATCAATTCATGTCGCATATTCGAACACTTTTCAAATACCAGATAGAAAAGGATCGTCATTTTACTAACATAAAAGTATCGAAGGCTTTTTATTGTTTTTTTGTGTTTTTGCCTTAATATGGGTATATTGGCAAAAATGTCCTTCGATAAAAATAAATCAAAATGTACCTAAGTACCTACATTTTTTGATACTTCGAATCACTTTCCTCTCATGAATTCTACGCAGACATTATTCGATCGTATGTAAGCAAGATGGGAACTTTTCACGATATATTTTATCGCGCTGCCAAAGATTACCTACTGGCTTTATTAAGATTGGTCTCTATTCACCGTTATGACCGATCCCATCATGAAATTTGACACAAATGAAACAGAACAGTATCGATACCTTATTATTACCCCAAGCTGCGCATTCACAACAGGAATGATTTCATAGGGGTTTAATCATGGTCTGATTCTGTTTTCTTTAATTTTTGGCAAATTTTGTGATGATAGTAAAATACCAGATTAAATAGGACCATTATTCAAATATCAAAAATTTATCTAAAGTATTTTGATTATAATTCTTTTCTATCAATAAATGTGGGCAGAAAAGCAAAGCTCAACAAAAATAAGTAAAAATGTTTGAATAAATTTTCGATACTTCAAATCGCTAGTCCATTTAAATTACTCTAAAATTTGTGCTTCACTCTCCCATGCTAAAACCTCCCCCCCCCCCCCCCCCCCAATGAGCGAGGACTGTCTGGAAACAAAGGCAAGTCAGAGAAAAGTCAGGACTATCTCAAAAATTCGTTCCAACCACCGACAATGCATTGACTGAAAGAAATTATTTTACCGCAATGTAGTGATGTCAATACTTCGAATTCAAAGTATCGATACTTCGGTACCTACTCCATACTAGTCAGTATTAGTACCAAACGGGCTATGATACCATCGGTATAATTCTGTAGTCCACAAGGTAAATAAACACTCTTATTTTATCTATAACAACAGGGTTTTATTTACCTTGGCAGTAGTTGGTTGTTGCTGCATGTCAGCACTAATGAACCACATCATACTTCCAAAAACTTTAAGTCTTGCTCAAGTAATTAACCCTCTCTCCACTTTTAAACACCCCTTATCTCTATTGTGGCCTCAATGTTTTGTTTATTCTAATTTCCACTTATCTAAATATCGATGCCAAAGTATCGATACTGATATTGGTACCATAGTATCGATACCAAAACCCAGTAGTAGGTACCGACAACCCTACCATAATGGCAAGTATTGTTCACACACCCTGTTACCTATCAGTCTTTCCGTTGATTGAAATGTCTGAAATATTTGACTTTACGAAGGCTAAATTATTCCTATCCAATGACTGAAGATATTTGATTTAATTAGAGCGAGGAGCGTTTTATCAACAAATCTCAATTGAGATGAATAAAAATTAATGACCGACTATTTTCAAGAGGCTCGGGACCAATTTCGTGCGCACATTAAAAATGATCCTTCAAACAATTTCATAGGTGGAACTAAGAATTTTTTCTGGGGGGGGGGGGGCTGAGTTCCAAGGGATCTTCGAGACACCTCAAGACCGCCCCCCCTCCAAGAGGGGTATACCATGACCCCCCCCCCCCCATCTTACTTAGGCGTATGATGTACTTACAGTTACAGTCAACAAATTAAATAATGTCAGATAACGTCCTGGATTTTGACTTAAGTAGGCCATGTGCAATGCTTTTTACTGTGATAGGTATCGCAGGTAGTCTACTTGGACCAAAATATAAGGCCGCATCTGCCATTCTTTTGTCGACTGTAAGTACCTACATCATACACACCTAAGTTAAGATATGAAATAAATTGTACTCATACAGCTATTAGCTGGGGTGCGAAACAATTAGGCAATCGCAAAATTAAATGATAAACATCATATACTGTAATATTTTTGTTGTTGTTGTGGGTGAACATTTTTTTGTTTCCAAAATTTTCTGGGGGGGGCTTAGCCCCCTCCAGCCCCCCCTATTTCCGCCTATGAACAATTTCTTGACAAGGAAAAGAATGAAGGCAATCTTTTTAATTTTAATTTTTAAAAGCAAAGGACTTGTTGCCGCACATGACCTTAAAACTGATGTATCCTAAATTGGAGTGAAACTGAAATGCCTTCAATTCACAGTGATACAATTGTGCAAACGGCAATTCCAATCAGACTAACTATGCCGACCAGAGGCGACGCGGTTAATTTGGTAGCGTTGGATTTAGTCCATTTAAAGTATTAAAGAAGGTCAAAATATTAAGGGTGCACAGTGCAATTCCTTAAATAATTATTTTACAGGTGCACTTATAGATGGACAAAATTCAACGTTGTCACTGTTGTCAGAATGAGGTGCCACTGATGCCGACTTGAGTGCCCGGCAAAAAATGAATCGCCCGGTTTGGTCCTAAAATCGTCCTGGACGTTTTTAGGACCAAAGTGGGCGATTCATTTTTTGCCAGGTGAGGATATAAAATCACACTGGGCAAGCTGCAAGACTTGTCAGAAACAATTCATCCATGCTACTGATTAGGCGTGTGCCTAGAGGAGAGTAGACTTTCACAGATAATGAATACGATGTGAGTATTTGGTGAAAAGAAAATTTCAGAAAAAGATCTGGTCGCAAAACTGATGAATTAGATCAATTTTGAGCAGATAAAACGAGAATGTGATTGGTTCAGTCAAGCAAACTGTTGGAATTATTGAGATTAAGGCATCTAGTCTAATTGAGGATGAATGAAAACTGTTGAAACTTTTTACGAGGTAAATATTTATTATCTAAGAGGAACATCAAGTGAATGTATGATTTATGATTAGTCAGCATGCTGCGCACACAGTAATTTTTTCAGCATTTTTTTATTTTTTTCTCTCCATCCTCTAAGGTACGAAGTTACAAAATAAATTGGAATGTCCAGAGGCTTGAAAACTTCTATCGGTCACAGCAGCATGCAATTATTATCTTCTGAAAGAGTAGTCTTGATCCCCAACTGACTGTAAACAATCCAGATTCTGAAAAAGAGAGAACAGTTTATGAGACTTTTGACATTGAAACAATGAAACACCGCGAGACAAAGGAGGAAGATAGCTCCGTTTCAAAGCTAGAGCCACCGCTAGGTACTTTCAATCCTTAAATAAAGTCGCTTGGAATCAAATTCCTCTTTGAATTAAAGGTTTTCAGCTGTCCCAAAAATGTCCCCGTAAAATCAGATGATAACAGTTTAGGGTAGTTGACAGAATGCTTTTCCAAAAATAATTTTTTTTGGTTGTTCACGAGGACAATAACTCAAACTACTGACGCCGTGTGGGGGTCGATGCATCCACAACCAGCCACGTTCTGTTCCCCTTCTTAGAACAGATCTCTTAGTTAAGTATGGAGGACATACCCACTAAAAAACCTCGGGTTTTCCTTCCGAAAGCGGTGAGACGCATTCCTTGGAGCAGGGTGCATGATGTTTGTGCACCATAAATCAGGCAGGAGGCTGTCTCTCCACCTGCGGTCGAAGAAATACCCCAATCTGCAAGAGTGTACATTGCCGAGTGACTCAGGATTGCAGGTATGTCGGACCGGGGCTCATAGGCAGGGAGGTGACCATGGAGGATCGGATCGTTTTGGTATCATAATCATTATCGTTTTTACATATAACCTTATGGGTGACTCAACTGATTGCATCGTTTTGGACCTCTCGTATCGATTAAAACAGATGAAAGGAAACGATGAGTCAGGGGCTGTCGTAATGTCAATCGTTTGAAGTAGGAAGAGGTGAGGAGGGGATCACCTGTGCAATCGAGCTGCGCAGAAGCAAGCCCATTTGCTTTAATGCAATTGATAATGATAACAATACCCAAAACGATCCGATCCTCCGTGATCACGTCCCAGGCTCCCTGCAAGATTCTGAAGATAATTGTTTCAAATATTTGGAGATCAAAGGTATTCAGAATATCGTGAACCTTTCTAGATCACTTCTCTCAGTGATGATCATCATACTTTTCAGAAGGCGCATCAATAAAGTTAGAGGCTGTTTCAGATAGCCTAAGTTTTGACTGTTCTTTCTTTACATGCGTGAAAGGACGATATCAAGTCTTCAATTACGCTTTAATGTTAATATTCACTAATTACATTTAACCGAGTCTACTTTGTGGCAAAAAGTTCTAATGATTCACGCAGTAAGCGGCGTCAACATTTTAACGCATGTAAACAAAGAGCTGTCAGAACCGAAGTTATCTAAAACAGCCTCTACTCATCGCAACTGGTTAGATCAACTCTGAACTAACCTAGGTTGAACCCAAAGTAATGCGCAAGTCACATTCGGAACTTTCCACAGATTAGCAGATTAAAAACGCTGAACCCCCACCCTAATCAAAGCAAATTTTGCTGTTAGGCTTGGGGAATAGATGGTCCGTGTCCTGAACATTGAATGTCCATCATAATTATAAAATAGTAAATTTGGCAAGTACGTCCCTCATGTATAGGTCGTTTCAGAAGTGCAGGCGCACCTTGACCAATAATCTCAAGAACTTTCCAACGTCATTCCTCATAATACGGGTAGAAAATCAATGAGAGCGTTAGCTTCCCGTTGAGGAATGCTAAGAAATCAGCAGGTCAAAGTCGTGGCCAAGCTTTTATACAACTTGAAGGGATGGAAATTGAAAACTCCCCACAGATTATCAGCCTACACATCTGAAACAAACTCTAGGAGTGTGTAATAATTTGTTACAAAAAGAGAATTTAAAGAGCAAAGAGAGCTGAATAGTGAATGGTGAACTTACCACTGATCGAATCAACAAAATCGGTTCGCTGATTCGGGGGGAAGTCTCTTCAGTCTGTGTCGTAAGTAGGCAGTAAAAGCGCTTGTAACTGTATCTCCATTGCATACAGCAAAATTCACTTCTAAGAAGATTCAGATTCTGATTTAATCAAAAGATCAGTCGGGAATACTTGGCTGTTTATCGGCCTTTAGCATTCGCTCTCGGCAGCGCGGATCGTGAAAAAAATCATAAATGAAGTAAGAACTACTACATCTGATATGATCGTGGGAATAAAGGGATGAATTACTTAAAAACCGACTGGTAGGTAAAATGAAACCGATTGGCAAACACTTAAGTAATTACGGAATGGTCGGAATGAATACACCTTATTATTAAATAATAAATATAAAATAACCTGCAAGCAAACAAATGAGAAAGAAAAAATAAAACAATAATAAAACACAGTCTGGCAACGAAGCTGAGCAATCCAAAGACTTTTCGATTCGATGCAACGTCAATAGATTCAAAGAGCCTTCGACCGAATGTTCATTCGCTGCAACGCCGTTCGATCAAACGTCAATCGATGCAACGACCGTTCGACCGAATGTCCATTCGATGCAACGCCGTTCGATCAATCGTCATTCGATGCAACGCCGTTCGATCAAACGTCAATCGATGCAATGACCGTTCGATGTTGTGTCCGTTCGGTCAAATAAGCGTTCGATGTAATGACTTTTTCGCTTTTTCGATGTAAAGCACATCGACACACTGGGTACCAGCCCAAAATTACTAGCACGTCATTTCATTTTCATAAACATTAATTTTTCCTTCAACATAATCATTAACTAAACGATCTTCGCAATCTGAAACGGCCCATTGATCTCAAACAAATTTGGAAGGATAAGTTTGAGTTGATGTAATTTATTTTTTCTGGAGTACAGCCCGTAGAGGGAGAGTCCCATCATCCCCCCCACCCACGCTCCCCGGCAAATTTGAAAAGTCACGGGTCACGGGGTTACTCAGGTTACTTGACTGGGTCGTGTTTTACTTCAGAAATGCACTTATTTTTTAACTCGAGATACTGCAAGAAAAATTCACTTTTGACTGGCTTGTTTCTTTACAAGGGAGATTTTTTTTCCCTGAAAGTCACATGTGGCCCAATTACCCACAACTGAGGGGTAAGTAACTATGGGGTTTCCCCATAATTCCGATCTAAAGCAACATTTTTCAAGAGGGGTAACTGGTCCTCCACACTCCCATTAAAGGGCCAGACATCCATCTTGGGATGCTTTAGACTCATACTAACAGAGCCACAAGTCCTGCAAGAATTATACGACTGAGCACAAAACCAAAATTGGGAACAAGCTAATTTTTGCTAGAAGTTGTTCGCTGAGGGCTACTTATCAACCGTGAAAAGTCCCTCAAACATCTGACCCCTGCTACCAGCAGTGTACTCGGGATTTTTGTTGCATGGTTCATGGCAGATTTTTCTAAAAAAATCAAGGATTTTCAAGGACTTTCCATGGGGTATCAAGGACTTCCAATAAACAATAGTGTAGTCTTTTTTATACCAATTCTCCAGAGGCAGAAATAACATACCCATGGTGATTCTCGATTGCGATGGTGCACTAACCAGAGGAGAACAGCGTCCAAAAAAGAAATTGATAGAAAAAAGTTTCTGCTAACTCCTGCATTCTTTCTCACGACTCAGCAACCAAAACACCATGTGACATTCCTCCCAGCACACAAACAAAATTATCAATAAAATGGCAAACTAACACACTGATGCCATTTTCATGAATTTTCAAGTACATTGAAAGAATTCATCAAAATTCAAGCCTATGAAAAGTGAAAAATAAAATCAAGGATATTCAAGGACTTTCTAAGGTGCCATGAACTATGTGTTGGTAGGGGCTTGAACTGATAAGCATTTGACTGAATATTATTTGCTTCTTCCATTACACCCCTAAAAGTCAGAGGTCTGAGGGACCCGTGCACGCCTGTGTCTTGCAGGGTCCTTTGCCCAGGGTTGTGTCGACATTTCCAGAGAGAAGGGGAGAAGACAGCAATTTCACTACCCTTCAAAATACATTATAGCACCCTCCCCCAATTTTGCCGCCTTCCAGAGAGACTTTTCAATTTGTTTTTTGTTTGTTTGTTGCTTCTTCGCCCTGACCCCCCCCCCCCCCAAATCCTGGGGGCGCTGCCTTTGCCCCCAAAATCAGTTTTCTGGCTGTAGCTCAATAATAGTGGCTGGTACCAATAATTTGTTGCATGATAACAGTTTCAGTAATAATTTCTGACAAAAGGGTCTTCAGCGTGATTTTTTTGAATGACCATTCTTAACCTCTCAAAAATGCAATTTTCTCTCTCGGCAATTTACAAAGCGGCGAGGAATCGCACTCCAGGTGGAAATGCAATGTAATTTGAAATAATTCAATCTTCTGACAGAGGCCCCTACGGTACCTACTCATATTTATGCGAAACTAAATATAAGGCGATTTTTCAAGATGCTGAATCCACTTTAGGGACCAAACTTACCTATGACATAATTCAAACTTAGTTTTCGAGGTTTTACGGTGTTTGAGCTATTACTGCTATAAAACCTCAAAATCCAGAATTGAATGATGTTAATAGTGGATTCAAATAATGAAATCAGCAACCTAAAACACCAAGTAACATAGAAATGTGAGTACCCTAGGCGAGGCCGGCTTAAAAGCATGTGAACTGTGCAAAGAGTTCCAACATCGAAAATAAGAGAGCTATAAATTGTCACAAAGAAAATGTTTCTTATCCTTAAAAGAGAGGATATAAAGATGAAGAACTCACTTAAGGGAAGACGCACTAGCAGCAAATGATTTTTTCTTTTCTTTTTTTGAGAGGAAATCCATAAGGACTTCTTGAATTTTCCCAGTACAAGACAAAGAGGAGGGAATCTAGTATCATGGCTATGAGCTATAGGAGAACCACAAATTGTGAGATAAAGGTGGAGAGGTGGGCGGGGGAAGAGGGGGGGGGAGGGTGTTATTTTCTTCCCGCAGAAAAGGTGAATGAATTTGTACAAAAATGTATGAGAACCATTTATTAGACATACAAGATTATTTACAATCCTTGAAATCAAGTTACACACAAGTAAATTCTAGTCTTTTACAATACAGGAAGTCGTAAAATGGAGAGGTCAATGCAGAGAGGGATCCATGACGATCTTAAAGAAGAATATTTTTTTTCCTCTTTTACATAAAACTAACAAATAAAGTATAAAGATAAAAAGGGCGGAAAAATTAATGTTTAGCAGAAGATAAGACAAATTAAAATTTAAGAGGCTAACAAAATTGAGAATACTAACGGAGCAATGGTAAATGTTTGGTTGCAGGAACGGAGATCCAGCAGATTAATCCTGTTAATAAGAAAGAGAACACTGTAAGACTTGTAAAGTAAGTCACAAATAGGTACCAGTCAGTCAATTAAAGAATGGGACCAAAATACGTGGTTCCTCACACGCCAAGCGGCTGAACACATATATGTTAGTACCATTCTTTAATTGACTGATAGTCAGTGGCGTCGCGTGCAATCTGGCAACACTGTATTCTACCCATTTAAACTCATGTAAAAGGTCGAATTCAGGGGGTGCACAGTGCACAAGGTAAATTCGATATATTGAATGCTTTTAAATGGAGGAGGCACATTGTTGCCAGATGGCACGCGACGCCACTGCTGATAGTACAATGATAGAGAAATAGTAGAGGTAAAGTTCAGCCGCCATTTTGAGTAGGGTGAGTCTAGTCATGGCTGTGTGCTGGCATTGTTTTTCTCTCTCAAAAACCTTCCGATCTATGCATCACAAGTGACATTTTTACCCTTGAAGACTTTTAATGCGGGGACCTAAAAACCCCATAATTATGGCGGAAAACTTGTGGATCTTTTGAGCTGAAGTAAACACGTGACACATAAATCGAAAGTCCTTGATCATGATCTGTACTTTCAGAATAATTTTAGTTTCTTGCACAGTGAAAGTAATTTGTATGGGTACACGGGTCGGTCAAACATTTTTTGAAAAATCCCACATTCTTGCTGAGGGGATTTTAGACTTGGGCTGGTGGCTCCCGCCACTTGTGATAACTCAAAAAATAAGGGATTTCGGTATCAAATTAGTGAGACCAAGAGATGTCAAAAACAAGGCTTGCACTAAACCAACATTTGTAGGGGCCATTTTGGCTGACAGGTTTATTTTTCGGGGACCACAAGACATATTTCTGGAGCCACTAGTGCTCAATTAGTAATCCGTCATTATTTGTGACCGCACATGGGAAAAGGGACCTTAGTTCCCGGAGAGCAACTATTAGCAAGTTGGGTCAAAAAATGCAAAATTGAGTTTTTGACACCAAGCTCTCTTTAGAGGCCTCGAGAGTAAGTTTCCAATATATTAGTTCACTTTTCGGCCGCTAGGTAGCATAACAATTTATTTTACCCAGAGCAGATCGAAATGAGGAAAAGGGACCTTCGTTCCTCAATGTATTATTGCATAAGATGAACTAAGGTCCTTTTGTATTGTTGCAGTAGCCACTGTTAATTTTGGTCTTGTTTCGTGAATTATTTTTGTACTTAAAATTAGTTTACGGTAGTTTTGGAGTAATTTTAACTTTGGGGTAGTTTCAACTTTCAATCCCTTTTTCTCAAAACCACAAATTTTAAACTGTCAAACTCAAATTACCATAACTTCGGTTTGGTTTGACATTTTTGGCGTGAAAATGCTCAGAAAACACTCCTTCATGCAATGGTAGCAATATCTCAATTTGACTCTCCGGGCACTAAGGTCCCTTTTCCCGTGCGCCGTCACAAAATCAGGAAAAGGAAATAAAGAAAAGAAAAACCAAATTGATCCTTCCTTTAAGCGCCAACTTTGGCCGGTGTTTCTGTTTTTTAGGTGCCAGTGGCACTTCATTAGGCACATTTGGCGCATGACACCTGCTGAGGTTCAGCACTGAAGAATATTGACTAATTTGAGACTTTTACAGAGCATACAATCGAGAAATTTAAAAAATGAGCTTTGACTCCCCCAAAACCACCCAAGGAAAGATTGGGGGGCTTCAGAATTCAACAAAAATAAATTCGCCTTTGAAAGTTTAAAACTTGAAATCCAGCCAAACTCAGGAGAGAAACTTGATCTGCGTAATCTGGAACACCTTATGTATGTTACACCCCGATCATGTAATTGCCCTTTCTGTTGAGGAATGGGCAAGATGGACTGCCCTGTTTGCAAAATGAAACTTTATTATAAAATTGGCTGTCATAAAAACATCTAGCTCGGCAGAAAGGGAGATATTCAGTTTTTAAATTATTCAAGGTAGGTATCCAAGTAACTCTTGATAAAATTGGCCTTAATTTTGAGTTGAAAATGAAGAATATGTGATGACTGAGCTATGCACAAAAAAGGAATAAAAGTCGCTTCACAAGGACATAATGAATGTAAAAATATTACTCAGCAAATATGATCACCAATAGACTACGTTTGCTTTTCTATAATATAAGATTTTTTGATGCATTTTCTTACCAAACTTCTTCATTCTGGAAATGGGGCAGTTAGTTTTGCTCATTCCGCGGAAAGGGCAATTACAAAATCGGAGTGTTACATATGGGTGTGAAAAGAATAGGTAATTAAGGTATTTGTATTAAATCTAACGTTGGGCATAACATGTTGGTTCAAGAATAAAATGCAGTCAGTTTTTACATTTTACAAATCATAGTAGTTACGGTGGATACATACTGAGAAACAATATTTTTAGCGAGGTGAAATGGATCTGGAATAACGTCCACGTGGGGAACGACTACGACTTCGGGAACGTGAAAACGAGCGGCCTCGTCTTGGTGAAGGTGACCTAGATCTAGAACAGAGAAACAGATGGTTAGAAAACTGACAGCAGACACAAAGTCCAAATAGATAAATTTAGCATGGGGCTCAAATTTGGAGTCAGCCATAAAAGATTTAATAGAAAATTACGATCTGAAATTTGATTCACTACAATTATCAGTCTGAAAGAGCATAAAGATTGTAAACTTGTGGGTTTTCTTTTGCAATGTAACTTTGTGATCAAAATATCAAGGGGAGTAAATTCAGAAAAAAAGATACAGAACTAGGTTTTGACGAAACAACCAATAATTTGCTGGACAGCTACAATTATTACATCCTGCAGTCCAAACGACTCACTCTTCAGACAGGAATAAAATGCGAGCAATTTTTGACTTAAAGGTTGACTGAAATTTTGAAAAGCATAAATCACTTTCTCTCAAAATGCCTTTCAATGTAATCACACAGTCTTGAACAATCAATAAAAATTCATTACAGCTAAAATCTTCAAATGCTTTTGATTCTTAATGTGAAATAAAACTATCAGGCCTTTGAGATTTGTTTGTGGAACAAACAAGCTACAAATCTGGCTAACTAGCTGGAAGAAAAACTCAAAATTGAAGCTAAAACAGCTGAATTTTTTAAAGTCACTGTTAAAAAAACTAGAATGATAAGAGCCAAAATAGAATTTACTAGCTATTAATCAACTTTTCTTTCCAGCTTTTCAAGACATTTTTTAACCAGAATCATCACTGATGTAGTTCCAGATTTTTTAATAGATGGTGCTGAGTGTTCGCCATCGCCATTGTTTGATTTATGATGAACTGTAAGTTAAATTGAAGCCGTTTCCGAGAAATGGGTTCATAAAACAACGGGTGTGCTCTTTCTGAAAAATCAGCATTGTGATTGAATAGGGACTTATGTCCAAAGAGCGCACCTTTAGTTTTAGGGCTCTTTTTTTGGAAACGGCTTTAATTACTCTTTCCAAACAATTGAATTGTCAAGCCCTCGAGATTGGTTTCAAGAAAGCTAATACCAAAAAAGGTTTCAACATTTTCAAAATTGGAGCTGAAACTACCGATCTCTAAAAGTTACGGATCAATATGATGCAATCAATTCATGTTTTTTGGAGAAAGGTCGTTTCAGCTCCAATTTTTAACATTCTTGCAACACTTATGACTTACGAACTCTTGAAACTAATTACAAGGACTTGATGATCCAAATTTGTGGAAAAAGTCATTAAAGTAGATTTTCATCATTAATCGAACAGCCAACACTCAGTGCCGTCTTGTAGCAAATGTAGAACTACATCAGTGAGGCTTCATGCTAACAAACATATCTCCAGGGCCTGATGGTCCAATTTCTTGACAGAATCAATGCTTTTGCAGAAAAAAGAATTGTTAGATCAATATGGATTCCTGAAGAAGTAAGCCAAATAGAATCATACCAGAGTTGGGCAAATAGGTGTGTAATCGATCACACAATTACTGGGTAATTGGTAATCGTCAAACCTTTGGGTCATAATTAAAGGTAGTATTCATAGATTTAAAGTAAACTTGAGGGTTATTTCCATTAAATCTAATTCTTCCTCAACTAATATGACGGGTGAATAGTAAAATATCAGCCCTGTTTACTGTAAAATCACACTCCGAAAAAAGGACGATTACCACCCCTGTTTGCCCAACTCTGAATCATACTAATACAGCAAGTGTTATTGATTGAAAACTTCCAACTCCTTGAGAAAAAGAGAGACAAACATTTACACAAAATGGCAGTCTAAGTGACCTATCTACAAATTACTGTTTTAAGTGTCAAAAATTCAAGAAAGTTCTTTGTAAGGGAAATTTTTCAAAGACTTCAGTATTTTTCAGTATTTTTTCTTTTTCCTTTTTTCTCAAGCAGATTCAATGGATAAATGGTATTGTAAATTTCTTAAAACTATGAGAAGGGTATAAATTGGTAAATTAATTCATAGAAAAATAGGCAAATAACTGAGAAAGCAATCAGTCTTTTGCTGACAGTCAGCAGGGTAAACAAACTATAACTATTTAAGTTTGAGAGTCAAACAAAAAATTAGAGTAAAATATAAAACTGCAATTAAAAAATTACGCACCAGACCTGTCGTTACAAAAAAGATGAGTTATTAGGTAGAGTGCTTTAAAAAAGATGATCGACGTGAGGCATAGCAGATAGCGGAAGATACATCTTAGATGAATAGATGACAAGTCGGATAAAAACGATGAGAAACCAAACGATGGGAAAGGTTGTAACAAAACAATCGTTTGATTTTTCTCTGTCTAAAGGAAAGAGAAGTCGCAAATCCCATAATCAGTCGTATTGGGACTCTTTTTTGGAGAGGAGCGCTTGTACTTGTTTAGGTTGCTAGTTGATCATTGTATTGTAAGTCTTCACCAAATTTTTGCAGCTCAGAAAACTGATGGGAAGAATTTTGAGAAAAGATATCTTGTTGATGGGTAGTTGGATGAAATAAAATCCATGTATTTGGGGGGAAGGTCTCGTGTTAACAGATGTGTAAAAGATGAGAAGAGCAACTTGGCGAGTTTCCTGCAAATTATGCGATAAACCAATTATAATGCAACTCATAAATGATGGACTTTACGAGGGTGACATTATTGAAAGCAACACATTGACTCATCAGAAACAAAATTCAAATCACAGAATCAGAGCAGTTAGCAATTGACTGATTTAGTGTGATGTCGGTAGGGATACTAACAGATATGGAGCTGTTACACTGGTCTGCAAAAAAAAATGACGAAAATTTCCAAGCTGATGTTTTGGGTGATTCTTATGTTTTTTGGGTCGCTGAACCCGAAAATGACCTCCGTTTTTCTCTATCACCCTCCAGTTTTCCGGGAAATCCATTTTTCTCCGGAAAATTCACCGTTTACCGTCAAGTACAAAATGATCACAAAAATTGATTATTTTCTTGCATGTAGAAGCAGGAAATAGCATAAAATCTTCTCTAAAACGAATTAAGATGCTTAAAAGTGATGTTAGAGTTAGGTTGGGGTGGGAGAAAATGACAGGGGGGAGCGTGGGGGGTAAAAAATGACCAATTTGCATGAAAAATCGGTGAAAATTCAGTGTTTTTTGTTGCATTTGTGGTTTTTTTTGGTCCCAGAACCTAATTTCTGGTCACCTCATGCATTACTTGTGGCTCAAGAATTAGCATAAGACCATGCGGAGCCCACCACTGTTTGTGGTGGGAGGGGGGTGGACAGTTATTGCATGAAAAGTTTCCAAAAACGGACGGAGTGAAACCCTTCATTTTCTGTACGTTTTCCAATTGTATTTTATGTATGTGTCTCTGAAGCCCCCTCTCACCCATTTTGCTGCCTTCCTCACCCCCTTTCACTTCTATACACCCCCACCAGCAACCCCCCCCCCCTCCTACCAGTTTCCTACCAAAAGGAACGCGTCAAATCTCCGGCAAACGCGATTCGCAAACTTTGCTTTGTTTCTGATGAGAATCGTGTTTTTTTGTTACTTTCGATGGATATAATATTGGGTTTTAACAATTTTGAGAAGAAAACTATAGCCACCACGTTAAAGAAGAAGAAAAATTGACCCAGAAATCAAGATTTCAGATGTACAGCAATATTCTATCATGCGAAACGGAACGCGATTCGCGAATTTCGGTTCGTTTTTGAAAATGGTGTTTCTTGCTGACTTTGAGGGAAATAATATTGGGTTTTAACAAATCTAAGAATAAAACCATGGCCACCACGTTGGGTTACAAGAAAAATTGCCCTAGAAACCAAAATTTCAGACGTGTAGAGGTATTTTATCATACCAAACTGAACGCGCCAAAATGTCAGATAACGCGATTCGCGCAAATCGACGCTCCGCAGGGTGAAACATATAAATAAACATAGCATGTGTACAGTGCAAGGAGCAAAAACCGCATGAATTTATTTTTACAGCCTTTTTTATCATACTTTTAGGCTCATTTGAGCTAAAGAAATCTAAAATCAAATCCGTGCCTTTAGAGGAACACTCATCTGAAGTTAGATCGTTTTTAGGCTCAAAAATGAGTCTAGTTTCAAAATGTATTACTTTGTGGCCAGTTTTGGGGGCCGGATAGGTCTTGCAAACATTTTTTTTTTCTGAATTAATACATTTAAAACACATATGTCCTCAAATTTTGGTGATGATTCGTGCATGGAACGAGAGTTTTGATTTTTTAATGTTAAAATGACAAAATTTTGACGTGACAAAAATAACGCTATTTCCCGAAAAATACCGAAAACTAAAAACTTCCTCAACTAAAAAACTCAGAGGATTTAGGACGAACGCTTCAATTTAGCCTCTTAAAATTGTGATGAGAACACAAGTACCTACCAAATTTCAACCAATCTAAGGAGGTGGGACAGGTGGGTGCCAGGTGCCATTGTTCATATTTTTGGTTGACTTGGAATGGAATGACCCCGTATTAAACGAATATGATGGCTGTGGTGGAGGGGGGGTTGCTGGTGGGGGTGTATAGAAGTAAAAGGGGGTGGGGAGGGTAGCAAAATGGGTGAGAGGGGGCTTCAGAGACACATACATAAAATACAATTGGAAAACGTACAGAAAATGAAGGGTTTCACTCCGTCCGTTTTTGGAAACTTTTCATGCAATAACTGTCCACCCCCCTCCCACCACAAACAGTGGTGGGCTCTGCATGGTCTTATGCTAATTCTTGAGCCACAAGTAATGCATGAGGTGACCAGAAATTAGGTTCTGGGACCAAAAAAAACCACAAATGCAACAAAAAACACTGAATTTTCACCGATTTTTCATGCAAATTGGTCATTTTTTACCCTCCACGCTCCCCCCTGTCATTTTCTCCCACCCCAACCTAACTCTAACATCACTTTTAAGCATCTTAATTCGTTTTAGAGAAGATTTTATGCTATTTCCTGCTTCTACATGCAAGAAAATAATCAATTTTTGTGATCATTTTGTACTTGACGGTAAACGGTGAATTTTCCGGAGAAAAATGGATTTCCCGGAAAACTGGAGGGTGATAGAGAAAAACGGAGGTCATTTTCGGGTTCAGCGACCCAAAAAACATAAGAATCACCCAAAACATCTGCTTGGAAATTTTCGTCATTTTTTTTTGCAGACCAGTGTTATCAAAAACTAAATCAGAAGAGTCAGAATCTGGTTTGTTTGCCTCACTTTTTTTTAACATTAAATCAAAAGTTGTAATTAATCCAGGGGAAATTAATTTTAAATGAAAGTAGGTACTAGTGTTTTAGAGTGGCTATCTGGACACAGAATTCCAATACAACTATCCAGGTGAGAAAATTTGGCTTGTTTCTATTATGTGGCAGTTTCTTTGACATGCAAATCCTTCCAAAAAAAATGTAGTAGTAGTATGTAGTAGTAAAGTCCAGCCGCCCAAACCTTCGTTCGTTATGCTTGTATTTCAAAGCGAACGACTGGACTGAGAATACAAAAAGGGAATAGGAAGGGGAAAAAAAAAAAAAAAAAAAAAAAAAAAAAAAAACCGTTAGGTACATTGATTTCTGAGTCCAGATAGCCACTCTCAAAACACTTGCATTTTCATAAAACCAATTTCCACTGGATTTATTAACTTTTTTTTCAAGGTTAAAAAAAGTGAGGCAAACAAACCGATCCCGTGTGAAATGTCCATAAGAGATTTCCATCATGGCTACTTGAAGTTTCAATATCACATCCCACAAATTCTTTCAATTACTATAGCTTGTTGATGTCATACTAAAATCTGTTGCTTTCATCCATCAGTTTAGTCCCAAACCATTTAGTGACCTCAAAATTGAGGTATTAAACTTCAGGTAGAATAAGCTTTACAATGAATTAAAGTTTAATGGTTCTTGTTTGTAGAAATTAATTTCTCGACCACATAGTAATTTTTTAACAACTAAAATTTTACTGCAGGAAAATGAAACAATCAGTTCTGATTGTGAATACAGTAAATTGTTTGAGACCAAGCAAAAAATCAAAACCTACATAGTGCATCATCACTAAATCAGTCAATGTACATAGCTACAAAATCAGTCCAATGAAACTGAACTACAAGAGTCGACAAATTTAGTGAAAGTGCCATGACTTAACGGTGGTGGCTAACGCCACTAATAATCTGTCAAAGTATATAGCTACAAAATCAGTCCAATGAAACTGAACTAAAAGAATTGAAAAATTCAAAGACAGTGCCATATTTTTTATCAAGCAGGAGAGAAATTCTATTTCCATAGATTCTAATAATGTGCTGTTCAATTGGAGAGCGGCCGATTAATTCATAATAAAATACATGTAAGATTCCAGATATGGCACTGGTTATCTTGCCAAACATAAAAATTAATATACTCCTTTAAAAAACACATGCAGCACATATTCTTGGTTACAGATTGATTTTCCTCCAATCTTGAGCAAATTTTATCGCTTGGGATACGTAATAATAATGGTGATTTCTTTTTAAGATGTACATATAAACTCAGAATAACATCTTTCGCCAATGTATTACTTCAACATACATTCCTAACATTAACACTTAATGAAGCAAATCACACCAACCCTCTTCCCCCCCCCCCCACAATTTTTTCCAGAAAGTTCAATTTTATTTCATATTTTTTTAAGCTCCAAGTATACCTATTAGAAAAAATTAAAGTGAAAGAGAAAAAAATTAAAACAAAAACAAAAAACTTGTTTTCGCACAAAGGCACCTCAAAATTCTACTTTCTTCTTTCCTTTTCTAATTTTTCTGACTGATATGCACAAAATGCTCTTATTTCAAAGAAATATTATTTCAGCAAGACAATACTTGGCAACTTTTAAAACCTTGTACAAGCAAATGCATAAGTTTTGGCAGCCAAGAATACGAGGTATGTGGCCAATCCTTGTATCATCAAAACAACTGTCAGCGCCCCATGAGCATTCTTGAGAGTCAAAACTTTAGCGTTTGTTAGTACTTTGATTACTGCCCAAGATCAAGCTTCTCCCTTAGTCTCTTTCCAGAATCTGAAAACCACTATCAGTCTCACAGTTTGAGCACAATTAAGGGTTTCCTAATTATGATAGTCTACTCTCAGAGAGTCTAAACTCCGAACTGAATGCAAAAAAGAGGCATTGATCTAGTGGAAGCATAGATTTATGTACACTCACTTTCGTCATAAAATTTTGTGCTACAGTGGTGTCATTTCTAACGCCTGATTTTCAGTGAATTGCAGTTGAAAATTACTGCTGGTTTCTTTAAAAGAAATAATTTTTTAAACCTAGCCACTTGCGTTGCTTCGAGAAAATTTCACCAGATAATTTATAGGCTGAGGAGCAAAATTGCTCCTTGAAACTATGGTACTGAGACTTCATTTGGCCATAATGTGGCTCAACTAGAGGTATACATATAAAATAATTGTGAGAAATTTCTGAAAAGGAACATTAGAGAAAGACAAATGGGAGAAAATTCTTTCAGTTTGCTCAATTTCATGGCAAGCCATGCTGACTCAATAAAATATGGCCTTGTGGTAAGACCCATTTTTTCCCCATCCGATGCCTATCGATCCAGCGAATGGAATCCATCGAACTGTTTCTCTCAATTACAATGGAGGCTGATGGACTCCATTTGCTGCCCATCCATCCAGCGGCTTTAGGGGACCGGTGGGAACTGATGGATAGGCCTTCTTTGTTTACATCTCTGTTTACAAATGGCAAACCCTAACCTTTTCAAGCTAAATCGTGACGTAACGCTTCGATGAGCCGATGGATTCAAGCAATCCCAGCTAAATTCTTGATGGATCATTGCAGTGGATGAGAAAAAAAATGCATGTATTGTTGACAACATAGCTGCCGGTAGAGCAGAGATGAACGGGGTGTACAAAATGCTAGATCATACATTAGAATTATTCCTAGAATCATTTGGAAAATCGAACGATACTCAATTTTCCACCTTACAGTATTTCTGTTTTTTCTTTTTCTTTTCAAAATTACGAGTTTTATCAAAACTTTATGGTCAATTATGGAAAACACATAGTGAAAGAAAGTTGTTGACATTACACCCAGAAGTCAACAAAACAACTTGAAAAGAGACCTTAACCGATCTGTCCAGTAAAAAATCCAGTGATAGAGCTCGTTTCAGAGGTGGAGCCAAGGCTCAAACAATAATCTTTAGAATTTTTCCAACCTTATTTCTCTTATTACACAATGGAAATGAATAAAAAAGAATTTGAGCCTGAGCTTTTCATTGAAGGACCTTTAAAATCAAAAGGTCAACGTTGCAGGCAACTTTTGTTTTGTTTTGACAGGAGGGAATGAAAATTGGCCAAAGATTATCGGTCAACTCCGCCAACAATTCTGAGACGAGCTCTAGTGATGAATTATTTCGTCAAGATTGCAAGAATTTGGCAAGCCCTAGAACTTCATACACCCCTTTCATCAATTTAAACAGTTATATAAGAGACAGTGCTTTTGGATGGGGTCAAGTTATAAAATCAAAAAAGAAGAAACTTCTTTTGTACCTGTACCGATTAGGTCGTCGTCCGCCACCTCCTCCACCACCACCGAATCGAGGGCCGCCGCCACCACCACCACCGCCTCGCCTTCTGTTATTAGAATGACCAGATGACATTTCAACACGAATTCTTGTTCCACAAAGCTTCCTGAAAATAAGATTAGTAGATAAGTAAAAATGAAAATAGAATTGGAAAATAAAAAAGAAGCGCCTATAATGATAACCACAAGGTAACAGAAGGACGATGAATACTCGACTTTCATTTGAACAGGCTTTTGGTCAGGCTTGAACCTCACCAGGCACCAGAGTTGAGCAAATGGGGGTGGTAATCGATTACACGATTACCAAGTAATTGGAATCGTCGCTTCTTCAGAGGGTGATTTAATGGGAATCAGGGCTGAATTTTTACAAGCCACCCATCATATTAGTTGCAGAAGAATTAGATCTAATCGAAAAGACCTTAAAATTTACTATTTATCTATGAAAAATACATTTAATTACCAATCAAAGGTTTGACAATTACCGATTACCAGTAATCGTGTAATCGGTAACACTCCTATTTGCCCAACTCTGCCAGGCACCATGCACTAAAAACAGAAGCTTCTGCCAAAGTTAGCACCGAAAGGAAGGATCAATTTTTTTTTTCCAACCCCTTTTCTAAAATAATGACTGAGTAAAAATGGAGCTCTGATGACCCGTAAAAAATAAATCTGTTGGCCGAAAGGGCAACCCTAAGAATCCCCTAAGAATTATTGGGTGAGGTTCAAGCCCTACTTCTGGCTTTCAAAGGTGCAACACCGAGAGAGAGAAAAAGACTTGTTTGAAGCATTTGCAGTATCAAGAGGCATTGGGAGCAAAAAATGCCAGGAATCCTTCCATAGATCGCAAAGGATAAGTCCCGCTGTAGAGATAAGACGATAGATGCTTTATTTCTCAGTTGTGAGGGTTAGAAAAGATTCTCATTCAAGGACCAAAATTGCAACAATTTTGACCAGGAGCAAGTGTTTGAAAAAATACACAACCTCTTAAGCTTGACAAATATAGTTCTTTTCAAACTTGTTTGGTCTGATTTGATGCAAAAACTAGCGTCTAAATTTTCATAGGTCTTCATAGCAGAACTTTTGACAGTAGGTTAATTTTTAATGCATGGTACACAACGGAACAAGGTGGCACTAGTTACTATTAAGTCTTAAGGCTGTGATTGGTCTGCGGTCCCGGAAACAGGCTTCATCCAAACGCACTATTTATTTATTTTCTGTGTCATTATTTGTGGAGAGGCTCTTGTAATTTGTTTCCGACATGGAACACACACCGTATGCTTCCCATATTAGAAAAGTGAGGCAAGTTCAGTGCGCTCAGTTTTGTTTGAGAGTCGCCGGCTGCAACCATGAACGTTCACCTTGTGTTGAGTGGTGAGCTCAACAAAAGGCTGTGATTGGTCTGCACAGGGCCGGACTGGTCGGGGTGCTATCGCACCCCACGCCAACGGCCTCACGGGCCAAATTGCAGCTCAGAAAAGAAGAGAAAAAGGGGAAAAAAAGTGGCAAGGTAGCCCATCGTTTAACTTGACGGCAAAAAATGGTTTCGTTAGTTATATTTTAGTAAATACTAGTTCAAATGAAGGCTCAGCCCCAGCTTCAGCACAAATAACCGAATAAATCTACCACAAATCAACCATAAATTTCAAAAGTGTAGCATTTCACCAGCCCCCCTCCAACCCCCCTCCCCCCTCCTACTCGTGTCTTTCAATTTACATTGCGTTATTTAACAAATTATTGACGAAAGAAACGGTAGAATAAGCAGTTACTTCTACTGTGAAATGCACGAAATTTCGTTTTGAAAGGTGGAAATGTCTGAACTATTTCGGGGGAGGACCCTCCGAATCCCCGCAGTAAGGAGTGTTCCCCCCTTAAGGCTGGTTTCCAATGGAGCACAACGCTACGCAAGGACGCAACACAGCGAAGTTGAACTACACACGCGAGAATGGGATTGTTCCCAATGCAGCGCAAAGGCTTTGCGTCGAGGCAGACTGACACGGCCAAGTTGAGCAAATCCCAACTTCTTGTGTGCTCCGCTCCAATGGCTGTTGCTTGTCGGATGAACTTTTGATGAGTCCCGGATCAACAAAAGCAACAAGTGAAGAAGAAGAAATGATGCATTTGGCAGAATTCGCTTTTGTGATTTGTGAATCGTGCTGGTGTTCCCGAATAATAACATTTGAGACAACACGAAAATAAAAACATGCCAAGTAAAAGTGTGAAAACGCGCAGTTGTATGTCGAAACTAACCTAACCTCACTAACGCAGTCGAAAATTAAAATGTAAACAAAGTGACTCCATTTTGAGGGTTCTGTTCGTGCCCTTTGAAATCCTTGATGCTGATTGGTCAATGTCTGCGCTCATTGAAAACGCGCCGCGTTGCGCAAACTCGGCCCAACGCAAAAAAACGCAAAGCCTTGCGCTCCATTGGAATTTAGCCTTTAAACTGCCCACTCTGGTACCCGGGCCATTTGGGGTATCAGCTCCCCGGGCCAAATTTTCCCAGTCCGGCCCTGGGTCTGTGGTCCCGGAGACAGATTTGCTTGGCGAATGCAAACCACACGCTCATCAGTCAACAATAGGCAAATGTAGGGTGTTGTTTCGATTAGTTCCGACCAAAGTTGAGCTGGAAAAGTGGACACCGGAGCTTTGTGCTGGGTCTCTACTTGTCTATGTATCAGTGGACTGCCAAGTTGAAGTAGTTAGTGTGCTCTCTTCCGTTTTGATGGAGCACTCGAACCACGTTGACTAACCGCAATGATAAAAATGGAATGTCCTGTTATGTTCCAATTAAAAAAGTGTGCCTAATAAAGTAGGGTGAATGTACTCCAGTAAATACTAACGTTCCGTCCAGAGCTTTTACAGCATCCTCAGCATCCCTTGGATCTTCAAATTCAATGAATGCAAAACCAGGCGGATTTCTGGCTACCCATATGTTGCGAATTGGTCCGTATTTGGTGAAAGCATTTTGAAGTTCGTATTTTGATCCATGATTTCCTAAATTTCCAACATAAACTTTGCAGGCTAAATCCCAATCTCTGTGTGACATCTGAAAAAGAAAAAGGGTGGTCAACTATCAATGACTTTATGATGACTACTTCCACAGAATAATACAGTCAATATAGAAACCGGCTAGAACCTCAATTTGCTTATCATGAGCTTTAAAATGGTCCAAAGTTAAACAGATAATATTTTTCAAATTATTTTCAATTGTTTTTAAAAAAGCCATTTTCGAAAATGCAATTCCAAAAATCTTAGCACATACCACTGTAAAACAGGCTGCCTCTCAATCAACTATAATGAGCAGGCGTTATGTTCAGTCTAGATAGTATTAGAAATCTTTGGAGTTTCTCTTCGTGCACTACTGGGTGACAGGATAATGATGCAGAAAAATTCTGAAATCTGAAGATGATCCCAGACCTCTCAGCGATATTGATTTTTATAACAATTAATAGATAAGTAGATGAATTCTTACACGGTTTCAAAAATTAGGAAGATCGAAACATCACATCAGTTCAAAGTAACAAACTCAAGGCAGATCGGCATAAAAATTGTGTGGCAAAACTCCGTAGTCATGGTAGGACTGCGGTCAGAATCGGTCTCTTAGATTGAATGATTCATCATAACTAACTCTCTGTGTACTTCCTTACAACCGCAGTTTTCTCTGAAATATTGAGTCTCGCGCCACAATATTTTGCATCGATCTACCTTGAATATTTATTCAGCAAGTAACAGTCCAATATCTCCAAAACATTCAGAACCTTCCCAGATCTTAAATCGAGATCATTGATGGATCTGGAATTACCTTCGGTAACATCGTAGGTAAACAGGTCTTCCTGTCTGGAGACAAAAATTTGTTTCAGGGTTGGATATTTGAAAGTCAAAGATGAAATATTGGAATGCAGTGACAGGTAAAAAAGAGAAAATTCAATGATGATGAGAAAGGGAACTGAAGAGCAGGAAGCAATGAAGTGAGGAGGATAAATCACTACACAGGAGTCTTGCAATCTACTGCAAGGTTTCCTCTGAATTTGAATCAACCAAGAAGTAAAGTATTGATTGAATCTATAATGTTAGCGGAATCCAAGAGCCGAAAAATTGAAGGCGAAGAAAGAAAGAAATAAATACAACTAACAACTTACCGTGAAAGCTTTCAGGCGAAACGTGGGAGTATGTCAAAATTTATTAAAACACAAGTAGTACTTAAAGGGAGTTATTAAACTTAAAGGTTTCGTTCACGTTCACGTTAAAATATGAAAAGTTCAGGTTACTTTAACTTAGCTGATGAAGGAAATAGTACTTAATATCTCGGTAGTAAATGCGGTGTTCTAAAAAAATTTGTATAAGCCCAATGATTAACCTAATAACGCTTTTGAGAGAGGCAGGCAGAGATCACGGAATTCAGTATTCATGGCATGGAATCAGGGAAGGAAAAAGCGAAAGGAAAGGCTTGTGGCTTGATCTTCTTGCTTGTTGCCGACGCAGCGCAAGTGGACGAAACGCGAGTTACAAATCACAATTGGCTGAGCGTCGAATTTCACCGGCGAGCGAGCGCCAATAGAGATGTTACTTTGAGGCGCTTCATATATGAATTTTTTGTACTTGGGTACCTTTCATTTTCTCATTTCCTCTTTGAAGTTTTAACTTTTTTCAGGAAACGGAAATGCGGTGAGAGAAAAAAGTAACTTTCGGGCAATAAATCTTCATCTCCCGCTTTTTGTTCATTTGAAAGTGGGTCATAAAGGAAGTAAATTCTTCCTTTATGAAGTGGGTGAGAGGCATCGCAGCCTCACTCATCAATATTTTTAAATTTATATGCGCTGGGGAGGGCAACATGAGCGTCCCACTCATGTCAAAATCCTGGGAGGGGGAGGGCTAAAATCATGGGCGGATACAAGGGGGGAAGCGAAAAGCTCGGCCGCCCTCCTCCGTACAGCCGAAAAAAGGAGGAACGAGATACAGGAAAATAAAAAAGGGGTCACAAAGGGAGTCAGAAATCCCAAGTCCTTCCCCCAATCTTCTTTGGGCCCAAAAATTTTCCATCAGAAAGAGGAGGGAAACCATTGTCTTTTTCCAAGAAGACCCGGAAAGCAGGTCAGGGTTCCTCCCTAGCAAATATCGGCCCCAAAACAGACCACCACCCTGTCCCCTTAGTTTTTAAGTATCCGATACTGAGGAAATGGAATTCGGCATGACAATCCTATAGACCACCCAAAACTGAGGTCCACTAGGGTGCCTTCTAACTTGCCAGGTTTGCCACTGGATAGTTCATTTTGTAAAAGAAAAGGGGCACTGTTCCGGAAAATTTAAATCAAATGCCAAAAAAAAGTCCCACAAGTTCTACAGGTGTTCTCCATTCTGTACTAATAGAGGAAAAGGACTTCAAAAACAGAGGAAAACTCTATTGAACCATGCACTAATCATGACCTTGAATACAGTGTTAGATGTTTCTGCAACGGCAGTCAATGGCATAAACAAAATATAACAACCTGGGGAAAGTGAGGTTTCAGTTACAATTTTTAAACAGATCCATTTTCTTTACTAAACTCTCTTGAGATGCAAAGAATGATAATGAAGAAAAATTAGAAAAATTTTAAATCTGGATTGACTGACTGTACTCAATACTCATTACTTACTAACACCACCAACTTTACGCAGAATTAAATAGAAAGTGCAAAAAATCAATGTAATAAATTACATTAGAAATCCGCAACTAGATCACACATAGCGGTAAAAAAACTTGACTTATAAGTACCCTTGGGCGACAAAGGGTTTTAAGCTGATGAGCTACACGGTTGTTCAAGAAACGTTTCAGCTAACAAAGGCGCAGTGGCAGCTCGTTCAGTGTGGCAACAATGGATTTTCTTCGTTAAAGCTGTCAAAGTAAATTGATCGATATTTAAGAGGTTTATTGGGCCTCCAAAAAATCAATACTTTTACAAAGGTTTTAAAAAGCAAGGTTGCCAAATTGCATGAGACGCCACTGCAAAGGCTTGCAAAAGTGAGGCTTGTGTTGGCAAAGGTGATGCAAGTAATTAACCTCGCTACAGAGGAGAGAGCAAAAAAAAAACAAAAAAAACATTAAAATTAATCATTTTGTTACTAAAATTTATTTACAAATATTAAAAAAGTACAAAATTTACATTGTACAAATTATATTGAATGAAAAAAGTGCTATATAAGATAGAAATAATAAAACAGTCTGAGAATATGATTTATTTGAGCTGGTGAAACTTGCATGCTTTTTCAAGCCTGCTTCATTAATTAGGATCTGGGTACTTTAAGATATTGCACTGCATAAAGATAAGGACTTAGGGATAAAAAGATCATTTTAAATGATGGTGAAATGGCAGTTTAGAGGCATACAAGGAGAGACTTCAATTATTAAGTCAAATATCTTACAATTGAAATGAGGATCAAACTTCAGCCTTTGCTGATTGGACTTTTGCTACAGCAATAAAGAGGGTCAATTTGAGCGTGAAGTCAATCGGAAACAATGTCGAGAAATTTACGCACTTACGTACTAAATGTGTTTAAACAAAATTCCAGGATGACTGTCGTTGTTTATCCATCAACCGCTTTGCGATCCGTAATTTGAACAGTTCAGATTTTATAAAATCATTGACATCTCACAGTCTCCTCCCATATTCCTGACCTTGCCTGATTTCGAAGACGAAGATTTAACTAGGCAGAAATGTATAAATTTTCGGATGCAGGTTGAGTCAAGAAAAACTACTCTATGATAAAAGTGTGCCAGTTTTCCAACGAAAGTCTGGTTCATTTTATGAGGTGCGACTGGATAGAATTTTTTTTTTAAGACTCTATAAGCCTAGAAAATGTCGCATGAAACCGGCATTTGCGGATCTGCCATCCCATTAATTTCATTGACACCGCTCTTCTTGACAATTTGTGAGCTACTACGTTCGGTGATACATTTTTTTATCGGGGACTCTAAAAAGATTTATATTCCTGTAAACTATATGGAAGCAGGCGAGCAAGTCATGGCTATGGCCTCTGAAATCCAAAGAATCATGAAAGAATGGGGGGAGATGAATCCATTCACTCACTACGCTTATGTATGGCAATTTAATAAAACTGTAGTCTGTAGCAGCCCTAAGTCCAGAGGGATTATCCTCAACTTTAGAATTACAAAACTCTCAAAAAATGTGTGAAAATTAACGTCCTTGATCTTGGTCACAAGGCACAAAGATTCCTAAGCAATGAACCTCCGAAAGTTCCAAATAAACGATCGTACAGCCAATCACAATGCGGAGTCCATCTAATTGCAATTTCCTCCATGCGGGGAAAAATGATTCATCATCATCAAGTAACAGACAAAATAGGTGGGACTTCCCCATGTGAGACTGTCTTGGAATTTACGTTATGTGTATTTACTGAATTTGTGGGTAAATTTTGGACTTCTTGAGGCTCCCAACAACATTTTCAAGGGTGATTTTACACCACAATTGACACTCTTTGCTGCTTTAGTAAAATTTTGTGACAGACCTATTTAACTGATGAACGGCATCATGAAATAGATCTTGTCATTGATCAATAAACAGTTTGACCTTGATTTGATACTAGTTTAACTAAGCGATAATGATTGAGAGATAGAAGGAATTTCAAACAGTAAGGCTGGCTCAGTCAATATAAAATGTATGAATAATTTGGTGCGTTTTCTTATTAGCCCAAATTCGCACTGGTGCAATGACTTAGAGCTGTGAGGAGTTGCACAAGAAGCTCCTGTACATCGGTCTTTCATTCCGACGTATTGGAGCTCGCACCAGCGCAGCATCAGGTGCAATGTACTGCTACTAAAAAACTGCTCCGGTGAAATTCATCGCAAACGCAAGCAAACAAAAAAAAAAAAAAAAAAAAACAGTGCGATGCAGCTTGAATAAAGAAACGCACCAATACAATAGGTCAGTTACAATGCTCTAAATTTTACCTTTTCAAAAACCTCAAAAACACTTGCTAGATTGAACTCAAGAATTATTTTTACAATGGTTCTTATGTTGAGAAAAAACCCGAAACTGAGCCCGTTTGGGCAGGAAAAAAAACTGCGGCAAGTGACAGGAATCACCGACAGACATCTTACATTCTATGACATTGATACCAAAATGTTTTCAAGGACTTTGAAAATTGATTTGTAGTCTCTATAAACATGGATGGAGCTAACAAAAGAGAACAAATTAAAATTAGGTTTAAACATTTTTGTGACATAAATAAAAACACAAAGTTTTAACGAAGAAAATTAGTGTACAACAAGGTAACACTATCATAAAATGTGACAAAACTCTCACCTGATGCCAATTTTTCTGTTTTAAAGAGATCTAATTTTTCAAATTTTCTGTTCAAAACAGATCTAATTTTTCAATAAATAAAGTATATTTTTCTTTTCTTTTTTCAAAATAAGAACGAGCTTACGATTAGTTCATCTAGCAATTTCATAAAATGCGTCAGACTGATCCATTTATAGAGAGTAATTTACAACTAGATGATGGTGGAGGGTTTGCAACAATACAGTTAAATGACAATAATTTTAGGAAAAAAGACTAGATAAAGTATATTATCAAATAAATTACCTATTTTCCTAACAATTAACCATTGAAGCAATATCTGACAATTAGAACCAAACAGAAATTGCATCTTATCTAAACAAAAGGAAGTATGCACAGAAATGCTATTAATTTTTCAGTTGGAAATATAAATTTTAAGGCACACTCAAAACGGTCGAGGAGCTCTAAATAAGAGTGATCTCTCACGAAAATTAGGGGTAGAAAAAGAAGAAAAAAAAATTGAAAGGAAATGTCGATGAACTTAAAAAAAAAAGAAAAAAAAAAGGAAAGTCAAACAGAAATATTAAGGATTGTGTTTAACATGATAGTTCTAGCTTTACTGTCCGAAAAAAAATATCTGGAAGGATGTGTAGAGCTCCTCAAAGTTTGCTCATTTTGTCATTTTCTTCTCTTAGAAGCCCATTACTAAAGCAAGGCGCTATGAAACGTAAAAGTTTTGGTAGTCAATAATTCGGGAAACGAGGCAAATCCTTGTACAGTCAGCACTTCGCATGCATTCTTGACTGTCAAAACTTCTGCGCTAGCTAGTCATAAAGAGAAAGAAGTAGTAAATATCAGCCGCCCAAACCATTTGTACTTCATGCTTGTATTACAAAGCAAACGACTGGCCTGAGAACAAAGGAAAGGGGGGAATAAAGGGTATTTTTACAAAACAGTCAACGTCTATACAATAGTCGGAAGCTCAATAGTGACATACTTCAAACCTCTCCGTAGAACAAGCAAGGTAGATAAAACAAGGTACGTGCAATGCGCGATATTCACCGCTAGGGTCGTTCCCATTGCTAGAGGGCAATGATGTAGGCTGGTCAACTTCCGCGTTATCTTATGGGAGAAAACTGGCTATGTAAGCTGGTCAATGCTGGTCAACAGAGTTTGAAAATACCGCTCCCTTGCAGGAGTCAAACTACACATACCTGGTTTCATCTACCTTTTAGAACTAGAATATTTATTTCTTTAATTGGAATAACAAAAACTATTTTAAGCAGATGTCTAAAAATAGCATAAATGTTTTCCTCCCGTAATATCTATCAATGTATTCTACAAGTAAGGAAGCGAGGGGGGGGGGGTGTCATCACTCTTTCACTTCACATAGCACTTAGATAATAAAGCCATTATTTACACTATCTGCAAACAACAAAGTCACTAGTAATGGAAGACAATATGACCTGGAAAAACAATCAACAACAAAAAGAAAAGCAAGTTACCCATAACTTGTCCAATCAACATTACATCACACTAGTCAATTACGTTAGAGCTGTCACAACAGTAAGTTTAAAAGAAGGATTGGGGTAGAGTGAGCACGTTCATTCAGGCTAGCAATTTCACCAAAGGTTGATTTTTACTAGTTCTACTTGACTTGAATCTTAACCTGAAAATTTCCTCTCAATTAATCACAAACAAGAATCTAAGCCGGTGAGGTAATAGGTCAAGAATACAATTGATCCAATAGTGACAGGAAAGGATGCATTCTAAACCCACACTAGCTTTATTTTGAAAGAAAGTTGTTCTAAAATTAATTCACAGTATGCATTGTCCACACTTAAATGTGGATTCAAAAAGACTTGCAAAATCATAGTAAATCATCGGTAGCAAAAGCCAACAAACACTAACCGGTAACCACTATTAAAACTGAAACAGCCGAATGACAAATTTTACTCATAGCAAATACATTATTCCCAAATAATTAAAACCTTTAAATTTCAACTTAAATTGAGATTTCTTTACTTCTTCAAATTGGCAACAAATAGAGGAGACTGCAGAAAGACCATTAATTAAGAGAGAAGAGTTTTACCTGAGTAAAAGTGGATATAATTCAAGGGAGTTAAGAAATGTTATGATATTAGTTTCATAAAACATTCCGTTTATTAAAATTACTGCACAGCAATCGCATTTCATATTCTACAAAGGGTGTCATTTATTTAGAAGTATGTATTCAAAATTACCAAGAAATAAGTGACACAGAACATGGATAAATACTACAAGTAAGAATCAATGTTAATGTAGTGATGCTCGTCACTTTATCAACCCATTTGATCCTGGGTCGGAAATATTTCCAAAAATCTGCTACAACTATTCCCGATGCCTATCACTGACTCTACATCCAGAGCTTTACTCCAAGGTTACCTGACATTCTTTGAGGAGCAAAAGTTTTGTAAATGGGTTGAATAATGAATTTGGACTAAGATTTATAATTCAGATTTGCACCCCACAGCAAAAGTTAAAAAATAGCAAATTTGACAAACTAATCCTGAAAAATGGCATGGAGAGAAAATATGTACACTATTGCGCAGATGAGAGGACAAAATTAGTATTCACATAGAAAATAAAGCTAAAAGTTGGGGCAAAAATATACCACCAAAAATGCATACGTTAATACTGATACTGCTAATGTGCTTTGACCCAACATGTTTCCATTTTGATTCTACAAGAAAAGTTAAGGATGGTGAGATCTTGAATTACAGGGGAGCAATCATGTTAAATTTCCGTCAAATTACGACGAATAATATTTTACTAATATTTACAAGTTTTTTTAACAGCCATTCGGTTTCAATTAATTCAACCAAATATTTAAACTCGATTAATAAATTAATTTGAATTAATTACAAATATTATGAGAAAATAACCGATGTCTAAAGACGTTCGATAAATGCAATGACAGTTCTTACATCAAGAAAAGCACAATCTCCAGGGATAAGCAAATGGAGGAGCCACAGTTGAGAGATAAATTTTCTTAAAAACAATTTTTATTGCAAGCGTTTGAATAAATCTGAGCTTTGAACTATTTCAAACTGAGAAAAAATAAAAAAAAAAAACCTCAAATTTTTTGGTGTAGCAGTAGGGGATTTAAAAGATGAGCTCCTCTGTAGGACATTGAATAGAAACCTAAAGTTCAAAATTTGATGGATGAACAGGAAATCAAAGAAAACGAAGAAATTCAAAGGAAATCCCTGCAGCAGTTTACATGAGAGGATGCCCCCAACAAAGTGTGATGAGGAACTTCCAGTTTCCTCCGAAAGATATTGCGCAGCTGCATTAACTCATCGTTCCGAACACAGGATTATGCCTACATATGCTAGGACCGAATTCTTCGTATGCTTTCTTTGTGTGGCTCATTTGGTAGAATTCAGGCTAGAAAGAAAAGAACAAAAAAGTAGTGGTATTAGCATTACAGTTGTAGTCGTAAGGCCTGGCCGCCTAAACCATTTGTATGTATTGCTACTGGTGCTTCATAGCAAATGACTGGAAGGACAATAATCGCAGAAAACAGAAGAGAAAAATGAAGGTACAAGCATTGGTGAAAATCCTGCGCCAACGATTTGACGTAACCCGCTTTACACGTAAAAACAATGAAAAATGTCAGTTCTTTTCCTTTGCTCTCTCAAAAAATGGAAAGGTTCTGGCTACGAGTAATGTCGGTTGCATCTTATAGTTGACGCAGGACTCAAACTTTATAGTAAAGAGAAAAAAAAAGAGGGATATCGCACCGAGCATGACACCCTGGAAAAAAGGAACATTCTCAAAATCACTTAGGGATTGGTAAACTCTCTGTTTTTGGTTTTTCAACTCCTCATTTACTAACAATGTGCTATTAGCTATGTGTGAGACTTCAGAATAAGGCCACTGTATTGATCCAGCCCCTGGGAAGTGGGGGGGGGGATCAAAGTCAAAACCTTTCATGCCCCATTCTTTCAATTGGAACAATGATTAACTTTGCAACTACAGCTGCATAATTAAAGTTCTTTCGATTGATGTATAAAAGTCCATTTCTGTTATATCTAGACCAAGTTTCAGCAATTTTTCCAATTTTTGAAATAAGTAGTAGAAGTAGTACAGTAAACTCTCGATTTACCGGATTTCACGATTTACCGGAAAAAGTCCCATAGGAACAATGTTAAATTTCATTTGATTTACCGGATTCTTTCTCAGTTCTTAGAAGAAATTTCTCCTCAATTTACGGGACTTAGCTCAGATAAAGTAGTTTTTTCCCGTGACACGATACTGCGATCTCAAAGAATCACCATGAGTGACTCTCCAAATTCATCAGACTCGGTGTTTTGAAAAACGCATCAAGCAGCAGGGAAGCTCCGCTGCCTTCCTGCGTTGACAGCAGCGCAGCGTTGCTGCCGGCAGTCCCTTGGCTCCACACGTTCACGCGTGAAGCATGTAGTTTATGGCTTTGGAACTTCAAGAACTTGCCAACTTTGGCATTGCTGGCTGACAGCGAGATCGGCTGAACCTCTTTGGAAAATGTCAGCTGATTTTTTCCGAAGAGATTTTTAGCTAAGAGAAATGAAAACACTCAACCATCGAACGGTTAGCGTCAAATTATCGTGTTCTGATCCCCCATGCAATTTTTGTGCTTTTGTAAATATAACCCTTAGGTTCGTCAAAAACAGTGAAAATTTGGGGGGGGGGGGAGAAAAAACTACAAAAAATTCCGCGATTTCACCGCAAAAAATGCGAGTTTTCGGTTTACCGGATTTTTCGGCCGGTCCCCGGAAATCCGGTAAATCGAGAGTTTACTGTAGAAGTAAAGTCCAGCTGCCCAAACCTTGTGTTCGTTATGTTTGTATTTCAAAGCAAACAACTGGACTGAGAATAGAAAAAAGGGAATAGGGAGGAAGGGAGATACCTATCAAGGTACCTCACTGTGAGGAAAGAGGACAAGAGGGAAACCGCACCAAACGTGGAAATAAAAAGTTATTTCTGAATTAAAAAAGTGTGTATGTGCAATTTACAAACAGAAACAAAAATCAGTTGAAATATTAGTTAACACAACGCATTTTCAAGGGGTACAAACTAATAATCAAGACCTGGAAAAACTCTTCTTTTTGGAATTATGACCACCCTGCCATTTTGTTTGTGGGAGATACTCTAGAGGAAATCTGCGAAAACCAAATAGTTCAGATTTTCCACGCCCTCGGAATGATTTATGATTCGATACCACTTGTTGCTTGAAAGATGCAAGATACAGGCATCATGGGTCCCCTTGAGTCCCTATATACTATGACAGTTGCGCCATGTCTGAATTCATTTCAGATTGGCTCTCAGATTTAGGCTGTCAAGAAAGCCCCAAGAGGCTAATGCTAATGGGGGAAGGTTTGTTTACTTTCAGTATACACATTTACAGTAACAGTGACCGTGGTAATTATTGTTAATTTTTGATCTTCTTAAATGTTATTCTAGAGAACATTATCTCTTTCAATAACAACCGTTGTTGTCAAGAATCTGAACCTAACCTATTAGAAATAGCGAAAAAGCGGCAACAGTGCAGAGGCAAATGGGCAACCGCCATTTGCAATTTGCCTCTTGAGGGGTCCACAAGATGACATGGCGCAACTCTCATAGTATACATATAGGGACTCTAGTGCCCCCCACCCCCTTTTTGGGTTGAACCGGGTGACCACCTTGAATTTTTTTTCCTAGAGTATTCCAAGGGTCATAGATTTTACTTGAATTTTCCAAATTTTTGTCATTTACCAGGAAGCAGGAAATTCATTTTGGGACACCCTGAGGATGAACTCAGAAACCCTGTATATTTGGCCTCTCTTTAAAATATGTAGGTACTTACAGTTGAAGCAAACATGCTACCACCAAAAAACACTGCGTATCGCTGCATTGGGTGAGTAATTACTTGAACATCGATGGGAGTTGGCTATTGAACAAATGTAAAGAAATGCTAAATATTAAAAAATAGGTCAAAATAAAATTAAAATAGGCCACTCAAAAACTTCATGAATTTCTCGAGTCATTATAATGCGATTTTGAGAAGATGTAACAAGGAAAGAGGCCCCATTGGACACTAAAACATGATCTGTTACAGCTGGTTGTGATCAATGAGTGCATTGCTGCCTAACCGCTGACATCTATAATGCCACACTAAAACTGTCTTTTCTCTCTAATTATAGATTGAAGGAAGACCAGACACCTCACAATGCCCCTACCAATAAAATAGGTTATTGATAACTTTTGAACGTAGATCTCTCTATAAAAATATGTAGCTATCAAAGCCATACAGAGCACTGCTGATTGAAACACTACACGCTGATGGGCATTTGCTGCAGGTCAACTCTCACAACTTATACTTTGCCCTACACTTAGGCGAGACCAGCTTCTGCCAGAAAAAAGTAAAAAAGAGGCACACATGACAGTTGCCCATCAGTGTCAGCATTTAAGCTCAAAACTGTAAGCACTGATGCACACCGTACACATCACTTCTTGACAACAACCATCACCCAAACCCCATCATATCTCACTCTATTGTAAATAAGACCAATTGATTGAATTGAATCTAAGACTTTATTTAAATAAAAATTGTGGACAGTTCCAAAAGAAGGAGTCCATAAAACAAGAGGTGTGCTCTTTAGCTAGAAACCTTCATTTGCTCACTATGTATAATTCTCTGGAAGAGCAAAACCACTGTTTTATTGGCCCTCCTTCCGGCAATTTCCTCAATGGGGCAGTTGCAGGGGTCAGAAATTTTGTGTTCCTTAAAATATGAAAATGATAGTACTCCATGAGCTGAAAACAATGGTGCCTTTGGTTTTTTCGTAAGTGTCCCGGTTTTCGAGATACACATGTGTAGAGGTCGTTTCAGAGGTGTAGGCGCACCTCAACTGATAATCTTTGAATTTTTCAACAGTATTTCTCATATTATAAAATGAAAATTAATGAAAATGAGTTAGAGCCTTGGCTTTTCATAGAAGAACGTTTTAAAATCAAAAGTTTAGAGTCGGAGCCAAGTTTCCTTTTGGTTTGAAGGAATTAAAATTGAAAATTCGCCAAAGATTATGGTTCAGGTGCGCCTACTCTTGTGAAACAAGCTCTAAAGTTGTAAAAAATTGTGTGCGTAGCGACGTCACTATGCGGAGTTTTTACTAAAAACAATGTATTTTGGGCCAAAATTTCATCTCCGAAACAATGGGATTTAATTAGAAACCAAACGCATCTTTGCTCTTGGCTCATCGAGTAATTTCATTTTTTTCATAAAAACTATATACGTCAGACTCTTGAAACTGCCCCATTGATCAATCATAATACCGACTTGGAGCAGGTCTGGGGGCTCAACTGACACGCTGAAGCTACACTTTGCCTCAAATAAAAAAATAAAAAAGTTGGACTTACTTTAATGTAGCCTCCGCTGAGCGTTTCACTTTGTTTAAGTCTAACATCAACAATCCTCTTGATGTCTCTTTGTAATCTTCTACCAAAATCACGGAACATGGTTGATCCTCCAGATAAAACAATATTTTGATACATTGGACGCCTCACATCTATGGGGCAATGTTGAATAACATTGTCTACAATTTCTGATATAGGTGTGTTGAAATCTGGATTTGAAAACTAGACAGAAAAGAAAAAAAAACCAAGCTGTTAATCAAATGTATCAAGCATATGTATGTACCAACATAGGTTAGGTTAAGACTTAAGTCCAAAAGAAAAGGACACCGCACACATCTTACATGGAAATGGGCTCTCCGTGAAACTGTCTGAAATTGAAATATGTTGTTTTTGAGGTCATTCTGAGCAAAAGCTCTCACGGGCCCAAAAAAACCTGAGGTGCTATTTTCGAGATATTGAACGTTAAAGTTTTGGCTTAAAAAATTGAATTTTGTAAAATTCGACGCTTTTTTGCGACAGTATTCAACACAGCAAAAATTGGGTTCAGGGGGTTTATTAGGCACCCTCTTTGATTCTGGTGTCAACAAGAACCCTAAACCTCATCCAAGGGGGGTTTAGGGGTTTTTCCAGATTTTTGATGGTATCGATTGTAGAGGAGGTCCAAAAGGCACAAAAATAAGAATTCTAATCCTCTCTTAAAAAAAAAAATCCTTAATTTTCCAACCTTTCCCTTTTAATCTCTTGAAATCCATTCTTAGCTGTACATTTTTGCCTTCTTGGTACATCAGATACCCTGAGGGCAGTAGTGCAGCTAGCTGAGCAAGCGTCCCCCTGCTGATTTGAATGCTGCGCCCCTCTATTTTAAGGAAAAAACTGACCGCTTCGGTTGAGCCCCCCCCCCCCCCCCCCCCTTTAGCACCCGTAAAAGTCAGAGCCTTTGTCAGAAAAATTCTTTTCTTTATTATTTATTGTAAATTAATGTAGAAAAATTATGTTTATTTATTTACAATGATAAAACTAAAAAAATACAGTAAACTCTCGATTTACCGGATTTCAAGGGAACTGGCCGAATAATCCGGTAAATCGCAAATCCGGTAAACCGAAAACTCGCATTTTTGCGGCGAAATTGCAGACCGAAAACTTGCATTTTTCGCGGCGAAATCGCGGAATTTTTCGTTAGTTTTTTTCTCCCCCCCCCCCCATTTTTACTGTTTTCGACGAACCTAAGAGTTATATTTACAAAAGCACAAAAAAACGGGTGGGGGATTAGAACACGATAATTTGGCACTAATCGTTAGTTTGAGTGCTTTCACTTCTCTTAACTAAAAATCTCTTTGGAAAAAATCAGCTGACTTTTACCAAAGAGGTTCAGCCGATCTCGCTGTCAGCCAGCGTTGCCAATGTTGGCAAGTTCTTGAAGTGCCAAAGCCATAAACTACATGCTTCACACGTGAGCGCATGGAGCCAACACACTACAGGCAGCAACGCTACGCTACTGTCAACGCGGGAAGGCAGCGAAGCCTCCCTGCCACTTAACGCGTTTTTCAAAACACCGCGACTGATGAGTTTGGAGAGTCACACATGTTGATTCTTTGAGATTGCGGCACCGTGTCACGGGAACAAAACTGCTATATCTGAGCAAAGGCCGGTAAATTGAGGAGAAATTTCTTCTCAGGACCGAGAAAAAATCCAGTAAATCGAATGAAATTTAACATTGTTCTTATGGGACTTTTGCCGGGACCGGAAAAATTTTCCGGTAAATCGCAAAATCCGGTAAATCGCGATCCGGTAAATCGAGAGTTTACTGTATATCACTATCATGAGTTTGAAAAAGCTCCAAACTTTGTGAACGTGAGTTTTGGCAGAAGCACTTAGAGCCTTTACATTGCTTTTTCCCTACTTTTCTTAGCTTCAAAGTTTCTCAATCTGTTCTCTTTTCTTTCTTTTTTTTCTTTTCCCTTTTTATCCCTTTTCCTTTCCTTTTCGCTCTTCCTCTTTCGCTTCTCAAAATTTTTGCGCTCCCCGATGCGTTGCGCCCCCCCTGCCCGGCAGGGTCAGCGGGGCCTATAGCTACGCCACTGCCTCAGGGCAGTCCGTTGAAAAATTAGAGGTACTTACTTCAGGATGGAAGAAAATTTCAGGTCCCAAGAAACGTTCATAGCCAACATCTACGCTGAAGGGAACTTTTGTGACAGAGTTTGCACCTTCGTATTTTTTCGTCCACTTAGAAGGATCACTATCGTACTTGGCAAATTCTTTGGCAATATCAGGACAGACATATGAGTATCTTTCTTTGATTGCTTTAGCAGTTTCTAAGCTTTGTTCCGGAGGGATTCCCACTTCTCTCTCTCTTAATAATGACTGAATGAAATAAGTAATATTACGACCTGCAATTGGTATGTGTTTGATGCAACTGCCAATGACATGACCTTCCGCCTGAAAAGAGAATGTTGATATTAGATCACTTTTGGCATTTTTGTCTTGATTTTGATTCAGCAGTAGCTTGTGTGTAGCAGGAATTCCTACGGATTCCGGAGAGATTTTTTTCGAAAGATCCAGGAAGTTTTATTCAAACGGTTTTTTTTTTCCTATAACCTTTCCACTCCTACCGGCTTATGTGTATGCCCTCAATAGCACGTCTCTTTGGGACTGCGGGCGTGTATATGTGCTTTGTAACATCACTCTGGGTTTTGCCTTCCGGCTGCATAGTCAACCATAAATCAAAATATTAAATTTTCAAACCATGGTATCTCCATGATCCCACGCTTCAAACCATGATATCGTCATGATCCCTTGCTTCAAACCATAACTTCATGGTCCCATATCAAAAGAAGAAAAAGAAAAGAAAAACGCAGGGTTTTGAATTCTTTACATATATATTTTTATGGTTAGAATTAATATTTTTTTTTTTTTAATTTTTTGCCCATCATTTAAAATCTTTGGGAAAAGAGCATATTACAGTGAAAGCTCATTATGTGGAATCTCCGCTAAGTGGAATCTTTTTTCAGCACCGTGAAACTTCCTATAAGAACAATGTGAAGAAATTTGGTCAGAGAGGAATTTCACTGATTGGAATCTTTCATTGTGTGGAACAAAATTTTAGCACGGCCGTATTTTTTTAAAGTGGAAAAAAGCAATGACGTAACATCAAAAATACGTGAACGCAACCTATTCTTAACTAAACTGATGCCGATGCCGCCGATACTCGCCAACTGCTTCCCTTATATTGAACATTACAACACTGCTCGGCAACAACACCGAGGGTAGCCACATTAAAGATCAAAGGATTGCATTGGTAGGGCATCAACACCTACTCATCTCCTTCCCTCCCTCTTTCGCACGCTCCACTGAGGGAAGAGATAAGTGTGCGTGAATCTGTAGTAACAACAGATTGGTGCTGTGCTCCAGGAGCAGCCCCACCGCCCGCTACTGTATGCAATCTCCTTCCTCTTCCTCCGTCATCCTCCTCTACAGTGCGCGTCGAGGCCACTAGTGCTAGTGAGCACTGATTGTGAGTGCCGGTCTTGCACGCAGAGGGAATCTGCAACTTCGTAAAAATAAGAATGAATTCTTCCCACGTCTGCACCACCTACACTAATGCTTGATCTTTTCCAAATTCATAATTTTTGTCATCTTCTCAGATTTTGAAAGGGAGCCCGGGTGAAAACTTAAGGAAAGCAGATGAATTTCTAACCAGAGAGCGTAATCACCAAATTGCCATGACGAATGCATTTTCTTACGGAAAAAGCTCTTAAAGTGGAAATTTTTGGCTTTTTCAAAAAAATTCAACTCAGACCAAATTTTCCTGAATGGGATTTTAATCGCGACAGGACCGAGGTTCCACACAACAAGCTTTCATTGTATTTGAAATATTTGGGAAAAAGCAAAATATTCCACACATACTTAAGTGCATTTGAGGCAAAATCAAATTATTCACATTTGGCTTGAATTAAATGATTCTTTAAATTATGCCATTTGACTTCAAAGACCCACCTTTGCACACCCCTAATTTATATTAGACTCCAACTTTCATTGTGATTTAACTACAGTACAAGATAATGAAAACCATTTCTCTTACCACTGGTATAACATGAGTGACCCCGTCACCACTATCTAATACAACACCAGTTAAGATGCGTTGTTTTACTTGCGGAGATGACCAAGAGGCAGCTAAAGCTAGAACAGCTTGCACAGCAATGTACAATCCCGGAACGTTAAAACACTCAAACATAATTTCTAGAAAAAAAAAAGAGAAGAGTTACTTATGCTATGAGACATTTCAAAATAATCCAAAACAACTTTTTTTCTTCCCTTCAGTGTAAAGCAGAGGGGAGAATGTTCAAAGTAGGTAGGTTCATTCAGGGTGGAATGTTGTATCTGTTACATTTTAAAACTGTAATTTTGACTCAAGACCCTAAAATTTTCTATTTTACTGCAACAAAGCTGAAAAACAAGTAGTGACCTTCCACCTTGATCATCGCTAAAAAGTTCAAAATTAACGAAAAGTGTGTCGAAGTCAGAGACAATTTTAAAATGTAACAGACGCTTCATTCCACCCGGAATGACCCGGTGGGAGAGTTACATTTCGAACTAATAAGATACTCATTCCAACACTTTTAACTCAATGTGGCTCAAATATTGTCACATTTCTATTCACTTTTAGGGCTAAGTTTTCTGAAGAGAGTTAAACATGTTGATTTCATAAGGCAGGGGAGACCAGGGCTTTGAACCGGCAAATTTCAGTTTGGTTCCATTCACGGTATTCATGAATAATATCGGTTCGCGGAAGGTTCAAGTTAAAAAGAACAACTAAGCGAAAGCAGAATTTTTACCAAAAATGCTTTCACGTTTTTCACTTTTCTACTATACAGCTGCTCTTCCTGAAAGTTTTTGAACAGCGTAACTACATGATAGATGATTGTCTGATGATTTAAATTAGACAAAAAATTGAATCAGAATAAACATACCTGCAGTGTACTCTCGATTTTCAGGTGTATTGAGCGGAGGTTCTGTTAATAGAAAATAATGATCCTCCGGCTCTGCTCGTAGGTACTTGAAAATACACTGCTCCAAAAATTTCTCCATGAGATCCCAATCTTCCACTAGACCATGGCGAACAGGGTACTGTTGACATTAAAAAATAGGGGGATGCTATCAGTTAAGTTTTAAATTTGAATCATATTTTGAAATTCAAAGTTTGCTTCAGCAGTGGAGGACATCAGAACTTCCACCAGAACCGAAAGGCTTTTTCTTTGAAACGTGATTAAGAAGAATAAAGCTGGCGAGAAAACTTGCAGGTTGAAGTTATAGACAAAATTTTGCTGAAGGTTCCAAAAATTGAAGGAGGTGATCATACAAGTAAAAAAGAGGCAAAAAACAAACTGGTGGTATCCTCAAGAACCTCTTCGTTGGGGAGTTGAAGCCTTCCAAAGTTAGGGGGAAGAATCGGGAGGTCAAAAAATATTTTCTTGGCGCCATTCATCACGAGACCCCAGAAACTAACATCTCACAATGGATTTAAGGACATCCCAATGTAAAAGTCAGCAACCTCATTTCCATTTCTGACGATGAGAGGAGCTGATGACTTTAGGTAAGACATTGTCGTTGAAATTAAAATAATTCCATGAGTCGATTTTTTTTACTCAATAAAAAAGAAAAAACAAAAAACAAAAACAAAACCCATTTTTGTAAGTATTTACTTAACCCTTATCTAGCCTAGTAAAAAACTCTGCTACAGGCCATTTTCTCATAATTTTGAAAGTGGAGTGCAAGAGCCAAATGACAAAATCTTTGACCCAAATCTACCTGGTTTTGTAGGAAATTGAATGTACTATATGATTATACATATGGTCTTTCACTTATTTTCATTTATTATTTTTACTCTATGGACCAAAAATGGAGAAGATGACCCATAGCAGAGCTTTACACTGCGCTGGGTATGGGTGAAATACACACGAAAATGGTTTTTTTCAAATAAGAAACAACTTTGGCTGTCCTCAATAGCTACCATGATCTGACCTAGCTGATAGGGATGGGTTTCATTGGGACATTCTATTGATTCCATAGTTTGTTCATCGCAAATGTCATATTCTTAAGTTTTGATATTTTCATTTACCGTTTTAGTTTGATTGTTTTTTGCTTTTTTTGTTTAATTTTGTGTTTCAGTTTGTCATCCTTTCTGCTTTAGTTCTCATTAGTACTCAAACAGTATTACCCATTTGCATTTAATACATAAAACGTAAAGAGATAAATAGATAAAAAAATCAGATAAATAAATTACCTTGACTGCATATCCTTTAGCATTGATTGCTTCATCTCCAATGTAAAAGTCTAAATCTTCAACACCTTTGGTTAGACGTCTAGCAGCTTGCTCACCAACTTTGGCAGTCTCTTTTATAGCTATGGCTGATGGAATGATGAACTGCGGTTCTTTGTTACGAGCAAATCCTAATTTAGTATAACTGTAAACAAAAAAAAATTAGAATTAGAAAATAAAGAGTTGCCTGCTAAAACAGTTACTGGAAGAATTTGATGGATAAAGCAGATACGTTTTGAGTATCCAGATGAGACTAGTATCATTCCACAACTTTAAACGCATTAAGGTACATTGATGGCGGGTTGGTTAGCAAAGAGTTAAGACTAGGTGCTCCAAGCAGCCACTCACAAATGTCTTTGTGGACTTAAGCACCGATACTAATCTAATCCTCATACTCAAAATGCATCTGCTCAACGTACCACAGAGGTTTTGAAAATTATTTAAAGCAGAAATTCAGTAATAATTTCATTTTGTAGTGGGTAAGGCAATTATGTCGCGGCTTAAACACTTCGAACCTACAATATTTTTCTTTAAAATGATAAATGGCTATCCAGGTAAATGAAGGGCTCTTTAAAGAGCTGAGGTTTGCCGAAAGCCATATAAATTATAATGCCTGAGTTTCGTAGTTTTTTCTAGTTTTTTTTTTTTTTTTTTTTTTTTTTTTTTTAGAGCTTCTAAAAAGTGGCAAACATTTCTGGGAAAAACAGAGGGATACATGTATTTTTCTTCGGCAGTTTAATTTAATTAATTCAGACTCAAAAATTTATGGAAGAAAGAAACTACCCTTCCTCTGAACTCTCTCTTTCGTCAACTACACCTGATTGAGAAAGCCCTGTATCCTATGTCTCCTTCTGTTTCATGAAACCATATAATAACAGCAAAATTAAAGCTGCAAGCCAAACTATAAATAAGAGAGGACATGAAATAGTTTCTTTAAAACATATTTTTCCTAGAGCCGTAGTATATGACTGAGCCAAGTAACATGCAAGAAATAGAGGAACTTTCTTCAATTTACAGTCGGGGAATTATTTTAAATAATGACTGCCAAAACTTTGGAATTTGTTTTTGGTCGGCTACAGGCACTGCTTAAAGTCATTGTGATAAGTATTGCAGTTTGCCTGCTTGAACTGAAATCTAAGGAGCCAATAAACTAAAACACGAATAATAACGTAGTTAACATAGGTGGTAATAGCGGCATTTTTTGCTGGTTTCATTTCATGAAACAGACCAGCAGGCTGATCTTTGAAAACATTGGATGAGACTGGTTGTGGACGGTCTGATTAGAGGGTTACTATTGGTCCCTATAAAGTGTTTATCAAAAAGTAAGGCTCTGTGACCATAAATCCCTCCACTACATTTGATCAGCCAAAGGCTGTTTAGAACAAGGGTTTAGCTTGTCAAATAGAGTGAAAGGACATAGTAGAACCTTGATTAACCGGACACCATCCAGATATCGAAATATCTGGATAATCGAATTCCTGGGATCCGATGATGGAAAAGTGCATTTGAAATTGGCAGAATGTGCAGTGATAGGGATGCATTAACAAGAACTTGCTCAACTTCTCTAGTATTTCCACTTTCGTTTCGATATATTCAAAACTGTTACTTATGCACTTCCGCAATCCACAACTGCTGAGCGAAAACTGAAATCTAGATAAAGTAAGTATTACCGATCGAGACATATTTCCCGATCATAGTTTGATTAGGTTCTTCCAAGTTTCTCTCGTTGGAGTTTTGAAAACCGTTTCCAGACCCCGTCCAGATAATCGAGGTTCCATTGTACTAGGTTACAGAGCTTTACATTTGAATAAACATCATAGAAGGACCAATGGTAACCCTCCGTTTAAACAGCCCACCAGTCTTGTCCAAAGATTTCAAAGATCAGCTAGCAGGAAGATTTCTTTTCGGAGTAGTGTAAAGCATACCCTGTAGATAACTGAGTTGGGCCCAAATACAACTTTTCTAAGGTATTTACGTTCTGCCGAGATGCACGGATTTTTAGACTGACAGGATTTTTACGCACCTAGTGGCAAAAGTTTGGACTACGTACGTCATGCATGAGCTGGGTTTACATACAAATGTATTGCTATTTTCCGACAGCGAATGAGGCGGCCTAGTGGTTCAGAGCTGGCCCCCCTGATTGGTAGATTGCTGGTTCGAATCCCCGATATTTTTTGGTTATTTTTTTTTTTTTTCCATTCACAAAAATGCTTTGATGGTGTAGTTCGTTAAAGGGCCGTTCAATTTTTAGGTTCTATTTACATGCTTTTTACGAACTCCGATTGTGGTCCACCAAAGAAAAACTGGAAAAACTGTCACTCTCCCCAAAAAAAAACCCTTTCCCGAGTGCAGACAACCCCAAGGAAGATTATAAAAAAAACTGGGAGCGAGCGGGAGGAGAACGCAGCGTGGTGCGTGCATATTCACCCAAAGGGCATTACAACTCCTCTAAAATGCCAACAAATATTATTTCTCTTACATCAATTCAAACAGACCGCCAAATCACGTAGCATATATAATAATGGTTAGTACATCGTAATGACGTGTAGTTACTTCAACTGAATAATTAGAGGATAAAAAGGACCACAGGGTCATAAATTCAAGTAGATAAGAAGTACGACGTGCGACATGCAACATGGTTTTACTCTCGTGTAATAAAAGGCTACGTTCATTTTATTCCTTTGTATTTTGTAAACAAAGGAGAGGGGCACCAGTGCAGTGGCATCTGGCATCCGAAGGATTTGTCAGTCAAAAAATCCGTGCATCTCTGCTCGTGAGCTCAACTCTTTTCTAACGTCTGTGGCCAAGGCAGATCGATCAGTTGCTAGTGGTTCATTGATATTCACAACCTCAAATCCATAAATTTTGCTCGAATCTTCAGTTCCTTGGCCTACTAACTTCTTTTCATTTGGTGTACGAATTGAAAGAGCCTCTTCACGGAATATGACACTCTGAACAAATGAATAGCGCAGTCCAACAACGTAAACAAAAACGAAAAGCGACAATTTCGATAGAACCCATTTTTACCAAGTCAGAATGCTACACAGAAAACACTCAATCAACAGTAGCTTGTTTCATCATGTGCTATCGTGTTCTACACATGAAAAATTAGCCTACTGAGTCCGCTAGACACATTCTGGTATCATGTGACTCCTATGTTTGATACCGGAAGCAGGTTTGGAGCTAATCCTAGATTATCCCAAGCAAACATTGCAACCAAAAACCCAATGTATCTGAATACCCGGGATGCAAAAGGATCAGAGATTTCTGTCCGGCGGCCTAAACAGACAACTTGATGGATTCAAACGTTCCGCTAATCTCTGTAACCTCTAAATAATTTCCTTTCAATCCTTACCCAACATCCCTCCGTCGATACCCAGTATCTTGGCACCGACTACAGAATTTCATAAGAACAGATGAGTTTTCCGGGGAAATATGCATCTGTGACTCAAATGTAAACAATGAAATCTCTGACTCACTTCTCCAAACTTGGAGAGCCAACACCCCACTGGGCGCTGCACTGATTGTGAGGGTAACCTGATTACAAAACCTTTGAGTATGAGAGCCTGAGGGTTAATCAGAGCGACAGAGGGAAAAGAGGAGAGTAGGGTAGTATCTAATCCATGATTAATGATTAACTAAGTAGACTTTGAGGATCTAAATGCCCAAACTGGGAGTGGGCTGAGGATATTTTAGGGCATGATAGCTAGAGGCACTTACCCGGTCCCCACGTCGATAACGCATGCAGGCAATCGGCCGGTCATTTTGAGAATCCAAATAAAGACTAGTTCGTAGAACAATCTAAGAAAGAAATAATCAGATTACTGGGAGAAATGATTGAACTTAAAACAAAAACAAATCGTGACAGAGGAACCGCATGAATTATCTTCACCTAACGAACCGTCAGTCCGTCAATCGTCATTCCTTGCGATAACGATATATCTACTGCAAGATATCGAAGAGGGGCTCGCGATTGATCGATGGTGGTAAAAGAGCGCGGTATTTGAATTGACGCGTAGGTTTGAACGGGTCTGATGCAAACTTTTGCTATAGGCTTTTGCTGTGAGCAAATGAATTGTCCAATCTGCCGTAAAAACCAGCAACAATCTGCTATAACAGCGAGATCGCAATGGCATGGCGGTTCAACGCCGCGGTATCATGGGAGTTTCCTGTATAATTTGTCACTTTCTCTAGCGGAAACAAAAAAGATATGTCTCAAGTTAGATAGGAATCTCCCATGATATCTGCGTCTTTCCGCCACTAACAATAAGCTCGATTCTCAGGGCGAATTTCGTGATTTTTTAGTGCACTCATCGTCATTTTTACAAGCTTTTGTGCAAGAATCGACTCTTCAATCCCCTGTAGAGCTCGTTTCAGAAGTGTATAGGCGCACTAGACTATAATCTTTGGCGACTTTTCAATTTTCATTTCTTCAAAACTAAACAAAACTTGTCTTCGACCTTGAACTTTGAATTTTAAAGCGTTCCTCAGTGAAAAGCCAACGCTCTAATTCATTTTCATTCTTTTTCATTTTGAAGCAAGAGAAATAATGTTAAAAAATTCCAAAGATTATCGGTCTGGATGCGCACTGCGCATACACCTCTGATACCACCTCTAGCAAAAGTTTGCACATGCCCCATTGTACAAGGGTCATTATTATTATTCGGAAAGTAAGTTTCCCTATTTTTTTCTCACAATCAGCTCCTAATAACAATGTCGAAGGTCTATTTTTACAAAATTTGATACCTCGAATGTGAAAAACGCTATCGACTTCCAGTTTGCGCCAAAATGCCTAGTTTGTTATGTCCTTTTGATCGATGTATCCTTCGATAGGGGTCGTTCCAGGGAATTTTTCAGGTAACCCCCCCCCCCAAAGGAGGGGGTAAAAACTTTAAAAATGTTTGGGGGCTCTAAAACCAAAAATTTCGACTAAATTATTGTTGTAAATATAGTATTTTTTTTCCTGAAAAAAATTGCTTGTTGGAGTATTTTAGACACCCAGTTTTTTTAAAATTTCGAATTATCTTAGGTAGCTCTGAATTTTTGAAAATCGGTCAATATCGAACTTTGACCTTCGATTTATCGATAACAAAAAACGATATCGCCCCGCGGTTTGCGTTATAAAGGTTCTTTTTGTATGTTCTTTCAGATACTGAAATAAGAAAATAGGGCTGTCATAATAAGAGGGGTTCGATTTTCAGGAGGGTGACACCCCCCCCCCCATGGGATCGCCGAAAAAAATAACTCCCACATAATGGGTCCCTCTCGATATGATTTGACTCGTGTTAGGCCATTTTTCGAGATTCGCAGCCGTTTTCGAGAAAAATCGCAGTGGAACCTTTTTTCTAGTCTTCTTCTTTTTCTTTTTCGTCTAGTTTTTGTTTTCCATTTGAGATCGAGTTAACGGGTTGATGCCCGGTTTGCGTAAAAAAAAGTCATTTTCTTACGTTTTTTTATTTTTATTTTTTTGGGGGGGGGAGGGGGGTTAAGAAATAAAAGTAGGGTCCCCACGAGAGAAATGCAATTTTTGGGGCTCTCCTCTCCCTTTTGGGGGACTGGAAAAATTTCGACCCCAAAAAGATGTTCTATTTAAAATATAATTAGACTCGTGTGTTAGCGAATCTCTACATTTTTCGTAGATTTCGAGATATTCAGGACCCGTAATCTTGGCTTGATACAAAAATGTCTTGACATTCATTTTTGAAAAATAGCATTGTGAAATATAGTTGATACGCATCCAAGATACACGCTTTTCTGAACTTCTTATGGAGGAAGGCCCTAGACCCCCATCAAGCTGGGGGGGGGCATCCGATTTCAATAATATAGCATTTGAGCCCCAAATAGTTAAAACACGAGCCACCACTGGCTACCGAACATACACCAGGAACTTAACAAGTTGATGGCCATATAATCATTAATGGTGCAGTAACAGGGAATCTTGAGTATATGATGTCTAACCTTCGCTTGAGCTTGAAAATTACTGCACCAAGCGCCCGGGTGGCGTAAAAATACTAGAAAAACACTAAAAATGCAATTACGGAGATGGAACAAAGGAATAACAGAGGAAAGTTTCATAAAATGCAAGCACTTAAGAGTCAGACGAGCTATTTTCTGCTTCTCAGATAAAACAACTTCAGTTTTTTCACCTTTTTCACCATTCGGCCAGAATGACTGATCACCCTTGGGCACGCCAGAAACCTTGCAGTTGGGATGATTCAACCTGAAACCTTTAACAAACAAACTTTAAAATAAGATATAATATTAATGAAAAAAAAAAGTTTTATTTTTGAGGCGAGCACGGTCACAATTTTTACGGCGTATTAAATAACCGGTAGCGGGAACAATGTTTGCGTGAAACATAGAAATTATTTCACAAGGGAGACTGTAGAGGTAAGTAAACATCTCGGTTGTTTTATTCCGAGACAAAATCAGCATTTTCGATTTAGGTTTCCACAGGATTGAAATATTCTCTATGAGATTTTGTATGTGTGAGTAGTAGCGGCGCGCTCTTTGTTTTAATATGCAAATGAAATCTTGCCTGACTTAAAAGCTCGCCGTTGTTGATTAATCTCTTCTGACACGGTATTTGCATTAAGTAAATTGAAATTATACTTATCTTGATGTTCATCTGAAGAGACGTAGCTTTTTGCTCCATTTTTAATTCCCTTCTCTCTTTTTTCTCGCATTTTACTCTCTTTTCTTTTAAATTTGCTCGGCGTTAAATCAGCATGTTATTTGACTCAAGATTAATGAACGCTTGACAAAAATTATTCATCCTTCACGATGACGCTTGTACTCATACTTTTATAGAAATTGTTTGAAAAAAAAAAAAAAAAAAAAAAAAAAAAAAAAGTGACGAAGTCAGAGCAGCCTGACTTTGGATTTGACATCCATGATGCCGATGTTGCCTAGGTAATGTTTTGCTTTTTCCCCCCGAGTATATTGTACGTTTGATTTTTTGATTTTTCTCAGTAAAATATTTTTTTATGAATTTGAATAATGTATATCTGTGGTGCACATATTATCACTTATTTGAATTAAAAGTGTTCTATAAGAATGTATTCACCCATTAGCGCGTTAACAATCTCAACATATTCTTTATTTAATTCCTCTGATTTTTTTCACATTAAAACTTGATCGTCTAAGTCGCACTGAGGTTTTATCGATTTTAGACGACGTTCACAACGTGAAATACAAATATTTTTACCCGAATGAGGCTATTGCAAACTTTTGCTATAAGCGATTTAATAACGCGATTATGGCGTAAAAACCTCAAAAAATAACGATGGCGGCACTAAAAACTTCCAAAATCCACTCCTAAACTCAATAAACGCAGTTATTTGCGCGAACGTAAAGGTGGCTGAAGGCACTAACAATGGGAGATTCCTATCTTAATTTCGTCACTCTTCCTATGTTGACAAGGAAGATTCACAGAGTAATTAATCATCAGATATATTCCTATCTTAATTTCGTCACTCTTTCTATGTTGACAAGGAAGATTCACAGAGTAATTAATCATCAGACATATTCCTATCTTAATTTCGTCACTCTTTCTATGTTGACAAGGAAGATTCACAGAGTAATTAATCATCAGTAATTAATCGTCAGATAACACATCCACATCCGATGAATGGTGCCGCAATACGTAGTGACACCGGTGTCAAATGAAAGTAGTGTCTCTTATTGCGGTCACTTCTTGATGGAGTTTCAGAATTGTTAGATGGGAATCTCCCATTGTTAGAGCCTTCGGCCACCATTACGCGCAAATGCCTGCGTTTTTTGAGTATAGGAGTGGATTTTGGAAGTTTTTAGTGCCGCCATCGTTATTTTTTGAGGTTTTTACGCCATAATCGACTATTAGATAGCTTATAGCAAAAGTGTGCAATAGCCCCATCGAAAAAGGTAGAGTCATGTTCTATGATACGATTATTCCAACGTATTGGAGTTGGATTTGTATCGTAAGAAATTGAAGGCGCCCCGAGATAATAGTGAGACAAATACATTAGCCGGCGCGGCTTTCGTTACTTAGAAAATCAATTGATAACTTGAGAGGAATCCCCAATCAATCGTGTCCAACACCGCGCCGCCGGCTGCCATTACGCTCACGCGCAGAGAAAAGCTTTTTGCGACTTAAGGAGTGGATTTCGTATAAGTTTTTAATGCTATCATTGTTATTTTTGCAGGTTTTTACCTCTGATTAGAACCTAAGAGGTAGCTTTTACATCAAAAGCTTGCAACGCAGCTCCATTAATATTTCCTGCAGTTTCTTGCAACTTTTTTCTTCTACGCGAGCGTTTCTGTGCCGCTATTTTAGGAGCTAAACAACAAATGACGTTGGTAAATCACGACAATTTTAGGAGTTTAACATCAAATGCCGTAGGTGAATTACGGGTAATGGGGATCTCTTGCAAACTTTAGTTACGGGGGATTGAAGAGTTGATTCTTGCATAAAAACCTGTAAAAATGACGATGAGTACACTGTAAAATCACAAAAATCACTCTCAGAATCGGGCATAATGGCGGTTCAAAGCAGGTATCATCTGGGGGATTCCTATCTAAAATGAGACATATCTCTGAGTTTCCGTAGAGAAAGTGACAGGTTAGACAGGAATCTCCCATGATAGCTGCGTTGATGCGCCATTACGATCTTGCCGTTAAAGCAGTTGTGTGAGTTTATTACTGAATTTTAGAATTTTTTGGTGTGATTTTCGTTGGTTTTTACATCCGATTGGACTATTTATTTGCTTATAGCAAAAGTTTGCAAGAGCCCCATTAAAGCTTGTCGAGCCCTGTCAATCTTAAAGGGTATACTTAGCAAACGCTCGATCCTGATTATTTGATTATTTGATCAAAGAGTAGCTTTCTATCAGGTTCCAGTATTTTTCAATCGGGTTCTCGTTAAACAAATTAGCCGTATATTTCTCGCCGCTTTTTATTATATCCTCTAGTTCACCAGAATACACATATTGTTTCAGAGGCAAATATTTATTTCATTTACTCGCGACTCGGTTCGAAGCGAGGGAGAGCCAGCTCGCCAAAGAGTATAGCAAAAGTCCGGAAAAAAGAGCGGCAGGAGTATTAAATCAATTTACTTGCCCTTAAACGGATTAAGGGTCGTAAAATTGCGAAGTACAGCACCAGGGATTTAAACGCGTTGCGCCCCCGAACGCTTTTCCAGCTTGCTCAAACAGAATTTAACGTGTTGAATAGACCGTTCGGGATTTATCGGTCATCTCTTGCCAGGCACCTTAATATATATGTTGCTTATCTGAACGAGGCTTGGAGCATAAAACTCGGTTAACAAATAGTGATCCCAATTTCGAGAAGTATATGGTCCGAGCTGCAATGAACACGTTTATGGCTATAGATCTCGCGTTTGACTATCAAACAAATGGTATAGAAATATGTATACTCACTCGTATAAGAAACGAAAGAGAGAGAGGACTCGGATCTGTTTCTATCAGTGGCGGTTCATGCAATTTGGCAACTGAGTTTATTTTCCATTTCAATGCATATAAAACTATCGATTGGCAGCCTCCTCGTGCAAGAGTCGATTACTTTACCTAATTTTAAAGGGAGAATTACATGATTGCCAAACCGCATGAGCTACTATTAACACAGAATAATACAATCAGAATGGAAACTCTGTCGGGTTTTGAAGCAAATTCATTTCGCGTCCGCCATGTTGGGATATAGGATGTTTATACATCTGGATTCGCGCGTGAAAAAAAAAATATAGGACATGATCCGCGAAATTTTCATTCTGAAATGCCATTAGAATAAAAGTGAGGGTGGAAACTTAAGATTTCTTTCCAGAATTTACAGAAATAAATGAGTTTCAACACAAATCACACACGTCCGCCATGTTGGGATGTAGGACCACAGCGTTGCCTATTGGTGCCGTTAAATTCCAAACTTGCTTCCATTGGCTCTTATGGGAGTTTCCGTTCTGATTGTATTATTCTGTGGTACTAGTGAGGCTGTTGCACACTTTTGCTGCAGGTGATTTAAGGGTCGATTTAGATGTAAGAACCTCCAAAAAGTTCATGCTGAAACTATTTAATGACTAGTAATCTTGCTTATAAAGTTACATGGTGCCGTTTAAACCGATGAGATTCATCGGTCACTACCTGGTCTTGTGTCGTCCGAAAGTTCGGAATCAACCATTTGGATGGGCTGACAATTATTATGGAGGCGGTGTGGTAGCTGGAATACGTATCGTATGGGCCCTTTTTGCCGAGAACACGTAAATCGATTTGTCATACCCTCATTATTCTGTGCTAGTAACATGGATTGATAGTCAATCAGAATACTTATCTAAACTAAACGCAAGAGTATTTTTTTTTTTAAACCTTATTACAATAATAAAGTTATTACCTATACTGTAACTGAAATGAATTATTCGCATTGGTCTGCAAACTCTGTTTTATAAATTATTTAATTAAACTCGAGAGCAAGCTACTCGGGCAATTGCAAGTTTTAGTGGTTTATAAATTAAGTGCCGATTTCCTCGTAAAAAACAGCATAAACAATGATGTTCACTTCGAGAACTTAAAATATACTCAATATAATTAAATACGATGTTTCGAATGGGCCTTGCTCGCCGTCATATTTGCAGGTAATGGGGTTGCTGTTGCTCACTTATGTTATGAGCGCTTTAAAAGTCGATTCTGGTGTAAAAACCTCAAAAAATAACGATGGCAGCACTAAAAACTTCCAAAATCCACTCCTAAACCCAATAAACGCTTGTATTTGCGCGAGATTAATGGGTAGCGGAGGGCAGTAATAATGGAAGATTCGTATCTCAATTTCGCCACTCTCTCTATGCTGACTAGGATTATTCACTGAGTTATATTAGTCACCAGAGTAGTGATCCGCATCCGATGAATGGTGACACCTGGTGACACCGGTGTGTCACATTTTCATTTTCACTAGACTATCATTCAGAAGTACATTCTCGACTCTCATTGGCTAGATTTTTCACCGATCAGCGGCATCAGTTAGCAATCATCAATTCTTGAAGTGAATGATATTCGATCGCTAAAGCTTTCTTATGGGTTACTTCATGGAGAAAAAATACCGGTATAATTTACCATCATGATAGCTGATTTTGACCTTAGCAAAAAATGATGGTAAATTTCAACAGAATGATGGACAAAGCCACAAGAGCTCTGGTGACCTGGTGACTTTGCCCATCATTCTGGCGAAATTTACCATAATTTTTTGCTAAGGTCAAAATCTGCTATCATGATGGTAAATTATTCCGGTCTTTTTTCTCCGTGTTCTTGATGGACAGTATTATTAGATGGGAATCTCCCATTATTATTATTATACTGCCCAACGCAACCATTTTGCTCGTGCAAATAAAAGGGTTTATTGCATTTAGGAGTGGATTTCGGAAGTTTATAGTGCTGCCATCGTTATTTTTTGAGGTTTTTACACCAGAGTAGACTATTAAATCGCTCACAGCCAGAGAGTGCAACAGTCGATCCCATTGCAGGAAATAATAATGTTGCTGTTGCATAGGATTTAGATATAAGAGAGACTTTAGTGTCAAATCATAGGTAAGAACCTGCCAAAATAACGACGATAGCACGGAAAACTTACTAATGAATTTTACTTCTTAACTCACAAAATGGTTTTCACTGTTCAAGCGTAATAGCGGCGGCGCGCCGCGCCGTTGAACGCGAATAATTGGGAATTATTTTCAAGTTATCAATTGATTTCAACGTAACGAAAGCCGCGCGCGCCGGCTGGCTTATTTTTCTCTCCGCCACCAGCTTGGGGCGCCTTCAATTTCTTATGATACAAATCCAACTCCAATACGTTGGAATAGTCGTATCATAGAACATGATTCAATCTTCCTCGGTTCGGGTGAAAATATTTGTATTTCACGTGTGGATGTCATCATACATCCATGAATTCTTACAACCTATTCAGTTTGATTTAAGATTAGGATAGAATTTTAATTTAAAATTTTAAAAGCAGAAGAAAGAAAACAATGAATTAAGTTGAGATTGTTACGGAACGATTTCAATTCGAATAAGTGATAATACTGAGTTTATGTACCACACAGCTTCATATGATCAAATTAATGGAAAAATCTCATACTAAAAAAAGCTGTAAATATTTTAAACAGAATGAAAGTTTAAACTTTTAGTACAAAGGTTGCGGTCCACATATTCACTATGATTTTTGATTTTGTCTTTGAGAAAAACCATTATTTTTTTAATATGAAGAAGCGGAGTCTCCGATAGTGGCGTAGCGTACAATTTGGCAACGCTGGGGTTCGTCCATTTAAACCCATGAAAAAGAGCGAACTAGTGGGTGTTCGGTGAACACCTTCGCATTCGACCGTTTACATTGGTTTAAATGGGCACAATGCAACGTTGCCAAATTGCACGCTACGCCACTGGTCTCCGATTTTAATTCCAAAAAAAAAATTGAGTATCCAGAATATGAATGTTATTGGACGGGTTGGGTTTATGATAGTGATGACGTTTGGGTCTGAACGTCATCCGGTAAAATAGTTTGTACAGTGCTTTTAAAACTATCTCTCCCACACTCACGTGACCCCTATGAACTGCTTGCTCGCTCTCATCGCTAAACTCGTACACCGACATGGCCGCAGCCGAAGAGGGAGGGGGTTGGGGCTACAGCTTTCTCCAGAAATGTCAGAAGGGGGGAAGAATGAAGAGAAAATGAAGGGAAAAGAGGGGGAAAAGAAAGGGGGAAAGACGTGCAGCCACTCCTGAAGTAAAAGCAGCGGCGGCTCGTGCAATGTGGCAACAATGGATTTACTCCATTTAAAACTGTGTAAAATAATCGATTACATGGTGAGGCGCAGCGCCTCACCTAGTATCGATCTTTTTGCATACGTTTAAATGGCAAAAGTGCACGGTTGCCAGATTGCACGAGCCGCCACTGAGTAAAAGGTAGCATTCTAGAATTCAACCATTTACTGCATCCGTGCAAAAAAGATAACATTATCCTGTGATGTAGTATATCTATGTATATTTAAAAGTGCTGCTATTCATAATCTTTTCTGCGTCGAGACCACGAAGGGATGAATTAGAGAACGCTACCAAAGTCTAGAGCTTGAGCTTCTTTCGAAAATAATCCTGGCTACGGTAAAATGAATACCGAGATATTTTTTGTGAGATTTGTTGGCCTCAATGAATTTTTTGAGTCATTTTAATGTGATAATGAGAAGGAAATGTCGTTAAACAAGGACCCGTCAACTGAAGAAGATAGGTATTTATGCAAGGATCACGTGAGAGTGAGAGAAATAGTTTCGAACGCTATGTGATTTTTGTCATAGCTGATTGTGACCGATGAGAGCATTGTTGTGATTATTGGCTAACCGTTGAATTTGTACGAAAACTGTCTATAACGACTTTAACGTGTGTGTTTTTTTTTTTTTTTTTTTTTTTTTTTTTTTTTTTTTTTAATAATTTACCTTAATTAGTAGCCAGCGGGAACAAAATTAGGGTAACTTGCTCTTTGAACGACCCTCGTAGAAAGCAACAATTGATGTAATATTTTACCTATATCGTGGAATGATTGTCGATCGACTTTTTAAGGGGCATTAGATTGGTGAAACCAGTGGCGTACGCAGGATTTTTCTTGGGAGGGGCTCGAACTGATGAGCGTCATAGGCGGCGCGTATAAGGGGCTATTGGGGCTATAGCCCCCCCCCCCCCCACTTTTTTGGGAACGAGGGGCTAAAAAAATTTCTGAACGAGAAAAAAAGAAAAAAAGGGGAAAAGGAAAAAGAAAGAAAAAGAGAAAAAGAAGGAAAAAGGTTATTTGCCCCCCCCCCCCGCCAGCGTCAAACGTTTATTGTGAAAAAGGTGAAGAAAAAAAAAAAAAAAAAAACTGTTGAATTTTAGCCCCCACCCCCACTTTTTGACCCCACGCGCCGCCCATGATGAGCGTTTGACTGAAAATTGTTCCCCCCTTCCCCTCCACCCCCAAAAATCGGAGGTCTGGGGGGGCTTTAGCCCCCTTAGCCCCCTTAGCCCCCCCCCGCGTACGCCACTGGGTGAAACCCAGGTACTTAACACGATCGTCCCCTTGTCTTAGTTTTTTTTATTTTTATTTTTATTTGGGCTCATATTTGAAGCATTATAAATGTTGCGATGTCTTTCAACTCACCGTACCATGCAGCGATAAGAAATAGGTCACTTTATTTGATCCTGCTGATGCCGGGTGCTTCACTGGCGAGGAGGAGTTTAGGGGTAGCAACTAGGCCAATGAACGTTGCAAATGTGCATTGCGTCATTAAACGGGTCGGCAAGGCTCACTCTCGTAAGCTTTACCTGTCGTAAATGCCATGAATGTCTCGTCCACGCAAAAAGAAGATGAGTAATAGGGAGATGATAAGACCAAGGTAAGTCATTCTCAGGAAATGAATGAGCGTGAGTGGGGGCGAAGCTTTTTTCTCTCAGTAAAATCTTTCGGCACGCAGTGGGCAGGCATCCAAGCAAACGCAGGAGAATCTAAAAAAAAAGGTTATAGAGCTCGTTTTAGAAAAGTTTGCCGTTTACAGCTCTGCGTGAAGGGGCGTATAGATGGTTTTAGTGCGAAGTCAACGGTTAGCCAACAACCACAACAATGCACTCATCGGTCGCAATCGGTTGTGATAAAACTCGCGTAGCGTCTCAAACTATCTCACTCACTCTCCCGTGACCCCCATGTATGTATACCCATCTCTTTCTAGTTTCGAAATTCGTATAAGGGACCTTGTTTTACACAGTATTATTATCAAAATCGCATTCAAATGCCTCGAGAAATTCATTTCAGCAAAAAAATTCACGAAAGATGTCTCTACATACGATTTTTGAAATTATAGAGGGAGATGGCAGTACATGGGGGTTACGTGAGAGCGAGAGAGACAAACTGTCTTTGTTTGGAATGCTCATCACCGGCAGTCGCCACTGCTAGAACCCTCTATTATCGCCCTCTGCGCAGGTTGTCGGGACCAGAATGAATCTCCACGCAAATAAGGTATCTTTAATGTAATACTGATCAAAGGCGGAGCCAGCAATCTGGCAACTGTGGATTTTTCCCATTTGAATGTATGAAAAACAATCGATTTGTAAAAGGGTCATGGTCTCCTCAAGAATCGATTGTTTCTCGTTCGTTCAAATGGAAAGAAGGCATGCTTGCCATCAAATGGCTGGATCCGCCCGCACGTTTCGTTTAAGGCAACTGGTGCAAAATACGGAAATACTTGGTGTGCAAAAGAGCTTTGAACAGCCGAATCTTCTAAAGCTACCTCCAACGGCAAGATTTCATCTGAATCGATTATGACGATTGCTGCTTAGAAAGGGAACAATAATTTGCAAAACTCGATTTTATAGGAGAAGCAGTGGCGCACTGAAGGGGGTGGTTTTAGGGTCAACCCCCCCCCCCCCCCCCCCCCAAGCATCAAGATTTTGCTCTAAAAAAGGCCATCTTCGGCCAAAATTGCTTTCAACCCCCCCCCCGCCTCAGAAAATGGGAAATTTGCGGTGAAACCCCCACCAAACTAAAGTTCTCGGTGCGCCACTGAGGAGAAGTATGAATCGGTTAACGCCGCCAGAATTGAGACGGATCAACAAAAATAAACCCCACAGGTAGTATGGTGTTCGTATAACCCAGATTGTAATCGGTTGTTTGGAAACGTTGCATTACGTCTAATATATGAATGTGTTGGAAATATGAATTCGTGGCATGCCCTCATCCCGAATTAAATCGAAGGAAGAACATAGTTTTAACCGCGGAAACCTCATTCAATAAAAGTAACATTGTATTCTAGTATAGTTAGTTCAACCTATGGGATAATGGGAGTGGTTTTGAAGACTATATAACCATCCCTAATCTCGATTTTCCCAGAAAGAAAGATTCAAAGTGATCCTCCTCCCCCCCCCCCCCCCCCACCCACGGCTCCGAATTCATTCCTATCCCCACCCTACCTTTCCTCTAACTCCCCTTTCCCTAAAAGTTCTCCGGTTGCAATACTGCGTAGATACCTACAGTCGTAACAAAGTAAGTTTACTGGAAAGTGAACTTAGAAAATAAATAACTAAGCTAAGTTTTCGCCTACATATAGATGAAAAACCTATGATATGACAAATATCATGTAATATAGGGACTAAGCATATCAAAAGAAGACCTTGCCGAGAGAATAAGGGCGTGGAAGAAAACTCATGATGCTTTTGAAAGTTTCAAAGTGGTTTTTCGATACTTTAAAGTGGGAAATAAATAAAACCAAGATTTAGTTTTATCGATTTTCTTCTTTAAAATATTGAAAACCCACTTTAATAAATTTCAAAATCGTTTTTCTCAAAAGCACACATTTTCCTCTACTCGGCAAGGCCTTCAATAGATCTCGCAATCCTTTGTTCCGGTCGCAAACCATTTTACTTGGAACCAAGGTATATGGAGAACAGGTATGGAGAACACTCGACTCAGGGGGCGAGGCCAAAGATATTATACCGGGTGTCCCAGACCACCCGTCTAGATACTTTTTCTCGAAAACGGCTGGGAGTTGAGATCTGAAACAAAAAAGTCAGATAGGGAATTGACCCCAAAGAATCCAATGAAAATATTTTCAAAGCCCCCCGAGGCCCCCCAGGGGGGTTTTGAGGGGGTTCGAAACACATTTTTCCATTTTTGGCGGAAAAAAGCCTATGAAAGGTACCAAAATAAGTTCAGATTCTAAAAGAACAGCTCAGTGCCGACATTTTTGGTCCTATAAATTTTTCCAGAAAACCCCACATTTTGGGGTTATGGTCCCTTTTGGGGGCAAATTTTCAATCGGCCACTGTGACCACATCATTTAATATTTTTCAAAAAACTAAAAACCATCTGAAAGAAGACATCAAGACCTTTCGATTGATGTGCCACACAATACCTAAATTTGAAAAATTAAGGCCCCCTTGTAGAATCCAAAATTTGTGGGCCTTTGGGCCCCCCCACGTAAAAAAAGTCAAATGGCAAGGTATGGCTTGTGATACATCGATCAAAAGCCCGCAAAAAGTAGAATAAGATGGCGCAATCCAAAATCGCCTACAATCATTATTTTCAAAATGGCGGCCATTTGAAAATTATGGGTGCTCAAAAGTAAGTCCTAGGAAGAGAGCCTAAGGTTGAACGATACATGGCTTAAAAGGCCTTAAAAAATGCAAACAAATGGTACAAACCGCAAATCAATCCGCCTTTTCAATCAAAAGTTATGACCGATTGAAACTTAAAGTGCTCAATAAGGCCTATTTACGGCTGCTTAAATTTCAATCGGTCATAACTTTTGATTGAAAAGGCGGATTGATTTGCGGTTTGTACCATTTGTTTGCATTTTTTAAGGCCTTTTAAGCCATGTATTGTTCAACCTTAGGCTCTCTTCCTAGGACTTACTTTTGAGCACCCATAATTTTCAAATGGCCGCCATTTTGAAAATAATGATTGTAGACGATTTTGGATTGCGCCATCTTATTCTACTTTTTGCGGGCTTTTGATCGATGTATCACAAGCCATACCTTGCCATTTGACTTTTTTTACGTGGGGGGGCCCAAAGGCCCACAAATTTTGGATTCTACAAGGGGGCCTTAATTTTTCAAATTTAGGTATTGTGTGGCACATCAATCGAAAGGTCTTGATGTCTTCTTTCAGATGGTTTTTAGTTTTTTGAAAAATATTAAATGATGTGGTCACAGTGGCCGATTGAAAATTTGCCCCCAAAAGGGACCATAACCCCAAAATGTGGGGTTTTCTGGAAAAATTTATAGGACCAAAAATGTCGGCACTGAGCTGTTCTTTTAGAATCTGAACTTATTTTGGTACCTTTCATAGGCTTTTTTCCGCCAAAAATGGAAAAATGTGTTTCGAACCCCCTCAAAACCCCCCTGGGGGGCCTCGGGGGGCTTTGAAAATATTTTCATTGGATTCTTTGGGGTCAATTCCCTATCTGACTTTTTTGTTTCAGATCTCAACTCCCAGCCGTTTTCGAGAAAAAGTATCTAGACGGGTGGTCTGGGACACCCGGTATACTATATAGATACCAAATGGGCGAATGCTAGGGAATAAAACGGTCTCGCTTCCTGTAGGTATGCAACTTGTTTTGCGCATAGGCAAAGCTGAGTCTTTCTCTCTCTCTCTCTCTCTCTCTCTCTCTCTCTCTCTCTCTCCATGAGAGAGAGAGAGAGAGAGAGAGAGAGAGAGAGAGAGAGAGAGAGAGAGAGAGAGAGAGAGAGAGAGAGAGAGAGAGAGAGAGAGAGAGAGAGAGAGAGAGAGAGAGAGAATGTTTGCCTATCGCAAAACACGCTGCCTACATGGCCGGCGAATCTTCCAATTTGTGTACCCCCTAGCAGGTCCATTTTCCCCGCCCAAGGTAGGGCCTCATTCAGTATCTATATAGTATATAATATCTTTGGGCGTGGCCACTTGGGAAAAAGAGACTTCGCCACCATCTTGTCTCCTATTCACACCGTGTATCTTGCATTGTTGTTTGTGGTTAGGTTTGAAGGGGAAGTTTATCTGAAGCAATACTTTATTTATTTGAACAATGAAATGTAATTTTTATCTTTAAATTTTAATGTTGTGACTATAGAATGGATTAACATCATCAACTACGTTTTTCACTTTCCCTTTCAAGATGTGAAATCTAAATTTGAATCGTGCGGTCAGAAAAATGGCGGCGGAGTCGCTTTTTTCACAACCAACCAGAGCCAACCTCAGAGTGTTGTCCATACCCGCTCTCCATCTAACTGGACTTGGAACGAGAAATTCTTAAAAGATTTAAGACTTAGGTCGTGTATTTTGCTCATCAAACCATTCGCTGCATAAACTCAAAGTAATAAAGGCGTTTAGCTTTCTCTTCATGCGGTGCTGTGGCTTACTAGTGATGGGGTCAATGGGATCGACGATCGAAAGAGCCCGTTGAATTGATAATTGATAATTGATCGTTGAAATTGCTTACGACGCGTGACGGGGCGAGTGCAACGCTATTGGTCGAATAATTAATTAAAACACCATTGCTATAGTAACTATCGTAATTTAAATAAAAATGATAATTATTGGCAGCTTATTACTAAATGTCACCTACACTACAGGATGGTAAACCAATACAATGAAACCAAAATAGTAAGAGCAGTCATTTTAGTATGTGAAACGGTGGTTTTTGTAACCAGATAAAAAGACTTATTGGATAATATACTTATTAAAATATACCATAAAGTATCATGTCGGACAGAAATATCGCATAGATAATAAAAGAGCGTTCCAAAAGAAATGAGGCATGCCTTACGCCAACCGATCATTATTAGGAGCAAAAACATCCTCTACATACATTGTACACTGTAAGGCAAAAGCTGTTGGACTCTAATACCTATCACAGAAAACTACAATAATTAGAATAGAAACCTTGGCTAAGATTAAAGCATTATTTTCTGGTCCGTCATATTTGGAAGTTTAAAAATATCCCCATTTCAATCAATTCTAAACCCAGAGACAGATGGGATATATCCGCCATCTTGAAAAGTCACCAGAGTAGACCGAAAACATGTTTCCATTATTAGCTCTCATTGGAGTTTCCATTCTGATTGTATTATTCTATGCTAATATATCTCGGAAACTATCTCTTTTTTTTTCTATCACCCTTTTAGTTTGCAGCCTCTCTGTCTCCACCCTCCCCTCCCCTTCCATTTTCCACCATCTCATCCTACCCCCTCTTCTTCCTCCTCATCCTACTTTTCCTTGATCTGAATCTTTCTCCTTTTGCGAGTGCAAGTAAAGTGCAAAGTACTCTTCTCTCTCGTTTTTTGAGATCGGGAGCAATTTTCAACGGATTTTATATTCTCCGACCCGTGGGAAACTGGGGCAAGTTTTGCCATTCAAATCATTTAGAAGCTTAACGAGGCTCTTGCAAACTTTTGCTGTAGGGGATTGAAGAAGTGATTCTTACATAAAAACCTGTAAAAATGACGATGAGTTCACTGTAAAATCACGAAATTCACTCTCAGAATCGGACTTACTGGCGGAGAGACGCAGGTATCATGGGAGATTCCTATCTAAATTGAGACGAATCTCTGTGTTTCCTTAGAGAAAGTATAACATAATAGACAGGAATCTCCCATGATACCTGCGATGAATCGCCATTACGATCTTGCCGTTATGGTATTTATGTGAGTTTATTACTGAATTTTAGACTTTCTCAGTGTGCTTTTCGTGACTTTTGCTGGTTTTTACATCAAATTGGATTCATCATAAGCTCACAGCAAAAGTTTGCAATAGCCCCATTGGTCTGACCTTTGGGCTAGTTGACTTTTTCCCCTCACCCCGTATCGTTTCAACTTTTCCCTCCCCCTGTTGTCCATTGTGCGGCAAGGAACCGCGAGTCAGTGCTATGTGATGGCATGGCAGTGATGGCACGGCTATGTCCGAAGTAGTGAAAGACGAGCGGATTACATTAAAAAATGTATTTTGCACGAGCTACACTGAAGTGGCCGGCATGGATATGAGAGGAAGAGAGAGAGAGAGAAAAAAAACAGATGACAGAGAGAGACCGGATGAGAGGGGAGGGGCGGGCGGAGGAGTAGAAGTGAAAAATCACAAAGCTTACGGCTGCAGGCTGTACCGATGCTCTGTCGGCTTTATGATGGATTATTTTGATTCTACGATAAAATAATGGAAACACGGAAAAAAAGAGAGGGAGGAAAATATTACGCCCGCCACTAGAGACGGAGGAGGCAAGACAGTGGCGGAAGGGGAAGGGAGGGTAAGGGAAGGGAAGGGGTGAAAAGAACGAACGAAATGGACGGGCGGGGAGGGGGGAGAAGGGAGGGGAGGTCCATGAGTAGCGAGGCTGCCGTGGCGCGGCGACGGACGTTCCATTCATTCTTCCTCTGTCGCCCTCTTTTACGTTGTGTTTTCATTCATGCCGCCCTCCCCGTCATCCCCCTTCCGCCCCTTTCCTGACGATTCCTTCGATCCAGAGCGGGCAGGCTATACAAAGCGGAGTACTAAAAGGGGCGAAACGGAGGAAGGAGGTGGGGCGAGGGAGGATTGAACACGATTAAAATAACAATGATCTCGCTGGCTCAGCAGCAGGCAGCAGCTCCTCTTTCACGGTAATTTTCACGCTACACGTTTATACGTACCTTTTTCCTCCCCCCTCCCTTCCACCGTTGACCATTGTCAGGGAATGGGGGGAGAGGGAGGCGTCGGGCCCCGAGGGTCAGCTCTTATACTCAGTTTGACAGTTTCTCCATCGATTTGACAATCGCTATTCGGGAGTCATCACTTGGAAATGAAATGAATGACTCACCCCTCCAAAAATAGACTTGTTGATCTCGCCCCTTTTTCACGGGATGTTGTAAACTAAAACGAGCGTGTTATCATCCTCCTTAGATGCCTCGCTCTCGGTGCGGTCAATCTAGGCGAGCGGACGACAAAAAAGCGTCTCTTTACCAACCGAACAATTTGACAATATACTTGGATTCATCGCTTTGAATGAAATGAATGCCCCCCTCCCCTCAACCCTTTATATATATAAAGCTGACGTCCCTCCAATTGGCCGAAGCGATTTCCCTCAAATTTGGCACGATGGTTCCTTAGGATATTTCAAGGAGATCTGTCGAACAGTTTTCGAAAAAGTCGTCTGTGAGCGCCGCAGATTGAATTTCAAAATAAGAGGGGGAGAGGTCATTCTCGCACGAAGCTCGACGCACTATGCGTCAGTATGCACATTTAACTACCATAAAGTCTAGATTGACCTAAAATGTAGCGGAAGGTGTTGTTTCAGGGGTTTTTTGGGTTGCTGATCACGAATTTAGAGTCCGTTTTTCAAAATTCTCAAATCCAAGATGGCGGCTGTGTAGTAATCAACGAATTTTGACAAAAAAACATGTGAAAGGTGTTGTTCAATGGGTTCTTTGGGCCGCTGATCACGAATTTAAAGTCCGTTTCTCAAAATTGTCAAATCTAATACTGCGGCTTTATAGTGAGCAACGAATTTTGACCATAAAACAGGAGGAAGGTGTGGTTTACGGGGTGAGGGGGGTTTAGAGGAATAGTCTTTCATATTTACTGTTTCTTTGGGGGAGTATTCTGAATCCTGTAAAAAGAACGACTCTTCAAAAGCCTATTCTTTTTTTAGAGCAACTTTAAGATGTGTCTTTAAGGTGTGTGTGTGGTGTACATTGAAATGTAAGTACACCAGGGATAAAAGGGTTAAAACTGTCGCAACTCCCTCGGTCCTAACGCTCGTCGCTTAAACCTGAGCGTTCCAATACTTTTGATCCGTCATTTTTGTCAGTAATTTTCACCGTACTTCTTCAATCGCTCGTTTAACAACCATGATTCTTTAAATAAAAAACAAACAAACTGTCAAAGTGTCAACTAGCCCGTGCCTCTAGAATGCTGGCCGTGGAGGGCACCCGTAGGGTGTCTGGAACGGCTAGTATAATAATATATTTGCTGTCCAGGCTCCCCTCTTCTTCAGTTTATGAATCGATGAGACAGTGGCGGATCAAGAAATCTTTCAAAAGGGGTTAAGGTACCAAGGGGTGGGGGATAAGGTACCAAGAGGGCGGCTAAAATCGTAGCATTTAGAGTGCTCCGATTTTTAAAAAATTAGGTATCCGGGGGTTTTTTAGGTTGCTAATTTCATTTTTTGAGTCCAAATTTCCTTAAAACGTGATTCAGACAAGCCTTTTGAGCTTTTATCTAAAAAGCTGTATTCTGTGATAAAAGCTCAAAAGGCTTGTCTGAATCACGTTTTAAGGAAATTTGGACTCAAAAAATGAAATTAGCAACCTAAAAAACCCCCGGATACCTAATTTTTTAAAAATCGGAGCAATCTAAATGCTACGGTAAGGCGATCGAAATCATTAAAAATAACATTGTGTTAAATGAGCGTTGCCACGGGGACGTATCACTTTCCCTGAAAATCGCCGAAAACTTAACTCGTGTTTTTGAGAGCTTACACGTCGTCAGAGCGTAAAAACACATAGAACCTTTCTTGTTGGAAATTATCTCAGAAACAAAAAACATGTATCAAGTTTTTTGATACCTTGCATTGTTTTCGATGTATATCGAAATAATCGATTTTAGGGCCCTTCCCTTCCCCCCTCCCCTGAATTTAGTACAGCACCTAGGCATGGGGACTTTTAGGTGGTCATTACTGACACCAAGACGAAGCGATTAAGCCCAAAAAACCTTTGATGGGAATTTGTTCTTCCTATAATCACCCATTGCCTGGACTAAAGCGCGGCGAGAGCATTTTACGCATAACTTAAAATGGACTTTTGTGGCATTAGGACTGCAGATAAGCCAAAAATAATGAAAATTTCACGCCTCAAGGTCCAAAGTGGCCATTTTACACCATAATTGACTATTAAAACACCCTAAAATTCATATTTGGTACTTACGCCCTTTTTGCCGATGAGGGGCCACTTAGAGTCAATTTTTTTCGAAATACTTGTTATGGGTCAATTTTTTAGACCACAAAGAACAAAAAATCCACCGTTCGCATAAAAAATACTCATTTTTGAAAAATAAGAATCACCCTATCCCCCCCCCCCCAGATACGCCATCGCAATGAGCTTTAATCTTAGAGGGTGAGGAGATTTTGGAACGTAATTATGAAGACACAACAGGGATAGTCACGATGGAGATCATTGCTGGATATTTTACACGGATCCTATAATGATTAACATTATCGAGTTGATCGATTTCGATTCGAAAGTTCATAATTAATATCCGTGCTAAGCAATCGACTATTAATTTAGTTGCTATAACAGTACTACTGTACCAGTGCTGGTCGTCGATTTTTCCGTTTTCCAACGGTTTATTTTCAATTGAGTTTTGCCCATCAGGTATTAATTTTGCGCGTAGGTGTAGGTAGTTAATGCTGTTTTGGCTCTATCGAAATTGCGCCTAGTCCCTTAATATTATAGTGGCGAGTTGCGTCCCATGCCGCAACCGAATTGCGTTCTAGGCCAAGGTTATAGATTAAAGAGATATGCTCAAAGGCTCATCTGACTTCGCGCCTCAAATTCAGTGGCGCGCAGTTCAAAATCACTGCAGGCAAGATGATCGACAAAAGCAGAAAACGTATACTCTTTGCAGAAAACATTGGGTTGTTTTCTGCTTTCCTGCAGAGGGCAGCCAAAGAGTAAACAAGAGTCGCAATTGCATTGAGAGCCAGCGTGGTCAATGCTGATAAGAGTCGGCTTTGATGATTGGCTGGAAATGGAGGGAAATCGTGGTGCAAAACTGTCTTAGGGTACAGGGAAATTAACACGGGGTTTTCGTTGCGGGACGTTTATCTTGAAACCTGTGCAAAATAGTCTAAACAATTAATACGAGTCGATTTAGCAGACTTTTCCGAAAAAATTGATGGGTCACAAGTACCAGTATATTGCAAATTCGAGAAGACTGTCTCAGTTAAAATACGCATAATAGTGAGTTACTCAAACACTGCTCAAACCAGGCTCAAACACACGCCAAGCATGTAAATACACTGTTGTGCGTACTTTTCGACTGAAACAGTATTTTCGAATTTTCAATGAAGTGGCACTTATGACCTATCAATTTGTTCGGAAAATTATGCTAAATCGACTCGCATAAATTGTTTGGAGACAATTTTGCTTAGGTTTCGAGATAAACGTCCCGGAACGAAAACCCCGTGTTAATTCCCCTATACCCTGAGACATTTTTGCACCACGCTTGCAGCCAATCAGAGGCCAGCCCGCGTTTCCGATCCCTTATCTGCGTTGACTACGCAGGCCTTCCATTCAATTGCGACTCTTGTTTATACTCTTTGAGGGCAGCCCAATGTTTTCTGCAAAGAGTAGATACGTTTTTTGCTTTTGTTGGCCATCTTACCTGCAGTGATTTTGAACTGCGCGCTACTGAATTTGAGGCGCGAAGTCAGATGAGCATACCTCTTTAATCTATAACCTTGGTTCTAACTAGAGTCCCTTGATGGAAATACTGTATAGGGAGTACCGACACGACGCTTTATGCATTTTGACAGGAGTCGATTTTGTCGACCGCGTGAACGCATTCGAAGGTTAAGTTCGACAGTGGACCAGTGGTGGACTGGCGGATTTGCCGGCATTCCGGTCCGCTCCCATACGCTCCTCTACGAATCGACTCCTTTCGTATGGAGCCTTCGATGTCGTCGACTCCTGCTCGACTCCGTGAGAGCCTGAAACCAACGACCAATCACAACTCGTTGAGCTCGTGTCGGTACTCCCTATACAACATTTCCATCAAGGGACTCTAGTTCTAACCCATGTCTGAATTGTGTCCTACGTTGTGTGGGAGTTGCGTCTCGCACTACTTCCGCGTGTGGAACATACTGGCCAAGTATGTTTATTATATTGTTACCTTCCAACCCCTAAACCAGATAACTTACGCTTTATCAAAGTTCACATCTTAGGCTATGTTATGAATCTGTTCCAAATAACATTGCACCTGAATCGGAAGAATGAAAACTGTAAATGGCAACAGCGCGGTCTGAGCCGCAGTGTTCTCGAGCGCTGAGCCCGGTAGTCTCTTTGTCCGAGATTCTATACTCCAGTTCCAGACTTTCTGACATTATTGATGATCGTCAGCTTTTTCGTAGTTCTTTGTGTTTTATTATATTAAGTTTGTTTTATCCAGAACTCTTGGACAGTGAGGCACTGTCAAGTGTCCAGTGTCCATTAGTCCATTTGAGAGAATTTCAAGGAGTATTTGAATCGGACAGCGGTAGTCGTGTGTTGAAAAGTAGTTAACTATTCGTACTTGACTGTACAGTGTACAGTTTTAGTCTACCTTAGGAAATGAAGGCACATCCATGAAAGTAGGACACGGTTTCCGTCAGTCGAATTGCGGGAATTTTTGAAAAGATTAATTAAATCGGGTATATAAGTTAACAAGTAGTACTAGTTAACTGTTCGAACGTGAATGTACCGTTTTAGCCTACCTTAGCAATTGAAGGCGCACCCATAAAAGTATAGGACACGGTTTCCATCAGTCGAATCGCGGGGAATTTCAAAAAGATGTTTTGATCGAATAGCGCTAGTTGTGTTTCGGAAAGTAGTTAAATATTCGTACGTGTCTGTGCCGTTTTAGTCTACATTTGAAAATGTAGGCGCATCCATACAAGTAAGACATAGTTTCCGAGGTCTTGTGGGAGAAGTATTTGAATCGGATAGCCGCGTCGACATTACCTTGGTTAATGTATTATCCTTTACCTTTTCTGCTTTCAGTTCGGAACACACGACCCGTGATGTAATAAAGCTGGTCTGTTCTGTGAGGTCGTTCATCTTCCTCTATTTCTGCATTTCTCCCTCGTCTTCCTCATTTATTTTCTCCTTTTCCTCCCTACCTTTTTGTTTCACGGCCGGGTCGACCCGAATTGAGCCACAGCCCATCACCAGTAAATTTCCTGGATTCTTGGTAGGCGAGGCCGTCTCTTGAGTAAAATTACAGTGACGGGAAATGTCGTACAATAAAATGTTAAGTGAAAAAGGAGAAAGACAGAAGGGGGTGTTATTCTTCTGATTTTTAAATTAAGATGACAAAAATGTTTAGCAAATAGTGTTCAACGTTGGACATGTATATCGTAAAAAAGAATAAGAGTGTTTATTTATTTTTATTTTTTTCTAATTGACACAAATAGTGAAATTATCGACGCTCAGACAAACTCTACAATCACGACCAACTTATCGATTGCTCTCTCTAGCACTTTTCTAAAATTTTCCGCTGTTTTTAAAAGCAACATTTTTATTACTTTCGTATTGTCAGGAAGCGATCCATCATTCATCGACTTTGTGAAATCTACGTCAACTATTTTCATCCCACACTTCAGTCCGCCATAGAGTTTTAATTTTTCCTCAAAATATCGAGTCGCATTCTCTTTTGGTCCCTACTGAATTTCGTAAACGCATTTCGACCCCTCTCTTTCAAGCGCAAGGACGGGACTCGCCTTGGACCAGGTACTATGTACCCATACTTATCCTCGAGCGCCTTGAATGGGGGGGGGGGAGAGGGGTCACTAGACTCTGATATTTGGGCCTTTAGCTCAAAAGGGGGACATTTTCGGTCCTATGTTGATGGAAATCAATAAGTCTTAATTTGAGCTAAAGAATCGATCCTGGAACTTTATTAATTTAACCGTGGGACACCGAGTACCTAGTACATTGCAAGAAAAATGAAGCGTAGAAAGCGTTAGCAAATAAGAAATTTGTTGATCCTGATTTGCCGAATTGTAAAAATCAAGTCTGATATTGCATCGATAAGATTACTTTTCAAATAGATAGGTATACAGAGGAATAAGTAAGAATAAACTGAGTTTTTAAGACCTAACTAGTTTATTCGAGGGAAAACATGGGCAATTAAGGGCGTTTTCTTGAATTCTTCAACAGATAAGTATATTTATTTGATGATTTCAAGGTAGGTACACTTTTTATGATGATTGATTTTGTTAAAGTGGGTTGCGCTTTTTGATGATCATCAAAGCCAGCAAACTACAAATATAATCAAATATTTGAATCATTCCCATTTCTTTTATACATTTCTTGATAAATGTAATGTACGTGTGACCCAGCTCCCTGCTTTTTCAAAATTATTCGCAAAAAGTCAAAATCAAAAAAGAAAAAGAAGAAAGCCCTTCACACAAAGTTCGATCGTAAAATTGAAAGATTTTCATCTGATCCGAAGAATGTCAAATCATGTTTTGTGATGCGACTATTCCGACGCATTGGAGTTGGATTTGTATCAGAAAAAAATGAAGGCGCCCAAACTTAGCCGAGATTCGTCGTTACCGATCTGATTTCTAACAGGAACAAAGATGCCTGCAGGCCGCATGCACGCCAACATTTGAGTAAGGGGCAAGGTATAAGTAGAGTCCCTTGATGGAAATATTGTATAGGGAGTACCGACACGACGCTTTATGCATTTTGACAGGAGTCGATGTAGTCGACTGCCTGAACGAATTCGAAGGTTAAGTTCAACAGTGGACCAGTGGTGGACCGGCGGATTTGCCGACATTCCGGTCCGTTCCCATACGTTCCTCTACGAATCGACTCCTTTCGTGTGGAGCCTTCGATGTCGTCGACTCCTGCTCGACTCCGTGAGAGCCTAAAACCAACGACCAATCACAACTCGTTGAGCTCGTGTCGGTACTTCCTATACAATATTTCCATCAAGGGACTCTAGGTATATGGAGAACAGATATGGACAACACTCTGAGCTTGGCTCTGATTGGTTGTGAAAAAAGCGACTCCGCCGCCATTTTTCTGACGGCGCGATTCAAATTTAAATTTCACATCTTGAAAAAGAAAATGAACAACATAATTGATGATGTTAATCTATTCTATAGTCACAAAATTAACATTTAAAGATAAAAATTACATTTCATTGTTCCAATAAATAAATTATTGCTTCAGATAAACTTCCCCTTCAAACCTAACCGCAAACAACAATGCAGGATATACACGGTGTAAATAGGAGACAAGATGGCGGCGAAGTCGCTTTTTCCCAAGTGGCCACGCCCCCTGAGTCGAGTGTTGTCCATACCTGTTCTCCATATACCTTGAGTAAGGGGGGAGGAATGGTTACATCACCAATGTGTGTCAGGGGGTTGCGCATCCCAGTAGACGGGCGGTCTGAGGACCCTCACCCCCACGGCAAATTTTAAAAATTCAGCTTTTGATCAGCTCAAAATTAAGCTGTGCTGAAACACGGCAACTTAGAGGAATTAGTGCTCAAGAAAGCTTGGATTTTTCTCTATCATGCTAAAATCAAACATGATACGACAAAAAATGTAAATTTGTTTTCTGGTTTTCTACACCGATATGCTATACAGGGAGTGACGAAAGTCCGCCCCCTCCTATCTAACTTTTGAACGAGTTGGAATAAACAGTTGCAGTCTGGACCAGTTTTCATCATTTTGGATGACAATTTTTTTATGAGGGTGAGAGCAGCCTCTTCCACCCTTAGTCTCCCCCCGGCCTCAACGGGGGCTTTCTAGAAAAGTTCAGATGGCAATCCCTACTTTGTGATACATCATTTGAAAGTGCATACAATTTTAAGACTTTTGGCGCAAACCAGAGGTCGAAATCATCGCTCATTTAACGCAATGTTATTTTTAATGATTTCGATCGCCTTACCATAGCATTTAGATTGCTCCAATTTTTATAAAATTAGGTATCCGGAGTTTTGTTAGGTCGCTGATTTCATTTTTGGAGTCCAAATTTCCTTAAAACGTGATTCAGACAAGCTTTTTGAGATTATATCTAAAAAGCTGTATTTTGTGTTAATTTTCGAGTCGGTCGAGCGGTCGAGCGGCCTTTTTGGGAAACCCAACTACCCCTAAATTTCAATCGGCCGTAACTTTGGATTGAAAAGTCGGTTTGACTCGCGGTTTGAACTATTATTTTTCTCTTTCTAAGACCCTTTTAGCCATGTATCGTTCAATTTTGGATCATTTTTCTGAAGGCCCCCCCTTGAGCCCCCTAACCTTAAAACGGCCGCCATTTTGGAAGGGGGTTGTTTTTACGACTTTTAGGGGGCATGAATTTTTTCTTCTCTGAAAGCCCTTTCAAATGATGTATCACAAGCCATACCTTTACAGTGGAAAATTTTTACGGAGGGCCCCCCGAAGCCCCAAAATTTTGGGGTGAGGGGGCCTTGTACCCTTTTTCACAAAAAATAGGCAAATGATACATCAAAAGAAAGCCCTTGGTCTGCCCTTTCAGAAACTTCTTAGTTTTTTGAAATCCAATGATTTGGAGGGTCACAGCGGTCGATCAAAGATTACCCCTAAATTTTTTGAAAACCACCCCTAACTCAAAAAAGGGTGGTTTTTAGAAAAAAAAAACTTAAGGATAATTATGCCATATTAGATTCCAATGTCAAAACATACCCTTTCTATTTGATTTTTTCGAGATACGGGTACCCACCCCCCTAAATAACCCCCAAGGGGTGGTTTTGGGGGGCTGAAAATATTTTCATTGGATTCCTTGGGGTCGATATACCTCATGACAGTTTTGCCCCCTAAGCTCAATTTTCGGCCGTTTTTGAGTTAAAGATAGTGGACGGGTGGTCTGCCACACCCTGTAATATAGGATAATATAGGATTTCAGGCGAGTACAACCCCTCGGAGTTCAGCGGTCCAAATTTTACGAGATCTGTTTAAATTCCCCGGAAAAGCCCCTCTCGCCGTACAGTGACCTTAGGCGACCACCGAGTGGGACAATATTTGGCAACCCATGCATTGTGTTTTGAGAGGTACTAGCAGGGACAAAGATACCGAGCCAAGGTATGCAATGAGAAATACATAGCATCCTATTCAACACGTGTATTAGGTGTGTTGCGTGTTGCATACTCTGGCCAGGTATCTTTGTCCCTGCTAGTACATTGCTGTAGAGTTAAGTAGTTTGGTACGAACCTTAGGTCCATATCACTATTTAGGTTCGATTTATAACATAATAAATCAGCACTTACAATTGGCTCATTTTAATTGTCTGGGGGTAGGCCATATTCAATTTTTTTTTTTTTTTTTTTTTTTTAACAGTTTTTTTTTTTTTTTTTTTTTTTTTATACAAGTTTTATTAACACGACTATACAACATGAGTACAATAATTGTTTTTTTCTTATGATAAATAGTATAAAATAATTACAGTATGATTTTTTGTAAATATTTATGGATATAGTAAAATTTTCCTTAGTTTTATGTTCCTGAAAAAAAAACGAACGAGAGATAAAAATGATGATGACGATAATGATGACGATGATGATATGGAATGAAGGGATGAAAAGATGGAGGAAAGTGAAGTGAAGGTAAAGACAATTCTGAGTGGAGGAGGGAAAAAAGGAGAAAAAAGTTGACCCCCGTCCCTCAGATTTTATGATAATAATCCGAGGCCAGCTCAAAAGGCTTGCGCCGTTTGAGCCTTCTCAGGACATTGCTATTGTCCAGAAGGCGAATAGCTTCTATGTTCGGGTGAGAGTGTAGCCGAGCTTCGTACCTCTCAGCTATTTTTTTAATGTGGGTTCTGACGTCATCGACGCCTAGATCCCTGTGTATGTCAGAATTTCTGACATACCAGGGCGCCCCAACAATTTTCCTTAGGACCATATTCTGGAAGGTTTGAATAGGCCTCAGGTTACTATTTGCGGTGCACCCCCAAAGCTGGGAACCGTACGCCCATACTGGTCTCAATACCTGTTTATAGAGTAGGACCTTATTATCAACGGATAGTTTTGAGTCTGGCCTTAACAGCCAGTACATTTTCCTATATTTCAGACCTAGCTCAGCCCGTTTTTTCTTGACATGAGCTCTCCACCTTAATTTGGTGTCCAGTGTCAGGCCAAGATACTTCGCCGTGTCTGAATAAGGAACAGGATTGGGACCTAAGAATATTGGCATGTAGCCTACAACCCTGTTTGTGAATATGATATGCACAGATTTCTGGCGGTTAAGGGCAAATCGCCACCTTCTGTACCACCTAGAATATCTGTTAAGTGCCGTTTGCAGCTTTCTATTTGCGAGATACAGATCACGACCTTTGGCCCCATAGGCTGTATCATCAGCGAATTTCATTAAGCGAGTCCCACGAGTCTGAGGAACATCACTGGTATAAATATTAAATAGAATTGGTCCCAAAACACTACCTTGTGGGACTCCTGCTTTGATTTCTCTGAAAACAGAAAAAGCACCGTCAAATCGCACTCTGAATGACCTATTTTGCAAATAGGACTTCAAAAGACGGTAATGGTTTATTGGCAAAAGCCTGTACAGTTTGAGCAACAACCCTTCGTGCCAAACTCTATCAAAAGCATTTGCTACATCGAGAAAAACAGCAGAGCAGACCATTTTATTTTCTAACGTCTCTTCAATGACCTCAGTCAGTCGATGCACTTGCTCAATGGTCGAGTGTTGAGTTCTGAAACCAAACTGATGATCCGGAATAATTTTTCGCTTCTCAACGATTTTTTTTAAACGTTTCACATATAGTCTTTCAAATAATTTCCCAATACTAGAGAGCAATGAGATAGGCCTATAGGAGGACGCTTCGTTAGGCGGCTTCCCAGCTTTGTGTATCATTATTACTTCAGCTTGCTTCCAGGCTGAAGGAATGTGCTCAAGTCGCGTGACAGCATTATAAATCTGGACCAATTTCATTATTCCTCGAACCGGAAGCTCTTTCAGAATACCACCGGTGATACCATCGAGCCCTGGCGCTTTTTTTACCCTGACACGATATTTAATTTCGTTTTTGACTTCGTCCGGAGAAAAAGTTTCAATTTTAACAGACTCTAAGGGATTTGATTTTTCAAATTCCTCCTCGATGTTCAGTTGTTCCGGCCCTTCAGGAGGGTTTGGAATAAAAACTGTGGCTAAATGTTCACAAAAGACATTTGCTTTTTCATCTGGACTTTTAGCCCAGCGATCATCCGCCATTTTGAGAGGGGGTGAGTGGCTGGATGGTTTTTTGAGGTATTTGATAGCTTTCCATAATGAATAATCTGTATTCCGATCAGCCGAAAGTCCACTAAGGTATCTCTCGGTCCTTTCGTTGCGCATCACGGCAAGCCGACGTTTTAGCTGATTAGACAGTCTGTTAAAATTGGACTTGTCATCCGGATGTCGAGTCATATGCCACTTGTTTCTGGCTTTTCTCCTCTCTTTTATCATGTCCAAAATATCATTAGGCATCCTAAAGCTGTGACTCACCATCTTGATTGTGGGAGTCGCTATTTGAGCCGCACTCTTCACATTTGCAGCGAAAATTTCTGCTTCTTTGTCTAGTACTTCAGTGGAGTTTATGGGTGCCCCTAATTCAATCATACTCCCCAGAATTCCCCTGAATTTCTTCCAATCGGTATTTTTATTCGTAAAAGAACGGTTACCGATTTTTTTAATCGCTGTCATACTTAATAATAGTGTGATTGGAATATGATCTGAGGCTAAGTCGACAATAGCGCCAGCCTCAATGCTGTTCAATGCGACATTTTTAGAGATGAAAAAGTCAATAACATCTGGTGTTTTATTCGGATCTGAGGGCCAATAAGTCGGAGTCCCGCAAGATGGAAAGTCACAGCTCAACTCTCTTCCTGCTCTCTCTAGTTCTCTTCCTTTTGTGTTATCTAGTCTCGAACCCCAGCGAGAGTGTTTGGCATTCCAGTCTCCGCCCACAATAAATCTAACCCCCAAAGGGGCCGGAGAAACTCGGAATATTCATCAAATTTAATTTGATGTTTAGGGGGGCAATAGACTCCCGCAAATTTTAGCTCGCCTATGTCTGTTTTGACTGAGACGCAAACTGACTGAATGCTTTCAGTAATTCGCTGAAATTCTAGGTGGTGAGTGATATTGGTCCTCACCAGCAAGCCTGCTCCCCCCCGCGAATTATCGGAAGGATGCGAAGCGTGATAAAAACTATAACCCGGGATGCGGAAATATGATTCACTCGTAAAGTGTGTTTCAGAAAAGAGAAACACGTCAATTTTCTCGTTATTGAGGAAAGCCTGTACATCGTTCTTATGACGTAACAAGCCGTTACAGTTCCAAGCGACAATTCTCATCTCGTCGCCCATGACTTAAGAACGAGCGGTGGCCGCGGCGGTACCAGTTCTCTGGACACCAGCGGGTAATTTTTGGGGCAACGGCGTTTTCGAGAGCAGCCAAACGGCTTTTCAGAAAAGCATTGCTATTTTCTAAAACATCGAGCTTCCCCAGGATAAGGCTTAAGGCCTTTTCAATGGAGGTTTCCGAAGTATGTGGAGGCGGCTGTGTTTTCGGCACAGCCGTGTTTTTGAAAAAACTGGAGTAAGGTACATCGTCTTTACGATGTGCATTGTATCGCGGGACAGTGTTGTTTTCTTTAATCGTATCCCTTGGTCTAGTCATCTTCTTATTTTTGATATTTTTGGCGCGCATTTCGTGCACCTCTTTGGCAACAACGCAGCCTCGATAACTCGCAGGGTGTTTTTCCCCGCAATTTGCGCAGAGGGGCTCGTCAATAGTCTTACCCTTTGGGCACTCGGTGCTCCAATGAATCTCTGCGCACTTGACACATTTAGGGTCCTTGAAACAGAACCCTCTCGTGTGTCCAAAACCCTGGCACCGGTGGCACTGAGGGACAAGGGTCGGATTTTTTCTAAGGGCCTCAATTTTGACTATGAGATTGAGAATAGCCTTAATACTATAGAACTTTTTAACAGTGTAATCAAATATTGTAAGTGTAGTGATTGAATTCTTAGCTTTGTCGAGGGGAAATTTATATTTGTTTAAAATTGGTGATTGTAGCGTTACCCACAAGGAAGACACGCGCAACCCTGCAAAATATCGTGGACGTGGAGCCTTATTGCGTTCTAACGCGTTCAGATAAATAATGACGCAATACACAACTCGACCTTTCTTCGGCAGTAGGTAACTTTCCAACAACAGCTTGCTCATGGAATCGTCGCCCTCTTTCAGGGCCGGACTGGGAAAATTTGGCCCGGGGTGCTTTTACCCCAAATGGCCCGGATACCCGAGTGGGCGGTTTAAGGGGGGCACCCCTTACTGCGGGGGGTCGGGGGGTCCTCCCTCAGAATTTTTTTTGACATTTCCCCCTCTCAAATGGAAATTTAGTGTAATTCATAGTAGAAGTAACTATGCTTATTCTACCGTTTTTTTTTTTTTTTTTTTTTTTTTTTTTTTTTTTTTTTCATAAATAATTTGTCAAATAACATAATACAAATTAAAAGACACGAGCGGGCGGGGGGGGGGCTGGTGAAATGCTACAACTTTGACATTTATGGTTGATTTGTGGTAGATTTATTCGGTTATTTTTTCTAAAGCTGGGGCTATGACTGCAGTGGCGTAAACTTGGGATTATTGGGGGGGGGCGCAAACTAACTTTTGAGAGACAGACTATGGGGAGTCTGGGGGACACCCCCAGTAAGAGGGGGGTTCGGGGGTCCTCCCCCGGCAAAATTTGAAATTCAGGTTCTCTCAGACGTTATTTAAAGCAATTTTATCGCATAAAAACGCCTCTAAATTTAAACAAATCAGAAATAGAGTTTACGTTTATTTTCTTAATTTCTTAGGCAAAAAGGGAATTTTTCAGTTTAGACTTTCAGCTTATTGACGAAGCCGATATTTTTAGGCTTTAGGAAACTGTTCCTCACGGTTAGAAGTCTTCTTGAAATTTAAAGCTGCAGTAAAATGTATTTTTCTGCTCAGTGGCGTAAAATTTGAGATTCTTTTTGAGAGGAGGGGTTAGCAAATAGTCCGATACTTTGGGGAATCTGGGGGGGGGGACACTTTCCAGTAATAGGGGGTCTAGGGGTATTCCCCCGGAAAAATTTGAACATTTTGGTTCTCTCAGACTATATATTTTAAGCAATTGAATCTTTCAAAAATAACCAACCGACGGAACAGAAGTTAGTAGACTCAATGTATATTTTCTTAATCATTGACAACAGAGAATTTTTTCATTTTAGATTCACTTTAGGCGCAGTTTCAGGGTAAAATGGAGCCACTTATTCTTGCCATTTTTTGCTTCTCGGTTCCTGTAATTATTCCTTTCTTTCTTTATTTTTTTGTATTTTTCCGTCTTTTCTTTTCTCCCTCCTCTTTTTCATCAAATTATTGGGGGGGGGGGGCAAAATGATACTTTGCCACCCCTCCTCAAATATTGGAGGGGCAAAAAGGCCATGCCCCCCCCCCTAAGATTACGCCACTGGCTGTGAGCCTTCATTTTAATTAGTATTTACTAATCTAACTAACGAAACTATTTTTTGCGGTCAAGTTAAACGATGAGCTACTTTGCCATTTTTTCTCCTTTTTCTCTTCATTTCTGAGCAGCAATTTGGCCCGCGAGGCCGTTGGCCCGGGGTGCGATCGCACCCCCAGCACCCCGCCCAGTCCGGCCCTGCCCTCTTTACTTAATTGATTAAGACAAAGTTGTATTCTTAAGTTGTAGCTCTCATTTCATGGGAGTTTGAACTAGTTTGAAGATCATATTCCTGAGAAACGGACTTTGAAACAGTAATAAGAATCAAATTGTTAGAATGTAAGGATGTGCCATGAGGGGAATGAGGGAATGAGCAAGGGAGGTGAAGTGGTATGAGTATTGAGTAGACATAGGGGATGTCAAGTGGTATGAGTATTGAGTAGACATATGGGGTGTCAAGTGGAGTGTGCTCTGTGGAGATCTCCCCCAGTCCCCCATAATTTAAAAGCAGCCCGAATATAACATTGCGGACAGAGACTTTTATCCACTTCTCCGCATCATCGACTTTACATCCTTTTAAATTTACAGTAAAACAACGCAAAACTCTCAAGTCAAGGAAACTTATATCAAATTTCTCAGAATTGAATTCCCAGACCAGACACCCCAAAAAACTTGCCGGTTGAGGATCATTTTAATCAAAGCACACTTGACCGACAGTGTTGCCAGATGTATACTCCCAATATATTGATATAGTGGGTATGGCATACGCCATCCCTAGTAGCAAAAATAGGGGGGTTTGTCCCAATTTTTTACGTAATTTAATATGGTATTTAATACATATTTAATACATATTTAATATGGTATTTAATACGTATCAAATACAAAATTAAATATGTACTAAATACGTATTGAATACCTAATGAATACATAGTTAATAAACAGACCAATTTCATTTGAAATGGATATTATTATTTTTTTGGGTAGGGACTGTTATCGAACCCCTTTAGATGGAGAGGTTATGATTGGCTCATAAGGTAAGAATGGCCACATATCCAAAAGATGTGCATTGAAAAGAGATATTGATAATCTGTAGAGATACCAAGTCTTTGCGGTCGAATATGACTGGGATCTATTATACCATGTCAAAGGGGTAGAGAAGCCGGCACTGGATAAGTACTGTAGAGAGAATTAGTCTATCTCCATCACTTTTCACATCACCTGTTGGTCTTGAAGAACCTCATTAGAATGAGATCAGTTGGCGTCAGCGAGTTCTCGAGGTTTGAAGAGATTACAGGAGGGTGAAAAATCAATATTTATTGACACGACCCAGTGGAATGTGTCAACATTTTTACCTCCCAGATGATCATGAGGTGGAAAATATTTTTTTTTGATGAGAGGCGATCGGGAATGGGAAATGTACCTAACTATTGCACCTAGTCGCTTGAGCGATTGAGTCGAAGTTGTCAAACTAGACCCACTGTTATTAAATATGTTTCCAGTTCGAATTTACTTATCTTTGGGATGAATCATGCGTTAAATATGTATTCAATACGATACTTGGATAATATACGTTTATTTTTAAAGTTGACTGTTTCGAGATCAAGTTCCAGTTAATTGATCTTTATTGCGATGAGTCCACTGGCGGATGCAGGGGGGGGGGGGCCCATTTGCATGGGCTGGATCCACCAATGGATGAATCATATAAAATATATATTAAATACGATAGATAATACTTACTAAATATTTGTATTTAATACACGAATTCAATACATATTAAATATGATAGACAATACATATTAAATATTTGGATTTAATACGCGTAGTTAATACGTATTAAATGCGTATTTAATACGTGTATTAATATGTAAAATTAAATACGTATTAAATAGATCGTGCATTAAATGTATATTAAATATGTATTAAATACGTTTTAAATACGTATTAAATCTATGTATAAAATACAAATATTCAATACAAGTATTTTTGCTACTAGGGATCCCATTACTTTCCTCTTAGTTTAGATAAACAAAAAAAAAACAATAAAAAAAAATGACTTTTGCCCTACTCTGGTTTCCCCCCTTAAATAAAAAAATGAAAAATCGTAAACATCTGACAACCCTGCAGGTTGTGGTAACATAATTTGCTTTTTTGCTACAATTTTACCTTATACTAATTTTTACAAAATTGATTTTTCTTCTTCCTCTCCATTGCCCGTCTTGAGTGAATCGCTCATGTCCTTGAAAACCATTGATAGATTGATTGCCAGAAAGTGCCGCCTTTGAGAGAAGTAATGCCATCTAGTTCCAGTGCGTTGCGTAGGTTGTCTGATGATGATGTCATAGTCACGTGCAGTTGAAGATCGATGTCCAAAATCCTTGTAGGTTGAAATTGGTTGAAATTGAAGTCGAGTCAGACCAGTGTAGCGCCGGTGAAAATCAATTGAGTGAGTCCGAGGCCGGAAAATGATGAATCAGCAAAGAGGCGAGAGAGATGATCAGAAATGTGACGAGAAACGCCACCAGCTGAACGCAATTGCGTTGATGCCAAATCGCTTCATGCTGCTCCAAAATTGATGATCATTCAGCCGCACCACAGGATGAGTGAAGAATAGACTTTTGTCAGAAACAAAAGTCCATGGTTGAGACTCCAGACCCGAACTGTTGACCCAGGTTGAAATGATGACCAAGGTTGAATCACCAAAAACCGCTATTGACGTAACCAGGGATGAAAATGACCATCGTGAAAGCACCAAGTGACCCATCTGACAGCATTGCACCATTGAACCGTCCAGCAGGCTCCTCCACTAGGCAGCATCCCTTGCAAGATTGTTCCATGGCAAAGTCCAACGATGAATCTTCGACCGTAACCCTGGCCGGGATCCTTAATCGTGCGTCTCAAGACGTAAAAGCTGAATCGGGCACCACAGCTCACGATGACCTTGGACTGGTTGAAAGGTTGAGGGTCAGCTCCCCAGAATCCACCTATCCCTTGAAACGGGGAGTGTGGCCAGTCCACCCGCCTTGCATGAAATTGGTTCCCAAAATGCGATCACTCAAGAGCAGGACTCGGAGTACCGAAAAACAATAGAAATACCCAGTAAATTAATAACACGAATAAAAATGATACACAAAATACATAATATACACTTAAATATGACCTAAAATCCTAATAGCTATAAACTGATTAATCTTCGAAATAATTGAATATTTGTCCCTAATTTTTACAGTGAATAAATACAAAATTAGTACACTAAAAATGTACCCAAAATCGCCTCCACCACCCTCCTTTCGGATGGGATTCAATAATCTTTGGCCCATGTATAATACAAGAGAAAATATGCCGAAGAGAAGGAAAAAGCTCATATTAGCCCCTTACTATTCTAAAAAGACAACAAGAAGATTTTTTTTTTTTTTTTTTTTTTTTTTTTTTTTTTTTTTTTTACAAGTAAAATTTTGTACAAAAATCCCCCCTTAAATAATCCCCAAATAATTTAATTTTGATTTTTACATTAAATGGTAAATAAAATAAATTTTAAAATTAAAATATCGTTTCTAATAAAAATAAACGAATATTCACAGTATATACACGTCCAAATGTTCTAATTCTGATTATGATTTTTTAAATAAAAATTATAACAAGTGAAAATACTAAAAAAACGCTGGCAGTGATTAAATTAAATTTCCCTGTTTTTTAAATGACAAAAAAAAATGACAGAAATTTAAAGAACCAACTTGAAAAGTATCACTTAAAATCCTTTTTCAGTGAAAAAATTATCATCGTTACTCTCATAAATTTTAATTTCCCCAACCTTTTTCCTCTTAAAATCCCTCTTAACATCACCTTTCAATTTCACGCCTCTGCCGTGAATCTCATAAAACTTTTTACTTAGCCCTGAAAAATTGCCCCCTGTGTCATTATACCATGACCCTTCTGCATTGTTCTTATCACCTATTCCAATTTTATTTTTTAATTTTACATTTAATTTTATTTTTTAATTTTTACGCGAGGGTTTGGAAAACCTCTTCATACGGGTAGAAAAATGACCAAAAGAAAATTTGAGCTTACGTTTGAAAAACCAACGAGTACGAGGAATCCGACCCTGGCCTTGAAATATTTTTAGCTCTTTTAGTTCAAAAGTTATGACCATTTGAACTTTTATCATCTTTTCACATGTTTGAGCGGAATGATCCAGCGCGCCAGGTGCGCCGGTTTTTTTTGCGGGGCAGTGTACTACCAACATGGATTACGTACTATAGTAGAATTGTAGAATACGTATAAACATAATATAAAGTCTTTATACAGTACGTACTTTATAGAGTCCATCCGGGGGGGGGAGAGAGGGGGGGAGAGAGGGGGGAGAGGGGGGACACAAAAGCAGCTACACAGGGTGTTTCAGACCACCTGGCCAGCTTTTATTGTGGCCAAACTAAGGCAAATATGAAAAATCGGTGAAACACGTATAACGTATATCGGCCCCAAAGAACTCGGGGAAAATATTTTCAGCCCCCAAAACTACCCCTTGGGGGTTATTTAGGGGGGTGGGTACCCGTATCTCGAAAAAATCAAACAGAAAGGGTATGTTTTGACATTGTAATCTAATACGGCATAAAAAAATAAAACTTTTTTATCCTTAAGTTTTTTTTTCTAAAAACCACCCTTTTTTGAGTTAGGGGTGGTTTTCAAAAAATTTAGGGGTAATCTTTGATTGACCGCTGTGACCCTCCAAATCATTGGATTTCAAAAAACTAAAAATTTTCTGAAAGGACAGACCAAGGGCTTTCTTTTAATATATCACATGCCTATTTTTTGTGAAAAAGGGTACACGGCCCCCTCACCCCAAAACTTTGGGGCCTCGGGGGGCCCTACGTAAAAATTTTCCACTGTAAAGGTATGGCTTGTGATACATCATTTGAAAGGTCTTTCAGAGACGAAAAAAGTCATGCCCCCCAAAAGTCGTAAAAACAACCCCCTTCCAAAATGGCGGCCGTTTTAAGGTTAGGGGCTTCAAGGGGGGACCTTCAGAAAAATGATCCAAAATTGAACGATACATGGCTAAAAGGGTCTTAAAAAGAGAAAAATAATAGTTCAAACCGCGAGTCAAACCGACTTTTCAATCCAAAGTTACGGCCGATTAAAATTTAGGGGTGCCTTTTTGGGAAACCCAACTACCCCTAAATTTCAATCGGCCGTAACTTTAGATTGAAAAGTCGGTTTGACTCGCGGTTTGAACTATTATTTTTCTCTTTTTAAGACCCTTTTAGCCATGTATCGTTCGATTTTGGATCATTTTTCTGAAGGTCCCCCCTTGAAGCCCCTAACCTTAAAACGGCCGCCATTTTGGGAGGGGGGTGTTTTTACGACTTTTGGGGGGCATGACTTTTTTCGTCTTGTAACGGTTCGTTACATTCGGAAACCCCGACCGTTTCAACTGGCGCCCAACGTATCAGCAATGATTTAAACCTAAATTCATTAAAAGAATCTCCTTATTAAATCTTAAAATTGTGCGATCTAACTTCGGTTTCGGCATGAAGTCCGCCATCTTGCTCATCGTGAGTCTTGCGCGAGCGTGGTTCGCATTCGCGCCTTCGCACTTAGTGATCATCTTTATTAGTTCCTAGTATTTTGTGAATTTCTATCCTCGTCTGATTCACCATGCAGTTCGCACTTGTTCGGTAAATAACACCATTCTGTCCGTAAGGACATATTCCGATTTTCTTCATCAGGCGTCTCTGTTTCGTCAGTGTGTGTGTGTGTGTGTGTGTGTGTGTGTGTGTGTGTGTCACCGGGATCGTGTGGTTGTGTGAGTGTTCAACACCTCCGTTGACAAGTCAACAGTCAACTCTCAACGTTCACCACTATTGACGTTTACGTTTACGGTATTGCGTTTACCCTGTGTTTACCTGACAACTTATACAATTGTCTTCGGATGTATCCACGGTTTTGTGCTCAGTGCACAGTGCACTTGCCGTGCGCTCATTCACCTACATGATTTCAGCGGACAATTTGTTTTGTTTTTGTTTTTATTTACCAGCACTAAAATTATTTCCCTTCATGCTGCTAATTTACTGTTAACCGTTAATGTGGTTAATTTTCAAAATGGTATTCGCCAAGTGTCTTCGGAATTTTATCCCTTTACTCCGAAACGCCTCGGCTCAAATTAATTGGCGTCCTGTACTCATTATAATATGAAAATGACCAATCTGATCTTCACCACCAAGTATCAATCTCAAACTGAAATGATGGATACAAGATTTCAACTAATTCAATCGGATGGAAGGAAGTTGTCATTTGGCGACAAACAAAGCAAAATCTCATGCGCGGTCTCAGGGATGGATGGCTGATGTGGAAGATGTCTCTCCTAAATTTCTTTGCAATGAACAAGCGTAACTCATGTATCGGACCTGGAACAATAAACCTGCTTTTTCAACACAGCTCTAACCTCATACTTCGATTTCTTTTTCAGCTCTCTGGATTCTCTTCGTTCCGGGATCGTCACTGTTTGGTATCGGTATCGTTCAATTTTTTTTTGAATCTGCTTACTTTAAATTTCCTTTTGAATCTGTTTACTTCAAATTTTCTCAATCTATTTTGAAGATTACTTTAAATTTCCTCAATCAATTTTAAAGACTTTTTGTTAGGATGAGTCATAATACTCGTTATAGGGATCAGAGAAGGCCAGTGATCTTCCCTGAGAATGTCCGTAATAAAGGTCAACGTTCGGTCTCATTGGAGGAAGGGCCATATTGTCATGTAGATCAAGCTAACTGTGCAATGCCTTGTCAGGCCTCTCAGCAACCGCCACCCCCAGGTGTCGAAGTTGACATGAGTTTCTTAGAGGGGCAGTTTTCTGGTGGGTCTGCTAATGCATCTGCGCGGGAGGTGCGCTCTATGGACTTGACGTGTGATAATCAATATTATGGCCCCTCGCCCAATGACCAAAATGATGGTATTTCTCAAGGTACATCTAATGCCACCCACCAAGAACCTTTGGCTGTTTTGGTTAATGAAATGAGGTCTCTCTCTCTCAATATCGATGCTAAATTTAATTCTCTGAAAGCAGAAATACCTGCCATTGTAGCTTCGGAAGTAAACAATGTCACCTTTAAAATGCATGCCTCTCAGGCAAACAGGCTTGACCATCTAGAAAATTCTCATGCAACTCCTGTTAAATATTTTGATCGCCCTCAGGTCCCTGTGAGTCAGTGCTGGGATGTGGTGTCGCATCACACTCAAAAGCGTAAGCACCCGGTGAATGTTAATCTGAAGGATTGTCCCGTGTTCAGCGGTGATTTAGAGCTGTTGCACCCGGTAGATTTTCTTGAGGAATTAGGGTATCTCTTTGATTCTTACGATCTGAGCGACTCTCAAAAATTAACGTCGGTTGGTCGACTGCTCTCAGGTGACGCACTGGAATGGTTCAAAGCTTATAAATCCTCCTTTATCACACTTGACCAATTTAAAATTGCCTTTCTTAAGTATTTCTGGGGCCCTAATCCTCAAAACGCACTTCGCAGGGATTGCCTCAACATTGATCCTGAATCAGTAAAAAGCAATTTTGCTTCCTTCTTTTTTAAACAATTTAATAAGGCTAAGTACTTACAAGATGCAATTCCTGAAGATGCCTTAATTTCTACTATTCTTCAAAATTTCCCATACCACCTTCAAGTTAGCCTGCTTCAGTCCGAAGATCAGTCTCAGGATTCCATTGTGCGGCGCTTGAGAGCAGTTGATCAACTCCAGAAACAGAAACCCAAGCAGTCTCAGCCTTCATTTAACACGAATAGAAATAACACCAGGTTCAATAGCCAACCGCAATGTAACAACGTCAATGCTGTTGAGACAAATTTTATGACAAGTCCTCCGCCAATGTTCCATAATCCACCAAATGCCCCTTTTGAGTGTGTTGCGGCTCCTCATTCGGAGCATTTAAACTTCCAGGGAGCTGGGGCATCCAATTAGATTCTCCAGCTCAAGTGCTCTATACTCAATGTAAAATTTTAGATAGCAAAAACATTGGAATTTTGGAACAACAGTTTGTTTACATCATCACTCTTAACTGTACTCAATCTCAAATTAATTTAAATATCTTGTTCTTAGGCTCACGAGAGATTCCGGGGCTTCAAGCCGAACTTTCCTATTCCTGTTTTGATCAAATTGATATCTTTTTAATTGCTAAGGTGACTGCGTCCTCCCTGCCAAATCTGTTCAGCAAGATCTCACTAATGAAGTTACCTAGGTACGATGCTATTTTAATCAATCCCTCCAATTATTGGGTTCTTTCTCACCTGAAACACTCTTTGGCTCCTCCCCACCTCGGCACATCTAGAATTTCAAAGAAAGCCCTTGAAGAAATATTTTCTGGTGTGTTCTGCGGCTCCACTTTCTCCTTCTCAGACAAAGTAGATATTTTTTTCAGCTGCTTCCAAACAGATCATGCACTGAACATAAATTCCTCTATGCTAGAACAAGTGAACCATTACTTTGCCTCAAAAATTGGAGAGAAAAAAGGAATATCCTGGATTTCTTATAAAAAATGTTCTGACCAACTGCACCCTCACCGTAGTGATGCATTATGTCCCGCAGACCTGGAGACACTTTTAATTCATCCCTTCAAATTAATTTATGACAGGACCCGAGCAGATTTTATTGTCAATACTCTTTGTATAAGTGATGCAGCCTCTCCGCAACCTAACGAGGAAAATTTTCTGTTGTTTGAGAGGGAGATGATGGTGGCGCAGAACCCCCGTTATAAATGTCCATTTATTCAATGTAAGGTCTACGATTATCCAACGCAAGCTCTATTGGACACTGGTAGTGAAATATCTCTCATAAGTTCAGAATTCTTTGATGAATTAAAAGAAGGTTGTTCAACTAAACTTCCAACTCTACCCATATCTAACCTCACTATAAAGGGCGTTACCGGTGTACGATCAAAGCACATCTCTTTGCAAACATACCTTAGTATTGACCTGAATGGAAAATCAATCTCCTTTCCAGCAATTATTGTCCCTGGCATTTCTATGTCTTTTATTCTTGGCGTCGACTTTTTTAATAAGTACCAGGCCATAGTTGATTTCGAACAAAAGACACTGGAACTATTGGATGGTGAAATAAAGGTCCTTTTCCAGCGATTTGCTCAAGAACCAACTAGTCCGGCCACCCATGTGGTTGCGGTGGAATCCGGGTTTAGTATCTATATGTTTTCGGATAGTCACGGACGTGACATGGTGTCGCACTTAAAATCTTTCCTTCCTCCAAACATAAAAGTTAAAGTAAATTTTATGCCAGGTGCCCCTTTTAATAAGGTAATAGATACATTCCAACATAACTTGCCAAATTTTTCCGAAAATGACATTATCATTATTCTGGCTGGCACAAATAATCTTTCCCCTGCTAAAACAATTCCAGACATTAAGAGTGAGTTTAACTTAGGTCCCCTTTTAGAATCTAAGCATAAAATAGTTCTAATCGAAATTTTTCCAAGGTTTGATTTGAAAAGCCAGACACACATGTCAGTCCCGATCAATCTGTTCCTCAGGGCGAAATTGAAAACAAACTCAAATATTCACTTCATCAAAACATCAGATGTGTTAACTAGGAAATTCTTTTCTAAGCCCGGCCTCCACCTCAACCACAAGGGAAAGGCTAAGTTGGCTAACCTAATAACAGAGAAAATTACTGAAATTACTTCCAATGTTTCTAACCCTCAAATTTCACCAACAAAGTCTCAGGTTATGTTTTCTCAAATTGTCGAACTTGAATCGTTTTCATCTCTCGTTTCTTCTGAAATAGAAACCCCAACATCTACTGATGTGCATTCTCTTGTTCCTTGCTCAAAAAAGCAACCCATTAATGTGTCCTTAGTACAAGCGGACCCTGAATCGAACATTACTAGAGAGATGATTGGCTACAAACTTTCAACAGCAAAACTCTCAGAAAGTGAAAGAGGAACGCTTGCAAAGGACATTACCCAAAATCGGCCTTTTTACCCCTGAGAGCGAAATGTGAAATAATTTCAGGGGTGATAGAGGATTAAATCAGCGTTCCGAATCTGGCCTATTTTTTGATTTTGGACGAAGGGAAAGGGGAGGAGGGGGGTCCAAAGTTAGACCCTTCAAATGCCCATAACTTTTGAACGAATAAAGATATGAGAATGTACTTTGCGCAAAAAGATAGATCTTTTAAAGACCTTTCGATTGATGTGTACGATATTTGCCTTATTTTAATTTTTAATCGATTTATCGAAGTTTTTCTGATTTTTTTGAAATCGGGTTTTCCGTTTTTTTAATCGCGGAAGTTTGGCAACGCACGAATCATCACAAATAATTTCCAGGATAAAAAAAGACGCAATTTGCTAAAAAATGGTTCAAACCGCATGTTGGGGAAATGCTTTGAAGCGGAGTTATGAGGGTTCAAAGTTGGCGCTGTCACCAAAAAGGCCGCCCCGAGGGGCGTACTACAGGTAGTAGAAGTTGGCATTATCTGTTCTTCCCGTCCAAATGACTTGAAATTTGGTATTCCCGGGTATTTTTTAACGCTGAATTCAAATTTTGCATCAGTTTTTCAAAATAAAAAAATCCAAGATGGCTGCCGACCAAATTTCCGAAAAAATGGTCGGTAGCCATCTTGGATTTTTTTATTTTGAAAACTGATGCAAATTTGAATTCAGCGTTAAAAAATACTCGGGAATACCAAATTTCAAGTCATTTGGACGGGAAGAACAGATAATGCCAACTTCTACTACCTGTAGTACGCCCCTCGGGGCGGCCTTTTTGGTGACAGCGCCAACTTTGAACCCTCATAACTCCGCTTCAAAGCATTTCCCCAACATGCGGTTTGAACCATTTTTTAGCAAATTGCGTCTATTTTGATCCTGGAAATTATTTGTGATGATTCGTGCGTTGCCAAACTTCCGCGATTAAAAAAACGGAAAACCCGATTTCAAAAAAATCAGAAAAACTTCGATAAATCGATTAAAAATTAAAATAAGGCAAATATCGTACACATCAATCAAAAGGTCTTTAAAAGATCTATCTTTTCGCGCAAAGTACATTCTCATATCTTTATTCGTTCAAAAGTTATGGGCATTTGAAGGGTCTAACTTTGGACCCCCCTCCCCCCCTTTCCCTTCGTCCAAAATCAAAAAATAGGCCAGATTCGGAACGCTGATTTAATCCTCTATCACCCCTGAAATTATTTCACATTTCGCTCTCAGGGGTAAAAAGGCCGATTTTGGGTAATGTCCTTTAATTTTTGAATTTAAAGATATATTTTCAAATAAACCTGGCTGTTGTTCCACCTACACAGCTCATCTCAGATTGAAAGACAATATCCCCTTTGTAAAACGCTCTTACCCAATTCCATTTGCTAAGCAAAAGGCTGTCCGTGCCGAGGTGGAGAGTATGCTAGAACAAGGTATTATTGAGAGATCGAACAGTCCTTACTCTAACCCAATTACTCCTGTTGCTAAGCCGGACGGTAACATCCGTCTCTGCTTAGATGCTAGGGCGTTAAACGCCAAGCTTATCTCAGATGCTGAAGCGCCAGAGTCTATAGATACCATTCTTGCTACCTTTAATAATCCTAAATTCATGTCCACCCTTGACTGTACAGCAAGCTTTTTACAAATACCTCTCGATAGAGAAAGCCGTGATGTAGTGAGTTTTTCCTTTGAAGGAAAAAACTATCGTTTTTGTCGCTTGCCATATGGCTTAAATGTCTCAATGCAGCATTTCATCAAAGCATCGGACACAGTGTTTGGCCCTGAGATGTCAGCATTCCTTTCACGTTTCGTTGACGATTTAAGAGTTGTCTCAGCCTCTTTCGATAAACACTGCCAACATCTAGCTTTGATATTTTCAGCCCTGCGCCGAGCAAATATGACTCTAAAGTTTGCCAAATGCCTCTTCATCCAGGAGTTCTTACCATTTCTAGGGTACATTATTTCTCAACATGGTATTAGTAAAGATCCAAAGAAAACTCGTCCGATATTAGAGTATCCAACTCCAAAGAATGTAAAATCTCTTCAGTCTCTTATTGGTCTTTTTAACTTCTATAGAAAATTTCATCTCCAACACTCGGAACTTTTAACACCCCTTCTTCATTTGCTAAAGAAGAACGCTCCCTGGAAATGGACTCTTAAGGAGGAAGAGGCGTTTGCCAGAATTAAAGAAGTATTTATCTCCGACGTAATGCTAGCCTATCCTAACTTTTCCCAGCCCTTTTACCTAAATACCGACGCATCGTTAAATGCTGTCGCAGGGGAACTATTTCAAATAGACTGCGAAGGCTTTAGACGGCCTCTGGCGTTCCACAGCAGAGTTTTAAGTCAAAGTGAAAAGAATTATACAACAACAGAATTGGAATTATTATCAGTTGTTACATGTTGCCAAAAGTTCCGGCAATTTCTTTTAGGTCATGAAACCTTTGTGCTAACTGACCATTCGGCTCTCACCTTCCTTCAACAATGCGTTCTGTCTTCGGGACGTCTGGCACGATGGTCCCTTTTCTTACAAGAGTATGACCTAAAATTCCAACATGTGAAAGGTGTAGAAAATATTGCAGCAGACACTCTCTCTAGATACCCCCCTGAATTCAATGATTTAACCCCAGGAAACTTAGAAATAAATGTTTATTCTGCGAAACTTTTCAGCCCTGACATGCAGCCCAAACCTGAGGGGCAAAATTTCCCCGAACTCACCAAAAACGACCCGAAACTGAACTTAATCCTCAACAAACTTCAGCAGCAAGATTCTAAAATTACAGAACTATATTTCTTGATAGAGGATAAATATCTCTTCTTTAAAAAACACCGGACTCAGACCCTTTTTTTGTGCATTCCGCAAGCTGCGGAAACAGAGGTTGTTAGTTTAAACACACGAGTTCTTAGGACATCTCGGTTCAAGAAAAGTTCTAGAATATCTAAAGTTTTTAGTAATTTTTCCAAAAATGGGTTATAAGGTTCGGAAATTCTGCGCAGCATGTCTGGACTGCTGTCAGAGCAAAGCGAGAAATGTGAAGAACAGTCACCCTCTGGTCCCAGTTCTCGCAAATTCCAATTTAGGGGTTATCTCTGTAGATCTTTACGGCCCATTCCCAAAAGGCCTTTGGAAACAAACGTTTCATTCTTGTTTGTCTAGATGTATTCTCCAAATATGTCAAATATATTCTCCTCACGAGTGCAACTGGAGTCGTGACAACTCGAAATTTTGTAAAATTTTGTGGAACCGATAGGCCCCCCAAAAAACTGTGCTCGCGATCATGGGCCATGCTTCAGGTCTCTTATTTGGGACACTACCCTTAAAAGCTTAGGAGCTCAACCGAGGCACACTTCGTTCTATCATCCCCAGAGAAATCCCTTTGAGAGATATATGAGAACCCTGGGAAACTTCTTCAGAATTTATTGTCATCGCCAGCACAGAAAATGGGTGAATCATCTAGCTTTTTTTTGAAAACTGTCTAAATAACTCTGTGAATGAGTCGACTGGGTGTGCCCCGGTTGAGGTCCTGCTGGGTACCAAGCCTAAAAATTTTTTTAAAAAAATTCATTCCTTTTCCTAAAAGTACACCAATTGACCAACAGTCAAAAATAGTTTTGGTCCAGGAAAATCTTCAGAAGAGTGCGACACGGCAAAAACAACGCCACGAAAAACTGTTCGTACCCCGTCCTTTATGGAAGGCAACACAATTCTCCTTAAATCTCACCGTCTCTCGGATGCACTCGCGGGGGAAATTAAAAAATTCTTCCGTCTCTATGAAGGCCCCTTCTTGCTAGGGCGTCCCGTAGGAGAGAACGCATTTGAGGTTATTGATCCGAACTCAGGCGATCAAAAAGGTGTCTATAACGTTATCCATTTCAGGCCTTTTTGCTGAACAGATTTGGGCAGTGAGGTCGTACTCCTGGGTAGCAATTCTTCTTTAAATTATGTCTCTTTTTTAAGAACCAGTTATAATTTTTTTTTCTCTCTTTTTTTTTTTTCTCCATTGGGGAAGGGGGTTGGATTAAATCCAACAACCCCACCCAAAAATCAATGTGGACTATTCCAAATAGGGGGAGCAATATTAAAAAAAATACTTGGCTCAACCGGCAAATGTAAAGCGTTCTCTTTTTGTTTGTCTCTCAACTTTTTAATTCATTTATGTTTCTTGAACCAACATTTTACATTGTTTCGGCTTTAACTCTGCCTATGATTCCTGTTTAATAATTATACTGGGCCTTCCATCATTAGTCAACTAATAGCCAGGAATCCCCCTTGTGACCCAGATCAGAGGATCATGACACAGTGCGGTAGCTCTCTCAAATTTTTAGCAGACCCGGCGGAGTCTTTCTTGTTTTCTCTTGTATTTTTAAAAAGACCCGTCAGGTCTTTCTTTTTTTTTTCTCTCATGTATTTCATAATGTGTGTAGGAATTGGGTGATCACTCTCAGATAAGTCTCAGAGGAGACCCCGAGAGTCCACCAACCTGAATCTGGCCATTCCAGGTTTTAAATTCCAGTCCCCTATTGTATGCCCAAAGCAAGGCCGCGGACTAAAGCTGCAACAATTCGCCGAAATTCTCTCTTAAAACCTATTGTGTCTTTTTTTTTATGACATGCCACGCAGATGAGGTAAACTCTTTTCCGAGTCTTATTTTATTTATTTTGTTTTGTAATCAAAGCTCAGACAAAAAGAAAAAATTTTATGAGTCTTATTTTTTATCTAGATGCGATAACGTCAAGTCTATCTTCCTTGTCAGACCTATAGGATTTACGATTGATCTCAATATTTCAATATTTGAGCCACTACCCTCATTACAAGTGCAAACTTATCTCCCCACCTGTTAGTGAATAGAATACAAGACCAGATGCTTTCCTCAACTGGAAAATTTTTTGGATCTAACGCTCCATTTAACCTGAATATTTCTGTTGTAGAAAAAAAACTTGTCCCCTAGAGAATAATCTTATTGCCTTACTCAACTAAACTCCTTGGGAAATGATTTCCCGGGGGAACTTTCTTTGACGAGTTTAGTCCTTAGTTTTCCCTTCCTTTCTTTTCAATTTCTAGTCTCCAGTTGAGGAACCCAACTGGTCACTAAATAAACTTAGCACTATGGATCCCTCCGTCAACCCTTTTTTTTTACCTTAACAATCTCATTTGAGATTATTAAAATTATTTTTCCCTTTGTGTTAACGCACCTCACGTTAATGATATTTTGTCATGTATAATCGTACTTTTTTTTCTCTCTCTTCAACAATCTCTTTTGTAATTATTCACATTACGTTTCGATGTATTTCATTTCCATCATGTTTCATTTTTTTGTCTTGATAGACAATTATTTTTCTCACGGTCTCTCCGTAGACTGCTTAATAATTTTTTTTTTGTAACTCATATACATCTTGTCAATTATTTCCTTGGCCATGTTAAATTGTACCTTTTTTTTCTCTCTCTTCAACAATCTCTTCTGTGATTGTTCAATTTATGGTTGATGTATCTCAATTCCATATTGTTTTCATTTTTGGTCTTAATAGACAATTATTTTTCTTACGGTCTCTCCGTAGACTGCTTAATAATTTTTTTTTGTAACTCATATACATCTTGTCAATTATTTCTTTTGCCATGTTAAATTGTACCTTTTTTTTCTCTCTCTCTTCAACAATCTCTTCTGTGATTGTTCACTTTATGGTTGATGTATCTCAATCCCATATTGTTTTCATTTTTGGTCTTAATAGACAATTATTTTTCTTACGGTCTCTCCGTAGACTGCTTAAAGAAACTTTAAGTTTCCATCTTTTTGTTGATCTTATTTGTTGATCTTATTTGTTTGTGTACATAAAAATTTTTTTCTATGCCAAATTGAATAAATGGCAATCTTCGCTGGGGTCGCTGTGAACTCTCCGTCTAACTTGTAATTAACAATTCTCGCTCATTTTTTTCTCTCTCCAATTGGGGATTCAATCTTCTGAGCCTTAATCCTTCTGATTTAGGTACAGATGACTGGGGGGTTGTTGTAACGGTTCGTTACCGGGCCTCCCTACAAGTGTGCCTTCCGTCCTCTCTAGCTTGAGTGCCTCTATCCGTCAAGCGAGCCTTGCCGGATGGTGACGCTGCCGCTAGGTGAGGGCGGGAACTACTCTTGAAGGGAGGCCCCCCTCTATAACCATATTCCTCTCTGGTGGATAGAACTTCGCTTTAGAGTCGTGTTGCGCCGTCGATCTCATTCTAATTCTAAATAATGTAAGTGTAGTTTAAATCACCCCTATGGGGTGAAATCCCTTTTATTACCCTGACGGAGGGCTTATAGCGGCCTCCGCGCCGATATATTTTTTCCCTAAAAATGTGTTAAAGTTTATTTATCCTCCTTTCAGCTGGGGCAGGCCTCGTGGTCTGTTCCCAGTGAAGGGCCGCGAGGCCTCCTCCACAACCTTAACTTATAATTCTGATTCGGAAACCCCGACCGTTTCAGTCTCTGAAAGACCTTTCAAATGATGTATCACAAGCCATACCTTTACAGTGGAAAATTTTTACGTAGGGCCCCCCGAAGCCCCAAAGTTTTGGGGTGAGGGGGCCGTGTACCCTTTTTCACAAAAAATAGGCATGTGATAAATCAAAAGAAAGCCTTTGGTCTGTCCTTTCAGAAAATTTTTAATTTTTAAAAATCCAATGATTTGGAGGGTCACAGCGGTCAATCAAAGATTACCCCTAAATTTTTTGAAAACCACCCCTAACTCAAAAAAGGGTGGTTTTTAGAAAAAAAAACTTAAGGATAAAAAAGTTTTATTTTTTTATGCCGTATTAGATTCCAATGTCAAAACATACCCTTTCTATTTGATTTTTTCGAGATACGGGTACCCACCCCCCTAAATAACCCCCAAGGGGTAGTTTTGGGGGGCTGAAAATATTTTCCCCGAATTCTTTGGGGTCGATATACGTTACACGTGTTTTACCGATTTTTCATATTTGCCTTAGTTTGGCCTCAGTAAAAGCTGGCCAGGTGGTCTGAAACACCCTGTACAAGTAAATTAAAATTTACTAAAAAATATTTATATCAGAAACTTCCGATTAAATCGAAAAAATTCATGTATATATTTGTTTCTAAAAAAATTCCAACAAAGAAAATCTGAGTTTTTCAAGATCCGACTACTTAATTCTAATCCCTCCAAAACACGATTACAGTTTCCGGTGGATTTCGGAGAAATGGAGACTGGCGTCATGTCATGGTGGTGCAACGCACCTTTAACGCAATGCTTTATTTTGAACGTTAAGAGCACCAGAAAGTTCCAAAATCCACTTACAAACTCAATGAATGCATTTAACAAAATCCAGATATGGCAGTTGAATGAGCGGATGACAATGTGGGGGGAGTTCCATCTAATTGAAGCTTTCTATATGCTGAAAAAAGTGATTTATCATAGAGGAAGCTGCAGCTAGGCGGAACTCCACCGACCACCATCGAAACTCGCTCATTTGACCGCCATGATGTAATTTTGTAAAACGCATCAATTGGGTTTGAGAGTGGACGTTGGAAATTTTTGACGATCTTAAAGTTTTTTTCAAGTGATTTTACACAGATGTCATTCCTCCATATAACGCTGTGGTTTTTGCAACAGACCAACGGTTCTACCTAATAGCCTAGAGAGAAGCTTCTTAAATCAGGCACGTAAATACCAATAGAAAGTCGAGTTTTTTTTTGAAATATTCATCTACACGAAAAAAAAAAGATTAGTGAAAATAACCATACGGATACCTGATTTTGGCACCTGCTAGATGTTATGGTAATGTTAACCAGAAGTATACTATGTTTTGACTAGGTACTAGGTGATGTTACCTGATTGCATGTCGAATTTACTCAAAGTATCGGTAAATGTAGGGGTCATTTCACGAAAGATGGCAGATGAAAGTTCAGGTTTCCTGCACCGTTGGTACACTCCCGCATCGAAATTAGCGCTTAAAAACACAGAGACTTCTAATACTATATGTACATACGTACTCAAAATAAGATGGTATTAAAAGTCTTTGCAAAAACAAAAACTCGCCCATGCAGTAAACAAGACGATCTGTCACCGGCCAACTCTCGTGAAATGACCCCTACCATACTTCTGGCCAAGTTTACCATAACATCTAGCAGGTGCCAAAATCAGGTATCCGTATGGTTATTTTCACCGTAGTTTTTTTCCGTGTAGATTTGATTCATCGGAATTGAAGAAACATCTTTAGAAAAAATAAATTATTTCTTAGATGTTTTCAAACGATTAATTTGTTACAAGTCGATTTTAAAATTGCAAGAACGGTTACGGCGTATCTTCCTTGTAAGCTCATTAAACCAGTGGCTGTATATGTATATTATTAGACGCACAATGCGACGTAATTCAAGGAAATTCCTTCTCAGCTCAGATTTTCAAAATTTTTGACGCGGAATTTTCTACCCGCTGAGCCCGGAATCTTGATAAGAATGAACAAAGTTATGTAGAAACTTGTGACTTATTGTTAGAGAGGAAAAGTCAGAACCAGGAAGAGTGGGCGCGCGGAGATGATTTTAATCGGCGGAGAGGGGGGTTGAGGTATCAACAGCGGGTGATTTAGATAATAAGTTCTATTTCTCTTCCCCTCCCTTCCCATCTCCTCCCTCGTCCTCCTGCCCCACCTCTCTCATCCTGCGAGAATTGAAATCAATTAAGGTGGAATTGGGTTTGCGGTCATTATGAAGGAGAGAGGGTTGAGGGGAGGAAGTTCGTCGGGAGGTCGGAGGACAGTATGAGAGGGGGGAGGGGGCTAGGAAGGTGGGCCGGCCACAAAACTGCTAATACGACCTACTGCCAATGTTTTTCCCTTCCGACTATTTACGCTCCAACCTTCGCCGCCGAGTTAGAGAACGAATTAATTCCCTTTCCATCTTTATATCCTATATATTTTGGTTACCATCTCAAATATGCCGATCCGTGGTCCCGGAAAAATTTTACTCGAATTCTTCGAGTTGAGAATGATCCGCAATTTTGAATGGACGCTGCGCAGAAAGGAGGAAATATGCCGACGTCAGACGTCCAGTCCCAGATGGAGCTGTTAAATGGCCTTGCCCACGGTTTCAATAATTTAGGCATATTTCACTGAGAGCTTCCGTTTCGTGTATAATTAATGGCATTTTTCAATTCACCGATCATTCCACCGGTTGTGAAAAGATGATGATATATTTCAGTTCAGTTTATGACCGTAATTCTCGAAAATACTCGGATCTGTAATTTTCTATCGGTGGAATCACCGTGAAATGATAAAAGTAGCTAGCTAATGGCTCCACCGGTTGAAAAATGATTACAGATGTGAATATTTTTGTGCATTACCGTCGTACACTGAACTGAGCTGTGTAATCTTTCCTCAATCGGTGAAATGAAAAATGTCATTAAGTAAATACGCAAAACGCCAGCTCTGATTTCACTAGAAGCAGCTCAACGTTTTTTCTGCTGTACTCTCTTCCAACACCATTGCTTAAATCATTGGATGGTTAAAATGGGATCAGAGATAAAACAGCTATTTTGCGAACTCATCAAATTTTCGTTCATTATTTACGACCCTGTATAGATTGATTCACAGTTATCTCGAGTTTATTGATACATTCCGTTGCATCCTATGTTGAAGACTTTATATATATCCTTCCATCGAAGCTATTTACGGATTTCGAAAATATTCCAGGCAAACTATAGTGGTGATGAGAGTTTCATAACGAAGTTGTCTACAGACTGAAACCTGCTCGAAACTGCGCATTTTGTGTGAAAGCATGCACTTAATCACTCAAAGATTCGAATCGAAATTGGAATTACAGTTTCGTTGTTAATACTTTATCGTTAAGGTGCGGTATGTTTCATTTCGGAAATGAAATGCATCTCAAAATAAGAAGCTACGCGCCCGGCGCTCTACTCTTTCTTGTTATGCACTTCTTAAGTTTAATTAAATAAGTATATTCTAGTCAGTCAGAGCATGCAGTCTTTCGCGTTATAGGGAACAGTGAGTACGAGAGAGAAACCTTGTATCTAAAAACGGTCTCTCTTCCATTCATTTTTCCTTATGGCGCGAAATACTGCAATCTAATAGGCCTGTCGCAGTCACATGACCAATTCCAATCCCTCTGCAGGGAACAAGGAACGGCGGAAAGTAGCGGATTTGGTACAATAAGGGGCAACGGGGACGGGAGTGAAACCTTATTCCCAGTTGAAGAATTCTTTATTTGATTCTCTTGATTAACTTCTTCATTTAGACGTGAAGTGTGGACTTGTATACTTTAAACCGGCCACGTTGGGGGTGTGGGTGGAGACCCCCCCCCCCCCCCAATGATTATGATGAATCCACCGTCAAAAGTGCCGTTCTCAATAATATTTCAAAGATAAACTTTATTATATTGATTATTCTGACCCTCTGCCTTTTTGTAGGATTCTTACTGCCATTGTCTCCTTATCTGTGGGTTTTTTTTTTTTATTTGGTCTGATCCCATGACAGTGAGACACGGTTCCCATAGGTCGGTCGAATTTTGCGAGACTAATGACGTGAGTTTTCAGGAGAAGTATTTGAATCGGATTGAATCTGTTAGAAAATGAAAGCGAAGCCATAAAAGTAGGACACGGTTTCCATCGGTCGAACAGCGCAAATTTTTGGGAGGACTGGAGGAACATCTGAGTCAGATAGCGAGAACTGTGTGTTGAAAGTATTTAACTATTCGTACACGACTGTACCGTTTTTGTCTACCTTAGAAAATGAAGGCGCGCGCATCCATAAAAGTATGACACGGTTTCCATCAGTCGAAGCGCGGGACCTTTCGAAAGTGAGTATTAAAATCTAGTACCGTCTCGTCGCGTCAGCTGTATGGAGACAAGTAGTTCATTATTATACAGATGCGACCGTACCGTTTTAGTCTATGAACCTTAAAAATTAAGGCGCATTCATAAAAATAAGACACCGTATACATCGGTCGAACTCTGTGTGAGATTTCGGGAGGAATATTTGAAGCGGAAAGCGTCAGTTATGTGTCACATGTGTTGGTATAGGTTTGCGTTGGAAAATATGTAGTTAATTTTTCGTGCATGACTGCACGGAAAAAAAAGAATGGTGTAATTTACCATTCGCATAGCTGATTTTGGTCCCTACCAGAGTTAAGATAAACTTGACCAGAGTTATGGAACATTTGACCAGGTATCAAGTGAAATTGACCTGATTCCTGGTCGAATGTTCCATAACTCTGGTCAAGTTTATCTTAACTCTGGTAGGGACCAAAATCAGCTAGATGCAAATGGCAAATTACGCCATTCTTTTTTCCCGTGTGTGTAGCGTTTTAGTCTACCTCGAGAAATGACGGCGCACGCATACAAGGAGGACACGGTTTCACCATGGAATTAGGATTTACCGGGAGGAGTCTTTAAATTGTATATTGAGAGCTCTGCGTCGACATTGCGTACGTGGTCATCGTATTTTCCCTCTGCATATTTTTTCCCCTTTCTGATCGGACCGCTCGACACGCTACTTGGGATCCAATAAAGCAGCTGTGTTCTATGAGGTCGTTCATACTTCTCTCTATTTCTTAATCTATTCGTAATTAATTGTCTTCCTCATTTTCTTCCCTATTTTTCCTTCCTCCCTTTCCTTCCCTTTCATTCCGCTCAAGGCCCGGCCGACCCAAAAACGAGCCACTGCCCACCGGGAAATTTTCGGGTTTCCCAGAGGGCCAGTCTGCTCCTGCTGGATAGTTATGGAACTCTTGTTTGGAAACTGGGTGATTCAAAATCCTAAAAATGTCGAAGGAAATTAAGAATAATTAATTAATTAATTAATTAATTAATTAGGACTTATTTTATTTTTTAGGAAATTTTCTTGCTTATAATTGAATAAAAAATATTGAGATGTAGTGTTAATACACTAGTTAGTAAGTGTGTGCGTGTATTTTCCTATTGTTTATAGTCAGCATGTATGACATCAGCTTTTCCGCCGATCGGCCTGCTCCCGGTCGACGAATCGACGAGACAGTCGAGTTTTAATCATGAATAAAGTCTGAAGTACTTCTCAACCGGGTAATCTTTCATTTAATCAGAAATCCCTAAAACCTGCGCACAACAGAGATATGAAGAGGGACGTAATGAGTCATCCATTAAGAAGGGCTCCAACGAAAGACGTTTTACAGTCGGGGACAAAAAAATGTCAGACAACTCATTGAGGTGGGCCACTTACAATGCTTAGATTCTTTGAGATACGTATTGCGGATGGCCTACTTCAAGGAGACGCCTGACATTCTTTTTGTCCCCAACTGTACATCTGCAGTTGGGGAAGTTGATGGAGAATTGCGGAGAAACACAAAAAAAAAAACCTGTCAATTCATCGGCGATTGATTTTGGTAATTTCTAATTCCTTTAGAATATTAATATTTTTGTCTGTGGAATCGGGTCATAAAATTTTCTTTCCTTTTTCAGTTTGTATACATCGGCCTCAAGACTGAGAAATCAGTTTTGTTCGAGGTAATTTTTTTTGGCGGAGCATTTCAACTTTACATTCCTCATGGATTTATTGTATATTGTATAATACTTATGGTTTATGATGTAGCGTAAACAGTTCTGCCATTTGGCGTAAAAGATACGAATTTCCTACATAGTGAAGTGCAATGTGTGTATCTTTTTTGCCAAATCTGGCAGCATTGGGCGTAAAACGATTAGACGGAGCAATTTGAAGAAATTCTTCATGATGACCTGTTTTCCGCAACTGTAGAGCTGCTATTTCTGGCGACCAAATTGGATCCTCAAAGTATCGCCCATTAAGTGGGCATTTGGTTTGATCAGTGTGCAACATACCTACATAATTTTAAAATATCTGAGAGTGAACTGACAATTGGCGTCCAGACTTTCAAAAGGATGCGTGTATCGATAGGAAATGAATATGTTCCATTATTGATGATGATCCGCGGCAACATTGATGGTCGTCAAAGGTTTGAGGGCCGTCAAACTATAGTGGTTGGATGGCTCAGCTACAGGTATTATGCACCTTCATTTATCAAGGTAGATTAAAACGGTACAGTCGTGTACGAACTGTTAACTGCTTTTCATTCGCACACCAGCAGGCTGATTCTCCCTGTTTGGACGAGACGAGACGAGATAGCAAGTAACGATGAATCCCATTGGTTTAAATGGAGTCACGTGACAGATTTGAAGTCATTGATGATCCGCGACGACCATCACTAGTCATTTATTTCAAATTCATGACTCGCGATGGTCGTCGCGGATCATCAATGACTTCAAATCTGTCACGTGACGTCATTTAAACCAATGGGATTCATCGTTACTTGCTATCTCGTCTCTTCTCGTCCAAACAGGGAGAATCAGCCTGCAGAGCAGACGCATTTTCAGTACCGGGTCCTGACAAGTAGTAGCGCGTGCTACCGAACCGCATCAAAGCGCATCGTAGAGCGGTTGATTAGCAACGAGTCGAACTTCGGCGCATACCAACCACTCACCGATGCGTTTTGAATCGGTTCGGTCGTGTTCTCACTGCCACTTGTCAGAACCCGATACTCAAAATGCGTCTGCTCCATTCACTTGAAAGCTAGGTACTTGGAGGATCTAATTTGATCGTCTTCAGAGGCCTTAAGTGTTCGATGAACTTTTTTTTACGCCGTAACTTACTTTCCTTCGTGCGTCGTAAGTATCAATTTCTATATTACGAGTCAACTTTTCTTCGAAAAAGGGCTTGCTCTTTCCCTAGTAAAAATAATCAGCTAAATGTCATCATGTTGACAGTTAGCATGAGATTTGAGACCTGACGTCAACATGACGTCGTGTTGACGTCAACATGTCAGCATAATCTATATTGACATCATGATGACGTCATGTTGACGTCAACATGACGTCAGGTCTCAAATCTCATGCTAACTGTCAACAATCTGATTATTTCTACCAGGGTTCGAATAAATAGAAAAAAAAGAAAGAAGAAAAAAAAAAGGATTTGTGATGCGAATTTTTTTGAGTTTTTGAACGAGCGTCAGTTAGCTCCAGACTGTCGCTCTCAAAATTCTCTCGAAGAAAATATGTAGAACCGAAGAATCCGATATGAACGATGCAATTTTGCTTCAACTAAAGAACGTTGCTGTTTTCCTTTTTTCCTCAAGACCACCGCATTTGTGAGTTCTATCGTAAGAATTAGACGGTACGGAGAAAAAAAGAGATTAGTGATCTGAACTTGTGATGAATGGGTGGCAGACGCGTGGGTTTGCTCACAGATCATCACATTTTAAATCCTGTCAGTGGAATGAGACAACCGAACTGAGGACAAAGGATTTCAGCAAGTAAGGGGGAAAAGGCGAAGAAGTTCGAGTGTAATACATGCAGATTGTTACGAATGTTGCATTGATGTGACGAGACATTCTCAAAAAAAGGAGAAGATAAAAGTATATGTAGAGACGTGTAGGTTTAACGCAGTGATTGTCATGACTGGAAATTTCGCTCGCATATGAGAGAGAGAGAGAGAGAGAGAGAGAGAGAGAGAGAGAGAGAGAGAGAGAGAGAGAGAGAGAGAGAGAGAGAGAGAGAGAGGAGAGAGAGAGAGGAGAGAGAGAGAGAGAGAGAGAGAGAGAGAGAGAGAGAAGAGGAGAGAGAGAGAGAGAGAGAGAGAGAGAGAGAGAGAGAGAGAGAGAGAGAGGGGATACGGAGAGAAATCAAGACACGAAGATAGGGGATGAGGAGTGGAGAGGAGGAAGAGACCTGTAGGGAGGGAGAGAAAAAAGAGCATCGGAGAGGAGACGAGGACCTAAGCCCATCTGGGCCGTTGCCGTCAATACCTCGGTGTTTGGCGGTGTTGCGAGGCTGCGCGGCGCTAGGCGCTCTTTCTCTCTCACACAGCTCTCAGGCTCTCACTCGCTCGGTCGGTCGGGCGGGGGATCGATGAGATACTGGTGGGAGCATTAGTAGAGCGCTGAGCTAGAGAGCAGGAGAGGAACGGTGGTAGAAGTGGAATGGAATGGCGAGGCAGAAGCAGGCAACTGAGGAACGGCGGACTGAAGAGCGTGGGCGACTCTCATCTCTCATCCTTCCTTATCCCATCTAGCGCGAAAACCGAGCAAACGCGGCGCGGCGTGGTGAGGGTGAGGGTGCGAAGGACGGGAGTGAGGAAAAAGAGAGGGTGGAATCAGGGGAGAGGGGGTGTAGGAGCAGATGAGGGTGATCGAGAGGGGGGACGGGGGGTCAACGGGGCACCTGTTGTGAGACTCGTCGCGGGAGAAGCGGACCAGTCACAGTGCGGCTTTCACCTGTTTTGCACACGGGTAAGTCTTTCACCTCTCACGATTTTCTTCTTTTCCGTAGGTGAAACCTCTCTTGCGCTTCCTTCATTAAATTATACCCTCGCCGTCTTTTGCATATAAATGGACGGTACGCTCTCCGCTCAAGAGAAATAGACACGATATTTTCTGTTGCTCAGCACGCTTGCATTTCGTAACTCATCGTTTTCATATATTTATTCGTTCATATTATTTTTGAGACTAGTTTTTTCTGTTTGATTTAAAAGATATTAATTAATCTCGTTTTGTTTTTCACCTTACTTTAAAATAAGTTTAACATTACTGGAACTTCTTCATTTTGCGAGTTATTTATAGGAGAGATTTTTTTTTGCGACTGACGTGAAACAGTACTTATAAAATACGAAACACGTAAGGATGAATTATAAATATTTTGCGTATGAAATGAAAATTAAAGCAGTGTTTTCTTTTTTTCTTTTCGGTGTTTTGCTCGCTGAACTGAACTTTTCGTTCGCTGAACTTTTTTTTTAAATATTCCAAGTGCAAGTGCCGTTCAATCTGATATCTTGCCCAGCTGCACTTGCCAAGACGTTTTCGAGTCTTGAATTCATAACCGTTTTTTCTAGCCAATTTTTTGTTCATTTTTTGTTTTTATTTTTTTTTTTCGAATTATTGATCGACCAAGCTTTAGTCATAGCAGTTTCATCTATTTAAAAAAAAAAAAAAAAATCTTTGTTTTGAAAATTAGACGAATTTGTGTTTCTTTGTCAAAATGTATACATGTAAATAAATATTGTTACTTTCTCATCATGTCTTGATGATAATTCTCTGTAAACAATAAGTTCAAATTTTCTTTCTGAAACTGTTTATTTAAAAGTGTTGCGGAAGAGAGGCCCAATCTTCATCCTCTCCCTTCCGTGGGAGTTTTTTCAATACCCCTTTTGGATAAAGAGAGGGACATATTTCAATTAGAAAGAATTCGTTGTCGACGAAGAGGGTGTACCCGGCACCCCCGTTTGCATGGAACAATAATGATTAAAAATCCAGATTTTCCCCCAACCATTTTGTAGGATGCAAGATGTATACATATCTTTTTGTATTTTTTCTATTAGCATTTTGTCCCTCACTTGATTCCGTCGAATTCTCTAATGCCTTGACGATCGCAATAATTACTTTTGACAAAAAATAACCTATTAAGTATCTACGGTTATTAAGGTTGCTTAAGATTGAAAAGCTATATTTTTAAGACGCATTAAATCGAACGAAACCCCTAAAGTGGCAGGACGTATAATCGTATATTCTACGTATATTCTATACATTATTAATTTAGGTCGTTGATCACTAAGATTATTAAATCTCCTAATTTCAAAAGTATCACCCCTTGAATGGCAAACTGAAGGACAGCGAGAACCTTTATAAAGTTTGCACGAGGTACGACCTTAATGCACCCGCGCATTAAAAAAGACAGCTGCATGTAATCAGATAAATTTGCCTTGGCATATGATGAGCTACTTGGCGAAAACTGAAGGAAATAAAGGCTTATTCCTCTTATAAATGTTGAAACAACTAAATTAACCAAATGATTATCTAGACGGAGTTTGATTGTTTCAGGTTATCTTGTTAATTTCATGACCCCCCGCCCCCCCATCCCCCACCCCTTAATAAAGACAACAAAACCGAGAAAAATGAAACTAATTTTAATAACAAAATTAAGTATCAGGCTACAAAGACTAATCTACGCTCACTCGCTCAAATAAAGTGGGTATAGTTAACTATTCCGACTCCGCGGTGTTGATTTTGCCTAACCTTCTAATTGAAGGCGCTCCACGAAAAGTTATATTGCAAATGTCATCACTTGGAGTAGCTCTCTTCTGTCGATGAAAAATTGAAATGTTGATTGAGTGTGCAGATCTGTTGAGACAAAAACGAAAATGATCGGGCGTGCTACCCGAAGGGTTAGAGTATACCTAATAGTATGTGATAAAAGAGCATTTTTTAAATAGCAAGGAAAAGTAATGAGAAATGTTTGCGCGACTATTAGCTGTTATAACCCGTTGGTAAAAGTTCAATTATTCAACAGTTACGTTTGGCTTATTTTTTTTTAATTTTTTTTTTGAGTTAATGATCTTAGATTTGGTTCACTCTTCACCACCAGAAAAATAATAATGAAAACGTTTAGTTTCCGCGCGCCCCTCATAGGGATATACCATGCTTGTTATTTTGTTGTTTTCTAATCATCGTTAGTTTTTATTGCATGGGCGCGCACCCAGGATTTCAATATGGGGGGGGGGCAAGCTGACACTCCGCATGGGGGGTCTGGGAGGGACACCTCCCGTTCCCCCAGTCGAAGGGGGCCTGGAGGTCCTCCCCCGGCAAATTTTGAAATTGAACTCGTCAGAGACGCAAAATTAGGCTATTTCCATTCAAATGTGTCAAAAATCAACACACAATGCTGTGACCTTTTACGTGGTGTTAAATGGATAAAGTGCAGCCGGCAGCGTTACCAAATTTCACTTTATGCCACTATAATATTGATTGTTTAATGAACGTTTACACTCTTTCCTGAGTTTCAAAACTAAATTAACAATTTATAATACAGCATCGAAAAAAGTGCATGTATTTACTGAACTAATCGTATGCAATCTTGCTTTTCTACCTAATTTTGCGCCCAAGAGAGCTTAAATACTCAGATTTCAGTTTTTAACGAAAACGTGCCATTATATAAATATAAAGTCGGGGTATTCATTTTGATCATTTTTTTATCTTTTAATTACCTATGCTTTGTGTGTGCAAAATGAATAAGTATATAAGGACATTTCTGCCTTATGCCGGAAAGAGGGCTCCTGAAACGACTGATGTGTTCTTTCAAGGAAAGCGATAATTCATGACAATGATACTTTAGTGGTCAAACACACCCGATGTTTTAAGATCTCTTCTTCTGAGATAACCTCAATTTTAAGAAATAAAATTCTTGCATGATACTTTTTTTTACGAATACGGAATTTAATAGGTCTTCACAGTAAAAAGCCGGTGAGCACAGCAGGAAATAGTACGTTTTATAGGCAAAAAAAAAATCGGTAAAAAAAAATCACAACACAAAATCGAGCCTCCGTGCCTTTTCTTTTTCTAGTGAAATTTGAACGATTGCTTTATTTTCAACTGGAATTTCGCGATGGATATTCAAAGCGAGGCCATTTAATCTATTTTCGCTCATATTATTCCGTAGTTAGTTTTTTAATCTCCGCAAAGTTGAAAATGATCATTTAACGGAACTGGTTGTCACTGGTAGGGTCGCAAATATTTTCAAGAGAGTAAAAATGTTCGGATACAAATCCTTGTCACACACATTTAAGGCATCAATTGCACTTTTTGGACCCTCGATATTTTCAAAAGCACTTTGCCACATTTCTAGTTTAGTCATACGCTTTTCTTTCCCTTCCTTTCCTTCACTAAATTATACTTTTGATGCTTAATGAATTAATGATAAACTAACAAAAATTCCGAGAAAATTATAATGAGTTGAATTTCATCGCGTTTTGTTCATTATGAACCGAGTTAAACCCATCTGAACACCCTGTTTTCTGTCTTTCCAAAATCTAGGACCGATTTTCCTCCTCGCGCGACACCCTCTTGGAGAGTTTAATGCAATGTATCAAAATGCAAAATGTCAACATCAAGTTACGCGGTCTATTATAATGAACGCGCGTGGTGGAAAAAAAAATAAAACAAAAAACAAAATGAAAAAAACTGAGAATCAATTGAGGAGTATACTTCTGTAAAAGGGTGAATAAAACAGTTGGTGTGCTCGCGCTCGAAATCCCGATTTCAAAGCGTTATTGCGTGAGATTTGGATGATGAAATCTGGATTTTCTTAAAAAACTAATAATCAAAGCGTAATCGTCAGATGACAAAGTAAACAACCTTTAACACTTTATATGTAGTCTCACAAAATAAAGCTTTATTTGAAATCAGGGTTTGTGAGAAAGAGCAACCCCTCTAATAAATCCGCCCATTTTTTTATCGAAGTCACTATCTCTTAATTCCTACAATGTTAACAACAGTGGCGGTTCGTGCAATTTGGCAACAATGTTTTCTCTCCATTCGAAACTATGTATAACAACTGATTGCAGGTGAAGAGTTATTTCGCTATCGAATCCATTGTTTCGTATGGAATCAAATGGAAGGAAAACATTGATGCCAAATTACACGAGCCGTCACTGGTTACAAGGGATTCAAGTATTGTCAAGACGGTCGTAAACGCCATTGTGAAATGACTTGCTTAGTTGATCGGAAAGTATCCATCTCTTTCGACTGATCTATTCCTATTCTTAGTCGATTTGATTCGTTCAAGTCGATTGAGCCACTCGTGGTGTATGTGGTGCCCGAACGGATTGATCGACTTAGGGCCGAATTGAGTCGACATTGACAAATCGACTTGGCTTTCCCTCGCGAGATACAATATATGTCTAAGTCGACTCGATTGATCGTAATCGCTGCCTCTAGTACCGGGAACTAAATCGAAAGGTTCACCACCATGATGCTCACCAGCCTCGTTGTTCAAAAAAAGTGCAGTTTTCACAAATATAAGTAAACTAGAGGCCGGTGGCCGCTTCGCGGCCAAGCGTTCCGTTTCTCGTCTTGAGCGTGATTTTTGTTTATTCGAGCTAAGACTTTGACTCGATATCATCCACTCCCTAACTAACTCCGTTTGCTATTCGCCCATCAAATCTTGCTCCGAAGAACGAAAACTAAAAACTTACTCCTTTATTCCTGAAATACTAAAGTGGTATTTTCTCATATACACCAAAGGTTTAGAAAATAGGAGTCATAATTTGGAGGGGCATAAATAGCTTAACCCCCCCCCCCCACCCCCTTACATGAAACTTAAAAATTTAAGGGGTAGTCGTTCTCAAGAGGGCCCGATCTAAAACCAATTCCATTTTTTTTGGCGCTCATGGAAACGCCGAAACCCCCAGAATCGGCGCATTTGGATGCACCGTGGATAAAACAATTTAGAACAGTACAGAGAAAAGAAGGGAAGGAGAGAAAGAGATAGCGAGAGTGGGAAACCTGCATTCACAATTAAATGAGAAGTTCGGGATAAGCAAACAAATACGCATGACCGAGATCGCACACCTACGATAACCTTTCGTTGAACTGACATGACAATAAGACATTGCTTTTCAGTAAATCAAAAATCTATATATAAGAATGGAAGAGAATTTTTTCGCGGGAAAAGCATGCCTTTTTCAAACAGCCCTATATTCCAAGGACAATAATTTTTTAAAATAGGTTGGCTCGAAAATTCAAGCAAACTTCGTCTAAGATTTTAAGTTTTTAAGTTTTTTGGACGTGGGGTCATTTACACCCCCTATTATTTGAGGTCATTATTATAGCGCTTTTTGACTATTGATTTCGCAGCAAATTGCCGTTTTTGGGCTACTTTTTCAAAAATTCCTTGGCGTATTTGGTGTATGTTTTAGCGCTTTTGGCTTATCTTTTTTGAGGATTGGCGCTTTTGAATGGTCGCCCTCCCCCCCCCCCCCCCCAAATGATGAAATTCCTATTTTTTAGAGTTTTTTTTTAGACCATTTTACGAAGCTCAAGTTAGTATGACCAGTAGACAGCTGCTGGCAGCCGATTTTAGCGTACGACGCGACGGGTCCATTGGACCCAGTTCCAGCATCTAAGGGCATCTCAAGCTCACCATAGAGTTTTAGTGTGAAGTCAACGGTTAGCCAAAAATTATATCAATAATGCACTCATCGGTCGCAATCGGTTGTGGCAAAACTCGCAAAGCGTTCCAAACTATCTCACTCACTCTCCTGTGACCTCCAATCCCCATGTATATACCCATCTCTTTCTTGTGTCCTGATTCGTATACACAGGGCCTCGTATTATGGCATGTTAATAGCAAAAGCGCAATAAAATTGAGGAATTCATTCCTGCCAAATAATATTTCACAAAAGATGTCTCTACCTACGTTTTTTAAAATTAGAGTATAGCAGTATAACATTACGTGAGAGCAAGAGAGACAACAGTCTTTGCAGTCTTTGTTTGGAACGCTCATCATCGGATGACGTCATCACCAATTAAGGCATCACTAAAAGAACCGTCTATTTCGAAATAAACGTCGCACTGGCCCACTAATATCACTGCAAAGATTAAAAAATAACAGGTATACAATCAAATGAACCATCAAAAACTATATACTCAAGGCTCAAGAGATCTATCGAAACTTTTGTTTTCTTTTTTTGTTTAAATCAGAAAAAACAGACCTTAAAAACATCACAACCTCTCCAAAACGCGAACCGAAACGAAAACAACTCAAATCGCCAACTTAAAAATGAAAAAATCCGTAACCATATTCTTGGTTCGTTAGTAAGTAGTATTCTTGGATGAATCACTGAAACATTTAAAGTAATTGACGCATTTTCAACAGGAAACCAATTACTTAAGTCAGTAATATTCGACAGTATATTATTAATAAGATATGTATAACCACCGTCTCAACTTATCAATAATATAACCCTAATCATTTAATTTCTTTATAAATTCTCGAAACCTAGCTCTTTGCTGGGTTATATTCGAGGTATCGAATCAATGCACCGATCTCATCAAGTCATCACTCGTTGATTGTACTATTCTGTAAATCTGCGTATTAAACATATAAGTATTAAAGCTCTATACATCGCGAAGCAATACAGCAACCTCGTCAAGCCATCATCAATGGGGCTATTGCACACTTTTGCTATAAGCGATTTAATAGTCGATTATGGCGTAAAAACCTAAAAAAATAACGATGGCGGCACTAAAAACTTCCAAAATCCACTCCTAAACTCAATAAACGCAGTTATTTGCGCGAGCGTAATGGTGGCCGAAGGCACTAACAATGGGAGATTCCTATCTTAATTTCGTCACTCTTTCTATGCTGACAAGGATGATTCACAGAGTAATTAGTCATCAGAGTGATGATCCACATCCGATGAATGGTACCGCAACACCAAGTGACACCGGTGTCGGTGTCAAATGAAAGTAGTCTCTTATTGGTCACTTCTTGATGGAGTTTCAGAATTGTTAGATGGGAATCTCCCATTGTTAGTGCCTTCGGCCACCATTACGCTCCCGCAAATAAAAGCGTTTATTGAGTTTAGGAGTGGATTTTGGAAGTTTTTAGTGCCGCCATCGTTATTTTTTGAGGTTTTTACGCCATAATTGACTATTAAATCGCTTATAGCAAAAGTGTGCAATAGCCCCATTGAAGACTGTACAGTGCTGCCGTATTTAACATAAAATATACACATTTTTCGTCATTAAGTCTGATGTGCCTGTATATTTCTCAACACAGCTAGCAGCACTGTGACGTCCCATTGAGTATATCTACGTAAAAAAATGGATAAAAAGTCGAAGCTATACATCGATATCATGAAGTCGCTATTAAAATGCGTCTATCCGAACGGTTCCTTCCGCGAGTAAAACATATGAAGAAGATCGCCATGGTAACGTCAAATCGTGCGATCGAATTTTAAAAAAAAAAAATTGTCAGAGCATCACGTTTCTCGCTCACACGCGTACAAAATCGTATGCTCTTCCGCACGTATGCATTTAAAAAAGGACGACAAAATCTCGCATCTCTCTCCCACCCTTGCAAAACGAACTGATTCGCATCCTTTTCGCACTCGCACAACTTTTTGAGAGAAAAGTTTTTAGCATTTTAAAAAGGGACGCGGGGCCCGTACGGAAAAACGTATATTTTTCCCGAAGCATTGGAGCCGAGCCCGACCGATCGGTACCAGGCCCCTCCCGAACGGTGCATCGGTTCTCCTGGAACTTAGCTTCATTCTTACAAATATAATATAGGCATTGGAGCCGAGCCCGACCGATCGGTACCAGGCCCCTCCCGAACGGTGCATCGGTTCTCCTGGAACTTAGCTTCATTCTTACAAATATAATATAGGATGGTAGTTTTAAAATCTCAACCTTTTTTTTTTTTTTTTTTTTTTTCTAAAACTGAAAGTAGGTACGCACTATAATTTTGGGGTCTCATATTTCTTTGCCCTTTTTTGTTGATTTAAATTTTTACTTCAAAAATATGGCTTCATAAAGCGTATGATTTCTGCGGTCAGAGCCTTATTCCACGCACTTGAGCACCCCCGATTTCGCGCTAAATGTTTCAGGTACCAATGGAGCTCTAGCAAGGTTTTGCTGTAGGCAAATGGAGTATCAATTCCAATGTAAAATGCTGCAAAAATAACGATGCGACCATTAAAAAAGTCTAAAACTCACTCCTCGCAGAGAAATTTTAACTTGAAATTTCGGGTGACCACCCTTGCATGTGTGCACCAACCTCGGATTCGGACCCCAAACAAAAGAACATAACCTACGAATTTAAACAATTTGCCATCAAAAAGTAAATTTGAAGGAATTTAAGGTCCATTCATATACATTTTATCACCAGGAGCACAGTTATAACTACAGAAAAGTTCTACATTGCGTAATAAACGAGGAAGATTGCACTTAGTTTCATGTCCTGTTCTTTTGTTTGGAGTCCGAATCCGCAAGGTTGGTGCATGTGTTAGAGTCCAAACCCGAGAACCGGTAAAACGCGATTTAACGGAAAAAACCCGATTAGTTGAAAAAAGTTATTAAATATCCGAAATGATGTTTCGTTTCGGGTTTTTACGGATAATTTTAGTCAAAACTAGTTCCAACATCGGGCCATCGGTAAAAACCCGAAAGTGGAAGTCGGAAAACTATGAATGAAATTTGGAAGTGCAAAGCTTTACCCTTACGTCCATGTTGATGGGGTAGCTTCTGATTGGTGAGTGATGATGATTGGGTGACAAAATGGGGACTCCAGTTGACTACTTTCGATGTGTAGCAATGAAGATGAAGTTAAAACTTGAGTAGTTTAGGAGGTGTATTCTATAGAGCGCCCTGCGGCCTGCGCCCCCACGTCACGCACAATTGAACGAAAGTATTTATTTGTTGCAACAGGATGAGCTGTCATGACACTTTGAGTTACATAAAATATAGGTACCTTTCTTCTTGCAATGGCACCAGTTTGTGGAGCAACTTTTTTCACATAGGTAATTTGATGTTTTCAAAGAGCATTTCATAAGTGCCGAGCCAAGAGAAAAAGTTAACCCTGCGAAGTTGCTCCACAAACCGGTGCCAGTGCAAGAAGAAAGGTATACCTATATTTTATGTAACTCAAAGTGCCATGACAGCTCATCCTGTTGCAATAAATAAATACTTTCGTTCAATCGTACGTGACTTAGGGGGCGCTATACACCCCCTAAATACTCCAATTTTAACCGTATTAATTATTTGTGCGTGACGTGGGGGGGGGCTCTATACACCTCCTAAACTACTCAAGTTTTAACTTCACCTTTATTGCTACACATCGAAAGTAGTCAACTGGAACCTCCATTTTGTCACCCAATCATCATCACTCACCAATCAGAAGCTACCTCATCAACATGAACGTAAAGGTAAGCTTTGAACTTCCAAATTTCATTCATAGTTTTCCGACTTCCGCTTTCGGGTTTTTACCGATGGCCCGATGTTGGAACTAGTTTTGACTAAAATTAGCCGTAAAAACCCGAAATGAAACAAAGTGTAAGCCATTTCGGGTTTTTACGAACGCACACAGTCAAGACTAGTTTTAACTAGTTTATTCGCGTTTTAACGGTTTTCGGGTTTGGATTCCAACACATACATGCAAGGGTGGTCACCCGAAATTTCAAGTTAAGTTTGCACTGCGAAAATTGAGTTTTAGACTTTTTTAATGGTCTCATCGTTATTTACGCAGCATTTTTCATTAGAATTGATAGTCCATTTGTCTACTTCAAAACCCTGCAAGAGCTCCATTCGTTACATTCCGAGTACTTTTCTCCAACTTTTCGCGATTTCATCTTTTCCGTGTTTCATTTCAGCCCACTTTTTCTTGCGCACTATTTGGCAACGCGGCTGGGCATTCGCTCACGATCGAAGAATAGGAAGAAATCAATCATTAGTGCATTCAGGCGTGAATAAAGAACCAATTTTACCTTACTCTTGCTTTTTGTTATAAAATGACGTAAAATAAGGTTTAGAAACTATTGTAACTGGAAAACAGAGTTCTACGGAACATTAAACCGAGTATTTTTTTTTACATGAGCTGATTAATATTTGAATCTTGACAATTTTGAAATTTGTTTTTCTAATTATCATTCAAATTTGCGCCTTTGCAGCAGGGTTTATACTGGAGTGGAATAAGAATACCTAAAATCAAAGCTTTTAGATCTGTCGTATATTTATATTTCATCGTATGCCTTTCGTTTGTGTGGATACCTTGTAGATACCAACCCCTGCTATGTGATTAATATTTCAGGCTAATGAGCCGTGTTTACAAAAAAATCGAGGCACTTGCATTCGTCATTTCGACTTCGGTGTATTGGCATTACTTAATACTTTGCTCCAATTTTCCCCCTCGCACCACGAGACCACTGGCGAATTAGAGCTAGATCTGTTCTTGCGACGGGCAAAGATTACTTATACATACAGATATGGCATTAGCCGGAATTTTGTTAAGTTGACTCCGGCCGTGATACAACCGGGCATACAGAGGGGATCATAAAGATTACAGAGAAAAGATTACATTTTCCATGTTTGTCTGTTACAAAACTGTTCCATATTCCATGTTCCAGTGTTCACGTTCCGTGTTTGTTGTAGTTCGCCGCAAACAAACACAGGAAAAGTGGGAAACATAATCTTTTCGAACCAGAATTCTGTATCTTTATGATCCCCTCTGTATGCCCGGTTGTATCACGGCCGGCGTTTTATCCATTTTTCACTTAACACGGGCGAGATGGCTAATGCCATATCTGTATGTATAAGTAATCTTTGGCCCCGGGTAGCAATTTGGCTGAATGGGGGTCGAACTGCGGCAAAGATTAAGCATCAAAAGACGACGAAGAGTTTCCATGTTGCCTTGTTTTCTCAGAAATCTGAGCCGCCCTGAATTAGATACTAGTTCAGCGGCGTGATTCAATCGTTACACAAATAGTATACATATATATTAGCAATTTATCATTGATGCTATTTAAATACTGCAGTCCAAAGATTGAAGTTCAGTTTGACTTATCGCAAACTCTACTATAGCATATGATTCGAATAAAACTTTACAAACCGTCGAACGAAAGTTCGGAGGGAGAGAAGGAGAGAGGGGAGAGAGAGAGGAGAGTGGAGAGCGGAGAGCGAATAAGGGAGAGGGAAGAAGGAGAGAAGGGTGTCTTACCTTTTTATGAAGAATAGTATCTTATGGAACACTGAACTGGAGAAGAACTGCAGTGGCTTCATATCTGACAGACAGTTTCAGTCCTATCTGATTCCAATTTTCGCCCACCTAATTTCCGGTATTCGCCCACTTACTTTTCAATTTTCCTCCCACCTACTTTATACTGTTGAAGTCCATATGAGGATCAAAAGAGGATCAGGAGGGATCAAGGGGGACCAGGGGGTTGGGGGTCGACCCCTCTCAGTACGGAAGGAAGGAAGGAAGGAAGGAAGGAAGGAAGGAAGGAAGGAAGGAAGGAAGGAAGGAAGGAAGGAAGGAAGGAAGGAAGGAAGGAAGGAAGGAAGGAAGGAAGGAAGGAAGGAAGGAAGGAAGGAAGGAAGGAAGGAAGGAAGGAAGGAAGGAAGGAAGGAAGGAAGGAAGGAAGGGAAGGAAGGAAAGGAAGGAAGGAAGGAAGGAAGGAAGGAAGGAAGGAAGGAAGGAAGGAAGGAAGGAAGGAAGGAAGGAAGGAAGGAAGGAAGGAAGGAAGAGGAAGGAAGGAAGGAAGGAAGGAAGGAAAGGAAGGAAGGAAGGAAGGAAGGAAGGAAGGAAGGAGGAAGGAAGGAAAAGGAAGGAAGGAAGGAAGGAAGGAAGGAAGGAAGGAAGGAAGGAAGGAAGGAAGGAAGGAAGGAAGGAAGGAAGGAAGGGGAAGGAAGGAAGGAAAGGAAGGAAGGAAGGAAGGAAGGAAGGAAGGAAGGAAGGAAGGAAGGAAGGAAGGAAGGAAGGAAGGAAGGAAGGAAGGAAGAAGGAAGAGGAAGGAAGGAAGGAAGGAAGGAAGGAAGGAAGGAAGGAGGAAGGAAGGAAGGAAGGAAGGAAGGAAGGAAGGAAGGAAGGAGGAAGGAAGGAAGGAAGGAAGGAAGGAAGGAAGGAAGGAGGAAGGAAGGAAGGAAGGGAAGGAAGGAAGGAAGGAAGGAAGGAAGGAAGGAAGGAAGGAAGGAAGGAAGGAAGGAAGGAAGGAAGGGAAGGAAGGAAGGAAGGAAGGAAGGAAGGAAGGAAGGAAGGAAGGAAGGAAGGAAGGAGGAAGGAAGGAAGGAAGGAAGGAAGGAAGGAAGGAAGGAAGGAAGGAAGGAAGGAAGGAAGGAAGAGGAAGGAAGGAAGGAAGGAAGGAAGGAAGGAAGGAAAGGAAGGAAAGGAAGGAAGGAAGGAAGAAGGAAGGAAGGAAGGAAGGAAGGAAGGAAGGAAAGGAAGGAAGGAGGAAGGAAGGAAGGAAGGAAGGAAGGAAGGAAGGAAGGAAGGAAGGAAGGAAGGAAGGAAGGAAGGAAGGAAGGAAGGAAGGAAGGAAGGAAGGAAGGAAGGAAGGAAGGAAGGAAGGAAGGAAGGAAGGAAGGAAGGAAGGAAGGAAGGAAGGAAGGAGGAAGGAAGGAAGGAAGGAAGGAAGGAAGGAAGAAGGAAGGAAGGAAGGAAGGAAGGAAGGAAGGAAGGAAGGAAGGAAGGAAGGAAGGAAGGAAGGAAGGAAGGAAGGAAGGAAGGAAGGAGTGAAATTCATTTTTTAAGGCCATAAATACCCTGTGAAATTGAAGACTTATCTTTATATATAAATCTCAAATAAACCAACTGACTGATTCACCCATAATCAACGTACCTCGGTAACGGTGGGGGTTACGGGTCTGATACTTTCCATAACGAAGGATGTTTATACAGGGTGTTCCTGGATTAACACGCATAAATGATGGAGGTGATTTTTCAAGGAAAACTAAGACTTTGTTTTCCTATAAACATGGGCCATAAAATGCTTTCCCATAAGCTTGAAAAATGTACTCCAAAAATTGAAATATTAAAGATTTTCCATCAGAACCAGGAGGGTGATCACGTAGAATCGGATCGTTTTGGTATCGTTATCGCGTTATCGTTTACATGTAACCTTATGGGTGGCTCAACTAATCGAATCGTTTTGAGACCCTCATAACGATTGAAACGGACGAAAGGAAGCGATGAGTCGGGAGCTGTCGTAATCTCCATTGTTTGCTGTAGGAAGAGGCGAGGAGGGGATCACCTGCGCGATCGAGCTGCGCAGAAGCAAGCCGATTTGATTTAATGCAAACGATAACGATACCAAAACGATCCGATCCTCCGTGATCACTCCACAGCCTAAAACTACGTTTTGAGGTCCTTGTATTTTCACTAAATATCTTAGGGCGGCCCCTCTTACTCCCACATAGACTGGAAAGTATTCTCTATCAACCACTCCGTATAGACCCATTGGAAAGTTGTTGTTGCGGAAAAAGGCAATTGGCCCCCGCTCCTCTCCAGAGCCTAATCCTGGTTCCTCCATTGTGGGGGATGAATATACGATTTATCTTTAAGTGAGAGGAAGGATAAAGGAAATAGAAAATCGGGAGAAACAAAAGAGTTTAACGGAGTTAAAAGAGCTTGAGCATTTTACCGTGAGTGTGTTCATACATACGTCACATTGAAACATTTTCACCGTTACCGGATCCGCAAAACTTGAACGGAAACAATTTCGCCTCCGAATTGATTTCCTGTTTCTCAATAGGAAACCTTTAGTGAAGCGGAAAATACGTTTCGCGGATTTTATTTGCTCGATTTTTTATCGATAGCCACGACCGCGGGGTGCATTGTTCAAACAAAGCATATAAATTCAACGTTGTCAGATTTTACTGTTTTTTGTTTTTGTTTTTGTTTTTTTTTTTCAGTGATACTTAGTTTGTACAGCAATGATACAAAATATCCGCATTTTTGAGCTGACACGGATAAAATTGTTGGGCTCCAATTTACCATCGGTTGCATTCTTAACTCTTTCTTATGTATAAGTAAATTTTAGTTTTAAGTTTGAAATTATGTGAGTTTTGGTCGTTAAAGAAGCTTAATCTTGTACAATAAGCTGCCGATAATGATAAGAGCTTCATTTTTATCCGAAACATTAAAATGTAGGCTCAACTCTCATTATTCGGCAATTTCATTTAAAAATTGCTGAAATTAAGGAATAAGTTGCAATTCCGTAAAACTTGAATTTTGAATAGATTCGCAGCTACTGTAACTATACGTGAAACACGCTTCTCCGTCTGTAGAAAAGTGGTCTAGGATTCATATTAGACCCGATGTACGGTTATTTGGAGGACGCGGCCAGATCTTCAAAGCGTAGAATTAAAATTCCGGGACGAGTAAAATTTGCATTTGTGATGTCCGTCATGATTTATCTTTTCCTTCGATGAGTTTTGATTATTTGGAATACTTGGTTGTGGTAGATTTTTTACCAATGAACATCAGTGCACGCGATATTTTTGTGTGTCTGTGGTACAAACTAGCTCGTTGCTATAATTTACAACGTAGTCTCGTTAATGAACATTATTCGACAACAGTGATGTTTTCCTTTTCAAAACCACGCCCAAATTATTAGTTTTATCAATCTCTCGTTGCCAGTAAAAGGTACTCTCCAAAAGTTGTGAGCATTTGCAAAATAATGTTTCGTCGAGTGCCTTCAATTGCCGGGATAGGCAAAATCAACTCCATGGTGTACGAACATTTAAATACCTACTAAATTTGAGTGATTTATAGCTTTCACTTCTTCTAGTAACTTGAAAGTGGTAGTTTATTTATTTTTTTTAAAGTTTCTTTCATAAAATTTTACTAGCACAACTTTATAAAATTTATGTACAAAAAAAGTTTTTTTCTTATTCTGAAACATAACTTTAGAATAAGTATACATGCATGTCACTAAATGCATCATATATTTTACATATTTTTTTAAACATCATTGTTTAACTTTTATTTTTGTGTTCGTATGAACTGCATTTGATGATGGTAGTGATGGTAATAATGATGATAGTATAATTGATGAGACGGAGAAAAAAATTTAAATAATTAAATGATTAAATTAAGAAAAAAATAAAATAAATAGACGGCTAAAATAATAATCGTAAAAAAAAAAAAAAAAAAAAAAAAAAAAAAAAAAATGGGGGAAAAACTTGAAAGTAAAAGGGTTAAGTTTCGATCAGGTGTATTTTTTCTTCAATAAATAACTTTAGCAACAAGGCAGATAAATATCGCCCCCCGAAAAAAAAACTCGACGAAACGTCCAAAGACACACACTACGTGACGTATACCCGCTCTTCCGAGTCAATTCGGATTCCGAATTCAGCTGTTCTTTCTTCCATTCACTCCCACACTCTGCAAGCTCTCCCTATATATTCTTTGTCTCCTTTTTTTTTTTTTTTTTTTTTTTTTTTTTTTTTTTTACTTTTTGTTCGAAGTTGAATAAAATATTCTGTCTTTCTCTCTTTCTCGGTTCCACTCCTCATCTCTCCCTCCCATTTGTTACATATTGACTCTGTATTTCATATGTCATTTAGTCTGACAGTGTGACGGTGTGACTATACTGTGACTCATAAGAAGCTTACGGATTCTTTTTCCTACCGATACCTGAAGGGAAAAATAAATTGAATCGTGATCTCCTCATAATGAATGGTTGGGTCAAGCTATAGCCATGGTCAAGAATTTGTCTTTCTCTCTCTTTGTCCATTGTCCATTCAAACACATGTGTTGGAAAAGGATGGAGGGAGAAGCTATCAAGTGACTTCAACCCATAAATCTGTCTTTTTCTAACACATGCGTTTATATGGGCAAAGAGGGAAGGACGAATTTCTAGCTACGGCTATGAGTGAAGCAATATACATTTTCCTCCTCTGTCGGGACTCGGGAGTCAGGCGAGTCAAGATGGCCGCAATATATTTTATCAGTGTAGGGGGATATCAATCTCACATGGTCAAGTCTAATGTCTGTTGGATTCCGTGGTCGTATACCTACTCATACAGATCTTTGGGGATGATTCCCGCCATGAGTCAATCATGGTGTCGTTTCTTTTCGTTTACCGATCTTTCCCTAAAAGCTCTGAAAAAATTACCTTTAATTGCTAAAGCCTTTTTTTACAATGCTTCACATTAGGCTGAATTTAGGCATGACCATGACACGACGCGACGTCATTGAACAAGGCTACCGTTTTTGCGTTCTTTTTTTGGTTTTTGTTTTTTATTTGATTAAACTTATTTTTTCATTAAACTCAAGGCAAATATTTTGAATTTCCCACCTTTGACATCACGACCTTAAACTGGTTCTAAATCTTAAAAAAAAAAAAAAAAAAAAAAAAAAAAAAAAAAAAAAAAAAAAAAAAAAAAAAATCAGTGTTACAAGTAAAAAATTTGGTTGTGGATCAGTCTAGTCTGCCTATTCATCAAACACACTAATTGTAAGAATATTGAAATTGTAGGGTTGCGGTGGAAACCCTTTGATTTGACCATTTTACTGGGTTCAAACGGATGGAATTTTACTATGGCCAGGTTGCGTGCTTCACCACTGAAAGCTAGCTCTACGTGTGTTATGCGCAAGATTTACACCATTTTGTTTTGTTTTTTTGTTTTTTGTTTTTTTAAATAATTTTCCATGGCTTCAATTGTGTATGCTTTTGTGTCCCTGTCAATTCTGAAGCAATTTGGATTTTTGACACCCTAAGACCTTCCTCTTCACAATTAGTATTTGAGGAGAGATGGGTCGCGGTCAAGGTTCATATTTAACAGGTATGCTCGACTCGCTTCCCGCGTCATCTTCAGTGGCGCGCAGTTTCAAATAACTTCAGCCAAGATGGCTGACAAAAACAGAAAACACACCGTCTCGCTCGGGTGATTCCGAATATCGCCGACGTCACTCAGGCGACTCTCTCGTAGTCGCCCGAGTGAGTCGGCGTGTTATCTGCTTTTGTCGGCCATCTTGGCTGCAGTGATATTGAACTGTGGGCCAATAAAAAGATGACGCGGGAAGCGAGTCAAGCGTACCTGTTAAATATAGGTGCCTTAAGTGCAGCGCTTACGAAACTTAGGGGACAAATGTTAGATTGGAAAGAAAATAGAAATGCCACGAAACATCGACAAATATATCATTCTCATTGACAATTATCTATCGACTGGAAATCTTTGCCGCCAAATGACCCTTTCTTCACTTTTGATGGAATTTTCATCTTACTGAATGATTGAATGCAACAAATGAATGCGACAAACGATCGCGACAAAATAACAAATAAAAGATTTCTTATGTCAGTGAAAACCGCTCGAGACAAAATCAAAATCCAAAATTCTGCAAAGAAAATTACAACATAATAAAGAATTAATTGGGAACTTTGGCCGGGAGAAAAAGTTTTTGTGATCCATTGACACGGAAAAACAATACAATGAACTTGGGACGTGGGTGGACTCATCCAATTTTACGCGCAATTACCTGACGCCAATTCTTTAATTCGCCTTCACCTCTCGCAAGTTCTAGTTAATTTTTTTCTTTTGATATATATCTATCTAGTTCCTCTAGATTTAATGGTCAAAAGCTTCCGTCCAAGACTTTTGTTTGAGAGAGTGAGAACATAGGAGAAAAATAACTTTCAGCTACAAAAAAATGTCGGCATGCAGAAGATTAAATAGCTGCAAACAAAACGTCTCACAAGCATGAACAGTGGCAAACTGGATAGCGAAGGGAGACTCCTTATCTCATAAAAATACTGCACTATTTGTTGCATGCGTGTGACAGCAGCAGATATTTCATAGAATCCTGGGCTGCTGTCTCTCAATGTTTTGAAATTTCCGAAATCAATCGTACGATACAAGTCACAGACAGTGAATACCTATGTACTTACTTTGTCAGGTCTATGTAGGAGTTACAAGCAGAGGTGGTTGGTGCATTCCAGGCAGAGTTGCCAGATTTCACGATTTTCGAAGAAATTCGCGTACTTCACTTTGAGTTATGTAAATGGGGGCAATGTACGATTTTTCATTATCATCTTGCAAATATGATTGCTGGGTTGCCGGATTGAACGACGAAATTTGCCTACTTTACATTGATTTAAATGGGGGAAAAATCGCTATTTTTCACTATCATCTTGCAACTATGATTGCTGGGTCTCCAATTTTGTAACGTTGTATCAAAAGAATCGGCACAAATGAACGAGAATATTGATACTTGGATCGATATCTCGTAGTGTCGATACCTGTTGTATTTCTACTTTGAATGTTGAGTTTGACTAAACAGCCATTATTTTTGTTACGGACGTTACATTTTTACTCTTCTAATTGGTATATAACACAAGCTGTGTAAAATTGTGGTGAACTGTTTAGGGGAAGTTAAAAGACTAGATGGTTACTAATTCTCTGTAAATTTTCATAGCAAAATATAGATTCATTTTTCAGATACGTTAAAAAATGAAGTGTTACGGACGTTACAAAAAAGACACCCAGTTTCTATAGACCTAATTTCGGTTTCTCTTTTTAAAACAAATTTTAGTTTTTTTTTTCCAATTCTATTTGAACTGAGTCACTCTTCATGCCATCTTTTTTTAAGAATCATTTTTGTCTAAAAAAAATTCCTATAATTTTTTTGAGTTATTGCTCTTTTTTTGGTGTTACGGACGTTACACGGCGTCTGTTACGGACGTTACTAGGTGGTTAGGTTAAAGTACTAGGTAAAAGTGGTTGGACAAAAGATATGTTTTTACCCATTTTATCTTTACTCAGAACTGCTTATTCCTATTAAATGACCAGGATTTTATTTGATCTTCAATAGATGTGTAAAAATATGCCAACAACTTCTTCCCCCCCCCCCTCTTTTTAATTAACATAACTTTACTACTCTATTTATTTTAAATTCTTATTTCTTGTATTTGTGAAGATTACATTTAAATACCATTCAAAGCTTTGGCGAGTACCGTGATTCCTCGATAGTTGTATAATCGATTACTCGTCCAGCCCGCGTCTCTGCGTACTCGGGCGCATGGCATCGAAAGGGTTAAAAGTCTCTACCGTCGTTCCTCTGTCGGTGACAGTGTTTCGTATCAAAGTGAGAGAGTGTAGTTCTGAAATTGCGGACTGATTAAAAACGCAGACGAGTAAAATTGAATAAGACGCGTTGATGCTAGTTGCCTACTCATCTGGTTAATTAGAGAGAAGCGGATTTGCGGAAGGGTTATACTTATATACCTTTTCGTTCTCTTCGAATGGAAAGGCGCGCGCCGCACAACAGGACGAAGTACGGAATTTTCCGGACATTTCCTCCATGGACAAAATTCAAGATTATAAGCAATTAATGGCAAAATAATCAAAAACTGAGTTTAATAAACAATCGTACAGCTTGAAATAAGAAGGAGATCATGGTTTTTAGAGAAAAAATAACGACTGAAAAACGTTTCTGAAGCAAAAAAGGAAAATTTCTCTAGAAAAATTCATGTTTCGGACCAGTAAGCGCCGTTGCATCGCATTTCACTCTCATGCTCTCGCACGGGAAACGCTCGGATTTAATCGTAATGGTTGAGCATAGTCGAGGCGCGAGAAGGGACAAAAGCGCTCGACTTGCGAGAAAGCACGCGAGGCGATTGGATGCAATAGCGACCCGACTCTCTCGTTTTGCTGTATTGTTATCGTAGATTGTAAAAATAGGGACTATGAACACGCAGTTGCCAGATCTCGAAGAGAATAAGATCCCATCAAACATTGGGTTTGCTCTTCCGTAGGCTTCTTTATGTGCCTAACTGAAATGTACTAATGGGGCTGTTGCACATTTTTGCTATAAGCGCTTTGGTAGTCGAATATGGTGTAAAAACCTCAAAAAATAACGATGACAGCACTAAACACGTCCGAAATTCACTTCTAAACTCAATAAACGCTTTTATTTGCGCGCGAGCGTAATGGTGGAGTAAGGCAGTAATAAAGGGAGATTTCCATGTATTAATACTGTAACTCAATCAAAAGTGACCAAATAAGAGACGGCTTTCCTTTGACACCGGTGCATCACTAGGTATCACGGTACCATTAGTAGGATGTGGATCACAACTCTTGTGTCTAATAATGGGTCTGTTTCAAACTTTTTCTACGACGATAAACAGTGTTTCAACGTATGTAAAATCGCCCGAAAAGTCCATTGGTGGCATTAGAAAGTCACGAAATGCGATAGTAAACTTACAAGAGACGTTTAATGAAATCCAAGATGGCGGTAAACTATCGAGCAATCTGTATGCATGCACCTTTAACATCCAAGGATTGCCAAAGTTGACAACCAAGGTTATAGATTAAAGAGGTATGCTCATCTGACTTGGCATCATAAATTCAGTAGCGCGCCGTTCAAAATCACTGCAGGCAAGATGGCCGACAAAAGCAGAAAACGTATACTCTTTGCAGAAAACATCGGGCTGCCCTCGGCAGGGAGGCAGAAAACAACCCAATGTTTTCTGCAAAGAGAATACGTGTCGTATTCTGCTTTTGTAGGCCATCTTGCCTGCAGTGATTTTGAACTTCGCGCTACTGAATTTGTGGCGCCAAGTCAGATGAGCATACCTCTTTAAGCTATAACCTTGGTTGACAACCTCACAACTTCAGAGGTTATGTGTTTATTTACGTTGTGAGTGGGTTTGATGGATATTGTGAAGTTGGCTATCCTTGGATGTCCGTTGTGCATGCATAGGCATACAGGTTGCTCAATATTTTACCGCCATCTTGGATTTCATTAAACGTCTCTCGTGAGTTTTATACTGCATTTTATGACTTTCTGATGCCACTAATGGTCTTTTCTCGCGATTTTACTTGAGATTGAACACTCTATAGAGCTGTAGCAAAAGTTTGCAACAGACCCATTGCTGTCAACAGTTAAGCTTGGCAACGTGCTACACAATGTCGCTTCAACGATCAAAGATATTATATACTATATAGATACCGAATGCTAGGGAATAAAACGGTCCCGATTCCTGTAAGTATGCAACTTGTATTGCGCATAGGCAAACCTGAGTCTTTCTCTCTCTCTCTCTCTCATTCCATGAGAGGAGAGAGAGAGAGAGAGAGAGAGAGAGAGAGAGAGAGAGAGAGGAGAGAGGAGAGAGGAGAGAGAGAGGGGAGAGAGAGAGGAGAGAGAGGGGAGAGAGAGAGAGAGAGAGAGAGAGAGAATGTTTGCCTATCGCAAAACACGCTGCCTACATGGCCGGCGAATCTTCCAATTTGTGTACCCCCTAGCAGGTCCATTTTCCCCGCCCAAGGTAGGGCTTCATTCAGTATCTATATAGTATATAATATCTTTGTCAACGATAGGCCATCGTAGGTATGCAATCTCGATCATGCGTATTTGCTTGCTTATCTTGAACTTCTCATTTTACTGTGAAAGTTTCCTCACTCTCTCTATCTCTTTCTCTCCTCCTTTTCTCTGTGGCTAAAATTGTATATACTCCAAAAGCGCTAATACGGTGCATCCAAATGCGTCAATATTGGCGGTTTTTTTTTGGCTCCATAACTCCTAAGCGCCAAAAGGAATTGCAGGTTTTGCATTGGATCCTTTTGAGAATTGGCGGTTTTGCATTTATACCCCTCCCGTAGACCTTATAGATCTCCAGTAACTTTTACATTAACATTTTACGTAATGCTATCAACAAAACATTCAACTATTCACCAAATTGATTGAACAACGTAATACAATAAATTATTCATAATTCATACTATAGAGTACCAGGATTCGGGAATCATAAATCGTGCAATTAATTATCAAGTCGGACATGCCTAAGGCTGGCTGCGGCCGGCGCGGCACCGATTGGTCACTTCACTCTCTAGGCGCCTTCATTTAGAACTGATACAATTCCATATCGGCCATGTACGAATAGTTATCGCATTACGTCGATCGTATTCGCGCGTGGTCAGCCTTGATTTGAAGAATTAATTTCAACCCTTCGGTGCAGCGGGTGCGACTGCTTTAACTAAACGGTATAGGTAACGCGGGTCACGTGTGGGTAGACCATTTATATTTTCGCTCTGTTCCAGCAAAATTTGGCGTTAATTTAAGGAAATGTTGCTGATAATAGTGTCATCCTAATTTACTTATTTATACCCATTTTTTTTTTTTTTTTTTTTTTTTTTTTTTTTTTTTTTTTTTTTAAACATGCAGTGTAACTGCGTAGTTTATTATTATCAGCGCGCTCCTTTTAACTCCGTGCGAAGTATCGAAAAATATCGATTGGAAACACACGGTGTTATACGTGTTTTGTGTGATTTTTGTGTGGTGACGATAGGAACTGCAACGCCTACTTGTTTGTTTTTTTTGTTTTGTTTTTTTGTTTTTTGTTTTTTTTTTTTTAGAAATCGACGGAAAAACCATACGTCCCCGGCATACACGGGAAAAACTTATTGGTAATATTTATCATCATAACGGCTGGTATTTGCACCTGCAAAACAAGATGATAAATCTTACCTCGAGTCAGGTTGGATAAAACAGACATAATGTAAATTTACCGTTAAATCCAGGCATGTTGAACTGATTGCTCGTTTCATTCAACCCAATGATATGTCTAGTTAAGTTTACCATATTTTTCCGAAGGTGCAAAAAATCAGTCATCATGATTGTGAATCTTACCTAGTACTTAATCTTCCGTAAAAGTCGAGTATGTATGTTTTTTCTGTAGATTTTTAAAAAAAAAAAAAAAAAACTATCTAATATCAGCGACTTATTTACAGGTCAAAACCACACTTAAGTGCGCATCACCATCCAACATCTTTCAGGGACCGTCAAGCAGCAACACTACTCATTGTCTGTGCAATCCCAGGATTTCAAATTATTGCTGAGGATTTGTTTTTTTTTTTTTTACCCGTAATTCAAAATTTTAAAATTAAACCCTTCTTTTATGGCACAAAATTAAAAATAGTACAGGTACAAAAATACATCCGTCACTATTCATACCGATTCAAATACATCCGTTGACAAATAAAAATGATTGAACTTATACAACTTTTACACGGTTGAACGGAGCAGATGAATACGACGATGGATATTTAACGAATGATTGGCTGGAAATAATAAAGCAGCAAAGTTGGTACAGATCCTTGGGTAGGGCACCAAAGGCATGTGGGTGGAGTTTATTAATTGTTTAATAAAATTTGCGGTAAACGATGACTCGAGGTGATAGCAGTGGTTTAGGGAAGTGGGGCAAGTGAGGGCGAGGAGAAAAGCTGCCGTTTTGCGTGTGCTTAGTGAAATTTTTATAGTCACCGATGATTCCGCCGGTTAAGAAAAGATTACACAGTTCAGTTCAGAGTACAACTGTACTGCATGAAAATACTCCTGATCTGTAATATTTTCTCAATCGGTGCAATAGCCGTTTGATTATGAAAATATCCGTGAGTTGTTTAAGTCATCAACGACTCGCCCATCACCGGTTTAGAAAAGATAACAGGTGCGAGTATTTTCATGCATTACAGTCATATAAACAGAACTTAGCTGTGTAATCTTTTCTCAACCGGTGGAATCATCGGTGAATTGAAAAATGCGATAAATTAAACGCAAAACGGCAGCTCTGGCGAGGAGCCGAAGGGTTCGGTTGAATGGTTTAGTTAATTAATTCGTAATCAAAAGATGGAGATTGAGATGAGAGAATGAATTTTAAAGACTAAAATGGTACCACCTCGCCGATGAGAGGGTTAACGGTGGTGAGGCGAGGGGGTGAATGAAGAGGAAAAGGAAATAAAAAAGAGGGGGTGGAAAAAAGGGAGATGCATCTATCTCTAAAAACTAGGGGAAAAGGAAGGGGGTGAAGATGGGGGAAACTTGTGGAAAGATAAGAGCAAGACAGTCATTACTGTATTATAAATGGCCCGAGTAGTCAAGCAGAATAATAGATTTTGAACTCGCCTTAACGAAGCTTTTCTACTTCCCTTTCTTCTCTCAACTCCTTCTATTCCACCTATTTTTCTTCCCTCCTTCCCCCATTCCTCCCTTCCTCCCTTCCCATTTCCACCTTCCCCTTTCCCTCTTCCCTTACTCCCTCACTACCCCCGCTCCTTTTTTTTAATTTTTTTATTTTTTTTTATTTTAACCGCATTACTTCATTATTATTGTCTCAGCCTATCTTCTCTTCGCCCCCACCCACTAATTCGCCTCTAAGCGTGGATGAAATAGTCTTATTAAGCAGCAGGACCGCAGGACCGCAAGACGCAATTTTTTCTCTGATCGTCAATTCCTCTTTCTCTTTCTTCCCGTCAAGTCAAGAACACGGAACTATTTTTCAGCGGTTTGCAAACTTTAAGTCGCACAAAGGGAGGGACTTCTATTTTTCTCCACCCACTTATTCAAATTCCTATCTAGAGCTCAGATACTCTTGTTTAAAGAAGAAGAGTGACAAAGTTAAAGATCTAGGAGAGAAAACAAGAAAATTCAATTCCTATCTAGCTGCTTAGTATCTATTATTTTATTTATTTATCTATCTATTTATTTACCTATCTATCTATTTATTTATATCAGTTGGTACATTCAGTTCAATGGAGCTCATGCAAGGTTTTGCTGTAAACAAGAGACCTTTCAATTATTATGTAAAATGCTGCGAAAAGAACGACGAGGCCTTTAAAAAAGTGTAAAACTCACTCCTCGCAGAGAAAACTTAACTTGAAATTTCGGGTGACCACCCTTGCATGTATGCATCAACCTTGAATTCGGGCCCCAAACAAGAGAACAGGACATGAAATTCAGTGGCGTAGCTTGCAACTTGGCAACATTGTATAGTGTCCATTTAAACCCATGAAAAAGATCAAACTGTTGGGTGTTCGGTGAACACCTTCGCATTCGACCTTTTGCATGGGTTTAAATGGACACTGTACGATGTTGCCAAGTTGCACGCTACGCCACTGATGAAATTAAGTGCCGTCTTCCTCGTTTATTACGCAACGTAGAACTTTTCTGTAGTTATCGCCGTGCTCCTAGTGACAAAAATGTGTATAAAAATTGACCTTTAAGTCCTTCAAATTCACTTTTTGAAAGCAAATTCATAAATCTCATTGTTCAAATCCGTAGGTTCTGTTCTTTTGTTTGGGGTCCGAATCCGAGGTTAGTACATACATGCAAGGGTGGTCACTCGAAATTTCAAGTTAAGTTTTCTCTGCAAGGAGTAAGTTTTAGACTTTTTAAGGTCTCTTCGTTATTTTCGCAGCATTTTACATTGGAATTGATACTTCAATTTTCCTACAGCAAAAGCATGCAAGAGCTCCATTCTTGTTTGATATACGTACAGCACCCCCCCCCCCCCACTAAAACGTGGCTGAAATCTTTTATAAACTTTATTGGATTTTCAACTTGAGTTACAAAATTATTTCCTTTGTAAGCGAAATAGTTCTGACTCAAAAAATCTTTTTGATATATCAGGATAAATATTATTACCTGGCAAAGTAAAGTTCGAAGGTAAAATGTATGGAACCAGTAATGCGTTATTACGAGTCAAGATAGCATTAGAAGTGGACGGTTAGACTCATTATTTATAGAAGTAGCTCGGTTTAAGTTAAACAAAAAAGGTCACCTGCTTTTTGAAAGTTAGAATGTTGAATTTTATTCAGTTTGGAAATATAGTCTACAGCAGCTGCGAAGCCATTCATTCGAGTTCAATTGACTGTTTACGCTCATTGATTTCTTTCTAATAGCGAATGGATTCGCAAAAAGTTTTGGAGATACATTTTTATCACATCTTCTCATTAGCAAGTTTTAATTTTTCCCAAAAGGTCTGTGTTTTTTAAATTTTTCCGCTGCAGAAAATTTAGTAGCTAAAATGGGTCTGTGAATAACTTTTGCTACACTAATATGGAAGGTTGATTCTGGTGTAAAGTCGCGTGAAAATCTCATAGTCAAATAGTCTCTAAGTCCACTCATAAACCCAAAAAAGGCTTTCTAATTAAGGAAAGCCTAAAAAGGGTTGAAAGGGAGAATCAACCCTGCATGCGTGCACCTCATAAGGTAAGTGACCCAAAGGTGGCCATACCTATCTTGGGGCCAATATACAAGTATAAGTCATGAGAGATAAAAAAAAAACTAAATAAATTTACTATAATTAACAGTTGGCTATCATATGTTTATTTCATTTTTTTAAAATTTTCTTGTTATTGAGGTTTTTTTTGCGTTTGAAAAAAAATGGGGTTTGACATTGCGCAAAACATGCACCTAAGGTGGCCCCCCTAATATTTTTGATGCACCTAAAGGGAAACACCCCCCTTTTTAAACTCTTAATAAGTATTCAAATGCTATTTTATAGTTCAAAAAAGGAATCTAGATCCTAGTTACACCCAGAAATAATAATGATTATGATGAATTGAAAGTCAAAGGTGGAATCAATTTAAGGGCTTAGCTTTTACGATTGTTCACTTCCATGAAAATTAGCTGAAGACCTGCGAAAATGGACTGTCGAGCACCGTGCACAGGTGCCACAGATCTAGGTAGCCCTTAGATAAGTAACAAATAATTATAACCGAAAAAGTCTGTCAACCTATCAATATCGAAAAGTCTTACGGTAAGAAAAAAAACATGTCAAACCCCCTAAACGTGAATCATTAATCATTAAAATAGTAAAGTATCAGTTTCATTGTTGTGCATTAAGTCCCAACGGACGTTTCATTGTTCCGCGCCGACTGAATCGCCTTATGCTTTTGATTTTTTAAATGGGGGAAGCGATAGCATCTGCTACTCACAAGGGACCTTACGGTGACTCCGCCTCCGATTTTGATCAAATTTTCAGGGTGGTAGTTCATGACAAAATATTGACCCATATTTTTTACTTTTTGTGAATAGGCCTTAGTTTTGTCGCAAAAAATTTCAAAGTTTCGGAAAAATTACGACGAAATCGTCGCCGAGACAGCGCGCAGCGTTAAGTTGGGCAATTTCGGCTGCGTCGCACAACTGCCGCGGTGGGCGGCGGGAGCGTCTCTGACCAAAACTCTGGGGGTCGCCGGTTCGATTCCCGCGACTACTGCTAGTTTTTTAAATTTTTTTAAACACACTTATATTAAAAAAAAAAAACACCACCCCACCACTAACAACAACAACAACAAGATTGACGCCGAAAGTCTCAAATAATAATAATAGAACGCATGTTTGATATTTTATGAAGGAAATACAAAACCCCCAAAGTAATGTAGTTTAAAGCATTCATTCTATAGAATATTCGCCGTCCAATGAAAAACATACATTCAACCATTCATTGAAAACACAGCTACCCCCCATCCAATGAAAGCCGTTTCATCCATTTCAGGCCACTGTTTCGTGCAAGCTTCGGTTTTTTTTTTTTTTTTTTTTTTTTTTTTAAATAACACAAATTTAAAACCAAAAAAAAAATTTACGAAGAAATTTTCTTTAAGAATTAATTTGTGTTATTAAAAAAAAAAAACCCGAAGCTTGCACGAAACAGTGGCCTGAAAAGGATGAAACGGCTTTCATTGGACGGGGGGATAGCTGTGGTTTTTAATGAAAGGTTGAATGTATGCTTTTCATTGGACGGCGAATATTCTATAGAATGAATGCTTTAAACTACATTACTTTGGTGAGTTTGTATTTCCATTCATAAAATATCAAACATGCGTTCTATTATTATTATTTGAGACTTTCGGCGTCAATCTTGTTGTTGTTGTTAGTGGTGGTGGTGGTGTTGTTTTTTTTAATATAAGTGTGCTTAAAAAAGTTAAAAACTAGCAGTAGTCGCGGGAATCGAACCGGCGACCATCAGAGTGTTGGTCAGAGACGCTACCGACCGCGCCACCGCGGCAGTTGTGCGACGTAGCCGAAATTGCCCAACTTAACGCTGCGCGCTGTCTCGGCGACGATTTCGTCGTAATTTTTCCGAAACTTTGAAAATTTTTTGCGACGAAACTAAGGCCTATTCACAAAAAGTGAAAAATATGGGTCTAATATTTCGTCATGAACTACCATCCCTGAAAATTTGATCAAAATCGGAGGCGGAGTCACCGTAAGGTCCCCTTGTCAGCACCAGTGGCGTGGCGTGACCGAATGACCAGTGACACCTGAGATAGAATCACTCTGAGGATTATCGGGGGGGGGGGAGTGTCGAATTTTCTTTGGAAAGCTTACTAAATAAAATAACAAGCGCTTGGACAACGAGAGAAATGCGAGTTAAGTGCGAAGACCTTAGCCAAAATACGAGCAAAGCTGACGGTAGGCCTGTGCGATGTCTCGTTCGGTCCATCGAAGTCACTTCGATGCCGATTTCTAACATCGGAGCGATGTATCGAAACATCGAAAAATCGAAAAATATCGAAAAATATCGAAACATCGATCGGTATCGAATCATTAATTCACTTAAAAACATCGAAACATCGATATGCATCGAAAAATCGATCTGCATGTAAGCATTACATTTACATCAAAATAACAAAACATCAACAAAAAACTGTCATATCTCTTGATTTTTGTTTTAAAAATCGATTGGAACAATGACCAACACGACTCTTTGGTCGGAAAAATCGATATGAATCAAAGTTGTAATGTTTCGATGTGAATCGATGTTTCAATGTTAATCGATGTTTCGATGTGGATCGATGTTTCGATGTGGGTCGATGTTTCGATGCATCTCATGAGACATCGAACCGCATTCGATGTCTCTTAAACATCGAACAAGCGTCGATGTATCGAACATCGCACAGGCCTAGCTGACGGATAGGCTTCGGTCGGCGCAGAGTCTGCCACGCGATTCGCGAATGGCCGAATGCGGATGGAAAACTCCGCAATGTCGCAGAAGCACCGGACTAGCGAGAAAGAGTGGTGGGGGAAGGTGGGCGCATGCGCAGAGAGCCGTGTTACCTTTATTTTTTTAGGTTTCACGGCTCCCGTACGGCCGCACTGAATATGCTGAGACTGGGCCTGCGCTGCGGCTGGTGATATTTGTGTGTGGAGCCGCATAGCCACTATGCATGTGTTTGTGGGGCTTGACACCTAAGAAAATAAAGGTAACACGCTGTATTTCCGGAACGCTCCACGATTTCTCGCTGCATTTACGCGCTCATCTAGCACTTCTCTTTCTATTTCGGTTATTCTTCACGCTTTTTCGGTTGGAGGACGATAATTTTTGCACATCTCGATAAGTTTATTACGAAATTATGAAAGCGAAAAATGAGGGAAAATCGTACTGTTACCTTTAGGTGTCAAAGGAAACATGGACGACTCGCCACTGCTCAGCACTAACGCCATCTATCGTCAACTCGTGTAATTAACTGAAATAAGCTGGGGTGGGCCACCTTAAGACCCGGGGCCCACCTTTGGGTCACACACCTTAGTATACTTACATTTTGTGTCATTCTGTGTTTTTCTCCGGTAAATTTTACTTTTTCGCTACTGTTTTATGATTTTATGGTGAATATATTACGTTCTGTGTCGATTTTCTGGAATTCTGAAAGGAAACGCCGCGTAAGTACCAACTTTGTCGAATAACGTAGTCGGCCATCTTTGATATCCGTGGTGCATGCATGAAGGGTTGATTCGCCCTTTCAACCGTCGTTTTAGGCCTTCTCTAAGAACGCCTTTAGTGGGTTTATGAATAGATTTTGAGTTTTTTAATGCTCTCAATGTCATTTCCACGCAATTTTACATCTGAATCAACCCTTCATAACGCTGTGGCAAAAGTATGCAACAGACCCATTGCTACGATCTTTTTTGGACGTCTTTAATTGAAAACGTGATCTGCTATAACACCAATCAACATTATCCGGCTTCCGTTACATTTCACTGCTTACCAATTATTTTACAGCTAGTTGATTCTGAGCGTATTAGCAAAACTTGAACGGTCCCCTTTTAAAAATGAAGGGGAGAGGTTTAAAAACCCCTGATAGCTCTAGGTTATCCGTGCAAAATTTGTTTAATAAAGTTGACGGGGAAAGCTGTGCAAAAGGGCACGACTCGTGAAAGTTTCATTCGCTAATAGTTTAAGTCCAACATCGAGAGTCCGTAGCACTTTCCTGCAAGCACTGACTTCATAAAGAGCAACAGCTGAAGCAAATCTTCCTGTTCAACGGCTGGAGTCAACAGTGGGTTTAACTTTGACTCAGCTAGTAGACAAGCGGTGATACTTAAGTCTTGAACACAAGTTTGTTATGTGGAGCAGTTCCTTCTGCGTTCCAGTTTTTTAAATGAAAGCTTGAAGCCTGAGACCGTTTTTCGGCCTAGGTGAAATATTTTTCATTCAAAAATAAAAACTCTATTTTTTTTATCATTGAAAGAAAACAACAAAAAAATTTGTAAATTAAAATTTACTAACAAAACGAAGAAGCAAAAAAAAATTAATACTACTACCAGAGCTACTCCTTTTATAATGCTTATTTTCATTCTTGTTTTTTTTGTTCCGTTTTACTGCGGGGAAAAATTATGCATTCTTTAATTTTGGGTGTGTGAAAAATATTTTAGTTTGTGAGTGCTGGTACCTAATTAATTTACCTTTCACTTTTGATTAACTGTTTTGGCGGACATAGAGATTGAAGTTTGCAACTAAAAAAAATTTAAATTAGAAAATAAACGCTCTACGAAAACTTGAGGATAAAGCACGGCGTTTGTAACACTGGCCCTTTGACAACACTTTCAAAACAATCTAACTCGTTCAGTCATTTATGTTAAAAATTTGAGGGGGGAAAAAAATAATCTGAATTCACTTTCTCTCTCAGCTAACTTTTTAAATAAAATAAAAATAAAAAAAAAAAAAAAAAAAAAAAAAAAAAAAAAAAAAAAGCAGGAAAAATTCCAACACGCAGGTGTTGGAAAAACGTGCCACTAAAGTCTGAACAGCTTTAATGCTTTTGCTAGCAATGATAATTCATCAAAGAGGAACCCTGTGACATGGGGCTGATCTCGAGAAAATTAAATCCAAAGTTGAAGAGCTAGCATTTAAACAAAAAACGCGGAATTTCTTACGTTTTGATTTCATTCAACTACCGTGTTATGTTTTTTCATTTCAACACCGGAAAAGTGGAATTTCCTATGCAGGAAAGGTACCTACTTAATTTTTAGCGTTTAAAGTGACTTGGTTCCTTTCTTCTTTTTGTTTGGCATAATCACGAAAAACGAATCTCTAAGAGAAATCAAACGGCAGAGTTGGTTTACACTGTTGATATTTTAAAATCTGTTAATCCGGACTTAAGTCCGTTCCCAATTCTATAAAAGGAACCAAGTCGGAGTTGGTTCCTTACGTGACTCGGATTAAGGTTTAAGAAAAAGGAACCAAGTTCTCATTTTATTTCATCACATGGACAATGACTTCAATGAGGCTTCAATGAGGAAATAGTTGTTATTAGAAGAAGCACTTGTTGCTTCGAGATTGAGTATTGCTAGGTCTATCAATCAATAACTCAATTTGATCAAAAACGTCACTCAGTTCTTTTGTGACAAGTGCTGTCCAATTGAGCTGATTTGGTGAGAAATTATGAAAAAAATAAAAGATCAGATGTATCTATAAGGAGATGAGTCAAAGGCGTTGTTTTTTGTGTTCGTTTTTTTATTTTTGTTTTCAAAACTTTGAAGGGCTCTAGCTCAGAAGAGAAACATTTGCAGCACATATTCGTGTGGGAAAAATAAAGCCTTATATATGTGTTGACCCCAAAAATACACTCCATAAGTTTGGCACTTAAGTTTTGAAACACCCTATATTCTTGATATTTTGCCCCCCCCCCCCCCCCCCCCCCCCCCCGCCACCCTTCACAGAACACAACATCTTGACCATGCAAATTTTTAAAATCACAGTTTGACTGTAGAGATATTTTTTCCCCTCCCCCCCCCCTTTCAACGAAAAAGGGGAAAAATGGATCGCCTATCTTTGATGTTCGTCGTATGCGCGTGCAGAGATTGTTCGGCTTTACGACTGCCATTTTGGCTTTCTTTATATTGCTTTTTGTGGGTTTATTAATGGATTTTATGACTATTTGATGCCGCCAATGTAATTTTCAGGCGATTTTACATAAAAATCAAAACTCTATAGCGCTGTAGCAAAAGTTTGCAACAAACCCATTGAAAGCTGGAAAGAGAAAATTATTTGATAAGGCTCGATCTTTTTTCCCCACATAAAGTATAGACAATAGATATTTCTAAATCCCTCCACCTTTTAAACGGCTTGTTCAGGGATCAAACATGAGGTTGCGTTCTTTTGAAGTCAAAAAGTGTCATATTCGGAAAAGCCGTGATTCTAAATAATAAACAGTTTTTTTTATCTTTTTTCCGTTTTAGGTGCTGTCAGCACTTGTTGCGATTGTCACGATGTAGATACGTAATATGCATAAATGGAACACTTGCGAATTCATGAAACAATAATCCTTTAATATACAGAACTAACCATTTCAAGTGCCCTTTACACATCAAGCATTCTAGGGGTATAGATTAGTAGGTGTGGAGGTTTAAGACGTTTGTGGATTTTAATTCCCCCTCTCCCCATTTATTTTGTTGAAAAGTATCGAAAGTTTACAGTTAGAACTAAGCCTATAACGCATTGTAATATGATTTTTTTTTCTGTTGCCGTGGGTCGATATCTTTTTTCGTTTTGGAAAAGCAAAGTTTCATATGGACCTATAATTTCCAAAATTTGAAGAGGCTTCCAGTAAAAAATACTGTACACGCGAGAAATTTTTTAGGATAGGTAAATAAGTTATTCCAGAGTCAATTCCATAGCCGCAGGGAGGAGGCTGTCCAGGGGTGGAAGACACGCGACAGCCCCTCTCACTTTTTAGAGCTATTAATGCGAATTTTAACCCCCTCTCTTTGTTCTGGATTTTAAAAACCTTTTTTTCAACAAAACGCCCAAAATTTCCTCAAAAATCCCTTGATTGCATAGACGCTCATTAAGGGGTTTTCAATTTGCCGATCCCCCAGAATTTTAAATGTTTCCAATGACCAAGACCTGTTTAGTGTGACGTCATGAAAATAATTGGTTCCAAAAAAAGGCTCCGTCTCACTCGCTCTCGGGGGTTTTCCCCATATGAAATACGATCCAAATTTTCAAATACAAGTGCTAGTAAACAACAAGTTCTTTGCACCAGTTGTGTTTATCACACCATTGGGTTCCACGTCCCTTATAAAAATTTCCGATTGTTTCAATGAATTTTCCGATATGATATATATTCCCGCGCTTTATTTCCCATAAAAATAATCGAAATTTTATAAAGACAATCGGTATTCGTGTAGATTCAAGAGCGCTGACTATAGCAACGATAGGTCTTATGATTGAAATAAGACGAAACACATTTATGGTTCTATTCTTACAGTTTTAACAGCCACTTTTTTCTCAGTGATAAAATGTGAGCTCGCTACCACAAACTTTTTGAAACATCGCGCATCACAATGCACAATCACAGTTATATCGAAGAAAGTCCTATGTTTTGTCCTTGTCACACTCACAGTTTTTTATGAGCACAAAAATTTTAGGATATAGGCTCATCAGCACCATCACGACATGTGTTATACCTCGAACAATAGCTTCGATACGAAGAGAAGTTAGAATGATTGAGTGTCATGGCGGTGATACTCCCATAAGAGACCGTGAGTAAGACGAAGACAAAACGTAGAACATCTTTCGGTATAACTGTGATTGTAAATTCGCTTGTGATCTTTTAGGAATTCTGTTAGAGTGAAAAAAACTTTAAGGTACGTGGAATCTAATGGTGCAATAAAATTTGAGAAAACTGTGCTTTAACTAGCATGAATATGCGTTCGAAAATTTGGATCTGATTTCTTATAGATAAATCAACGAGAGTGAGCGAGATAGAGCATTTGTTTGGAACCTATTTTGATGGTGACGTCATCACTAAACAGGTCTACTAAAGGATATGAATGAGCCCCCCTCTTTTCTATACCCCCCCCCCCCCCCCCCCCCGCTCTTCATCAATACCTCGCCGTCACTTCTTTTCGATACCGTCGTCAAACTGATGTTGACACTTTTATGAGTCCTCAGACCCTCCGAGATCCGAGACACAAAGCCTCTCTAACACCCTCTCTCTCCCACACATTCACAAATCTCTCCGCTTAATGAACCGTGAAGAAATCTCGTGACCGGTGGAGCCCAAAACCGAGGGGCAAAGAGGGTTTCTGTGAAGGATGTTTCCACCCCCCTCCTGCCTTGGAATTTTGACTCATAGGTTGGCACAAATGACTTAGGTTGCTGGACCTGTATGGAATTCTCGTTCAAAGGAATTCGACTTTGACGCTTAATAACTTATTGAAATTAACAGGAATACCAAAACTTTTACAATTTTAAGAAAATAGACGCCGAGACCTCCTGGATTGCAGCAATAAATTAACGATTAATGAAACCAGTTTTAAGAGAACACGTTTTTAATTTTTCAAACCTTTCCCGCCAAGGTTTTGCCATAAGCAAAGCATGCAACCTATATATTAGATATGAAAATGAAAACAAAAAGCGTACCGTATATATACGGCACGCTTAAAAAATGGGTGGACTATTACTGGCTCTTAAGGTTATGAATGGGTTTTGAAAGGCCCAATATTACTCAAAACCATTCGCTCGGTGAATTATTTGAGTTGCTGAAATTTATTGAAGATACTGTGTCTAGAAGACCCACGGACCCCACGGTGACCGAACGGGTTAAGTTTGGATCGGTTCCAGGCCCAACCACCGTGAATTTCATTTCTCTATCAGCGACTCTTTACTACCAAAGGTAGGCATCGTTAGATGTATGATTACATATTTACAGGGTGTTTTTTTTTTTTTTTTTTTTAAAAAAAAGTACCCACCCGTAAATTCTCAAAATTGAAAAATACAAAAGTAGTATCAAACGAGAGTGAATAAAAATCGTAACTGATTTTTCTTAAAGCCGGTCATATTTGATAGTTTTAGGCGTAAAGTAAAAACCTTTAGGCTATCAGATAAAAAACTTATCATTTTTACGTAAATATAATACTAAGCAAATTTAAACACTTCCAATCAACGATTTTAGTAACATGGTCAGTAAATTCGAAACCAAAGATGGCGGGCACCTATTTGATAAAAACAAAGGTACACTGACGAATAGTTTTTTTTTTTTTTTTTTTTTTTTTTTATGAGCCGTCACAGTATATTTGATGCAGCTAACTATTCCTTTTTAACGAACGTGGTTTGACTACCTTGATAAATGAAGGCGTTTAAAAAAAATTGGCATTTCATTCGCAGCTTCTATCTCCGTTTCTTCCCAACATCCCATCCCGGTCGTTTGACGGCCTACTGCTCCGACGAAAAGTGTTCATTAACAAAATGACCGAAGACGATTATCAAATAAATTTTTCCCAATGATTGTCATACGATGAGGATGATAAATCGTGCCAAAGAAACACGGAGAAGTAGCACGCGGAAAATATAGAGCAAATTAGAATGATCTTTGCTCAAGTTGTAAGCGATTACGACACCATTGAGCGTCAATTAAAAAGTTTCCACGTCTGTTGAAGGATATAGGGAATAGGGATAGAACGGGGGAGATGAAAGGGGGGGATAAGATAAGATGGGATGGTATAAAAGGCGGGAGCAGATGAAGGGGAAGCGAGAATTAATGAAACCCCCCTTGTTTTACAAGTGATCCAACTCGCATTAATATGGAACAGTGTTGCCAAATAGTAGACGGTACGGCTGCCCCCATAAGAAAATGTAGGTAAATTCATATTTATTGTGGCAGCTCTGCAATGAAACACTGACAATGAGCATCAGCGTAAAACTTAGTTTTGCGAGTTGGCTTGCTCCGCAATAAAGAATCTAGTTCCAAATTGCTCCTTCGATATTCGCTGTGGCGTGCAGCCATATATATTTTACCAAGGTGTCCCAGACCACCCACATAATGGGGCTCTTCCTAACTTTTACTATGACCGATTGAATAGTTAGTTCTTGAGTAAAAACAAGTACAAATTACGATGAGCACGTTAAAAAAACACGAAAGTTCCTCACATTTAAGAGCAAAGATGGCGGAGCTGTTTAGTTATCCCTGGCAAAAATGGTCCATACAGGTCCATAAGGTCCATGTTATCCAAATCCCTATACAGAGGATAGATATGTTTGGATCCATATGGATATATGTACGGATATCGTATGGGTATACACGTTGATATCCTTACAGATCCATATGTACATATATCCATACGGATCCATACATATCCATACTCTGTACCTATATGGAATTGATTAGGCACATTATGGACCTGTATGGACCATTTTTGTCAAGGGTATACCATAGGAGATTCCTATCTAATTTGTCACTTTTTCTATAGAAACACACGGAGGAAAGCCTCAAATTAGATAGAGAGAGTTTGCTGGATTAGTCGAAGCCCGTTAATTTGAAAGCATCGATATAGTACAAAGGCAAAGCCGATCCCCGAGGGAAAATTTTTATAGTTAAAAAAAAAAAAAATCAATGTATTTGTATCCCCTCATTAATTCGAAATTGTTCGGCCTCGAGTAGCGGGTGAATCAGCACTATAATTCGAAATTGCGCGACAGTAATGCTCTGTAATTCGAAATAACCGGAGTGCATGTACTGTAATTCGAACTGGCGAAATCGGACACTTTATAATTTGAAAATGGTTCTCGTGAACATTTTGTAATAAAAATCTTACTCTACATATAGCGAGAGGTATGGGTCCCTTGTTCTCGCAGAAGACTAGTGTTTTTATTTGATCTTTTATTTATTTATTTGTTTATTTATTTATCTATTCATCTATTTATCCATTTATTTCTTTATCTATTTATTTATTTATTTATCTATTTTTTTATTTTTTTATTTTTTTATTTTTTTTTTACGAGTATGTGCAGTTTATTTAATATTCATTCACAAAAATGCGCATTCCTCTGTAATTTCGATTTAAAGATTGGACACAAAATTTCGAACTATAGAGCTGGTTTAAAAATCTTTTTATTTCAAAATTTCTTCGGAATCGCTCTCTATGATTCAAAATCATGCTAATTCGAAATCTCGTTTATTTGAAGAAAAACCTCGCTCCCTTCAGTTTTGAATCATCGAGCGTACACCAATGCATTAATGCGATTTGCAGAAGTAGTATGCCCGTCACTCCTTACTAAGGCAAACATAAAAATTGTCTACCTTTTTTCAAGTTTAGGGACAACAGCCTGAATTTCATCCCTCAAAAATATCAAGATATTCATAATCACAAGTTGAAGAGCATGTAACGAATCAGCACTTGTTTTTGAAATATTGCTAGCATTTTTCCCGGTAAAGTTGTGGCATTTTTATTTTTTAAGAATTTTCATTTATATTGATTGCTCCGGGAGCGGCATACTTTTTCCGGGCCGAGCATTTTATATTTAATTTACGTAATACTGTTTCGATTACTAATTGGCATCGACAAATCGCTGTTCCGAGATGATATGAAAGTGATTTTCACGCGATTGCGCAACAACTCCCCTCACCTTTCCTCTACTTGCTCAGTCTGCCTCTGTCCCTCTCATTCACCCTCTCTGTCCCTCTTTCTCATACACTCTTTCACTATCTCTTTCACCCTCTCTCACCCTCTCTCGCCCTCTCTCGCCCTCTCTCACCCTCTCTCACTCTTTCTCTTTCTCTCTCTCTCTCTCTCTCTCTCTCTCTCTCTCTCTCTCTCTCTCTCTCCCCGCACAGTTTCGTATAACATTGACTCCCCACCTCCTCTACACATCAGTAGCCTTCTCCCCCTCTACCCCCCTCTCTCTCCCCCCTCTCCCCTCTCTACTCCTCTCCCCCTCTCTCCTCCTCTCCCCCTCTCCCCTCTCCCCCCTCTATCCCCCTCTCCCCCCTCTCTCCCCCTCTCTCCCCCCTCTCTCCTCCCCATTTCTCTCCCTCTCTATGCAATTCAAATTTTAATTAAACATAGCATCGCCTGGCACACAGCTCATTTTTATTGAGTCCCGAATTGAATTTTCTTAGAGCAAAAATCTAGGTTAAAGAGTGAACTGCAGCCCCAACCCTTCCCCCTCAAACTACCCCTTTGCCCGCGTTATAAACCCACGCCTCTGTTCCGTGCCACACCACGCCTCACCGGTCACCACTATCCCGCAATTTAGGTCGACCTATAAACGGATTTCCCGAATTTGATTTTTCAAAGCGTGCCACAGAAAAAGCGAACCTTTTAAACAGAGAGTATATCGCTGAATTTTCTCCGTCCCCTTGATTGACTCGTGCTTTCGCATCGCCGATACAAATCTGCAATCTGCTACTGCGCTTCCGCCCTCAAACATCCATACGTATGTGATTATTATTCGCATGGAGAGAACTATTAAAAAAGGACAAAATGCAATGCTGTTAGTTTCAGGGCTTTATTTAACCCTTCACTGCATGATTTTTTTTTTCTCAAGCAAATGTGGATTTTTCAATGTATTAGGTGGTCAAATACATGGGAAAAATAGTGAAAAAAATAATTTGACGGTTTTTCGGTCAAAATTCTCTTTTTTCTATTTTTCACTCGTTTTTTAAAAGTGATACAACACCATAAGAAATGGCGGGAATTTTTTTTATATATTTTTTTTTAAAATTTTCAAAAAAAAAAAAATTACTTTAATTGGATTTTTCAAAAAGCCAATGCCGGAAACTTTATAAAAATATTCAAAATGTGGTCAGTTTGGATACGGGGGCAAATTTTCCCCCAGACATGATTTCGATCACGAACCCTTCACCGCATGATCTTTTCTTTCACCCAAATTTTTTTTTTTTTTTTTGTATGAGCTCAAAATATACCTTCTCCCGCGTTGACACACCATGCGCCGAAGGCATATCTAAAAACCTGTATTTTATATGAGCGTTTGAAGAATTGTTCCACCGGTGGAACCCCATGCAGTGAAGGGTTAAAGTCGACGCCGGCATTTTTTTTCTGAGGAACACGTGCCCTTTAAAGTTCTTTTTTGTTTTAGTTGTACAGGTACGTGACCCCAGCCCCCCCACTTTCAAAAGTGATATTTTTTTTTACGTCAAAGCTTTGTTCTAGTTTTGTTCCGTTTTGTTCCGTCAATAGAAAGTTTTGTTCCGTTTTTTTTCCCTTCAAAAAGCAAATTAAAAAAAGGGGGGGCCAGGGTCGCGCCAGCCCCCCCACCTTCAAAAAAAGTATGTTTCTTTATGTCAAAGTTTTGTTCTAGTTTTGTTCCGTTTTGTTCCGTAAACAAAAAGTTTTGTTCCCCCAAAAAAAGTTGCTTTTTTTGGAAATCCAAAATGGGGGGGGGGCTGGGGTCACAAAATCGAAATAAGGGTAACGTGACAGTCTAAACCGACCGAAAATGTTCTACTGGTTTTGTTCCGTTTTGTTCCGCAAAAATATCCACTCAATTGCCATTAAAAATGCCCCAAAAAAGCTTTTCATTGAATTTCATGGAAAAATCAAAATTTGGGGGGGCCAGGGTCACGCCAGCCCCCCACCTTCGTAAAAGGTATGTTTCTTTATGTCAACGTTTTGTTCTAGTTTTGTTCCGTTTTGTTCCGTAAACAAAAAGTTTTGTTCCGCCAAAAAAGTTGCTTTTTTTGGAAATCCAAAATGGGGGGGGCTGGGGTCACAAAATCGAAATAAGGGTAACGTGACAGTCTAAACCGACCGAAAATGTTCTACTGGTTTTGTTCCGTTTTGTTCCGCAAAAATATCCACCCAGTTGCCATTAAAAATGCCCCAAAAAAGCTTTTCATTGAATTTAATGGAAAAATCAAAATTTTGGGGGGGGGGGCAGGGTCACGCCAGCCCCTGTACCTTCGAAAAAAGTATGTTTCCTTAAGTCAAAGTTTTGTTCTAGTTTTGATCCGTTTTGTTCCGTAAACAAAGAGTTTTGTTCCGCCCAGAAAGTTGCTTTTTTTGGAAATCCAAAAGGGGGGGGGGGGGGGGGCTGGGGTCACAAAATTGAAAGAAGGGAAACGTGACAGTTTAAACCTACCAGAAATGCTCTACTGGTTTTGTTCCGTTTTGTTCCGCAAAAATTTTCACCGGACTTCCATGATTAAGGTCTGAAAAAAGCTTTTCTTCGAATTCTATGGAAAAATAAAAATTTGGGGGGGGGGGGGGGCAGAGTCCCACCCCATCCCACTTTGGAAAAACGTATTTTTTAATACTTCAAAGTTTTGTTCTTGTTTTGTTCCGTTTTGTTCCGTCAACAAAAAGTTTTGTTCCACCCAAAAAGATGTTTTTTTTGGAGATCCAAAATGGGGGGCTGGGGTCACAAAACCGAAAATAGGGGAACGTTACATTCTGAACCTACCAGAAATGTTCTACTGATTTTGTTTCGTTTAGTTCCGCCAAAATATCCAACGACTTGCCATTAAAAATGCCTCAAGATATATTTTCATTGAATTTCATGGAATAATCAACATAATTCCAGGGGGCAGGGTCACGCCATCCCCCGCCCCGTGTACCGTGCTTTGACAAATGTAAGTTTTTGTTTTTCGAAGATTTCTTCTGGAGGGGTTCCATTTTTCCCCCCCTTAGATTTAAAATGTTGTTCCACCCTTTTTTTTTAATTTTTAATCTTCAAAGGGGGGGGGGAGGGGGAGAGACTCTGATCACAGATTTGAAAAATAAAAAAATTGATATTCCAAACAAACCAGAAATTTTTTCCTTGTTTTGCTCCGTCTGTTCAAGGAAAAAAACATGATTCGGTATAGTTTGATTACATCGTGAACAGAAGGCCCACTGTTTCATACTAATTGCGAGAAAAATGCATTCGCTATAATTTAAAGGGAAAATCAATGGTCGAAAGTGCCAATTTCATGCCGTGCCGCTGTCCCCCTCCCTCCTCACCTATAGTATCGTATAAGTTCTATTTACGTTGGATACGGATATCTTTGAATGCTAGATTTTGATACTTAAGATTATTAAAGTTTGAGGGGAAATAAGCTTGCTTTCTAAAGTCGTAAAACTTTTGCAAGTAGGCTAGTTCGATATTTCATAATATCCAATTTGTCATATATTTGATGAAACAAAATAGCAGGGCTTTGGTTGGCCAATTTTGCTCGAGATCCCGTACCCACCAGTAGTTCTTAAAATCGTATTCATTTTTCTTGCTTCCTTACAATAGACCGAGAGCCAGCACCCAAAATTCAACCAGAAAGTACTAAATTTGCGGCGTACTTTTTTCCTTTCCTTCAACGCGCCTGAACAAGGATCGGCCGGTCTGGCAGTCTGAAGCGGGGGGGAAACAAAATTTACGGAGCATTAAATTTCGAAAAAATTGCACTCATTTTAACCGGAAAGTACTATGAACGAAATCTAACTTTTTCAACAGGGAATGTTGCCCCAAATTCATTTTTCGCGGTCTGGCTCTCATCGTCGGGGGGGAAAGTGGCTGCCAGACCGGATCAAATTTCGAAAAAATTGCTCAAAATTTAACCGGAAAGTACCATGGATGGAAAAAGTCTCATTTTTTAGGGAATTCAATGCTGGATCGATCAAACTCGGTCTGGCAGTCGAAATCCGGGGGGAAAGGCCCGCCAGACCAAATTTTGTGAAAAAAAAAAAGGCGCTATATTTTTTTTGACGAAAACAGAGAACTATTCTTGAAACCACGCAAATTCTCTCAGGAATCCAATACTGAACACGTATCAATCAGTCTGGCACTCAAAATCAGGGGGGGGAGGCTGCCAGACCGGATCAAATTTCGAAAAAATTGCTTAAAATTTAACTGGAAACTACTTTGGATGGAATAGGTCTGAATTTAAAGGTAATGCTATGCTGAAGCGATTTCACTCGGTCTGGCACTCGAAAACCGGGGGAATTTACCTGCCAGACCTATTTGTTTATGTCAAATAGCGCAATTTGTGCATGATTCTCGAATGAGATGCATACGATGCTTTGTTTGTAAAAACGGCCGTTGTCGACATTGCCCCTTTTTACGTGGACCAAGTTTCAAACTCAGGTTAAAACTGGAGTAAATAATGAATTTAAAACGCTATGTTTATATGAAAACGGCAGATACCAAAACCGCTGTTTTTTTCAACAAGCTAAGTATAGCATTGATCAAAGCATCTGAATCTCTTAACGCACGATGGATGGCGGTACGCATTCGAAGGTATTTCGCTTACTATGAGGATATTCATTCGAGTAAAAATGTTCAAAGCCCCCCCCTCCTCCCACAATTAAGAAGTAAAAAAATAGTTGTATGTATGAGAAGGGCGAATCTGGACCTTCTTTAAAATGGCTGTATCTCATATTGAAAAAAACTTATGACATGAAAATTCGTATAGGTATTTTATCAGGGCCAATTTGTACTGTATGAATACTTCAAATCGAATCCTCTCAGTGGCGTAGATAATGATTCCGGGGGCCCCCCAACCGAATAGTTTATGGGACCACTTCTTTAGTCACTTCAAGTAGTGGTCGGGGGGCGACCGAGGACCACCCCCCCTCCCCACAAAAGACCATCAAGAGCTCAGGGTGCTCCCTCAAAAATGTGGACTTTTAGATTTTCCAACACGTATCTAGTTTTAGACCATATTCATTCAATTTCATTTGAAAGGGTAACCGCTTATTTGTTACTCTTAAAGAGAAGTGATATGAATTCAAAACTGAATATGAAGACATTTTGCACTTTCCTCGCGAAGAATTACTCTGCGATCAAGGAGAAGCTGACACCCCCCTTTTTTAGGTACATCATGACAAAATCACGCAACCTCGACAGTATGTAATTGTGCTGTTGCACACTTTTGCTATAAGCAATTTAATGGTTGACTCGACTGGTTTAAAAACCTCCAAAAATCGATGGTGGCTCTAATAACTTCCAAAATCCACTCCTAAACTCAATAAACGCTTTATTTGCGCGAGCGTACTGGTGGCAAAGATTACTTATACATACAGATATGGCATTAACCCGAATTTTGTTAAGTTGACTCCGGCCGTGATACAACCTGGCATACAGAGGGGATCATAAAAATTATAGAGAAAAGATTACATTTTCCATGTTTGTTTGTTTGTTACAAAACTGTTCCGTATTCCACGTTCCACCGTTCACGTTCCGTGTTTGTTCGAGTTCCGCAAACAAGCACAGGAAAAGTGGGAAACGTAATCTTTTCGAACCAGAATTCTGTAATCTTTATGATCCCCTCTGTATGCCCGGTTGTATCACGGCTGGCGTTTTATCCATTTTTCACTTAACACGGGCGAGACGGCTAATGCCATATCTGTATGTATAAGTAATCTTTGACTAAAGTATGCCATAGTAACCAAAGTATTAGTACATAGTACATAGTACCAAAGTATTTGCCATATCTGTATGTATAAGTAATCTTTGGCATAAAGGCAGTAATAATGGGAGATTCAAATCTTAATTTCCTCATTCTCTCTATGCTGACAAAGATGATTCACAGAGTAATTAGTCATCAAAGTAGTGACCCACATCCGATGAATGGTACCACACCGGTGTCAGAGGAAAGTCGTCTCTTATTGGTCACTTCTTGATGGAGTTAAAGTATTGTTAGATGAGAATCTCCCATTATTACTGCCCTAAGCCAAGCCACCATTACAACTCGCACAAATAAAAGTGTTCATTGAGTTTAGGTGTGGATTTTGGAAGTTTTTCGTGCTGCCATCGTTATTTTTGGAGGTTTTTACGTCAGAATTGTTTTTGAATCGCTTGTAGCAAAAGTGTGCAACAGCCCCAAGTGAGGCAACGATAACGACGTTTTTAGATAAAAAAGAAGAAAATTCCTGAGGGTACCAAGATTTGGTTAGAAGTGGGGATTTTCTACAACGATTCTCAACGGTTGATCAATATCAACAAATGGAGCTGTAGGCGGTTTAAAGGTTAATTCAGGAGTAAAAACCTCCAAAAATAACGATGGTTTAGAAAATACTTACGAAATCTACTTTTAAAGTCATAAAATGCTTCTAAAGGGGCAATCGTTTTGTCGGTGTTGCAGCGTTGGGCACAAGTAATGGGAGATTCTCATCTAATAATACGCGGTCACTCCATTGATAATTAAGTGGACAGTAAGAGACGCCGTTCCTTTGGCACCGCAGTGTCACCAGATGTCACCGTAACACAATCGGTTCGTAATCACTCCTCTGGTGACTATAGTTACTCTGTAAATACCTACATAAACCTTCCCAATATAGAAAGCGCGTGAGGAAATTAAGATAAGATCTCCCATTGTTAGTGCCCAACATCGTCACTACGATTGCGCGTTTAAGAGCATTTTTTGAGTTTAGGAGTGCGGATTTCGTAAGTTGTAATTTCGGAATTTGGTAAATTTTCGTAAATGACATTCAAACTACAATACTAAATTGCTGTAAAGATATGTGTACAGTGTACACTGCTACCGTTGACTCCTTGTGAAACATCGTCGGTTTTGTGGAGTACGCGAAAATATTTATTCTTTTTCATTCGACGCGGAACTTCTCATAAAAAGATAACGCATCGTTCCATACACGAACATTTTGACGGTTAAGCTCCCCCCCCCCCAGATTTAAGCTAAAAGTCAATATTGAAGTGTTTTATAATTATCATACTCAGCTTACGTGAGAAAAGACTATTCGGAAAAATTCTTTGTTACATATTATGCATCTTAACCATGCAAAATTTACGATATTTGACATAAAAAAATAGGTCTGGCAGGTAAAAATTCCCCCGGTTTTCGAGTGCCAGACCGAGTGAAATCGCTTCAGCATAGCATTACCTTTAAATTCAGACCTATTCCATCCATAGTAGTTTCCAGTTAAATTTTAAGCATTTTTTTTGAAATTTGATCCGGTCTGGCAGCCTCGACCCCCCCCCCCCCTCCTCCCCTGATTTGCCAGACTAATTGATACGTGTTCAGTATTGGACTCCTGAGAAAATTTGCGTGGTTTCAAGAATAGTTCTCTGTTTTCGTCGAAAAAATATAGGGCAATTTTTTTCACAAAATTTGGTCTGGCGGGCCTTTTCCCCCGGTTTTCGAGTGCCAGACCGAGTTTAATCGATCCAGCATACCATAAAAAAAAAAAAAAAAAAAAAAAAAAAAAAAAAAATAGAATTTGAATTCCCTAAAAATGAGACTTGTTCCATCCATGGTACTTTCCGGTTCAATTTTGAGCAATTTTTTCGAAATTTGATCCGGTCTGGCAGCCTCACCCCCCTGAT